>OZ014520.1:568732842-569349944 GCA_963966055.1 Lathyrus aphaca | reverse complement strand
ATGAGGTTATCATGCTTGGTATCCCAATCTCCTTTAATCTGACTTACTACCAGGGCTGAATCTCCATACACATCAAGGAACTGAATCTTCATATCAATAGCAGCTTTAATACCCAGGATACATGCCTCATACTCAGCCATGTTATTGGTACAATGAAAACAAAGTCTGGCAGTAATCGGGGTATGACAACCTTCAGGGGAACTAATCACAACACCAACACCATTACCAAGTGCATTAGAGGCACCATCAAAAACCATAGTCCATCGGGATCCTTGTTCAGGTCCATCATATTGTCCAGGTTCTTTGGTAACAGTCATAATGTCTTCATCAGGGAACTCAAAACTCATTGACTGGTAATCATCTACTGCTTGATGAGCCAAATGATCAGCAACAACACTTCCCTTAATGGCCTTTTGAGTAGTGTACTGTATATCATATTCTGTCAAGATCATTTGCCATCTTGCAATTCTTCCGGAGAGAGCAGGTTTCTCAAATATGTACTTGATTGGATCCATCTTCGAAATCAACAAGGTAGTATGAGTCAACATATACTGTCTTAGTCGGCGAGCAGCCCATGCCAAAGCGCAGCAAGTTTTCTCGAGCAGTGAGTATCTTGTTTCACAGTCGGTAAACTTTTTGCTAAGGTAGTATATTGCCTGCTCTTTTCGACCAGACTCGTCATGTTGCCCCAACACACACCCCATTGAGTTGTCTAACACTGTTAAGTACATAATCAAGGGTCTTCCATCAACTGGTGGCATCAAAATTGGTGGTTCTAGCAGGTATCTCTTGATTTCATCAAAGGCAGTCTGGCACTCATCATTCCATTCCATCACCTGATCTTTCTTCAACAACTTGAAGATTGGCTCACAGATGGTAGTTAATTGGGAAATAAATCTTGCAATGTAGTTCAATCGTCCCAAGAAACCTCTAACCTCCTTCTCAGTACGGGGAGCTGGCATTTCTCGTATAGCTTTCACTTTTGCAGGATCCACTTCAATACCTTTGCCACTGACAATGAAACCCAGGAGTTTACCAGATCTAACTCCAAAGGTACACTTGTTTGGATTTAATCTCAACTTGTATTTCTTCAACCTCTCAAACAACTTGTGCAGATGATCAAGATGTTGCTCTTCATTCTGAGACCTGGCTATCATATCATCTACATATACTTCTATCTCATGATGAATCATATCATGAAACAAAGCCACCATAGCACGCTGATATGTTGCCCCTGCATTCTTCAAACCAAATGGCATCACCTTATAACAAAAAGTGCCCCACTGTGTCACAAATGTTGTCTTCTCCATATCTTCAGGAGCCATCTTGATTTGATTGTAACCAGAGAAACCATCCATGAAAGAGAATACCTTATGTTGAGCAGTGTTGTCTACCAAAATATCAATATGAGGGAGTGGAAAGTCATCTTTAGGGCTAGCCTTGTTCAGATCTCTGTAGTCCACACACATACGTACCTTACCATCTTTCTTAGGAACTGGTACCACATTTGCAACCCACTGAGGATAAGAAGTCACTGCTAAGAACCCTGCATTGAACTGTTTCATTACCTCTGCCTTGATCTTTTCTGACATTTCAGGACGCATACGACGAACCTTCTGCTTCTTTGGACGACAATCTTCTTTCACTGGCAAACGGTGAACCACAATGTCTGTATCCAACCCTGGCATATCTTCATAAGACCAAGCAAAGATCTCCACATAGTCACGTAACATCTGAATCAACCTGCTTTTGACACTGTCCTCTAAATCAGCCCCTATCTTGACCTCTTTTCTGTTTTCTTCAGTTCCCAGATTCACAACTTCGACTGGCTCTTCATGTGGCTGTATAGCTTTCTCTTCTTGTTGTAACAACCTAGCAAGCTCTACAGGTATTTCACAATCGTCCTCATTTCCGTCTTCAGTTTGATAGATCGGATTCTCGAAATCATAATTGGCAATAGTAGAACTGTTATCAACAGGATCCAGAATGGATGAGGATCTGCATTTTAGTGATGTGGGTGTGTGTAAGAACACATAGCTGATAAAACAAAAATAAAAGAAAAGAAAGACAAGGAACACAATATTTACGAAAACGAAACGTCCACTGATTTTATTGAATGAAGTATGCAAATGAAATGACAGCCCGTAACAAGCACACCATTGTGCCCCGGGTAAGGCACATGGCTTGAAAGTTTTATTGTTCAAGAAATTACAAATTTAAAACATAACACAGTAATAGTATTTACTCCTGACTAAAGGAGATAGGGATAACATCTTCAGCTTTCCAATTATTGAGTCCAGCACCCACAGTAGGAAAAATCCAAGCATCCAAGTTGTAATCTTCATCATAGTCTCCCACAGCATTGATAACCCCTTGATTGGTGATACGAGCAGCACGAGCACGACGAACAGCCTTCTGGGACTCTGCAGTGAAACCCAAACCAAACTTGTCAGACTTGTATGGAATATCAGGGAGCTGACCCCAAATAGTACAACCACCTTCATCCACTACAGCTCTAGCATCATTGAGGGAGGCCATTGCCATTGTTGGAGGTTTTCTGGTGACAACAGGAACTTTCTTCACAGCAGGAGGAGCTACACAATCATCAACAACCCAGGGAACCACTTCAAATGACTGATACGGAGTCTCAATGTATTCACCTTCCACTTCCAGATACTTGAAAGTGTTTACATGGCTGACAAAGTATTCTTCCTCTCCAAAGACAGTAACAACCTTTCCATTCACCGGATATCTCAACTTTTGGTGCAATGTAGAGGTCACAGCACCTGCCCCATGGATCCAGGGACGACCAAGCAGACAAGAGTATGAAGGACGAATATCCATCACATAAAATGTAGCAGTAAACACCTGAGAACCAACTTGAATTGGAAGATCAATTTCCCCATGCACTACTCTTCTAGAACCATCAAAAGCCTTTACCACAATATTACTGGGCTTCAGCACAGCATCTTCAGGACTCAGCTTATTCAGGACTTCCTTGGGCAACACATTCAGAGAGGAACCATTATCTATCAGCACATGAGACAGGGTAGTGCCCCTGCATTCAATTGAAATATGCAAGGCCCTGTTATGATCCCTCTTGGCAGGGGTCAAGTCAGCATCAGAAAATCCTAACCCATTGTCATAAGTCAGGTGGGCAACACAGTTCTCAAATTGGTCAACAGAAATAGCATTGGGCACATGAGCAGACTTCAGAAACTTGATCAAGGACTTGGCATGAGCCTCAGAACATAATAATAGGGAGAGCATAGAAATCTTTGAGGGAGTATGCCCCAACTGATCAACAATGTCATAGTCACTCTTGCGAATGATTTTCAATACTTCTTCCATCTGCTTAGAGAGATCATCAGCAGCTGGCACATCAGTAGATACAGGCTCAATAACAGGACCCTTGCCCCGAGCATCAGTGGTGGAAGTAGCAGCAGGAGTAACTGCACTCTTAGAAGCAGCTGGAGGAGAGAAGACTCTTCCACTACGAGTGATCTTGCTAGATCCAGCAATATTATCAATGTCAACAGACACATCAGGTAAAGGCTCCTGCTTAACACCATGGATGTAAACATCAGATCCATAGTGCCAAGGCACAGCTTTGTCAGATGTATAAGGAATAGGACCAGGAGTAGTAATAACCACAGGAGCTACTCTGGCTTCAGCAACAACTTTCACGGGACCTTCAGCAGTAATTTTGATTGGACCCTGATGAGTGATTTTAATGGGCCCTTTTGAAGTGATTCTTAGTGGTACTTTGTCAACCATATCAACCTCTTCAATCTTCTTACCCCGAGTCAGATGATCCACCATACTTTCTACAGATGCTGGTCTTCTTTCAAACACTATAGTATACTTATCCATGAGACGCTGAATTCCATCTCTCAGAATGAAGCAACTATCCGGCTTATAGGTACAATATAGACAATCTTCACGACAACCTGGAAAGATCCCAGCTTGTACTAACCTCTTTTTGATAACAGACAATGGTGTGCTCAGCTCCATAACTGAATAGACATGCAGGTCTTCATCAATGGCATTGACAGTCTTCTCGTGATTTGGCATTGGAGCTGTAATCACATTTGGAGTACCTGGTGGGTCAAACTCAATTTCTCCAGCATCAATCATATCTTGAATTTTGTTCTTCAAGACCCAGCAGTTATTAGTATCATGTCCTGGACAGTTTGAATGATATGCACATCGTGCATTGGGATTGTACTTGGGAGAGGTAACATTGGGATTCTGAGGAGCCTCCCTCAGGGTAATAAGTTCAGCCTTCAACAAGTGTTGCAATGCCTGGGCCATCGACATGTTGATCTTCGTGAACTGTCTTCTAGCCCTCTGTTGGTTGCCTTGAGGCTGCTCTGTTGTTGCAGGAGTTGGATTTGAAATATGAACTGCACTAACAGACTGATGCCTTCTGTTACGATCAGGTTGACCATAAACAGCATTAGATTCTTTCTTCCCAGTGGGAGGCTTCTTTGCAGCACCGGATGAGGAAGCACCCACTTGGATCTTACCATTCTTTATACCATTCTCTACTCGCTCTCCTGTCATGATCAACTCAGTGAAGCCAGATGATGAGCTTCCAATGAGATGACTGTAAAACGGACCATTCAGCGTACACATGAACATATCAACCAATTCCCTATCAGTCAAAGGGGGTTGAACTCTTCCAGCTAAATCTCTCCACTTCTGAGCATACTCTTTGAAACTTTCTTTGGCACCCATAGACATGCTCTGAAGCTGCATGCGAGTGGGGGCTAAGTCAGCATTGTATTGGTACTGCTTATAGAAAGCTTCAGCAAGATCATTCCAGTCTCTGATGTTGACACTCTCCAACTGATAATACCACTCCAGCTGAGCTCCAGATAAGCTCTCTTGAAAAAAGTGGATCCATAACTTCTTATCAGCAGTGTGGGGTTGGATCCTTCTAACATAAGACCTCAGATGCAGTTTGGGACAAGAGACCCCATCATAGACAACAAATGTAGGAACTTTGAACCCAATGGGTATGACAACCCCAGATATAAAACTCAAATCCTCAAAATCCAGCCCAGATGATTTCTGTAATTCCATAGCATCCATTCTATCCACCAGCATCTTGAATTTGTCTTCATTAGGCTCATGGTAGTAATTAGCCTCAGAATCAGAGTCCCCCATAGTGTTGTGGAGACTGCCTCCCTCTTTCTCAGATTCCTCAGATTCATAGTCTTCAACCTGTTCCTTGGTCTTGACAGGACCTTTAAACCTTCTTCCCATGTTGAGCAACCCAGCAGACCTTCTAGCCTTTTTAGTCTTCTTAGCCAGCAGTGTCTTCAATTCATCCTGCCCCTTGGATAGGTTCAGGATCAGCTCTTGGAACTGTGCATTTTGTGCCTGAAGATCCTTAACTGATTGTTCAAGTGCCATTGCTGAAATAAACAGCGAGAAGATGAGAAACCTGTGCACAATTATAAACCTGTGATATAATGAAATGATATGTGAATGCATATGCAATGTTTTCAAGGACCGCAGGATTTAAATTTGCTTAAACAAACAAGAAAGTAACTTTTATTAGTAATAACTTGTTTTGCCTTTTAGGCTTACAAAAATGAAAGTGAAATAAGTACAAAAGATGGGGTTTTAAGTCTCCCATGGACGTTTCCTCTTTGTATTGAGGTATGAGTTGAGGTTTCGTTCCTCATGAAGTTGTTTTGTTAGCTCTAGGATTCTTGCTTGGCTTGCTTTGAAATGAGCCTCGAAAGTATCCCTTTGCTCCTTCAGTTGGATCCATGATCTCCGCAAGTCTTCCATATCAGTAGGCATGTCTGGGTGAAGGATGGTATAAGCTGTGTCTCCTTCAGCAACAGGTTCCATGGTAACTGGTAGGACGGCAGGATATGGCATCATGAGTGTCTGAGCACGAGATCGTACCCATCTGAGATAAGCCTCCATAGGAATAGTGTACTTAGGCTCCAGTGTCTTGCTGTCAATCCTGTTTACCTTTCCCCAAGCTCGTATGAATCTCTGACGGTAACCTTGAAGATCGTTGTCGTAATCAAACACAATGCCCTGAATCAACATGTCATGTGGACCATCACTTCGGGCGTAACCAAACTGTCGTAAAGCTAGAGAGGGGTTGTAGGTGATGCCTCCTCTTATGCCTAGAAGTGGCACATTAGGAAACTCCCCACAACGGTCAATGATGGTGACATTCTCCATAGATCTGGAGCACCAATGGATGTCTGAGTGAGAAAGTGACATGATCCTCTTGGACCATCTGAACCCTTGCTCATTCTTCATTACTGAGCGAGGAAGGTGAGAAATAAACCACCTAGAAAGTAAAGGTATGCAGCACATCAAAGTTCCTCTTGCCCTTGTAGTACGGGTGTGAAGAGAATGCAGGATGTCTCCAAGCAATGTAGGCACTGGATTGTGACTCAGGAAAATGTTGATGGCATGAACATCTATGAACTGATCTGGATTGGGGAACAATACTAAGCCATATATCAGCAAGGCTAAGATCTCCTCAAAAGCATCATAGCTCATGGCCTTCAAGAACATTTGGGCCTTATCCATTAGCACCTTGGCAAGAATACCCTTGACTCCACTTCTCGTTTCTAGAACAATGTCAGACTTCTTCAGATGTAGAGCTGCAGCAATAACCTCTGGTTTAAGCTCCTTCTCCAGACCTGTGAAGGGTCTTTGATCAAGAACAGGTATACCCAGAAGCTTAGAGAACTCCTCCATGGTAGGGACCAGCTGGTAGTCAGGGAATGTAAAGCAATGGTGCTTAGGGTCAAAGAACTGAAACAGGACACTCATCATGTCTTCACTGAACCCTGAAGTGACTAGATCCAATAGGTGACCATGTCTCTTGATGAACTGGGAATGATCAGACACTTGAGAAACCAACTCTTTAAGCTTAGCAGGTATGCCCACAAAGTTGACCCTGATGGTGTTTCTACGAGCAGAAGCCATGACCTACAACAAAGAACAAAGATAAATCCTTTGGTCCTTGAAATGGTTAGTGAAAATGCTATGCTTATGATGCATGATGATGTCATGATGTTATGTTCAATCACAAACATGTGGCACACACAAGCAAGTCACACCATAGCCCTAGGTTTAAAGGCTTGCATGAGGTTTAAGGTAAGTACCCTCCCTTGAAGTTAGATGGTTCATCCTGTCCTACAAAAGTAACCGGGTTCTAAGGGATCTCAATATCATTGATCCTTCACAAGGGTGGTTGCTCAGAAGGCAACTTACTTGCCAACCAAAACCCTCCAAGTTTAAGATCTCAATGAGCGTAGTATCGAGTGTCAACCAACTTCAGTCTGCACCAAAGCCGGTTACCTCACTACTTTCTAAAGGCCAAGATGAGTTAACTAGGGTTCTAAAAGTTAGTTAGTGCATTGACAACATATGGCAGCCTCATATTATCCTCAACTTGACTTAAGGAACATAAGCACCAACCAAGAAGTCGCACTAACTATGGCCACCAGATCAACCGTATCGATATACGTCGTACAGTTTCCTTGGTCTATTGCCATTTACCTAAGGTATACTAGATCCGGGTTAGGACCTTTCACACATAAGAGCACCCCAACAAGTAATATAAAACAAACAAGGCAAACAATTTAAAGCGATCTTAATTCCTAAGGGTACCCCTCTTAAAATAGATCCCCAGCAGAGTCGCCAGTTCTGTAACACGATGGGAGAACTGACTTTAAGTTATGTTGCGGATAGCAAGAGTCGCCACCGACTTTTATTTTATCCAAAGGAAAGGGTATAAAAGAACAGGAAAGACCTTAAGAGAATATTTTGGGTCCGGGGGGTAGGTTATGTAAAGGGAAGGTGTTAGCACCCTTTACATCCATGGTTATCCATGGGCTCTTAGTTACTTAGCTCACTTTAAATTGTTTTTTGAAAGTGTCGTGTGTGAATAAAAAATTTTTTTCAGAATAGTTAATAATAATCCATGTACGGATGTGTAAAAACTTGTTTGAAAATTTGTTTGAAATTTGTTAAGTGTTTGAAAAATGGAGTGAGCAAGCAACTAAGAGGTACCTACCCTAAAGTTTAAGTCTTTCTTGTTCTTTATCCTTTCCTTGGTAAGACTATCCCTACTATTAAGGAGTAGGTAGTCATTACCTTGGATGTAAGGGACATGAGAGGGACATTTGGTTTTATGAAGGCAACTGTGGGGTGTATTAAGCATATATGTGGGACTATCATCATTATTCGAAGGGACTCGATTCGTAAAGGCAACCATGAGGGACTTGATGATTTTTATCTTTTAAGGGACTTGCTTTATACACCCCACTTGACCATTATTCGTAGGCAACTTGAGGGATAACCTTAGAAAGTGAGACGGCGATTAAAATCGACTTACGTGTGTGAGTGTTTAATTTAATTATCTTTGATTAAAAGTGATCTAATTTATTTCAAATAAAATACATATTTTACACTCCCTAATTACTAACCATAAAAATATTTACAAATTTACATCCGAGGAATAATTACAACATTATAAGCAAAATAAATAGCAAGATAAATAATAAATAAATAAGCAATAAATAATAAGAAATAAATAATAAGGGGTTAGTAATAATAAAATAATAATAATAATAATTTAGAAATAACAAACAAGGTTAGAAACATAATAATAAAAATATAATAATAAATAATAGTATAGTTAGTAAATGATAAAGATTAATGAAATATATAAAATTAATAAAGAAAAATAAATCATATGGTTAGTAATAACAATAATAAATAAAATTATCCAAAATTATAATAATAATAGATCAACAATTTTTAATATAAACAATTATATTTAGAAACAAATATGAACAAACAATTATTTTAATTTACAAATTATTAAGTTATTTTTAAATATATTATAACTACAAAACTTAATTATTATAAATTCAATTATTTCTAAACAAAAGTTATAAAAAGTATTTACATATTATATAAAGAGAAAAATAAATTATAAGTATATTTACAAAATTTAATTTATTATTGATTATTACCAAAAATTGAATTAGAGATTATATTCTATATATATAATAATTTATATTAAGAATTAGTAAATAAATAACTAGGGTTTTTATAAATTAGGGTTTTGTTAGAAAATTTTTTTAGGGTTTATACAAATTATTAAATAAACATATATCTTACAATTTAATTATATATCAAGAAAAATAATTTAAGTTGAGAAAAAAAATAAAAGTTTGAATTTTTAAAAAAAAAAACATAAGGATTGCTTTTAAATATATATACATGCATAATTTAATTTTTATTAATATTAATAAAACACTAATTAATTAAAGAAAATAACACTAATTAACTAAAGAAATTAAAATAAAAAGAATTTGCAAAAACTTACCTGGGTGAGGCTTGAACCCATGTCCTTCTGATTACCAGCAACAACACCAACCACTAAGCCAGCCAGACGCAGGTAGCAAACAAAGGGGACAAATTGGTTTTATGTATAACCTGGAAAAATCAGAAGAAATCATATAAGCAAAAGGCCTGGGATTGGATTCGTACCCAGGACCTTATAGTTACACACGCGCGCGCTTTACCGCCTGGCTGGGAGAGCCTTCCTGCTAGTGGATTCACAACAATACATAATATATTATGTATGTTTAACCTGGAAAAAACAAGTGAAAAAAAGAAAAAAATTGCGCCAGCCAAGAGTTGAACCGGTGCCCACAAGATACACATAAACCAACTTTACCACCAAGACAAGCTGCGCGCTTGTGAAGTCAAACCAATAATTAAACATAAAATAGATTAATGAATATTTGAATTCCCAGACGCGCGGGAAGCAGCCTTCTTCTTCCTTGAGACCTTCGAAATCACCTGCGAATATTATTGCAAATTTTCCTGCGAAAACAACATTCCCAGCAAAACCTACAAACATCAATAACCATCAAAACGGTACAATTTCACAAAATTAAGACCAGCATTATGATCCAGGCATTCACACGATTAGTTCTATGTTTTTAGAATTGATTTATGTTTCCTAAATTAGAAATCCCTAAACCTAGGTCCAAACCCTAACTATGGCATCTTGTGAATTAGGTACGGGTTCTTGAGTTTTCCTGCCCAGAAACATTCTACAACACACAACAAACAATATTAGCCAAACAAAATCCATTTAAATGCAATGAATTGAGGTAATCGAAAAAATATTTTCAAGCATGAACAATGCTTCGGGTTCATCAGTAGGGCATGAGTTGAATGCTTATGAATGGTGATTCATGATCCATGATGTCCAAGGAAGCCAACCATGTTCTTATTTTACCTTTTAGAGCCTTGGAATAGAGAATCCGAATTTCACTTTTTTGGATGAATTTTTGAACAATGAACTTACACTTTTGGCTGCTGGATTTCGTCCTTTAGTGTTAGGTTTGTGTTAAGTATATATATGTGAGTGAATTAGGTCAGAAAAACTCATTGGTTGTGTGGATATTTGATCCAAAAAAGATTGAAAAAGATGGTGTCATGAAATTCAAATATTGGCTCATGAATACTTGCTATTTTTGGAGAGATCACATGATTTCATTCCTCTTTGATTCTAATCACCAATTATGAAATTCTAGAAACATTATCCAAATAAAATCTTTAATTTTCATATTTTATTTATATTTAAAATGATTTTTAATGATTTAAATCAAAATAAATAAAAATAAAAATAATAAAAATTAGATTTTAAATGGTTTGGGTCGTGCATAGTGATATAGTATGGATTGGATCACAACTTGGGCAGCCCATTTGGAAAAAAGTGATTTTAAACCTCCATTTTCAACATAAACCATCACAAAATTTCCCAACTTTGCAAGGGCACATCTCCCTCAATTTTAAAGGTATGAGGGTGTTCTTTGACTTTTTGGAAAGCTTGAAGAGTCCTCTAAACAACCCCATTGGTTTCAGGTCCATATCATTTACCAATCTCAAGTTATGCCCTTTTGAAGTTGTTGACTTTTTGTTGACTTTTGAAATGACCTATAATGTCTTAGGTCATATCTTCCAAATGAAGCATTTTTGGGCTTAACTTTCAACATCAAAGTTGTAGAGAATTCAATTTCCTTCAAAATTAGCTTTGGATGGAAACTTGGTGATAAAGTATGTGAAAGTTATGGCTGGTCAAAGTTCAGTTGACCTTTACTGAGGAAACCCTAATTTAGAAACTCCTGATTATTGATGATCTGGAATCTCCTTGATGAATCATGATCAACCCTTGATCAAATGATGAATTTTACTTCATATACTTGATGTTGGCAAAAAATCATGAAGTTTGACTTTGGTTTGACCACAGTTGACCTCAGTTTGACTTTTTAACTGCACTGACTGATTTTGACTTATCTGATCATCTGACTGAGCAAACTTTTGAGAAAAGTCTTGAAACTTGTCATGGGGGTTCTTATACACATATAAGATGTTATGAAGCTCACTTGAGGTATTGGAAGTCCATTTAGCCTGATTAAAGTCAAAACCCTAGTTTTGGATGCACTGCTTAGGAGGTGCATTGTCTGAGGGAATTGTCAACTTCTTTGACCCATTGTGAACTTTGTGAACCTTGTGAACCATCATAAAATGTCTTGTGAACCTCATGGGAGGTATTGTGAAGCTTGTGAACCTTGTGAACCTCATGAAGTGGCTTTGTAAACCTCATGAACCTCAGGAGAGCTTTATAATCATTGTGAATCTTGTGAACCTTGTGAACCTTCATAAAGTAACTTGTAGACTTCATGAACTTCATGAAAGGTCTTGAAGATGTTGAGAAACTTGTGAACCTTGTGAACCTTCAAGAAGTGACTTGTAGACTTCATGAACCTAATGAAAGGTATTGAAAGCATTGTGGGACTTGTGAACCTTGTGAACCTTCAAGAAGTGACTTGTAGACTTCATGAACCTCATGAAAGGTCTTGTAAATGTTGAGAAGTTTGTGAACCTTGTGAACCTTCATAAAGTAACTTGTAGACTTCATGAACCTCAAGAAAGGTTATGTAAACATTGTGGAACTTGTGAACCTTGTGAACCTTCATAAATCACAAAGTCTTGTATTGTGAGGGCAAATTTTGGGGTGCAACAGATCCATAATACAAGGCCCAATTAAATAATAACATGTGAACAGACTTCGACGACATGCTATTCGTACAAGGGTTTGTTCCAATATTCCACAAATCATCACCTTGGAATGCACCCTATACAACAAGAAACAAACTAGCTTTCTTCATGCAGCTTTATCAACTGCATATAATGGAAAAACTTGCAACTGGGCAACGTATTGGTGATCATATCAGCAACATTATGATTTGTCGAAGCCTTCAGCACTTGGACTTCTCCATGCTCGATTACCCCTCCGATGAAATGCAGTCTCACATCAATGTGCTTGGTTCGCTCATGATAGGCTGAGTTCTTCGACAAGTATATTACATTTTGACTATCGCATTTAACAATGATACTTCGACCTTGAAGTTTCAGCTCCTTTGCAAAACCTTCAAGCCACAATGCTTCCTTTACAACTTCAGTTAGGGCGATATATTCCACTTTAGTGGTTGATAAGGCAACAATATTCTGAAGTGTTGCTTTCCAACTAATTGTTGTGCCAAACATAGTGAAAACATATCCTGAAATAGATTTTCTAGAATCCATACAACATGCATAATCAGAGTCGACATATCATTTGATTGCTTCTTTACTATCTTCACCCAAGGCTCCACCATAAATTAGGACTCTATTCAGAGACCCATTTATGTACCTTAGAATCCACTTCAATGCTTGCCAGTGAGCCTTTCCAGGATTCGACATGTACCTGCTTACAAGACTTACTACATATGCTATGTCGGGTCTAGTGCAGACCATATCATACATCAAAGAACATACTATATTAAGATATGGAATGTTATTCATATAAGCTCTTTCGACATCAGTATTGGGACACTGATCTATACTCAGCTTGAATTGAGGGTTTGTTAGAGTCATAACAAGCTTTGAATTCGACATACCAAGCTTATCAAGAATCTTCTTCAATTATGCCTTTTGAGATAAGCATAATCTTGATTGCTTTCTATCTCTCCGGATGTCAATCCCAAGAATCTTGGACACAGCTCCCAGATCCTTCATATCTAACTCCTTATTGAGTTCAAGCTTCACCATCATTACATCTTCGACATTGTTTCTTGCTATTAGAATATCATCCATATAAAGCAACAAAATAATAAATGAATTACCAGGTCGAAATCTGAAGTAAACACAGTGGTCGAACTGACTTCTGATGAAACTCATGCGTGCCATGAACTTGTCAAATCTCCTATTCCACTGTCGAGGAGATTGTTTCAGCCCATATAAGGATCTCTTCAGTTTGCACAAATACTCTTCTTTCCCCTTTTCGACATACCCTTCAGGTTTCCTCATTAGGATTGTTTCATCAAGATCACCATACAAGAATGCAGACTTCACATCCATCTGTTCCAGTTCAAGGTCAAATTGTGCCACCATGGCAAGCAACATTCGAATGGTCATGTGCTTCACAATAGGAGAGAACACAACATTGAAGTCTACACCTTCTATCTGAGTGAACCCCTTGCAACCAACCTTGCCTTGTATCTCTTCGACGCCACTCCTTCGATTCCTTCCTTAACTTTGAAAATCCATTTACAACTGACTAACTTGGATCCAACAGGTTTCTTTATCATTTCCCAAGTATTGTTATCATGAAGAGATTTCATCTCGTCATCCATAGCCTTCATCCATTTAGTCTTATTTTGACTCCTCATAACTTCCTTATAGTCTCTAGGTTTTTCGTTTAGAACCTCACTTGTAGAGATTAAGGCATAAGCTATAAGATCTGCATACCCAAGTCTCTGAGGTGGCTTGATGACTCTTCTCAACCTGTATCTTGCCAGCTGGTAGTCATTATCAGTCTCCTCATATTCGACAACAGTTTCTGCTTCTTCTTCGACGTCATCTGGGTTATGCAATTCAACATCACTATGCTCCACCTCAACTGGAATTTCTCCCTGTTCTAGCTCTTCGACAACATTGTCAGTTTTCTTGAAAGTTATCTCAGCTTCATTGAAAACTACATCTTGACTGGTGATACGTCTTCTATGACCTGGATCTAGGCACCATAGCCTATAAGCTTTGACTCCTTCAAGATATCCCATGAACATGCATTTCAGAGCTCTAGGTTCGACCTTGTCTTGCCTAATGTAAGCATAGGCTACATATCAAAATACTCTCAGTTTGTCGAGATCTGGTGGATTTCCAAAACAAACTTCTTCAGATGTCTTCATATCTAACGCAGTTGAAGGACATCTGTTTATCAGATATGTTGCTGTCAAAACAGCCTCAGCCCAAAACACCTTCTTCATTCCAGCACTAACCAACATGCATCTAACCCTTTTGAGGATTGTTCGATTGAATCTCTCAGCTAGGCCATTTTGCTGAGGAGTACCTTCTACAGTCTTATGCCTTGCAATCCCAGACTCGACACAGTAACTATAGAAAGCTTCATTGCAGAATTCAAGGCCATTATCAGTTCTCAACCTCTTGACCTTTCTGCTAGTTTGGGTTTCGACCAAAACCTTCCAACTCTTGAAATTCTCAAAAGTTTCATCCTTTGTCTTCTGAATGAATACCGATAACTTTCTGAAATAGTCATCAACTATGGATAAAAAATATCTTGCACCTGAATGTGAAGGATTCCTTGTAGACCCCCAAAGATCAGCATGGATGTAATCAAGGGATCCATGTGTTTTTTGTTTACCTTTGTTAAACTTCACCCTACAGGATTTACCGAATACACAAGGTTCACAAAACTCAAACTTCTCGACTTTGTCACCACCAAGCAGGTTCTATTTCCCTAGTTCGACCAGGCCTCTCTCGCTGACATGGTCCAATCTCATGTGCCATAATTTTTTCTTCGACAACAATTTCATGGATGCAACATTTGTCGAACCACTTACAACTTCATCCTCAAAGGTATACAAGCCTTGTTTCTTAACACCTCTCAAGACTTCCTTCGAACCCTTCATGACTCTTAGAATACTTTTCTCTCCTTGAAAGACATATCCCTTCTTGTCGAATTCACCAAGAGTAATCAAATTTCTATTCAAGTCAGGTACATACCTAACTTCAGTCAATAGTCTTATTGACTCGTCATGGAACTTGAATCTCACACATCCAATACCTGCAATTTTGCAAGCTTTGTTGTTTCCCAGCAGCACTGATCCACCATCTTGATCACATAATTCCTCTAACAAGTCTTTATTTGGAGTCATGTTCCAAGTGCAACCTGAATCCATAATCCACTCTTTTCTTGAGTCACCGCTCGAAACCACAAGAACATCAGATGAGTCAAAATCATCTTGAATAATGGCAACATTGCCATTATCATTACCTCCATGCTCTTTCAGACGTTAAGGGCACACCTTTCGAATGTGACCATCCTTCTTACAAAGATAGGATGGAACACCATATGCTTCACCACTATAAGACTTTTTCTGACTTTTACCATTCTTCTTGTCGAACTTACCATCCCTTCGCAAGAATTTCTCCTTAATGGCCAAACCTTCACCAACCATCGAAGGTTTATGCTCCTTTCGTTCGTTCAAGTCCTTAGAGTACAAGGCAAATTGAACATCTTCAAAGGTCAGTGAATCTCTTCCATATAAGAGGGTTTCTTGGAAGTGAGCATGTGTTATGGGCAAAGCGCATAATAACAACAGCGCTTGATCTTCATCATCGATCTTCACATCAATATTTTCAAGATCAAGAATCAGCTTGTTGAACATATCCAACTGCTCAGCCAACACTTTGTCTTCACTCATCTTGAATGAATACAAGGCTTGCTTCAGGTAGATTCAATTCACCAACCATTTGGTCATGTATAAACCTTCAAGTTTCAACCATAAACCTGACGCCATCATCTCCTTTGATACCTGTCGAAGAACTTTATCACCAAGGCTCAACAATATTGCATTGTGTGCTTTCTCAATCATGGTCGTCTTTTCAGAATGCAACATTCATGGTCGTCTCTCCCTTGAACACTTCCAAACAACCCTGCTGAACAAGTAGAGCTTTCATCTTCAAGCGCCACAGACGGAAATTGTTCATTCCAGTGAACTTTTCAATCTCATACTTTGTTGAAGGCATCTTCTCCATGCTCACCGCACCTATTTGTTATGAATTGGATACCTTAGAAACAAATTATAATAGGTTTTTTATGATCAAGAAACCTACAAGGATTAGGGTTTATGGTTACAAAAGATAACAAACAACAAGGATTGATTATAAACTGCTATTATTTCCTTTCTCTTCAAACAAGATTACAAGTATACAAGAATAACAAATAACCTCTCTCACTTTTGAATTAGGGTTTTATCTTCCTATTTTCCCTTATACAAAATATGAGGGACTAATATGCTATTTATAATAGAACTAACATACTAACCTAATGGGATTTTTAACAATTACCCATTACAAGCAAACTTAGGGTACAAGCTAATTTAAAGAATTGGATCCATAACACAAGGCCTAATTAAACAATAACATGTGAACAAACTTTGACGACATGTTATTCGTACAAGAGTTTGTTCCAATATTCCACAGGTATCAAAACAAACACTAAAATACCAAAGAATTTATTTTAAGTTAAAGAAAATTTGTTTGATTATTGGTATAGATATTTTAAAACCCATATCACAATTTACTTGTTTCTCTAGAAAAATATACCAACGTAAAAATAAAGCATTTTATTAATTATAAGGATAATATTTTTTTTAATCAAGATGTGTATTAGATCAAATGAGTACAAATGGTACTTCACCTGAATACAAAGAGGAGGCTGAGGATAAGCTCGCCTATACAAAAAGATATTACTAACCAAATTGCACTAAGACAAGAAAAACAAGGGGTCTTTGTCAAATTCGTACAAGTTGCAATTGGGATGAGTAAATTTCTCCATTAAATACCATTTCCAAATAGAGGTCTTAACCTTCCAAACTATATCTAAAATATTCCATTTCGAATTGCAAAAGATGATTTCGTTCCTAACCAACCAGATGTTCCAACAAACCGCCAACCAAACAATATCTTCCCTTCCTTTCATGACTTTCCCTGATTTGGAAAAATCGAACCAACCTAAAAAACCTCTCTTTAATATCATTGACACCTTAGTCCTTGAAGTCCAACCAATCCGAGATATCCTTCCAAACCAATCTAACGATAATGCAATTCAACAAAAGGTGATCAATAGTCTTTGGATCCGCCGTACAAAACAGACAAGCCAAATTACTTGCAACCGCATAAACGCCTCTACAAGACAAAGCGACTTTTGTATGTTGTCTGTTCAAAAAAATCTGCCATCTGAATGCTTTGATTTTGTAAGGAACCAACTTTTTCCACACCAAATCGAAAGCCACATCATTCTGATTGGGGGGCCTAATAGAATGTGTTGGAAAAGAGCCAAACAATAATAGGATTTGACCGAGAACCTTCCATCCACCTCACCCTTCCAAAATACTAAGTCTTTCTCGTCAAATTGCGGCCAAAATGAAGCTAAATATACATGCATGTCCCTTTTCTCGACTGCCAAACCAGAAGCCGCAGCAGGCCCTGGAACAAAAACAAAACTAGGAGTCGCAGCAGGCCCTAGGACTATTGCAGAAACAAAAGCCAAACCAGAAACTATTGTTTCTGGAATTTCTATATTGTGACTGAGAGAATCCAAATGCATCACCCATGAGTTTATTGTATCCAAAACCTCGGGACTTTCTGCCTTCGAATGAGAGCCCGAATCAACCAGGGTGGGAAGCAAATCGATACATACTTCTACCTCTGCAACCGCCGTGTATCCCTTCTCGAAAGATTACGTTGAAGCATCCTGTTGTACTCCAAAGTCGCCTTATTCCCATTGATCACCCAACCATCCCCCATCAGTGCAATGGACACATCCTGCAGAATTGAAGTCGTGAAAACATTGGGGAAAACACGCGAAAGAGGACCCCTACCAGTCCAGTCAACCTTCCAAAAGGAGGAGTCAAATCCATTTCCTATTACAACTCTACAATTATCCATCAAAAAATCATCGGCAATTGAATCAGTTAAAGAAATTAAATCCAAAAAACAGTTAGAGAACGACGATCCTTTATTGTTAAAGGAACTTCCACTCCATGTCATTAACTGGACATCACAGTATTTCGCCTTTAAAACCCGGAATCAAAGATCATCCGACCCGGCTATAATCCTCCATATCCATTTATTAAGGAGAGCCTCATTAAAAACATCAAATCTCTTCAAGTTCAAACCACCGTGAATGTACAACAAACAAAGAGCTTTCCAATTTATCCAATGAATCCTTCTTTTCAAATCCAAAGTCCCCCAAAGGAAACTAAATTGAATCCTCATAATATCCTTCCAAACTTTCACCGGAGCTTTGGAAAAGGAAAGATGAAAAATGGACAAGCTACTAAGAACCGATTTAATCAAAGTAATTCTACCACCAAAAGACAAAAACCGCTCTTGCCAACACATTTTTTTCTTTCGAAATTCATAAATCAAAGAAGACCAAGATGAAATATTCCAAGGATTGGAACCAATAGGAATCCCGAGAAAAGTAAATTGGTGAGATTTTGTTTTGCACGCAAGAAAAGTAGCCGCCGCCTCCAAAAAACTATCCAAAAAATTGATCTCGATGATTTTGGTTTTGTGAAAATTAATGTCGAGACCCGAAACCAATTATAAAGCTCTAAGCATCGCCTTTATAGCCCACACATGTCTCCATCTTCAATCCCCACCAAAAGGGTGTTGTGCGCATATTGTAAGACATCAACACGACACCTTCAATTAATGGTGAAACTGGAAAAATCTCCGTTCAAACGGAGTTCCGAATCAGCCCCAACAATCCCTCCATAACTAATATGAATAAAACGGAGATAACAGATCTCCTTGCCTTAAACCCCTTTCCACAAAAAACTCCTTAGTCAGAGACCCGTTGACTAGAACGTATATCTTGCTAAAGAACACCAAAACTTCCATCCAACCCATCCACACATCACCAAACCCCATCCTCCTCAACATATATTTAAGGAAACTCCAAGAAACCTTGACATAAGCCTTTTCGAAATCAACTTTGAAAAGAGTACATTGTCTCTTCTCCTTGACCATAAAATCCACCAATTCATTATCTACAAGGACTCCATCAAGAAGTTAACGACCCAAAACAAACGCTATTTGACAAGGAGCAACAATAGATTTAAGAACCGTCTTCAATCTAGAAGCTAAAAGTTTAGACAATGCCTTATAAAGGCATCCCAAAATACAAATCGGTCTATAATCGTCTAGACCCAACAGATTATCACATTTTGGGATCAAAGTGAGAAACATCGAAATAATACATTTGGATAAAATGACACTACGATGAAAATCCGAGAAAAAAATGGAAAAAGTCTTCTTTAAGAAAATATCAACATTTTTTGATGAAAGTGAAAGAATAACCATCCGGACCCGGACTCTTAGAACCCCCATAACTCCAAACCGCTTCCTTCATTTCCTCCTTCGAGAAGGGTGCCTCCAAAAGCTCCTTCTCCAAAGGCGTGATATTGTTAAAACAAACCCCATCTAAATTGGGTCTACTAAACTCGAGCTCAACGAACTTCTTCGCAAAATGATCAAAAACCTCCCTCTTCACACCCTCCATCGAATCCACCAAACCCTCTACCGTATTAATTGAACCCAAAATATTCTGCCTCCTCCTCTCTTTTATAACACTATGGAAAAATTTAGAACTATCATCACCGTTATTCAACCACTTCAATCTAGCCTTTTGAATGAGCATGTTTTCTTTAATTCTCAAATTCAACCAAAATCTCCTAGAAGCCTCCTTTCGCTTATCGAAAAGAACCTCCACTTGATCAACACCACAAAAATCTAACTCTCTGTCTCCTTCGTTAATATCCTTCATACCCAAATTCGCCTCCAAATCATATTTATTGAACACCTCTATGTTCCACCAACAAAGGCTAGCTTTGAGTAACCGAAACTTCTCTTTTATAACATAATCACTCCTTCCATTCACTTGTAAGCTTTTCCACTATTTTTTGACAAAAGTAACAAACTTTTTGTCACCAAACCATTCATTATTCACCTCGAACAGTTTAGGCCCCCAATCGGAGGAATCTGACACTAACCAAACCAGACTAAGATCTCATACGTCCATCATTCCAATCAATTGGCCCACAATTCCCCATCTAAGAATAGATCTTTCCGAAACAAGAAAACGATCCAACCTACTCATTGAATAACCGTCCCCATTGTACCACGAAAATTTCTTGCCTTTACAAGGGATGTCCACCAAATCACAATCAGAAATGAACTCCAAAAAGTCCCTCATCTCCGTCATTCTGTAATTTGCCATCCTTCTCTCCCGCTCTCCAATATTTGAAATAGAATTAAAGTCCCCTCCAATACACCACTCTTTGTCACTAAACCTAGATTTAAAAAAAAACTAAATCTCTCCATAATTTCCTCTTCAATGTCGAATCACACGAAGAATAAACATTGATTATATAATAAAGATCTTGTTTCCACTTCACCTTCACTCCAACATAACCATCCCCTCTAAAACTACTTAAAACTTCGACTTTGGGATTCCACAAAATAATCAAACCACCAGAAAATCCATTCGAACTAGAGTAAGTCCAACCAACATCATCATTCCAAAGACTTTTTGTAGTCTCTTCGGACACACAGCATAACTTAGATTCCTGAATTAGAAAAATATCAGCATTTCCTTTCGTGATAGTCTGGATAATTCGTTTCCTCTTCACCCGACTACCACCCCGTCTAATATTCAAGGTAATTAATCGCCAACCCTTCATCCTTGGTCACCATATTAACTCTTTCTAACTCATTCAGTTTTGTGACACAATCTAACTTCGATTTTTAAACTGCTACTCCAAGGTTACGAATAGCTTCCCAAAGTTTTCCCCCACCATATAACTCATGTTATTCCATATTTTAGCATTGCTCCTAGTAATCCCAGCCTCCTCCGAATCAAAACCATAATAAACTCAATGAGAGGAAAAGACAATTTTGAAAAATCACTAGAATTGCAAATAGGATCAGAAGTCCGCGTGGAGCACATCCCACTCTTTCTCCTGGACCTCTTTTTCTATTGCTTCTTCTAAGGCCAATTAAACTCTCCATCTTTTTTAATTTAATTTTTTAAAAATAAGATTTTTTACTTTTGTGACTTTTGTGGCCCTCACCTATGTACTGAGCCTCGGTACCTACCAGTATTGCATTCTTCATCTTTTCATTATTTTCCATATGATCACTTTTAAATAAAGGTTGTTGATCATCGCATGTGCCACCTTTGCCACTGCTATGTATTGATATCCTATGCCCTTCTTTTATCTTGAAAATCGCATCATCGAACCTGCCCACCTCTTTAGTGAAAATATTATCCACTATGTTGATTGTGCCACTAGCAGACTTTAGAGTAAAACCTCCCCCTACTGTATTAGCCGAAATTTCCTGCTCATCCCTTTCACTACCTTTTGTGCTCTCCTCGATAGAACAACCTTTTGACAGGGGAACTATGTCAACAGACTCATCCTCCATCCCCATACCTTCATTGCCTCCCCCTAAAATCTACCTAAGTCGGATTCACAGGAAGAAGATTCATCATCCGCTATAATGGTTGGATCTGTTGCCATTGTTAGACGCATGAAACCATAAAAGTCCTCGCTCATTTGCAAGAAAAACTCGTTCCCATATATACTCGCCATATATTTTTCTTGAAGAACAAAGGATATAAATACCCTAACCACCTTGGCTATGTCCTTATTAACCCTCTTTCCTGTATTCTCATCACAACAAATGAAGCTACCAAATGATTTTGCAAGTTTTTCAAAGAAATCATCGCACCAGGCGTAACAAGGGACGCCATACATCCACACCCACATCACCATATCTTCATCAATATCTTCCTCTCTCCATTCTCTAATGGAACTAAACCATTGGTTCCACCAAAAACTTGCATCGTTTATTATATCCTTCATTGCTCTCGCTTCCAATTCCTCTAATAAACACAAACTTGATCCCAACAGAGTAACTTTGATGTATAAAATACCTTCCGTCTCAAAGATCATCTTCATGTTATAAGTCATTTCAGAGAGATGAGTGACACCTACATAGGATTATCATGGATTTTCTTCCCATCTATCACCACATTATCAAGCTTGATTCCCAACAACCGACCGTCTTCCACCTCACGAAATCTCGCGAAACCAAAAAGTTTTCCTATCTTGTTTCTATGTGGTGAAATCACCACTTCCGTTACATTTCCAATAAAACCATACTACTCCGGCTTGATTTATAAGCAAAAAAGACAAATTTCACGCTTATTAAGAAATCTAGTCAAGTGCATTTAATTTTATTGATTTCATGTGAGAGAGATAACACAATTACTAGTATACCCTCCATTAAATTGTCTTCCACTAACAATATTTAATAATTAAGGCATGGATACTTTTGGAACAAAAGCATTAAATGCACATAGATTTGTTCACATTTGCTTATATTTAAGGCCAAAAAAATTAGAAGACTTTTGCTTATAAATAAGACCGGAGGGAATACAATACAAACAAATTTCTCGCAATAATCCTATTCGAAAACTCGAAAATGAAAAAAGAGACTACGCCCTTCAACTCGTCTCCCGTAGGACCTCCACCAAATAAAAAAACATCCCATTTCGAAACCTTCCAAGAAGCCTTCCTTCCCGAAATCTTTGTCCACGCCATACAATGAATCGCTCTTGCCCTTTATACTCCCCCAGAAAGATGAAATAATATGAATCGCCACACTACCCAGAACAAAGAAGGAAAAAGAGAAAGATCAAAGTTAGAGAGAGAGGCACATGTTTTTCCAATAACACCCAAGGATAATATATAATAAGTATTCTCCACTCAGCGGGGTTCAAATTTCTCTTAATTATAACTTTCTTCTAAAGTGATGATTATGTAAGTGGATAATCTATAATAAGTATTTTTTTGCTATAAAAAATAGGAGAAAATATTAAATGGGTGTGAATTTATTTATCTTTGAAATTTCTCTTAAGTAACCAATATCTATTTTTATTGGTTTTTATCATCTAATCCCAATTAAATATCATTTTTAATTATGATTTATTTCTTGGACTAATAAATTATTTTCTTTACAGCTCCGGTGGTTGCTTTACTAGTTGGTGTTAAATTCGTGTTTGGAATATCACTTATCATTGTATTATTAGTCTACAAATGGCAACAAAAACAAAAACAAAAACATTTATCTGTGTACGATAATGTTGAAGATTTTCTACAAAGTGACAATAATCTTATGCCTATAAGATACTCTTATAAAGACATAAAAAGAATGACAAAACAATTCAAGACAAAACTTGGTAATGGAGGTTATGGATCTGTTTTTAAAGGACAACTTCGAAGTGGTCGTCTTGTTGCTGTCAAATTATTGGACAGAGGCAAGACCAATGGCCAAGATTTTATCAATGAAGTTTCTACAATTGGTAGGATTCACCATGTTAATATGGTACAACTCATTGGTTTTTGTGTTGAAGGGTCAAAACGTGCTCTTATATATGAATTCATGTCAAATGGATCACTTGAAAAATACATATTTTCTACTGAAGAGAGTTATTCTTTGAGTTGTGAAAAATTGTACGATGTTTCTTTGGGAGTGGCTCGGGGAATTGAGTACTTACATAATGGATGTAATATGAAAATTCTCCACTTTGACATAAAGCCTCATAACATCCTTCTTGATGAGAATTTTAATCCAAAAATTTCTGATTTTGGATTAGCTAGACTTTGTCCTACAGATAAAAGTATTGTGACATTAACTGCAGTAAGAGGAACCATCGGATATATGGCCCCTGAACTGTTCTACCGGAATGTTGGCACAATATCTTACAAAGTTGATGTCTATAGCTTTGGGATGTTGTTAATGGAGATGGCAAGTAGAAGAAAGAACTTGAATGCATTGGTCGAGCAATCTAGTCAAATTTATTTTCCTTTTTGGATTTATGATCAGTTATATTCTGGAAGGGAAGTAACAATTGATAATGACACAGATCAAGAGATGAAATTGGCCAAAAAAATGATGATTGTGGCTTTGTGGTGTATACAGACGAAACCTGAAGACCGTCCTTCAATGATTAAAGTGTTAGAGATGCTTGAAGAAGAAGAAGAAGATGGAGAGTTGCAAATTCCTAATAAGCCTTACTTTTGTCTACAAGATCAACCAGTTGCAGATGTTAGAGATGATAATATTGAAAGTTCATGGAGTTCATATGATACAACAGTAAGTGATCCCAAGAAACCAACCTGATCTCTTTTTGTTTTCGAATCAGTTACATGTTTATATGTATATAGTTTGTTAGTTCTAAGGATTGGATAAATATATATTAAAGGAATGTCCTAGTAAATAAGCATTTTCTCTTCTTGAATATTAAGTACTCAATTCTAAGGATGATGACAGAAATTATTGTAACCACATCTCTGGATATATTATTACTAGATATAGAAAATCAACGAACAAAATCCTGTCTTTTTTCACATGATGCAAATTGAGAACAGAGTAAAAATTGTGCAATAGCAAGAATCTCCCCCAGAATGTTGACTGAGGTTTGTTTAATATATTGAAGATTGAATTAGCAGCTGATGTATGTTTCTGACAAGCTATGAAAAGAACTAACATTCCATCATACCTGCATGTAAATTACCTGAAAATTGTTCACCGCGGGTTTAAGGCTTTAGCAACAGATTGTTTTTAGTGATGATAAAACTTTAACATGAATGACTAGCAGTTGCAAAAGATTCAAACAGCTGTTTTCTAAGTGTTTTCGAGTTCGGTTGTGACTACCGCATAATATACATACATACAATCAAACCTCTTTTAGTTGTGGTGATTCCAACTAGGCAAACTTGGTTTTGTGACAGAAAACAAAATATTTGTTGATATTTGTCACAGAAATAAGACAGAACTTTTATGAGTCTCCCATGTAATTCTGTGAAACTATGCCCAGGATATAATCCACCTTAGCATCTGCTTAATGCAGTGTTCCATACTAATGTCTATTTGACGAGATAAAAAGAACAAAAGAAAGTAAAGATAAAAAAGTAACACATATTTCACAATTGCAGCTTATTCTAACTCTTCAATTACATCTAATTCTTGTGTTAGCTGTCTGGTAATTGCAATTGAACCATTTCCCCTAGGTCGTCTAGATTGAGAAGCAAAAGGATTCGGAGGTATTGGTGTTTTGTCTTCGTCTCCCTCCAGCATTTGAACTACCATTTGCATTGATGGTCGATCCATTGCATGCCATTGAATGCACCAAAGTCCCACAATTGCCATGTTCCTTGCAATTTTTTCATCCCCTTCATCATCAACATGGATTCTCATTTCCTCTTGATCGTCTAAAAGGCTATGAATCCATTCCGGATAGTGAACATGACTAGTGTTTTTCTCTATATCCTCTGTGATCTTCTTTCCTCCTATTGTCTCAAGCAACATCATTCCATAACTATAAACATCTGATTTATAAGACACATTTCCAAAGTTCCTTGAAAAAACTTCAGGAGCAATGTAGCCCAAAGTTCCTCTAGCTGTTGTCATTGACACTATGCTCTGATCCCTGGAACATAATTTAGCTAGACCAAAATCAGATATTTTTGGTATGAAATTATGGTCAAGTAACACATTTTGTGGTTTGATATCGAAATGGAGGATGCGTTGATCACAACCTTGATGAAGATACTCAATTCCTTTAGCTATTCCTAAAGCAATTTCGTGCATCTTTTTCCAACCAAGAAAGTTTTTCTTATTGTCCGGTGAATTTATGAACTTTTGCAGTGAGCCGTTTGGCAAAAACTCATAAACAAGTGCTCTTTTAAACCCATCAGCGCAAAATCCGATCAATCTAGCAATATTAACATGGTGGATTCTACCCATTGTACCAACTTCATTGAGAAAGTCCTGCCCATTTCCTTGAGAAAAGTTTAGTATTTTCACAGCAACAGTAATCTCTTTTGAAATGCTTCCTTTATAGACACTTCCATAGGCTCCTTCTCCTAACTTGTCTCCAAAGTTATTTGTGATTCTCTTAATTTCTACATAAGAGTATCTAGTAGGCTTAAGAGCTCTATAGTCATCCAAAAACCTTTCTATAATCGCTTGTTTTGCTTTCTTTAGTATGTAAATGTCATAAATATGGTACACTGCACCAGTCAACAAGATGAAAAACAATGATCCAAGAATCGACCCTGCATTCATGAAAACTAGTATAAGAAAAAATGATGATTTTCTTACAAGGTAGAGTGAAGATTATGCAAATATAAACTTCAAATCTAACCTGTGGTGAGTAAAGCCGTTGACGAACCTGCAAAACCATACTAGCAAAACTTAGTTTATCTATTTAGACACAATTACCTCAAAATAAATATAACAGGCAAATTAAATAACCTTTGGCGAAACAATCGATTTCTTTGGGGTGTGTGGTATTCTTCCAGCCGCACCTGTTTCCTTTTGATTCACAGTGTTTACAGTCAGGCTGAGACCACATCAAACGAACAGAATCAGAAGGTTTGAGTGAAAAGTTATACATTTTGGTGCAGAAAGAGAGAGGAAGATCATCAATGAGTGTAAAAGAAGGGATAACATATGTTTGAGAGGTTGAAGTGCTTAGACATGGAACCAAATAGGAATCTAACTCATTTCTAATCAAAAGTGAACAATTGAAAAAGTGATAGTCACGAAAATCATCATAATCACGTTTCAAGTAGTGGAACTGAGTGGATGAAATATCGAGGTTTTTGATCTGTTTGTAAAGACAAGTGTGTGGATCGGAAAGTCGAATAGTTTGGTGTTTGTAGTCAATGTTATCAACATTGAGTTTCACATTATGAGGAAGTTGAATCATAGTTTGGTTGGATGAACAAATCAAATCAAAGGCATGGTAGCCACAGGATGGTGGTTGATGATGGTTTATGATTCTGAAAGGGAACCTGATAACTTGATTTCCGCAAAAGAAATCTGTACAGTTAATTGGTGTGGCTATTGTTGTTCCAACAAGAAAGGAAACCATGAACAACAACAACAACAATCCCATAACAGAATAACAACTCTTCATTGTCTTGTTTCAAACTCACTTTCACTATAGCTTTCTAATAAATTTGAATATATATAAAACTTGAAATGAAAGAGAGGTTATTTCTTGTAGGTAGCTTCCGCGACACTACGTTTAATGTGGTCCACTTTGAAATGAACTTCACGATACAACTTATATAAGGAGAGTCTCTCTTTTTATATCTTTTTCTCTTTTTTCCCCTCCACTATTGAATTATCAACCAATTCTTTTCTTTGTTCGTTTTGATTTTTATCAATTTGATAAAATGCTGTCTTATACTTTTATTATCTATTTAATAATTAAAAGCGGTCAAAGTATGATAGTTGATTCGAAAATTAGAGCGGTTTTGAACTATATTGGGTGACATAAGTATTATATAATTTTTAGAATGGATTATAGCGGAGTAGAAATTCAATATAATTGTAAATGAGATTTTTTTTAATCTTGGGAACATTGTGGTTAGAGCCGTCAAAATGGGCTCGGCTCATCGGTCCGATCCACCAACCTTATATTTTAGAGTGGGTCGGAATGCAAAAACCTTAAAAAAAAACATGAGGAATCTACTGGTCACCCCCAAATTTTGAGAATGGCAAAAAAATCCTTAAAAAATTTTCAAGCAATTTACAGAACAAATTTTCGGAAACAAAAGAAAAAAATTTGGTATGAAATCAAATTCCTGGTAGTTCATTTGAAATTACCGATATACCGGTAGTTTCAAATTCCTGGTATATTGACAAGAAACCGGATATTTAAAAAAATACAGTTTGAAACCAGGAATTTCAAATCCTTTAAAATTTCTGGTAGGCATAATTTTAGAGTTTTTTTATTTTTTATTTAAACGGTTGAGATTTTGCCGACAGTTTTGTATGATTGTGATTGCACCGATCATTTGTGCGGTCCAAAATTGTTGCATGTTTGTATAAATAGTAGTTAGGTCTTGTGGTTCAACAGATATGAAAAAATGGCTATTTCAAATTTTTAATTAAGGCTGAAGTTTACTTCAAGAGAGGTTCTCAACCTGTTGAATTCATGCTCCCGGATGACACAACCTCCTTTGTCGGTCTGACTTCGAAGTTGAAGGAATTGTTGCCTGATGGTGACAATAGAAAGGTGTTGAAGATCGAGTTTCAGGAGGATTTGGGGGATGGTAGTGTGAAATACAACCTAATTGAGCTGAAGAACGATGAAGACGTCATCAAAATGTGGAGATTATTTTGCCGTAGGCTAACAAGGGGTCTGCTAGCATTAGATATGCAGTTGGCCAGATCAGTTGATAAAATAATGACGATGTTGAAACGCCCTGAAGCATCTAGTTATGTTTAGGTTTTTAATATTGATTAATCATGTTGTATTGTTGGGTTTTTATTTGTTTAAGTTGTTTAATCAAGATCACTGCAATGTAATGATATAAATGAAGACATAATAATAATAATAATAATAATAATAATAATAATAATAATAATAATAATAATAATAATAATATTGTTCTGCCATAATATACATATAATACAACAATATACAAATCATATAGAAATGAAAATAATACTAAATAGACCCTCATGGGCTAAGTGTGCAATCCTAGCTAATTCAGTAGCAATACTACAATTAGGGTCTACCAAGCACGTGAGCTCATCAGCCAGCGCTGCTATCATCATAAATCGTTGTGCGTCATCATGGTGATTTCGCGTGTGATGCAATTCCTCTTGGTTCGTAAGCCTAATACGACATTAATAGACATGAGAGCTAATAATAATGAGATATGTGGTCAAACATGGAATTTTGTGTAGAATTTGATGTGATGTGTGGTTGATGCCTAGAGTGATGAGATTGTCATTGTGTAGAAAGTCTTGGGCAGAGATGGTAATTCTAGAGGGAATTACGGTAAATATGTGACTCACGTGGGGATCATTGTGGATTGTGTGTTATGCATTAATGATTAATTATGTTATGCATAAGTTGTATGTTATGCATTTTCATGTCATGTCATGTGTCGATAAGTCTAGGTGTGAATCCATGATGAACGCCTAGTCTTATCTGGGCTCCGTGTGGGATTCAAGTTGAGTTAAATTGTAGCTCGGAGGAACATATATGACTTATCCGGATTCTGATGGGAATCGAGTTCAATGAATGAACCGTATGGATTGTGTTGGTACCACATGCATGGTGTCGTGTCAGTTGAGTTACATTGCATGTATGAACAACTAAATATGAATTGAGTATGATGAGTGTGGTGGTGTCACTTGTAAGTGCAATATAACTATTTGTTGATTGTGTTGTATGATTACGACTCATTAACATGTATTTTTCACCGTGTAATTATTAAATGTAATTCTCACCCCTTTTTTATTGTTGTGTCTGTGCTCCTCGAGGAGTACAAATAATCAAGTGTCTGAGTAATGCTTGGAGCATGTGCTTCTATTGATTGAGTCTTAGGAGTCACTTTGAAATGTAACATGACAAATATGGGGATTTATCTTAATTTATGTTATTTTTCATTTGTTACGTATCATGTTGAACCACGATTGTGTGTAGATTTATGTTGTTAATGTCGTATTTCTAATGAAGTAAACCATTGAATATTCCACTGTTTAATTTATTTTTATGAGAAATAAATATATGAACTGACTTGATAATTCATGAATTTTTAGGGACGTGGCATCCTACTTGTGTGTATTTCTCTGATAATTCTGTAAATTGCTTTCATAATTAAAGTATGGGGAGTAGGATGTTACACTTACAATGTTGGGGTGCCTCCAACTAGCGCTTTTTTTAACGTCGTTTGAGCTCGACAGTTAACAATTGAAACCCCGGAACTCTAAAAGCAAACAGATAGTTTTTAGATAAAACTCACTAACACAAGGTCCTCAACTGTCGTCATGATCAATCCTTGGTCCACTATTTTGTAAGAATGAGAAATACCAATAAGACTTCATCATTGTCTCTTTAGCCTCCTCATCCTTCTTTTTAAAAAGCTATCCACTCCTTTCATCTTCCTCTATCTTTATCAATGATGCAATTCTTGCGTCTTCATCTATCTTTTTCCTCGCCTTTGTAACATCATTTCCCACTTGATAATTATATTCTACATGATTTGAATACACTACACCTTTGAAAAGTGTAAAACAAAATTCTTCCTCATTAGTCCTCACCTTCATGATACTCTCATTAACATCAATTAACATCCTAATGGTCTTCATGAAAGGTCTTCCAATTATGATTGATGTATCCTCATCTTCATCCATCTCCATGAAAACAAAGTCGATAGGAAACAATAATTTGTCCATTTTTAACAACACGTCCTCAACAACACTGTGTGGATGGGTCCTTGACTTATCCACCAATTATAATGTCACATTTGTCAATTTCACATCCATACTCTCAAGCCTTTTTACCATAGACAAAGAAATCAAATTGATGTTAGCACCCATGTTGATCAAAGCGTTGCATTTGGAATCACTACCTTTAGTGATAGGTAACTCTCCCCGGATCTCCTTCTTTCCGAGGAATCACGCTTTGAACAATGACACTACAATTCACATTTAGTGCAATGGTATTTTTATCTATATACCTCTTTTTCTTTGAAAGTATGTCCTTCATAAACTTTTCATACTTTTTCATTTTCTCTAATGCCTCGGGAAATGGAATAGTCACTTGTAAGCGACTAAAAATATCCAAAAACCGAGCATATTGCCAATTATTTTCTTTTTTCGTAGGAGAATTTAGGGTATAATAAGTTTTTCATTGGAACTTCCTTCACATGCTCCCTTCCTTTCATATTTTTCTTCCTTTTCTCTTCCCTCAATCTCTTTTTAAATTCCTCTTTTTCAACTAACTCCTCATTCTTTTCAACTTCTTCTTCCAAAATCTCATTCTTCTTTTCAACTTCATTTTCACCAAATTCCACACCAATTTTTCTCCCACTCCTAGTATAGATGGCTTTGTAAGTGGCATTAGGATTAACTTGAGTGTTATCCGGAAAAGTTTCCTTATGTTGATAGGCTAACTGTTTGGACGATTCTCCAACTTGAGTCTCAAGGTTTCATACTGCAGCATCTGTACTTTTTTGAGTGGAGATGGACATTTGCATGAATTGGTTAAAATTTTCTTTTAATCTTTGAACTTCCTCCTCGAGGCTGTGAAGTTTGGTTGTAGCTTTGGTAAGGTTGATAGTTAAAAGTGCCCGACTCATTCCTCCACCCTTGTAAAATGGACTAACATACAAAAAAAAAATCAAAAGAATCCATCAATCGGACTCCCAGAAGTCCATCATCACCTTTCTAGATCACAACTCACAAGTTTTCAACTAGAAATTACCGACTAGAATTTTCAATATTGGGCCGTCCATGCCGTGTAAAATGGACTAACATACAAATAAATTCAATAAATTCATCAACTAGACACTCGAAGGTCCTCTATCACCCTTCTAGATCACAATTCACAAGTGTTCCACTAGAAAGGGACTTACTCAACTGACTATTTCCTTCACTAGAAGAACATCAACTAAAATTTTCAATATCTAATCGTGAACATCATGTAAAATATTCTAACATACAAACAAATTCAAAAAATTCATCAATCGGACTCTCAAATGTTTACCATAACCTTCCCATATCACAACACATGTCTTCCACTATAAAAGGTCTTACTCAACTGATCCATTCCTTATCTGGAAGAACACCGACAAGAATTTTCAATTTGAGACCGTCCACTCCGTGTAAAAATGACTAAGAAACAAAGAAATAAAAAAATCATCATTCGGACTCTGGAAGCCAGTATACGAAGAAAAAGAGTGAAATGAAATTATAGTTGAAAATTGTTACCTTCGGACTCTTGGAGGTTCACCTTCACCTTTCCAGATAACAATTCCCAAAGACTTCCACTATAAATAGTCCTTCTTAAGTGATTGTTTCCTTTACTAGAAGAACACTGACTATAATTTTTAATATCAGATCGTCAATATCATGTAAAATGGATTAGAAAACAAACAAATTCAAAAATTCCATCAATCAGACTCCCATATGTCCTTCATCACCTTCTCATATCACAATTCATAGTCTTCCATTATAAATGGTCTTTCTCAACTGATCTTTTTCCTTCACTAGAAGAACACCAACTAGAAATTTCAATATCAGACCTTCCAAATCATGTAAAATTGACTAAAAAATAAATAAATTCAAAAATTTCATCAATCGAACTCCCCACGATTCAACATCATCTTCCCAAATCACAATTTGCAACTCTTCCTCTAGAAAGGTTCATTCTTAACTAACTATTTCCTACACTTGAAGACCACCAATTATAATTATCAATAGCTGACCGTCCACATCGTGTTAAATATACTAAGAAACAAACAAATTCAAAATTTTCATTAATTTGACTCTCAGAGGTCCACCATCACAATTCGTCTTCCATTGTAAATGACCTTTCTCAATTGACTATTTTCATCACTAGAAGAACACCAATTAGAATTTACAATATTGGTCTGTCACATCTTCTAAAATGGACTAAGAAACAATAAATTCAAAATTTTCATCAACCGGACTCCCGGAGGTCCACTTTCACCTTTCCAAATCACAATTCACAAAGACTTCCACTATAAATAGTCCTCAAGTGATTGTTTCTTTCACTAAAAGAACACTAACTATAATTTTGAATATCAAATCGTCAATATTATGTAAAATAGATTAAGAAACAAATAAATTCAAAAGTTTCATCAATCATGCTCTCATAGGTCCACCATCACCTTCTTATATCACAATTCACAAGTCTTCCATTATAAATGTTCATTCTCAATCAATTATTTTCTTCACTAGAAATACACCAACTAAAATTTTCAATATCAGATCATTCATATCGTGTACAATGAACTAAAAAACAATGATTTGATTCCTTATAATGCCCTCACATTCCCATACATAATTCACATATAGTCTACTAGAAAGAATTCTTTGTCAATAGACTACTTCCTTCATTGATTTGATTCCTTATAATGCCTATGGTAATTTAGAGTTGAAAATTATTCAATCGGAATTTTCAAATATGTGTTTGATGTAATTAGTACAATATTATTTATTTTTAATCTTATATATAAGTAGTTTTATCTATATGTTTTTATATAATATTACTTTTTCCAATATTTATTTTATAGAATTTATTAATGTATTAATTGTATATTTAAAAATTTCATGTTTCAATTTATTTTTTCTAGTTTTTTAAGGAACAGAGAAGAAATTTTTTGAGAAAAATGTTTTTCAAAATGAATTATTCGTATCACGTGTCCAAAATTTATTAAAATGTTTTTTTAGAAAGAATTATTCATATCATTGTCCAAAATTTATTAAATTACATATTTTTAGAGAACAACTTCTGTATTTTTAAAGAGTATTATGTTTTTTTTTACTTAAAGCTGTATGATTATATAAATTGTCAATCTATTTAATAGTTCAACAATTTTTTTTAATTTGTGATCTATTCAAAAAAAATATTTAAAACACAAAAAAAAAATTAAAAATAATAAGATAGAGTAATAAATACAATATTATTTTTTAAAGTTTAAACTAATGTTTTAAAAATCGGTTCGGTTATTGAACCAATAAGGGTATTGAATCACTGGTTCATTGGTCGAATCACTGAATTACTTGTCGAATTGTATATGACTAAACCAGATAAAATCAGATAACTCGGTTTAATAAACATGTCACTATAATAAAATTATATAGGTATTAAACTGATCGAACTCGATAATTTGACGTCAGGAAAAAATCACTAACACCTAAATTTTTTAAAATATCATAATTTTTAAATTAAATTCACATTTGAATCAATTATAAATTTGAATAAAATAATTAACTTAAAAATTTAATCAGATTATCAATATTATTAAAAGCAGTATAATTTCCAAAATACGGTAAAAATAAATAAATTTTCAATTTTAAAAATACTACCAAATATAAATTTAATGTCCATGTTAAACCAAAAGAACTACAATAATTACACTAAATCATACTAACATCATAGTTTACTATATATATTTTGAAGTATTGTTTTAAAAGTGACTCAAACTCCAATGCATATAATAATAATAAAATAAGGGGAAAAGGAATTGTATAGTTTATATATATTATATATACACATGTAAAACAACAACTTCATAAATATTTATTCTAGTGGGTAGATAAGAAAAAAAAAAGAGTAATAATTCCCTTTTCATTCAAAAGAAGACTTTGAAAAGCAAGTCTTGTACCGCGTGTTGGGTGTTTCCTCTTTAAAATATGCTATCTTCTCACTCTATTAATTAAATTCCGAGTATTCAGCTTTCTATCAGAACAACCAAAAATGGCATCCTTACCCTTTGTTATGGTGATAGTGTTACTAATACTCATATTTCCTCACAACAAAGTCTATGGTGGTCATGAACAACAAGAGTCATGTTCTAGAAGGTGCGGTGTTCATAACATCAGTGCTCCTTTCCGATTGAAAGACAGTCCAGAAAACTGTGGTGACAAAAAATACACCTTATCATGTGAGAACAACAACCAATTGATTTTGTATGGAAAATACTACGTACAATCAATTAATTACAACAACCTCACCATACGACTATTGGATTTCAATCTTCGTTCTAACAATTCACTCCCTCATTATTATTCTTTAGGAGGCTATAATTTCAGTTCTTACCACTTTTCCCACCCAGCGTATTATGCGATTATGCCAAAATCAATGTTATTTGTAAGTTGTCCAAGTCGGAAGGAATATTCATACTTTGACAACTGTATGAATATTAGTACATACTCACAGTATGAGAATCCTTTCTATGTTGGTGTTTATAGAAAATCTATCTCAGAATTGGAGTTGGGAGACGGATGTCGTATAGAGTTTATGTATCTCACTTCTTTGGATTTACAAGATAACAACAACAACATTTCTTGTAAGGACATCCACCGTATGATGCTTTATGGATTTGAACTTTCTTGGTTCAAGGATCATATGCGTAAGTTGCTCAAAATGTCTTCCACACCTTAAATGTTACAGATATTCAATCTAGTATTGTATTTTATAATCACTCTTTTGTCTGCGTTCTTGCAGTATTCTGGATCATTTTTGCTCGTATTGTTGCGTTATTATTAATGTTAACAGGTAAGATCTCACATTCTCTTAACTCTTAAGTAAGTGGAAGCATTCCAAGCAAAATGTGAGACTTAAAACAATGTTTAGAAAATATTTCTTTTATATTCTAAAAGATAGTTAGGAGTCTTTTTATTAGGGGTGGACAGAAACTCCGACCCGTCCGAAATCCGGTCTAACCGATTGCAAAGGGATGGGTGTATTCAAACCGTGGGTTATTCGGATGAATTGTTTCGGTTTATATTGGATATGAACGGACGATTGCGGATTCTGCAGATTGCGGATTCTGCAAATTGATCCATCATTATCCATTATCGATCTACAATAGGATTAATTGCTCACAGTATTTCAACATCACAGTTGAAAGGAGATTCTTATCCAACCTACTTTTGTAAGTGGATAATATATGGATAATCTATATAATAAAAATAGGAGACAGTATTAAATGGGTATGAATTTACTTATCTTTGAAATTTATCTTAAGTAACCAATATCTTTTGTTATTGGGTTTTATCATCTTATCCCAATTAAATATCATTTTTAATTATGATTTATTTTTTAGACTAATTCATTCTTTTCTTTACAGCTCTAATACTAGGTGGTGTTAAAGTCGTGTTTGGAATACCATTTGTCATTGCATTGTTAGTCTACAAATGGCGACAAAAACATTTATCTGTGTACGATAATGTTGAAAATTTTCTACAAAGTGACAATAACATTATGCCTATAAGGTACTCTTATAAAGACATAAAAAGAATGACAAAACAATTCAAGATAAAACTAGGTAATGGAGGTTATGGATCTGTTTTCAAAGGACAACTTCGAAGTGGTCGTCTTGTTGCTGTCAAATTATTGGACAGAGGCAAGACCAATGGCCAAGATTTTATCAATGAAGTTTCTACAATTGGTAGGATTCACCATGTTAATGTGGTTCAACTCATTGGTTTTTGTGTGGAGGGGTCAAAACGTGCTCTTATATATGAATTCATGACAAATGGATCACTTGAAAAATACATATTTTCTACCGAAGAGAGTTATTCTTTGAGTTGCGAAAAATTGTATGATGTTTCTTTGGGAGTGGCTCGGGGAATTGAGTACTTACATAATGGATGCAATATGAAAATTCTCCACTTTGACATAAAGCCTCATAACATCCTTCTTGACGAGAATTTTAATCCAAAAATTTCTGATTTTGGACTAGCTAGATTTTGTCCTACTGATAAAAGCATTATTTCATTAACTGCAGTAAGAGGAACTATCGGGTATATGGCACCTGAACTGTTTTACACAAATCTTGGCACAATATCTTACAAAGCTGATGTCTATAGCTTTGGAATGTTGTTAATGGAGATGGCTAGTAGAAGAAAGAATTTGAATGCATTGATCGAACAATCTAGTCAAACTTATTTCCCTTTTTGGATTTATGATCAGTTATATGATGGAAGGGAAGTAACAATTCAAAATGACACAGATCAAGAAATAAAATTGGCAAAGAAAATGATGATTGTGGCTTTGTGGTGTATACAGACAAAACCTGAAGACCGTCCTTCTATGATAAAAGTGTTGGAGATGCTTGAAGAAGAAAATGGAGATATGCAAATTCCTAATAAATCTCACTTTTCTCTACTAGATGAACCAGTTGCAAATGTTACAGATGACAGCAGTGGTAGTTCGTAGACTTCATATGGTACGACTATAAGGATGATGACACAAATTATTGTAAAATAAATCTATGTATATCTTATCATGGATTAAGAATGCTTTTTAATTGTATTGAAAACTCATTTGTTAAATAATATACATTATCACTAGATATAGAAAATAAACTAACATAACGTTTGTCTTGATCTACCAATTCTCCGTTGAGTTTAAAGCTAGTCTAATTTTCAAAGCATACTGAGACACACGTTAATTTGGTGTCTCTTGAAAGATTAATTAATGAATGGAATGCACAAATTTTACATACGACGTTTTTCTACTTGTATTTTATTTTATTTTGCATTGTGTTTTAAACTTCGATCATGATTTTAGGGAATTTTTAAGACCACTTTTGGTATCTCATTCCATCGTTTCGAGTCGTTTCGACATGTTTCCGTTACCTTTTGCATATTTTTGCGCTTATTTGTTCATTAGTGCATAAAGTGATTTTGCTCATATTGTTGCTATGTTCAATGCATCATTTAGCATGTAAATGATTGTTCCATATTCTGTTTTCGCATCTCTTGCATGATCCTTGCATGGTTCATTAATTTGTATGCATAATTGCATTGCATATTTGTGTTGTATTCTTGAAAATGCACAACCATAAATGTACATGTTGTTGCGTTTTGTTTGCATGTTTGATCACACTTGCATATTAATCCAATTCTGATTTTTGCATCTAGTTGCATGTCATTTTTGTTGTTCTATGTTGATGCATGTTCATAATTCAATTCATGTTTATGTGCCATACATGAATGCATACTTGTTGCATATTGATCATGTGGTGTATTCTTCCATAAGCACTCATTATTCATAATCATGTCCGTTTAATCATGTATATTGATTCCATTTAATCATGTTGCATGTTAATTGTGCATAAAAAATGAAAATAAGCAAATCTGCCTTTTGCATTTCATAGCTGTTTTTTATGTAGTACACTACAACAAAAATGACATTTAACAGCGCACCTTAGACAGCGCTTTATAAAGAAAACGCTGTCTAAGGTTAAAATTAATAGCAAACACGGAAACTATTCAAAAAAAATTAAAAAAGCGCTGTTAAAAGTCCTACCTTAGACAACGCTTTTGAAAAAGCGCTTTCTAAGGTAGGCCTTAGACAACGCTTTTAGAAAGCACTTTTAAAGGTAGGCCTTAGACAGCGCTTTGTCAAAAGCGCTGTCTAAAGTCTTTCAATTTAAAAAAAAAAAAAAAAAAGCGCTGTCTAAGGGGGGCTTAGACAGCGCTTTTCAAAAGCGTTGTCTAAGGCCTACCTTAGAAAGCGCTTTTAACAAAAGCACTGTCTAAGGTCTAATTATATTAAAAATATACAATTCTATTTTCATTTCTTCCTTTCCCTCTCTTTTGCGAACGACGAACAAAAATTGCCATTTTCGCCCTAACGAGCTTCAACAGTCTTACCTCCACTGTCGTCCACCACATTCTACCTCCGTGAAGTCCACCGTCGTACAACCGTCGTCTTCCGTTCAAAAAAGTACGTGTTCTTCGTTCATGGTAATGTTCTTGTTCATGGTACTGTTCTTATTCTTGCTCTTGCTTGTTTTATTGCTGAAAAGTTGCATAACCATGTATATAAACTGAGTTAGTTACTATGTATATACAGTATGAACCATAAGATTCATTGATGGATAGTGTTCTTGTTCTTGTTCTTGTGGCTGTGAACTTGTTTGTTTAGTTGCATTTGTGATTATATATATATATATATATATATATATATATATATATATATATATATATATATATATATATATATATATATATATTTGCAAAGTTTGGACCATAAAATGTTAGTTTATTATTATTTTAACCATTTAACAATAGTTTATTAATGGCTAAGTTTAGTAGTTCATTGATGGATAGTGTGAAGAAAATATTAACACTGAGAAGTTGTTTTGTAGTTCACTGAGTTTATATATATACAATAGTTTATATACATTAGTATAACCTGAGAAGTTTAGTAGTTCATACACTGAGTTTATATAAATATTAACACTGAGTTGTTGGCTTCATTACCAAAGAGATGTTGCCTTTTTTTTTTACAATAATGTCATTGGCAAATTAGGTGCAGTGTAAGAAATAAAGGAAAGTAAAGTGCATGTGTTGTTATATTGTTATAATGAAAGTGAACTTGAAAGTCTAATATTAGTGTTATGTTCGATAAGTCTAATATTAGTGTTATGTGCAATATGTCTAAATTAAAATTAAACATTTAGGATACGGAGTTTTTGTTTAAAACATTTAGGATACGGAGATACGTTAGTCATTGGTGTTATGTTCGATAAGTCTAATATTGTTGTTATTATATGAAACTCTATTTCCAACTTCAATGATATAAATATCTGTTAAATGTGAGAAAATGAAGTGAACTTGAAAGTTATTAGAATATTCGAAGATACTACATTAGTTATGTATTTTCGTCTGGATTTAACTGGGTTATTGTCGTTTGGAGAAACATTGGTTATGTATACGTTATTGAACTTGATATTGATTGTTTACCTTAATAAGTAGGAAAATCATGGATAAAACATGGATCTGTGTCGATCGAATGACCAGAGAGTACGAGAATGGGGTTGCGGAATTCGTTAAGTTTGTTGTTTAACACGCTGAAAACCCCAGACGAATGCATTGTCCTTGCTTGCGTTGTTGTTATATTGGTAAGGTTGACGCAGATGGATTGAAATTGCATTTACTGAGGCATGAAATTGATCAAAGTTATCAGTGTTGGATATTTCATGGTGAGAAAATTAAAGAGAATGTTGAACCGAGTGGAAAAAGTAATACGACCTATGCTTCATACGACAAAGACACGGAAACATACGATTGTGATCGAGTTGAAGAGATTGTAGAAGCACTTGAAGAAGATCTTCATGATTGTCCTGAAATGTTTGAGAGGATGGTAAGCGATGCAGAGAAACCGTTGTACAAAGGTTGCACTAAATTCTCAAGACTGTCTGCGGTATTAAAGTTGTACAACTTAAAGGCGGGCAATGGATGGTCGGATAAAAGTTTCACAGAGTTGTTGGCCCTTATGAGAGAAATTATACCGGATGATAATGTTCTTCCTAATCAAACCTATGAGGCAAAAAAATGTTGTTCTCTATTGGCATGAGTTATGATAAGATACATGATTGTCCTAACGATTGCATTTTGTTTCGTAACGAATATGCATCGTTAACTGAGTGCCCTAAATGCGATTTGTCTCGATATAAGAAAAGATTGTCTCCCGCAAAAGTCTTATGGTATTTTCCCATAATTCCGAGATTTAGGCGCATGTTTCGTAGTGAAACCGATACAAGGCATCTGACTTGGCATGCAGATGAAAGAATTATTGATGGAAAGTATCGGCATCCGGCTGATTCACCACAGTGGTCGAAGATTGATAATGATTATCCTGAGTTTGGAGAAGAAGCAAGAAATCTTCGCTTGGCATTATCTACTGATGGAATGAACCCGCATGGTCTTCAAAGTATCTCACATACCACATGGCCTGTGATTCTTATGATTTATAACCTACCTCCATGGCTATGTATGAAGTGTAAGTACATGATGTTATCTATGTTAATCTCTAGGCCTAAACAACCAGGGAATGACATAGACGTATACTTGACACCTTTGATCGAAGATTTAAAGATTTTGTGGGAGAACGGTGTGGAGGTTTATGATGGATATAGGAAAGAAAGTTTCAATTTGAGGGCGATGTTATTTGGCACAATTAATGATTTTCCAGCATACATGAATCTATCTGGGTATAGCATTAAAGGTCAACGTGCGTGTCCTGTTTGTGAAGACGGAACCGATACGATTCGATTGGAACTTTGTCAGAAGAATGTGTTTCTCAGTCATCGTAGATTCTTACATTCTAAATATCATTATCGTGGATGGAGAAAAACATTCAATGGAGACACCGAACAACATAAAGCTTCACCCGCATTATCAAGTGACCAAGTTTTTGAAAAGGTGAAAGATGTGCATACTGAGTTTGGTAAGCCTTTTGCACATAAGGTTGTCAAAGGTGGGTGGAAGAAAAGGTCGATATTTTTTGAATTGCCATATTGGAAGTCTTTGTACGTGAGACATTTTCTCGATGTTATGCATATTGAAAATAATGTATTTGAAAGTGTTATCGGTACATTACTCAATATAAATGGCAAGTCTAAGGATGGCCTTAAAGCAAGGGAGGACATGTTAAAAATGGGAATGAGAACTGAATTAGCACCCGTGAAGAAAGGAAGACGAACATATCTACCACCTGCTGCTTTTACTTTATCTAGAAAGGAGAAAACAAATTATGTAAGTCTCTGAGTGAAGTTAAGGTTCCAGAAGGATACTCATCAAATATCATAAGACTTGTTTCTATGAAAGACCTCAAGTTGAAGAATTTGAAGACACATGATTGCCATGTTATAATGGAACATTTTCTACCGATAGGTATATGTTCTATTTTTCCAGAAAAAGTAAGAAGTTCCATAACTAAATTGTGTTTTTTCTTTAGGTCAATCTGTAGTAAGGTGATCGATCCCAAGATCTTACTAACACTACAAAAAGAGATTGTAATTACCTTGTGTGAGCTTGAAATGTATTTTCCTCCGTATTTTTTTGAAATAATGGTTCATCTAGTTGTTCATCTTGTGAAAGAGACACAGTTGTGTGGACCAGCTTATATGAGATGGATGTACCCTGTTGAACGGTATATGAAAATATTAAAAGGGTACGTGAAATCCCGAAGTCGACCAGAGGGTTGTATTGTTGAACGATACATTGTTGAAAAAGCTGTTGAGTTTTGTACTAAATATTTGTCTAACGTTCAATTGATTGGACTTCCCAAAGTTCAGATTTTCGAAAAAATGGAAGGTAAAAAATTAATTGGAAATAAAATTGTGACAGTATCAAGGGATGAACAGGATCAAGTTTATTTGTATGTTCTGCACAATGATAATGAGGTTGAGCCATATGTTGAAATGCACAAGGATGTACTCCGAAGGTTAAATCCGAACAGAAATGAAAATTGGATAGTTAGAGAGCATAATTAAAGTTTCATACAATGGTTAAAGGATCATATTTATTCGAAGCGCTCTTCAGATCCTTCTTCGGTAACAAAAAGGTTGAGATGTTTGGCATATGGTCCAAGTTTGCATGTGTTTTCTCATAGCGCATACTCAATTAATGGATACACATTTTATACCAAAGAATAAGATGATAAGAGTACTATGCAAAATAGTGGTGTCACCGTGCTAGCTGAAGCAATGCATATATCAAGTATGAAGGACTTAAACCCCAAATATGCAAATTTGTCATATTTTGGAGTTATTAAGCACATTTGGGTGTTTGATTACGAGAAGTTTCAGATTTCCATCTTTGGTTGCAAGTGGGTAAATAGTAGTGGCATACGAATGAATAAGTCTTGATTTTTGCAAGTTGATCTTACTAGGGTGGGGTACAAAGATGAACCTTTTATTCTAGCATCTCAAGCTAAACAAGTGTTCTATGTGAATGACCCGACGAGTACAAAATGGTCTATAGTGCTTTTCTCTAACAAAGTGGTTCATGATAGCAATGTCGATCAATGTGATATTGATGTTGAGAATGAGTCATTCATTAGACGGAATGAGTTGAATAGAAATGATGAAGATGAGGATCTTATAGCGGATGAGTCATATATAAGAATCGATCATAATGAGGGAATTTGGATCAATGCATCCGTACGCATTGCTAAGAAACAAGTGATTAATATTCTAACAAAGAAAATAAAGAGATGTTAGTGAAAGAGGTAAATCATGCAATTATATCCTTGGTTTCTTGATTATAAGTTATATTTGATCATGCATGGTTTCTTTATTTTTATTTTTTTTCAATTGCTTTTATTATAAGTTATATTTGATCATGCATGGTTTCTTTATTTTTGTGTTTTCAATTGCTTTGATTATAAGTTATATTTGATCATGCATGATTTCTTTATTTTTTTGTTTTTAATTGCTTTGATTATAAGTTATATTTGATCATGCATGGTTTCTTTATTTTTGTGTTTTCAATTGCTTTGATTATAAGCTATATTTGACCATGCATGGTTTCTTTATTTTTTTTGTTTTCAATTGCTTTGATTATAAGTTATATTTGATCCCCCTTGGTTTCTTTATTACAGGTTAGACATGGCCACTAATGATGATAACCCACATGATGATCATTCAACACATGAAGGAGGTAGTAAAAAAGTATCAGCTGAAGAAGAGATTCGAAGAGGTATAACAGTAATGAGAAGAGTGGTCAATGGTAGATCTCGAGGCATCATTCTAGATGTGCATTGGAGCCATCAGGGGCAACTTATAGAACCTAATGGGCACACCTTAACTAGTTTCATCGGTGCACTAGTAAGGAATGAAGTTCTCATTACTTGTGATGATTGGAGAAACAAATATCTGAATGACTCCAAAGAAAGAATTTGGAGTGAGATAAAGGTACAATAATCACGTCTTTAATTATGCGAATCAATTATGTTTTTTCAATTACCTGTACTAACACACAATCTGTATGTTTTTCTTAGCGGTGTTTTAACATCGAAGAAGAAAGAAGATGTTTTTGTATGAAATTGGCCGGAAAGCTTTTACGAGGGTTTAGAACATTTTTATCATCCAAGTTCCTTAAGGATGCGGATTATAATTATGTTGCTGCGGAGCTTCCTAAAAAATATGAAAGTTTGATATCAATATAAGAATGGGAAGCCTTAAAATCCAAACGACAGGGTCCGGTATTTAAAAGACTAAGTGCCACAAATCGGGAAAGAGCATCAAGTCCCGCATATCCGTACCGAAAATGATGTGTCGGATATGGACGCATAGAACAATCCATGGTAAGTATTTATAATTTGCGATAACATATTTGTTCATCATATATTAGTTTTATTTGATCATATTGTATGACTTAATGTGTAGCTGCAGAAGGAGAAAAGTTCTGAAACATCTATTCCTGCACATGTTTTGTGGAAGGAAGCCCGTGTGGGCAAATCTGGAGTTCCTAAAGAAGATGTTTTACAAGTATACGAGAAATGTGTAAGTATAACATTTTTTCTTTAATTAAATAAAAACTTTATAAACAAATATTTGACAAGTATACGGTATTCATCTGATTTTCAGGAGGCGTTATCTCAGTCTTTACCTCCAGATGATACTAGGAGCATACTTAGTCGGGCATTAAATGTCTGTGAGTATTCTGGTCGGGTGAGGGGTAAGGGATTTTGAGTCACTCCGACCTCCCTGAGTATTAAAAAAGGAAAGTCTCCTAGTAATCGGGAGCTTCATGCAAAATTGGAAGCAATGCATGCTGAGCTTGATGCATTAAGGAGAGAAAGAGAGGCTAGCGCCTCAGCATGTTTCAGAGATGCTTCAGACAAAGATAGTATCAACTGTACCTTTAAGCCGAACATTCCAGAGGTAATTACATATAATTATCTTAAATTGAACTATTTGCTTAAATTATGTGATCTTACCTGATCAGGAGGGCCTTCCAAGGGTTATAGACTGGGCCAGAGAGTGAGGTGAGTGAGAGGGGGGTGTACCTGCAAGGTGCTCCAATGCTTAAGTTAGAAGAGGTACAGAATAAGGTTATCAGAGAGTAAGTTAGAATACCTGACCCTTTGCCATGAAAGGGTTTTTATACTGAGCCCCCAACGCTGGGCCAAGGCTCCTAATGGGCTGGATTAGCTAGGCCCAAGGAGGAGCTGCAAGGGGACGCGTAAGAAGCGTGAAGACCTAGACCAAAGGTCTGCTCCCTGGTCCAACTGCCCCTATCCCTAAGGAGATAATACAGGGGAGTTGGGTGACGTGCCAGATGAGGTGGCAGACATGGGTCTGCCCGACGTGGCTTAGATGCCCGTGACATGGGTCGGTGACCTGTGGATGAAGATCATTGAGCGGGCAATGCACTCTTTGCCCGCCACACAGTCAAGCTGGTGAAGTGACGTCCCTCTGAAGTGGGGGAAAAGACCTTCGCCCGATGCTTCCAAGTTCCCGGTCGTTTGGGCCTGGATCCGACGAGCAATGGGCCATGCCGTGCATAACGTCATGGCCCAATCCAGAACAGGAGCCCCCCAAGTCGAGTCTCTGAGTCAGAGTGATGACTTATATTGCAACTGGAGGTTCCTCGTGTCGATGGGGAGATACATGTTCGGCATGTGAGGTCGTAATAGACTTGTTTGCGAGCTCCTCCTTCCACGGTAGCGTCGGGGACGGAGAGTGATCGGTGGGTATGCATCTTCCTCGTAACTGCCGAGGGCTCGACACGGGGATATGGCGTCTTGACGAGTCGGGGAGACGGACAGGTGCCCGGTGTCGTTTCAGTTTCTTTTTTGGATAGACGTGTCTCAGATTTAATGGCGTCGCTTCGTTTTGTGTGCAAAGACGGCGTAGGCAGTAGGTAATGATGGCCTAGCGCGTTGGTCCACGCGCCAGGCACTATAAAAGGAAGTTGAGTAACTTCATTTTCACTTTTTCGCTCCTACGTCCACCGGAAGTTCTGAAGATCTCTCTTGTCTGGTCGTCCAACCGTCTGAACCGCCGTCTCCGCCCGTCTTATTGTCTGAACCACCGTCCCTTGCCCGTGCACCACCGTCTCCTTTTCAACTTCTTCATGTCAGGTACCATTTTGCTTCCGTAATCCATCATTTTCCTTTCTGTTTTCTGTCAAATGTATGCTATATTTGTAGTATGTGGTTAGATTTGACTTAGGAATAGTGCAATGGACTGTAGATGTACTGTAGATGGTAGAAAATGGGGTTAGGATTATACTGTACCGGGCAGAAATTACACATGCTGGGCAATATTTGCATAAGCTGTGTGAATTTTCTGCCCGGTCTCTTAAGAACGTGCGTGTCTCTGAGTTGGGCACAGTTAGTGTCTGTTGCTGCTACGCCCTTTCACTTGACCTGCGGTGGAAGGGTGGATTTGATATGACGTCGAATTCACTCTTTCTGTCTGCGTTTCAGGTGTTACCGGGCGTTTACGACCGAGGGGGGAAGATTCTGGGTCCTCGACCGAAGATGCAGTCATTGCTCGCCTACCTGTAGGGGATGGGAGCGTCAGGGATGGTACCGAGCACGCCTCCTCTTCCGGGCAGGTTGATTTCTCCTGGGTTGCGGACAAGCCTTTGGAGGAGGAATCATATTTCTGCGATGAGGCTATCCCCGCTTACGCCGTGGTCGAAAACATAAGCCGGGAGGACCCACCGAACTGGTACTGTTGTGCCCCTAAGGAGGAGGACCGCATATGCCATCATTTCCCGGGGAAGCAGTTCACTATGTATGAATTCGCTTTCCGGGAGGCGGGGATCAGACTGCCCTTCAATTCTTTCCAGATGTCGATCTTCAAATGGCTTCGGCTGGCGCCGTCCCAACTTCATCCCAATGCTCTCGCCTTTATGCGGGCATTCGAGTTGGTCTGCCAGTTCCTCGGTATCGGGTGTACTCGAGCCCTCTTCTTCCACGTCTTCTATCTCCAGCGTTCTGGCTCCCGTGGTCGTCACAGTTGGGTCTCTTTCAAACAGCCCGTGCGCCTGTTCAAGACGTACGTGGACTCTGCCCGTCACTTCAAGGGTCGCTGGTACGTGGTAATGCCGATCACCCGTGCCGCCCTTCACTCCCTGTATTATTATCAACGAGCACCAGACGGGGAGGAGACATTGATGTCGAAGATACCGCTGAGGTGGCAGCGCGATCATTTCGACCTCTCCACGGCCCATTACAGGATCAAATACGCGATGCTCGGCACTGAGGATAGGCTCGCGTATAAGAAGCTGGTTGATTACGTGCAGAGTTTCAGTTTGGGGTTCTGGGCGAATCGACAGGGCGTGCCCTACCTTGATGAGGCCGGAGCACCAATTACTGAGACGCGCTACATCAATACGAAGGCCTTGCTCGAGTGTGATACCGAGGAGGAAGCTCTAGCGTTATTGAGTAGGCAGTTTTTGCTTAGTCTTTTATTTTTGTCTATGTTTTCGCTCGCTAATGTTTGTGTGTAATGTTTCGCAGGTGCCATGCCCAGTACGCGTGATTGAGTCTTGAAGCTGGCGAATCAGGCCGGTGCGGCTGATCGGGTGCCGAAAAAGAAAAAGAAAACTGTGGCCCGTGTCTTGGAGACCGCCGGTGATGCTGGGGCCGGGACTTCGAATGCGGAAAGCGCGATGCCTTCCTCTCCTCCTCGGGCGATAGATATACCTGACAGTCCGTCGCCCGCGGCCTCTCCCCTCCACAAACGGAAGCGTCCGGCGGGGACTCTTTCGAGGTCGTCACTGGGAAGTCCGGGTGGTGGACCGGGCAGTTACTTGCTACCTCCTTGCTACGTAGAACGGTCGTTCTTTAAGGCCGAGGACGCGATTGCTGTGCCGGCGCCTGAGGCAAAGGCTATTCTAGACCAAGATGCTGGTGCTCGACGCAAGGAGTTGGCTAGGGACCTGGCGGCTGTCATCCGGGTGATGGAGACGGCCATGGTCTTGACTGACACTTCGGTCTCCACTGCCTCCCTGGAGGATGCTCTCGTGCAGGTCCGGTCGGAGAAGGACAAGCTGTCCAAAGACCTGTCGGACTACCAGGAGGAGCATCAGCTGCAGGAAGGGCTGAGCAAGAAGCTGGAAGAGGCCGAGAAGGAGCGGGACCAGTTGAAGGCTGCTAAGGCGAGCTTGGAGGAGCAGGTGGTCGATCACCAGAAGCTGACCGAGGACAATGCTGGCCTGCAGGCTCGGATTGAATCTCTCGAGGAAAAGGTCCGTTCTTTGGCCGATGAGACTGAGGAGGAGCGTGCCCTTGGTTCTCGCGGTGAGTTGCTGGGGCATATACGCTCTCTCAACCAAGACCTTGTGGCCGTTTTCAAGGAGGGCTTCGACAATGCTGTCGAACAACTTAGGCTTCTAAACTCTGAGTTGGTGACGGAGGGGTCGGCCCATAACTATTGTGTCAGGGATGGAGAGATCGTCTGCCCGTTTGAAGCCGAGGAAGAGCTGGGGGTTGAGGAAGAGGAGGAAGAGTAAGTGCTCCGGGCGGAGTCTTGATTATTTGTGTTTTTTGATTTATAGTTTTTGTTATGGCCTGCGTGCCTTATTATGTGGCCTGCGTGCCCGTGATGTGTTTTGGCCTTCGGGCATGTGTAATATGGCCTTCGGGCGTACTTGGCTTCGGCCGTTATTGTTTTAAATATATGAATGTTTTTGTTGTCATTCATTGTGTTCGTGTATGTGTGATATTTACTTTTATAAATATGTGCTCTGCTCGACCTTGTCAATCTCCTCGGTTTAGGGAACCGATGAAGTGTCGGGCTTGATGCCCGTTTGGATCGAAGCTCGGATTCGTTGTTCGAACTCCGGCCACGAGGCTTGGGCTTTCCCATCGCGAGCTGGGTGCCCTGCCTGTCGTGGTACTTCGACGTTGAGTCTTGATCAAGATCCCAATCGTCGGAGAGGGTTGTGTTCGCTGTGTGGCCCCGGCTCGTCCCCGGGTCTTGCGGTTCCTCTTTGGGGTTTTGGAGACGAAGAGCGTGGTCGTACCACCCACGTCTCCCCGTGATACATTTACTGTAATATTGTCTAAGTTTTTCTGCGTTCCATGGTCGAGCGAGTTCCTCCCCTTGTAGGTTTTCCAGGTAATAGGCTCTGTTGCCCGTCTTATCACGGACGCGGTAGGGGCCTTCCCAGTTGGCGGCCAGTTTTCCCTCTTTTGGGTTTTTCTGGTTTCTTCTGAGGACCAGGGTGCCGACCTGGAACTCCCTTCTTATGACTTTCGCGTCGTGGCGTAGTGCTATTTTTTGTTTGAGGGACATTTCCTTTAGGGCTGCTTCGGAACGGATCTCTTCGACTAGGTCGAGCTCGGCTCTTAGGGTCTCGTCGTTCATTTCCTCGTCTAGGGGCTCTTCAATCCTCCTCGTTGGTTCCCGTATCTCCACCGGGATGACTGCTTCGGTGCCGTAAGTCAGTCGGAATGGGGTCTCCCCGGTGGTGGAATGTGGTGTCGTGCGGTAAGCCCATAGGACGCTATGGAGTTCCTCGACCCATGCCCTTTTTGCGTCGCCGAGTCTTCGTTTAAGGCCACGTAAGATTACCCTGTTGGCCACCTCCGCTTGCCCGTTCGTCTGTGGATGTTCGACAGACGTGAAATGCTGTTTAGTGCCCAGGCTGGCGACGAAGTCCTGGAATCCTCCGTCCGTGAATTGTGTCCCGTTGTCCGTGACGAGGGCCTGGGGTATGCCGAACCGAGCGAGGATGTTGCGTTTAAAGAACCGAAGAATGTTCTGCGCGGTTATTTTAGCCAGTGCCTCCGCTTCAATCCATTTTGTAAAGTAATCCACCCCGACGATGAGGTATTTGTTCTGGGACGATCCGGTGACGAAGGGTCCGAGGATGTCCATGCCCCACCAAGCGAAGGGCCACGGGGACGACAGTGATTTTAGGTCATTCGGGGGCGCGAGGTGCATGTCGGCGTGTCGTTGGCATTTGTCGCATTTTTTGACGTGCTCCTTTCAGTCGGTTTGCATGGTCGGCCAGTAGTAGCCTGCGCGAAGGGCTTTTCGTGCGAGCGATCGCCCGCCGAGGTGTTGGGCGTTAATTCCCCGGTGTATTTCTCCAAGTATGTCGGGAACTTTCTCTTCCTCGACACACTTAAGTAACAGGATGGAGAACCCTCTACGGTAGAGTTTACCCTCGAGGAGTACGTACGAGCATGCTCGTCGTTTGATAGTGGCCGCCTCTTTTGGGTCAACCGGGAGTTCGTCTCTTGTTAGTTAATTGTAGATGGGCGTCATCCAACAATGGGCATCCCCGATCGCGTTGACCTCGAATGGAGGAGGTAGTTTGTCGATGCTAGGTCGAGGAAGGATTTCTTGAATTACGGATTTGTTTCCGCCCTTTTTCCTCGTACTGGCTAGTTTTGAGAGGATATCTGCCCGTGTGTTGTGCTCGCGAGGTACGTGTTGAACTTCCCATTTCTCGAATTTGTTAAGTTTTTCTTTGACAAGGGACAAGTATTCAATGAGGTTGTCGTTCTTGGTTTGGTACTCTCCTCGCACTTGTGAGGCCACGAGCTGGGAGTCTGTGGATATTTTTACTTCTTTTGCTCCCAGGTCCTCGGCTAACCTCAGGCCCGCGATAAAAGCCTCGTATTCGGCTTGGTTGTTCGACGTCGGGAAAGCCAGTGCTAATGAAACTTCTATCAGGAGCCCATCCTCATTTTCGAGGATGATCCCGGCTCCGCTGCCTGATGTGCTGGAGGCGCCGTCGACGAAGATCGTCCACTTGTGGGCGCCGTCTGCTGGTGTCGGGCAGTGGGTCATTTCCGCGACGAAGTCGGCCAGTGCTTGGGCTTTCAAGGCTTTCCTACTTTCGTATTGTATGTCGAATTCGGAGAGTTCTAGTGACCATTTGAGCATCCTGCCGGCCATATCTGGTCGCCCGAGTAATTGTTTGATCGGCTGGTCGGTCCTTACTTTTACCGTATGCGCGAGGAAGTAATAGCGTAGCATCCTCGCCGCATTTATGAGGGCCAGGGCGACCTTTTCGATTTGCTGATATCGGAGCTCGGGGCCTTGGAGTGCTTTGCTCGTAAAATAGATGGGTTTTTGTCCGTCATCGGTCTCCCTTATTAGGACGGCGCTGACGGCCTCGGTCGCCACGGAGAGATATAGGTATAGGGTTTCCTTTTCCAATGGTCGTGATAGGACCGGGGGTTCGGAGAGAACCTTTTTCAAATGGAGTAATGCTTGCTCGCACTCGTCGGTCCAGTCGAAGCTGGCCTCTTTGCGAAGGAGTCTGAAAAATGGCAGTGCATGCTGGGCGGACTTGGCGATGAAACGGGAGAGTGAGGTGAGCACTCCGTTGAGGGATTGGATTGATTTCTTGGTCCTCGGGGTCGGGAATTCTGAGAATGCTCGGCATTTGTCGGGGTTGGCTTCGATCCCTCTTTCGGTGAGGTAGAACCCCAGGAATTTTCCTGCCCGTACCCCGAACGTGCATTTTTCGGGATTGAACCTCATTTTGCACTGCCTAGCCTGCTCGAAAACTTTGGATAGGTGTCGAGCATGGGTAACCTCCTCGTGTGATTTGACGATCATGTCGTCCATGTACACTTCGAGCATGTCCCCTATTTCTTCCTTGAAGACTTTGTTCATCATGCGTTGGTACGTGGCACCAGCGTTCTTGAGCCCGAACGGCATTACGTTATAATAGTAATTGCCTGTTGGGGTCATGAATGCTGTGTGTCTCTTGTCTGTGGGCGACACGGGGATTTGGTTGTATCCACTATATGCGTCCATGAAGGACAAGAGTTTAAAACCTGCAGAATTGTCTACGAGCATATCTATATTAGGGAGGGGGAAAGCATCTTTCGGGCAAGCCCTATTAAGATCAGTATAGTCAACACACATACGCCATTTTCCATTATTTTTCTTAACGAGGACTACATTAGAGAGCCAGGTTGTGTACTGGGCTTCAGAAATAAAATTTGCCTCTAAGAGGTCTTTTACAGCTCGTTCGGCAGCCTCTGCCTTCTCGGGCGACTGTTTGCGCCTACGCCGTGCTATGGGCTTGGCTGCCCGGTCTAAAGCTAGCTTGTGGCACGCGATCTCAGGATCCAGCCCGGGCATTTCTGCGGCATTCCATGCGAAGAGGTCAGAGTTCTCCTTGAGGCATGCCACGAGTTTCTCTCTTGTTCCCTCGGGCAGTCCCTTGCCTATCTTCATTGTCCTTTCTGGATCGTCCCCGAGGGGAATGAGCTCGAACTCTCCGTCGAGGATTGGTCGAACCGGGTGTTCGAGAGATCGTTCCTTGGTGGATTTCCCTTCTTCGGTTTCGTCTATCCCAATGCGACAGTCGAGGTCGATGGCGTTAACTCCCCGGGGAGGGTCTTCGGTCCTGAGTTTTTTGTTGTTGCAGCTGCTCTTTGTGCTGACCACGGCCTGTCCTTTTACTGCCGCGTCGTAACACCGCCGGGCAGCTTCGATGTCGCCGTGGATGGTGACCACGCGGCCCAATTTGGTGTAGTATTTCATCTTTAGGTGGACGGTGGATGGGACCGCGGTGAGTTCGGCCAGTGTTGGGCGTCCGAAGATGCAATTGTAAAGGGACGGGCAGTCCACGACCAGGAATTGGATTTTGATTTCCCTGGCCGTTTCCTGCTCCCCGAAGGTGACGAGGAGCTCGACATATCCCCACGGCCTTGTTGTTGCTCCATTGAATCCTTGGAGGTCGGATCCGACGTAGGGGGCCAGGTTGGTCTTGTCTAACTTCAGAGTCTTGAAGAGGTGGACGTACATGATATCCACCGAGCTGCCCTGGTCGACTAGGATGCGTCGGACGTCGAACTGGGCCATCTTTGCCCTGATCAATAGTGGGATGCCCGAGTTTGGGGATCCGCCCGGGAGTTCCTCCAGGAAGAAGGATATTGGGTTGGATTTCCCCCGGTATTTTGTCAACGTCGCCTTTTACTCGGGGGCAGTCAGTAGGAGCTCGTCGAACTTGCGCTTGACTGAAAGGGCAGCGGCTTCACCGTTAATTCCCCCACCTGATATTACCAGTGCGGTTGGGAAGTCTTCCCAGGGGCTGAGCGCAGCGATTCTGCCTTCGGGCAATGGCTCGGGGAGGAAGAAATCTTCCGGGCGTGACACGCAGAGGGCCACTTGGTAAGGAGAGTTGTCGGGGGGTGTTTCTTCCCGGGGTCTCTTCTTTTCTGCCTCGTCATGTCTGGGGGTTTCGTTCTTCCTCGTATACTGTTTTAGGTGCCCCTCTTGGATTAAAATCTCTATTGCATCCTTCAGATGGACGCAGTCTTCGGTCACATGCCCGTGGCTTCTGTGGAACCGGCAGTACTTAGATTTGTCAGTGTGAGGCTTTGGTGCAGATGGTTTTGGGAACCTGACTCTGCCCTGTTTAAATTCAGAATTGATGCATTCCGCGAGGATGCGCTCTCGAGGAGCTGTCAGTAAGGTGTACTCGCTGTATCGGCCCGCGGGGCCTCTTCCTTCTCGGAGCTCGCGGGGTCTTTCTTCTCTTCGCTTGTCCCCATTGCGACGGGGGATGTTCGGGTCCTCGCGTTTGGAATGTTCGGTATCCCCGGCATTACGTCCGCTGCGGGCATTGTGTGCCACCTGTTTTTCCTCGTATCTAATGTAGGCCTGGGCCTTGTGCAGAAGTTCGTTCAATGTGCGGGGAGGCTCGATCCCGACGGCTCTGCTCAGCTCACTGCCGGGCATGAGCCCTCTTTCGAGGAGGTACTTCTTCATGTGTTCGGTGGTATCCACCTCGACAGCGTCTTGGTTGAATCGCTCGATGTATGAGCGCAGTGTTTCGTTCTTCTTTTGCACTATGGCTTCGAGGGTCGCCTCAGTCTTGGGGTGACGACGGGAAGCCGTGAAGTGCCTGGTGAACATGGACCTCATGACTCTCCAAGATGTAATGGATTCGGGGGCCAAGCTTTTGTACCAAGCCATGGCCCCTTTCCTGAGGGTTGTTGAAAACAGTCGACATTTGAGATGACCGGTGATATCATTGCGGTAGTCGAGCATTGCGTTGACGTTGTCGACGTGGTCGTCGGGATCGGTGGTCCCGTCGTATACAGCTAGATTGGGCGGTTTCTCCATGCCTTTGGGGAGCGGGGCTTCCATTATTGCCCGAGACAGGGGGCAGTGCAAGTCTTCCTCGTCGCTCCTCAGTGGAGATAATTCATTGTTGACGGGGCTGTGCCCGCGCCTTGGTGAAGTTCCCGCTCGACCATTGTCACGACGGGCGCGTGCCCTGCTGACGTGGGGTTCGGGAGAGCGACGCCCGCGCTTCTTTGTTGGCTCTGGACGTTGCTGTGTCCTCCTCTCCTGCTGGGGTCGGGCTTCTTGTCGCTCGGCTTCGAGGGCCATGATTCTTTCGTGCTGCTGATAGAGCATAGAACCTGCCTGATTGAGGGCATTTACCATGGCAATCATCGTGGCGTCTCCCTCAACGGGAACGGGGATGGGATGAAATGTCTCTGCCCCTAGGTTTTGAGCGTGAGGGGCATCCCCGTTATTTTGGGGTTCTGGAGACGGGGTGGCTGGACGACCGTCTCGAGCGTCTGCTTCATGGGATTGCGGGCCGTCGTCCATAGTGTAGTCGACGAGGGGACGGCTGCGCTCGCTAGGTTGTTCTCCGGCCATGTTGGAAGGACAGAAATAAATGAGCTTTGATCCTCTGTTGATGAAGATGGGGATAGCTAGTTCCCACAGATGGCGCCACTGATCTTACCTGATCAGGAGGGCCTTCCAAGGGTTATAGACTGGGCCAGAGAGTGAGGTGAGTGAGAGGGGGGTGTACCTGCAAGGTGCTCCAATGCTTAAGTTAGAAGAGGTACAGAATAAGGTTATCAGAGAGTAAGTTAGAATACCTGACCCTTTGCCATGAAAGGGTTTTTATACTGAGCCCCCAGCGCTGGGCCAAGGCTCCTAATGGGCTGGATTAGCTAGGCCCAAGGAGGAGCTGCCAGGGGACGCGTAAGAAGCGTGAAGACCTAGACCAAAGGTATGCTCCCTGGTCCAACTGCCCCTATCCCTAAGGAGATAATACAGGGGAGTTGGGTGACGTGCCAGATGAGGTGGCAGACATGGGTCTGCCCGACGTGGCTTAGATGCCCGTGACATGGGTCGGTGACCTGTGGATGAAGATCATTGAGCGGGCAATGCACTCTTTGCCCGCCACACAGTCAAGCTGGTGAAGTGACGTCCCTCTGAAGTGGGGGAAAAGACCTTCGCCCGATGCTTCCAAGTGCCCGGTCGTTTGGGCCTGGATCCGACGAGCAATGGGCCATGCCGTGCATAACGTCATGGCCCAGTCCAGAACATTATGTATTTGACATATACACACATTAACAATTTCATTTTATTATTGGTTTTAGGGCATTTCCCATTGTCAGTTCTATTTATCGTCACCATATTATCGGATGGTTGGCAAGGGAAAAGTGCATAACATTAGCGGAGTATTACTTAACACTAGAGAGCTCCCTGCTGGATGTTTGAAAGTATCGGTTGATATTGCAGTTGAGCCGAATGCATCATTACCATATCCTAACGATGGTTCGGATGCAACAACGGTGGAGAAGCAGTAGGTCTGTTTGTTGCATGGCCGACAAACCTCATTAGCATAGGATATGAGGTATGCCTAAAACCTTTGTTAGCCTTAATGTGTATATTCAAAGTTTTTATGCATATTTTACGTACATTTTTTACTTGGTTATGTTAAATAGACTCCCACAAGATCCAAATCAAAAGATAATGCTATTATGCGGCATACCGAGTCCGTGGTTTCAAAAAAACATGTACAATACAATTATATAACATATATGCATGGAAGTTGTTAAATTCTTAATTTCATCTAACTATTTATATGATATGTAGCTTCAAGAAAAGGAGGTTAGCAACGTCTCCGCACAACAAAAAAGGAGGTTAACAACGCCTCCGCACAACAAAAAAAGGCTGATGCTAAGAAGACTGTAGCTAAGAAAAAACCTACCACCAAGTATAGGTCATGCCTCCAGATATTTCTAGAGATGATAGATATACCGACCAGAGGTATTCGTCTTGTGCATATGGAGGAAAGTATTTTCGGCTTTGATTACAAACAAATGATTGGTAATGAAGACTTCATGCAAGTTTTTGTTCGTGAAGAAATTAACGTCAGTGTTGTCAATACATATATCAGGTAAATCCGGTCTACTTTGTTATATAAATTGAACAACTTATTTACTTTATGTTTCAAATGAGGTGTCTAATGTTAATGATGTTTTTATTTAAGGTTTTTGTATGACAAATTGATGTGCCTCAATGGATTGGACGTAACATTTGGATTCTTAGCACCCGCGTCCGTCAACTTAAGTTTAATCTTAAGTAGACCGGATACCGTGACGGAGTACATTCTCAGGATCCTCATGGCCAACAAAGATGCGGAGAAGTTGTTCTTTATACCGTTTAATACCGGGTTAGAATTTCATTCTAAATTCATCTATTATAATTATTTTGTATTTTGACATCGTGTAGGAAATTTACATCTAACATTTGTTTAATCGTACAGTGGACATTGGTTGTTGCTCGCAATCAATCCTATCAGAGAAATCGTTTATTATCTTGACTCGTTAGGAAATGATTGGACAACATACTTGGATATGAAGGACACAATTGACACGTAAGTGAGATTGTTCTAAATTTTCTTGTATGTATTTATTAATTTATGTGAATTGTTCTAATTACTTCATTTTTATTTTATTAGCATCCTACAAGCTTTTCGAGCCCAACAAGATATCCAAACATCAAAGAGGAGAGCCAACTGCATTACATGGATAAAAGTGGCAGTATATTATTAATTATCATATTTTTTTTTATTATATTAGTGATGATACTTGATAAAAATTAGGATTTATCCATATTTTCTTTTCATCTGTAGTGTTCTCAGCAACGTAATCAAATAGATTGCAGATATTTCATGTTGAGGTTTATGCGAGATACTCTTGTTTTGGGCCGATTAGAGATTCCCACCGATATATGTATTTCTAACTTATGAGTTATTTTAATATTTACACATATCTCTCATATAATTAAATAGTTGAAATTAAATCAAACTATGTTATATTATTATGTAGTACTTTGATGAATTCAAGTGTGCATATTATACAAAAGATCAAGTGGACGAAATCAAAGAGGAATGATGTCAATTCATTATAGAGCTCGGTGTTATATGAGGTATAATATTGTACTCTTACTTTAATTGATGAGAATTTAAATATGTGTAACGTTGTAATTTCTATAATATTGTTTATTAATTGAATTACAATCTTTGTGTTGTTTCAGGACCTATGTATATTTGAAGCAATGCTTTGGATGGATTAGATATGTGTAATTATAATATGTATATTTGTAGTAAAATGCAATGACTTGTAATTATAATTTTGGTACATAAATTTGTATATATTTTGATACATTTAATAGGCCAAAATGGTTTGAATTGGTATATATATATTGGTTTGAATTGCCAATTTTGGATTTATAATTTTGGTGCATAAATTGATATATAATTTGTGATACTTGTCTGCCAAAGATTGGTTAAAAACAGGTCAAAATTCTGGTTTAAAAACCTGGTAAAAAAATGGTTTCAAAAAAATTATTCAAAAATTTCCGTATACCTTAGACAACGCTTTACACAAAAAGCATTGTCTAAGAGGGGGGCTTAGAAAGCGCTTTTGGCAAAAGTGTTGTCTAAGGTATACCTAAAAAAATTAAAATAGGAGGGGATTAGACAGCGCTTTCACCAAAGGCGTTGTCTAAGGTATACCTAAAAAAATTAAAATAGAAGGGGGTTAGACAGCGCTTTCACCAAAGCGCTGTCTAAGGTATACCTAAACAAATTAAAATAGGAGGGGATTAGACAACGCTTACACCAAAAGCATTGTCTAAGGTATTCCTAAAAGCGTTGTCTAAGGGTACCTTAGACAGCGCAAGGGTACCTTAGACAGTGCTTTTAATATTTAAAAAAGCGTTGTCTAAACCTTTAGCAGCGGAGGTTTAGACAGCGCTTTAAAGCGCTGTCTAAGGGGAAAAAATGCTATCTAAGGTCTTGTTTGGTATAGTGGTAGCTGTAAAATGTACGCTGATGGTTGCTTCTTTTTTTCCACTTTTTATACCTGTTTTGCATGTTGTTTGTAAGCTGTAAAAAGTTGTGTGTATTGTGCATTGCATTTCATTGTTGTTTGTGCATTTATGAGTTGTAATAGGCTGATGGATTTTGCTTTGCATTATTTTTAGTATCCTTAGACTTAGGATTGAGTCTAGTTTAGGTCCTAGGCGCATTAGGATTTAATTGGTACTTTGTTTGCCTTATTATTTTAGATAATATGCAACACTAACCTTTGTTTAGTAGGAAGGTTAAGGTAAGTTCCTCACAACGTATTCCTTTTACTTCTTTATGCATTTAATTTGCATGACGCCTTACCTTTCATACTTGTGTTTGTTAGGTTTTCCCACAACTTCATGCTAATTCACTTGTTAGAATCAACTTAACTTTATTAAGAAGTAAGTTGTATTCTATTTCTCCTTTTTTCTTTTCCTTTTCTCATTAGGATTAGAAACCACACTAACCTAGGTTCATCCATACATGATAACACTAGGATATTAGTCTTCCCCTTAGACTTTTTGCCTTTGGTTCGCTTTACTTTCTTTCTCATCTACAAAGAAAAGTAAAAAAATACCTAATAAAGGTTGGACTTCTCGTACGACACGAGACTTTGCCGTGGGTTACTTATGCACGTCCTGTCTCGGGGCGAGGTGTAAGTCATCTACCACGATGAACAAGTCTTAGTATGAGAAGGTTCACAAATAATAAACAGAAAATACTTCTCTAAAAGACAAAGCAACAAAGAAGAATCGTATTTTCCTTCGGGAATTCTTTTCTCATCTCATTCACTCTCAACGCGAACTTGTGACTACTTGTCGCATTTGTAAGACGGTAAAAAAAATCGTTCAAGGCGAGCCTGCAACACCTGAGCATAAACATAAGCAGTTCCAGCGTATAAAAAATACAAATAAATAGTTCCCGCCTTAATTAGGCGAACTACGTCGACTCTGATCCTCATTTTCCCGATGAGGTACGTAGGCAGCGAGGTAAGGCCCGTTCGAGCACATTCTTTATTTTCCCTACATTTCCCCCTTTCTTTTCGATCTCTTCTTTCTCATTACCATTCCAGTTCCAGTTAGCAGTTCTTTTGTTCAGCAGTATCTTATTTTTCACCCTTTGAAACAGGCAAACAAGCGTGGATCCCGTCGGGTACGGCGGACGGTCTGGGTGCTAATACCTTCCCAGATCGTAACCAACTCCCGAACGCAGATCTTTGGTTCGCAGGACCTTCTCCTTTCCATCTCCCTTAGGTGTGTGCAACATTACCTTTCCCATTCATTTGGGATAAAAATGTCTGGCTGACGACTCTACCTTTTCCACGCCACTTTCGCGTTTGTACTAGGATGAAAATCCTGGGAGCGACAAACTCGACCCAAAATAAATACGGAAATAAAATAAGTTACTCCAACAACTACCCTCATGCTAGAAGCAACTTTACTCTTTAGTACCTGTGCGATTTCATATAAAACATCATTCCAACAGAAGGGTGAGAATTAACATAATTATTGAAATCATAAGAAAATATATAATATATAGCATACATGCAGTACATAATTATTCTCTCACTTCAAATGCTTTATAAATATAACATCACCTAATTAATCATATTGTTCACAAGTATATTCCAACAATTCACAATTCACCATGTGACTCAATGCAAGACTCAAATGCAAACTCATGCATGTGGTACCAATCAATGCTATTATTTTTCGGTTTTTACTTTAAACCAGGTTCATCCACTAGATCAATAACACACGAAATCTCGTCCTCTAAGCCTCAAACCCCTCTTTAGGTTTGGGACAAGTCATTAGTTCTCACGGAACAAACAAGCATTGCCTCTTAACAATAATGATGCATGTGCAATTTCAACAACCATATGCTATTAATACCATTCTATAAACTTAAAATTCATGCATATCTTCAATAATTCATCAAATTTGAGTTATCATACGATTGCTTATACAAACACATATTCATGAATCATTCACCTACAATTCATTTCCAAAGTATCACTGCACCCAAACAACATCATAACACATAATAAACAATACACAAAGTATCACTCCAATTGCATTTAATCCACCACACAAAGAAATAATCCACTTATGGTTCAAAAACCATTTTTATAAGGTAGTTCGTGTCGTTAGCTTTCTAACGCTTTAAATGGCATGCGAATCGGACTCCCGGAACTTAAGTTATTAATTTTCAAAGTTTTACAAAAATGCTATCAGACAGCCGTAATCGATTACGCCATAACCGTAATCGATTATGGGCTTGAAAATAGCCCAGAAATCTATTTTGTCAAGTGGCAATCGATTACGCCATAGTGGTAATCGTTTGCGACTACGACAAAGACTATTTTCTGCTATTTTTTGCATCATAACTTATTTTTTAAGTTGTTTTAAAACAACTTTTCTTAGAACTCAAATTTATACTTTTCAAAATCGTTCATAACATTGTTCCGACTCTAACACGTGGTCACACATACAACAAACAACATTCCTGATCATATTCAAGGGTTTATCATCAACACCTAACAATTTCAAAACCATGAAAATTTAGGGATTTCATCCTGAACATATTTCTATCCATCATACATTATCATATAATCCCAATAACCATGTAAAATCCCACCCTTACCTTGATTCCCATGACTCTTAAGCTTTCTCTTAGGGTTTCTCTTCTCCTCTTTCTCTTCTTAGCCTCCTTATTCTCTTACTAACTTTCTTTCTCTTTTCTTATTTGTTAAACCCTTACGATTATCATTAACCTATCACTCACTAACAGGCTTACTTATCACACCCTCACACTTACTCTTCACATTCCCGAAATTAGGCACAACTACTTATTTCTACCATTTTCTATATTATTTAACTAAATAATATAATCTAAATAAATCAATTACGCACCAAATTACACAATTAATATATATATATATATATATATATATATATATATATATATATATATTCAATCAAGGGCTAACTATTCTCTTTTTACAAAGACTTCCTCTGTGGGTTTTACAATCATTCTTGTCTATGTGGATAATTTAGTTCTATGAGACACTGATCTTGAAGAAATAAGGCAACTTAAAGCACTTCTGAAGGCCAAGTTTAGTATCAAAGATCTAGGTGTTATGGAATATATTTTAGGATTTTGAAGTTGCTTGAATTGTGTAAACACCCCAAATTTGTCTTCTCTTTTTTCTCACACCTTGGCTTGTGATCATTCATATTGCATTGCATAAGCATACCATCTCACACTGCAAAACACAGTCAGGTAAGCTTGGATCCCGTCGAGTACGACGGACGATCTGGGTGCTAATACCTTCCCAGGTCGTAACCAACCCCCTTATCCAGTCTCTTTGGTTCACAATCGTCTTATCCATATCTTTCTAGGTTTATGCAGCATTACCTTTCCTTCGGGATAAAAATGTCTAGCTGGAGACTCTATTCAACCTCAACCTTCAACATTGCCGATACCAGTTCGCGTTTGCACCGGGATGAAAATCCGGGGAACGACAAATTGCACATAGGATTTCCATTTGCCAAAGAAAATATGCCTTAGATCTCATATATGATGCATGCCTTATTGGTGCTAAACCCTGCAATATACAAATGCAACCTCGCCCACAACTCCACAAGACACTTGGAACTCCTCTTTTCTGATCCCATTTTATATCGAAGACTCATTGGTAGACTTTTAAACCCGATTCACTATAGACCTTAAATAGTTTATGTAGCAAGCAAGCTAATTCAATTTCTTGATTCTCCAACTAATAAGCATATTTTGGATGGCCTTTATGTGCTATGCTACCTCAAAAACAATCCAGGTTAAGGATTATTCTTCAACTCATCTTCCACTTTATGCCTCAAGGGATTCTCTGATTCTGATTGGGAGCTTGTCCATACACACGTAGATCCCTTACAAGCATTTGCTTCTTCCTCGGCAAATCCCTCATCAGCTCGAAAAGCAAGAAACAAGTTGTTGTGTTCCACATATCTTCAGCAAGAAAAGCAAGAAACAAGTTGTTGTGTTCCTTGGCGTCTCTACTTACTTGATTACTTCAAAATTCCACATCACATTACAATCATAATCTATTGGGACATCAAATTTGCTCTACATATAGCTGCTAATCTGGTTTTCCATGAGAGAATCAAACACATAAAAATTGATTGTCATGTGGTACGAGACAAGGTGCTAGCTCGAGTTGTTCACCTTATGCTTGTCACGTCCAAAGAACAAGTTGTTGACATATATATTCACCGAATCATTACACACATATCATTCTACAACCTTCACATGCAGTTGCTTGACTAGATTCTTATCAGTTTCTTTTTTTTTTCAACACTTCACAAGCAGTTTGAAAAAAACAAAAACCAAAAACACTTTAGTTAACATCAATAATGTCCAAACATCATTTCTTATACAGGATATACCTCTATTGTGCGCTTCACCCATATTTGCCTGCCATTTTTGTTTTGAGAATTTATGATCATTATTACCTTTTCTTTATATTCGAGCCCTGAAATGGAAAATTCTTCTGCAAGTGGTGGAAGTGGAACTAGTAAAATTCCAAAGTACATATTCTTTTTTCCTTCTTTTTGACAGATGCACAAATTCTTTTTTTCCTTCTACAACTATAAATATGTAGCAATCAGATCTGAAAGAATTCCATAACTTGAGAGCTTGAAATTTTCATAGGGTATCCTTTAGTAAATTTGTGTATATCTGAGGTCATGGCTCAAATTTGTGTCCTTGAGACAACCGTGCAACTCAAATCATGTCCTCAAAAGTTCTATAACTTCCTCAAGAGCCAAAGCCAACACATTCCAAATAAAGCACAGAGTGAAAACGTGCATGGTGTTGAGATTCACAAAGGCGATTGGAACACTCCTGGCTCTATCAAGATTTGGAAATTCAGCATAGGTTTGTAAATTATTACTATCATTTTTCTTACTATTATTTGATTTATAATTTTCATCAATATTTTTTGTTGAATATTATTGTAGAAGGAAAGGAGGAGATATTTAAGGAACGAATTGAAGTGGATGAAGTGAACAAGACTATAACCTATGTTGCTGCTGGAGGGAATGTGTTGGAGTTGTACAAAAATTACAAGGCTATTGTGAAAGTTGAGAATCAAATATTAAAGTTGAGAATAGAATATGAGAAGCTCAATGATGATACTCCACCTCCAAAGAAATACCAGCAGTTTATCATTAATATTGTTAGAGATCTTGATGGAAACTTAGTTAAAGCTGGTTAACCTATCTTATAGGATATATGATTTTGTGTGAAACTCACATTAAAATCATTCAATAATTATAGAAGGAGTGTGTATAATAAGAACTTGAACGATCATTTTTTATGTTTATGTATGCATAACGCACTGTATATTGTGTGTTTGTATATTTTTTTTTTAAGCAAGTGATATATATAGATAATGAGCATAAAAGGTACTCAATCTGAATATAAATAGAGGTCAAGATTTTACTCGCCAAGACAAAAAGAAATTACAAACTCAATTGCACTTAAGATAAGAAAAACAAATGGTCCTTATCAAATTCATATAAGTTGCAATTGGGATGGGTAATATCTCCCACAAAAGATCATCTCCAAATGAAGAATTTAACCTTTCAAACAATGTCCGTAAAGTTCCAAAACGAATTGTTAAATATGATATCATTCCTGATCGCCCAAAGGCTCCAGCAAACCGCCAACCAAATGCTTCCCTCTTTCCCTTACGAAATTTTTCGAGATTTACTAACAGAAAACCAATCCACAAATGATTCTCTTAAATCCTTATCAACAAGATGAACCACAAAGCTTAACTAGATATCAACCTCCTTCCAAACCAACTGAGTGACGATACACTCAATCAAAAGATACTGAGTAGATTCGAACTCCAAAGAGCAAAAAGAGCACGCTGTCATGATGGTCTTTAATAATGATTCTACAAAAAGGGAAGCCTTTGATGGGAGTCTATCTAATAAACATCTCCATTCAAAAGCTTTGATTTTGAAAGGAACTGACGCTCTCCACGCAAGCTCCAAAGCCGAATCGTTCCGATTAAGAGGACAAAACGGAATGAAATAAGAAAAAGCTAAATAATAGTAAGATCTCACCGAGAAGTTACCATTAATCTCCGCTGTCCAACTAACTGAATCTTTTACATCGATCAAAGGAGAGAACGGATCCAAAAACAAACGAAGAGCCGAAACAGAATTTCGCGAAATTGAATTTTGCGATTCTGGAGCATTTCCAGTAGTTCCTGTTACTGCAACAGAATGATTCTGCTCCTCCCCTTGAGCCTAAAATCTTGGCACAACTGAGAAACTCCTCGAACGCATGTTGTTGTTCGATGTGACCACTAGCAGAACATCATCAACTTGAAAGAGAACTTCAAAACGGGAACTAATGGTACAACTCGTGGTCTGTCCAGAATTTGCAACAACAGAATCCAAATAAAATCGGCTACCTGCAACAACATTTATAAACTGGTTTCAACATCAGACCTCACCCCATTTCCTGCAGCATACAGAGACCGATCTGACTGCTACATCTGAGGGAATTCCACCGATCCAATTCCAAAATCTCCCCATATCTATTTCCCTTTCGTCCAAACTCCTATGGCTGCCACTAAGACATCCTTCATATTTGATGAATCACATAAATCCGAGAACCTACTCCTAAGAGGTCTGCATCCCGCCCAGTTAGCTTTCTAAAAAGAAGTACCAAAACTGTTACCTAACTTCACCTTGCAGTGATCTACCAACACATCCTCCGAATGAGATTTCGCGACCGAAAGAAGATCCATGAACCAAGTAGATAGAATAAAGTATATCTTTGTTCAAGATGTTACCGACACCCTACATCAACAACCGAATATCAGTGTATCGCGCTTTTAACACCTGGAACCAAAGCTCATCCGACCTGTCTATCATTCTCCACCTCAACTTTTGAAGAAGAGCCTCATTGAAGACATTCAATCTCTTCAAGTTTAGGCCACCCTTAAATATAAGCCAACAAAGAGATTTCCAATCAACCCAATGAATTCTCCTTTTGATCTCCGAACTTTCTCATAAAAAAACTCATTTGTATCTGCATCATCTCCCTTCAAATTTTCACCGGAGCCTTATAAAAGGAAAGGTTAAAATAGAAAAGCTACTAAGAATGAATTTAATGAGAGTTATTCTTCCTCCAAAAAACAAAAAAACGACATTTCCAACTTGAAAGCCGTTTACCAAATTTAGAGATCAAAGTAGTCCACGATGCAATCCTTCTAGGATTAGATCCTATAGGGATGCTCAAAAAATTAAATTGATGGGATTTCGTTCGACAAGATAGGAAAGAGGTCGCCGCCTTAAGAAAACTATCTTTAACATTGATCCTAATAAGATTGCTCTTGTGGTATTTGATGCCGAGACCCAATACTAATTCAAAAGCTCTAAGCACTTCCTTAATGGACCACACATGTCTCCACCCATCTTACCACACTAAAAGAGTATCATCCACATATTGAAGAACATCGATGAAACAACTTCTATTGATATTTAATCCGGTAAATTCGCCTATTAACATTGAATTCTGAATCAATCCCGTCAAGCCCTCCGCCACTAACACGATCAAGAACGGAGACAAAGGGTCTCCTTGTCTTAAGCCTCTCTCTACTTTAAACTCTTTGGTCGGACTACCATTCACCATCACAAATATTTTGCTAGAAAAAACGAAATCTTCCATCCAACCCATCCAAACTTCCCCGAAACCCAGTCAAGAAGTTGGCGACCCAAGATAAAAGCGGTTTGACAAGGGGAAGCTATTGAGGATAAGACCAATTTCAATCTAGATGCCAAGTGCTTAGACAACGCCTTATAGAGACAACCTATGAGGCAAATATGTCTATAATCATCAAGAGACAACGGATTATCGGACTTCAGGGTTAAGGTCAAGAACAATGATGTTATTGACTTAGAGAAAAACACTCCACGGTGAAAATCCACGAAAAAGAAGATTAAATCCTCCTTCATAAAATACCAACACTTTTTGATAAAGTGGAAAGTATATCCATCGAGTCTCGGACTCTTAGAACCACCACAACTCCAAATAGCTTCCTTTATCCACTCCTTTGAAAAAGGAGCTTCTAACAAGGATTTCTCCTCGAAAGAGATAACATTGAAGGTCACCCCCTCTAAAAAAGGCCTCCCACAACCGGGTTCAATAAACTTCTTAGCAAAGTGGTCGTAGACCTTTTACTTCATTCCCTCAATTGAATCCACCAAACCCTCCTTCGTAAGAATAGTCCCCAAAAAGTTACGTCTTCTCCTTTCTTTCATGACACATTGAAAGAACCAACTATTATCATCTCATTCATTTAACCACTCCAAACTCGCTTTTTGGATGAGCATATTCTCTTTTATTTTCAAATTCAACCAAAACCGGTTAGAGGCCCCTTTGCGGTTAGAATTGATGATGTCAACTTGAGACCCATCACACAAAGCTAATCCCACATCACCTTCATTAATACCATCCACACCTTTACTTACTTCCAAATCAAAACTCCCAAAAACCTCCACATTCCACCATCTAAGACTTTTCTTAAGGAACCGAAGTTTCTCTTTGAGCACAAAGTCAATTCTACCGTGAACAAGAAAGCTTTTCCAAGACTTTTCAACGAAAGGAATGAAATGTTTATCTCCGAACCACTCATTATTCACCTTAAAAGGCTTGGGACCCCAATCAAAATAATCCACCACCAACCAAATTGGAATATGATCCGAAACATCCCTCGGACCAATTAATTTCCCCACTACTCCCCAACTAATCATATATAACACCTTCGGATATGATAAACCGATCAATTCTACTTATAGCGGAACCATCCTATCATACCCTAATTTTTTACCCTAAGATTTTCGCATCTCATCTGCATCTTGCATACAAACAAGATCATGTATTGGTTCATTTATCCTTTTGGTTGCAGGTCTATACCTCACAGGGGATCACCGTGTTTGTACTTGCTTTTATTTGTTTATATTTACTAACTTCTAACCAAAATACCAAAAATATTGCAGTTTTCTTCTTCTATGTGTGTAGGTTTTCAAAGACCAGGCAGTGTTTTCAATCCAAATGTGGTTGTTCAGTTAATGATTCGATTCAGATGGACGTTTGACCTAATCTTGGTCAAACAATCAAAAAATTATTTCAACATCAAGTTATTTGTGTTGTGTGCAAAGTTCATAAGTTCATAAGTGGTTCATATGTGGATTTATTTTCCACAGTACGAATTCAAATAATCAAGGCAATTTTCAGATGATGATTGTGACTTAAGTTGCGAGTTGTTCAGTGGTTCCGTGTTGGCTGTATTCATTCTTATCAGAGGCTTGTGAAAAAAATTAGGAGTTGGTCGTGGGCTTAAAAAAAATCATCACTTCATCCATTATCCATTTTGACTAAACCATCATTTTTTTATATATAACCATTATCCATTGCTATTCATTTTTTTTTAATTCAATTCACAAAAATTCCAAATTCTATTTCATTATCCATTTTTTTTTTCATTTTTGATCCAATCACATTATTTAGATATTATCCATTTTTTTTAATCCATTTTTAGCAATTTTCCAATTATCATTAAATCCATACTATATTTGAATTCATTTTTTTCTCTCAATTATCTATTTTTGAAGTCCAAATCTAAAGCCAAATTCAATTGGCAATGCATACAAATCCCATTAACCAAAAAAGAAAAAAAAGTTAAAAGAAAAAAGAGAAAAAAGCCAATTCTCCAGCTGTTGTAAATAACGTAACCCAGCCGAAGCTTTCATTAGCGTCACTTCTACACCAGCCGCACATCAGCTTTCACGTTACAGTACACAATTTACAAGTTGTCTACACTGTATACTCCATCATCAGCCGACGACAACGCATTACTCCAAAACAAGTTTCATCTCAAGCCAAACTTCCAAACTTTTTCCCAGCTAACACCTGATACACACGCACTACACACGCATTCCAAAACGCAGATGAAAAACAAGAAAAACGTTGAATGCACGCGAAAAAAAATCAGAAGCTATAAAGGTCAACACCTGAACACGTGCATAACAACATCACAAGCTGAAAGGACCAAGCCTAAAACGCAGATTTTAACACATCAAACGCAGTCCAAAACGCAGTAACGGAACAAAGCAAAACACAATTGAAAAACAAACAAAACTCACACAAGGGAGAACATGCAGATTTCATGACCTGCAGAAACGCAATCAAATTGAACGAAACGACATTCCTCATCTCTCATTTTTCTCTATAAATTAAACCCTCTCCTTCAATCAATCTCAAGCTTTGGAGAGCCTTCAAATCCCTGCCAAAATTAAAACCAAGCTTCATCAAATTCAAACCCCAAAAACAAATATACAATCGCACCTTGATTTCAAACCATAATCTCATAATCCTTCAACTCCTTCACTATTTCTCAACATCAACAACAATCACACCATATATCCACAAAAACAGAGAGATTGAGAACCGTGAAATCAAAACAGAAGATGAGATGGAGAAGAAAGAGATCGCGGTTCGTTGAAAAGTAGAGGTTGAAACTGAATCAAGAGTAAGAATGAATCGAGAGTCCAACCGACGCGATTACAAGGCGGAGATGGAGCATTCGCGGCGATAATCTTGGACCGAAAAGTAAATTAACAACGACGATCTGAGAAAAGAGTGAAGTCGACGGTGGCTTGGTCATTTTTTTTCTGCAACGTTTTGTTCTCTGAAGGTGAATAGTGAACGACGTGATTGAAGAAGAAGAGAGAATTTTTGCATTTATTTTCTTTCTGTTTCTTTTTTATAATTTCTATAATTTTTTGTTTTTCCTTTAAAACCAGATTTATGGATGGGTCTTGTGCCATTGGACCTATTTTTTATACTCAGCCTCCACTTCAGCGTTTCCATTCTCCTTTGTTGTTATATTTTTTACAAAAAAAATTGTTTTCATCTTCTTCTTTTTTTTTAAAAATTTTGATTTTGATTTTCTAAAGAAATGTGAGAATTATTTGGAAAATACTTTGATAGGCTTTCTAAAAAATGTATTCTAATATTTTTTTTATGGATTTTATTTTAGATCCATATTATTCATCTATTATTTTTCTTTTGGTCGATGAAATCTCCGATTCGACGATTATTGATTTTCGAAGATGTTTAATTTTCATTATTTCAAATCTATGGATGAATGATCATTTGGATCATTCTCCATACTTTGGGATCGTGATAGGTTTCATTTGATAAATCAATGTGAAATCTCGATTAAGATTAGACCGTTACCACTTTTTCTTTTCGTGCGACATGTTTTCGGAGGATGATCCATTATATCATTTCTCTAACATGTATTAGCACAAATATCGTTCACCTTAATTGGTGTTGGTCGGCCTCATTTGTAGGGTAATTACTTCGTAAATTACTTGGAGATTTCTTAACATAGACCTAAACTTGTCTCGAATTCGGAATAAAATTCGATTGGATACTTGCACTTTCATGGACCGGACCTCTTGTTGGTCGCGTAATCCCAAAGTGGTTGATCATTTTGCATTAAGAATCGAGACTTATGAATGTTTGATGCGTAGGTGCTTTGGGTCTCCCAATCTCCTTTCAAACTTCATTGAATTCGATCCTATTTTTTCTTGATTGATCACTATAGTGTAAGACACTAAACGAATCTGGTTGCCTTTCGATTTTGGTTATTCTTTTTGCTTATGGTTGATTAAGTTCACCATACCATTATTATGGAAATATTATTATACTATTAATATACTAAAATTTTAATTCTTTCTCGCACCTTATCCTCTTTATTTTAATCTCTTGCTCCTTATCTCTTTTATTATGCTTTTATTATACTATATCATTCATCATATTGTTTATGTTTATATTCATATTATTCTTGTGTTTTTTTATTCTATGTCCATTTGGACACAAAAACATTAATAAAGGATTAAACATCTAAAAAACTTGTGACTTTAATTTTGGACTATGGCCACTATCCTTAGTATTGGACTTGGAGTTTTGGACTTAGATTTTAGGATCTTGCCCTTTGCTTGAGTTATTATGGATTGAAGACTTTAGCCCGATTTGGTTCACTTGTTTATGAAGACGAGATCCTATTGCTTTGAAGAATGCTCGCCATACGGTTTGGTCGTTCTTACCTTAACTTTTACTTTACTTCTTAGGATAGTCCCTTCATATCCTCCACTTCTTTAATTTTCAAAGCTTCTCCCTATATCAAAAACCTTCTTTGTTTTCAAACTTCAAACCTCTTTCATAATTAAACCTTGACTTAGGTCAAGTGATTTTACCTTTTCATTTCGTTTCTTAATAAATGTTAAACCACATAAGCATATTGAAACTTTCTTTTCAAAATACTTTAAAAAATGAAAAACCCATTCAATTGTTTTTGTGCCCTCGTGCACTTTTCTTTTTTAACCATTTTTCATATGTTTAGATATGATTCATTCTTTTTAGCGGAATTATTCGCTAAAGAATGACGACTTATCTTTACATTTTAAAATCAATTCAAGACATTAACTTTTCACTATTTTTACCACGAACTACGAGGTTTTGATCTCGCATTGCACTTTGTGGGTACGTAGGCATGAGACAGATGTCTCTTCAAACACAAAAATCTTAAAAAAAACATCTCTCTTCCCATCTCTTAAATCTCTTTCAAACAAACTTTTTTCAAACCAAGAGAAATAAATATTTCACAGGGATCCCGTGGAGTACCACAGACATTTTGGGTGCTTAAAACCTTCCTAATTTGTAATTTATCCCCTTACCCATTCTCTGCTTGATTCTTTTAGCTTTTTTATTTTAGATTCATTAGGATTTATTCGCTCTTTTTTCCTTTTCCATTTGGAATAAAATAAAAGCGCAGTGGCGACTCTGTTTACTTTGAGTTAAGTTAACTAATAGCTTACACTCGTGATTTTATTGCTACAGAAAAGTGGCGACTCTGTTGGGGAGTCAATCTCTAAGTGGATTTTTCCTACTTTGATTTATTTACTACTTTGGTTTGATTTGTTTGTTATTTGTTGGTCTTGTTTTAGTTGTGTGATCCTCTGTGAGTGAGATAGATTCTAATCCGGATCTGAGTTGAACATATGATAGGACGGTGATATTCTAAGTGATACGCGATGAGTAGTCCAAAGCTATATCAATTCGATAATCTCTACTCGGTTAGACTCTCTTGGATTATCAATGTCATGATGAGTAATCATAAGTGGAATTATTTTCCGACCTTGAGCTGATCATACTGAGGACCGTAGAACCCTTAACTCATCCAAGCCAATTAAGGAACATAGTGCAGAAACTATTCGGGTGTAAACCTAAGGTGGTTGTCACGCGATACTACACTCGGACGAGGTCTATTTTAAGAATGTTATCAGTTGGGGATTAATCCAACGTATCGATAATATTCTAAAGATGGTTGTTAACTCTGGGCACCTCTGTTAGAACCCTTTTGGTTTTCTGCAGGTATAATGAAAACAAACCTTAGTACATGCCTTTGTGGGTTGTTGGTTCTTATCCCTTGACTCCATGCTCGTGATCCGAACCTTTGAACCTGTGTGTTTTGCGTGATCTTGTTTGTGGTTGTTGCATTCATCATGATCATCATCACAACCATTTCTCACGGAAAATAATCCTGATTATTGCAAATATTGGAAAAAGCAAATTTTCCTTTTTATCAATATTTTTCATGACCGTATTCTCGATGTTGACCATGTTTGCAATAATCAAATTGTTTTTTCTGAAAATGGAAGTGAACATTGCATATCATTGCATCCTCGCATATTCTTGCGTTCATCCGAGTTGTGTGGGAACTCATCCCAGTTGTTTCCTTCTTCAGTTGTCTATTGATCCGTCAAGTTTTCTCCTCAACACAAATACGGAACTAGAGCTACTAACAGATTGAGAATGAAAAACCAAGAACAACATAATCTGGAAGTTAGAATGGAGTTTGATGATTTGAAGGCCAGTATGACTAGGCTCACTGAAATGATGCAAGTTCTGATTGCTCGAGGTGAACCACCTCAAAGGACTGTTATCTCTAAAGTTTCTACTGTTATTGTTCACCCTCATGTGATTCAACAACTATCTTCTACTTGGCAAGAATTTGGGTTACCCCCGAATTATGTGCCATTTTCTGATACTACTCAAATGGTTGGTCCATCTGTTATGCCAGTCTTTTCAGGTCCGACATTTGTCGAACCTCAACCTGTTGTGCACATTGTTTCTCAAGCTACTTATCAAAATTCTCCTTTCGTGTACCATGTAGCTGGTCCACAAGATGAAAGTCAGGGTGAACCTGGATATATGGATGAAGATAGAGAGAAATGCTTGACTCTTGAGAAGAGGGTAAGAGGCTTATAAGGAAAATATGTCTTTGGTGCTGCTGCAATATACATGTGTTTGGTTTCTGACTTGGTTTTGCCTGATAAGTTCAAAGTTCCTGTATTCGAGAAATAGAAAGGGCATACTTGTCCTAAGATTCATTTGTTGATGTATTGTCGCAAAATGGATGCACATGCCAAGGATGACAAGCTGCTTATTCATTGTTTTCAAGATAGTCTGAGTGGTGCTTCTATGAAGTGGTATGTAGGACTCGAGATGAGTCCCATCCAAAACTGGAAGGATTTATCTGATGCTTTCGTAAAGCAGTATAAGTACAATCTGGACATGGCGCCTGACCGTCGTCAACTTCAAAACATGTCACAAAAAGAGAAAACATCGTTTACAGAATACGCTTAGCGTTGGAGAGAGCTAGTTGCTCAAGTGGAGCCACCTCTGGCCGAAAAATAATTAACTGGTTTGTTCATGGACACTCTTCAACCTTTCTTTTGGGAGAAGATGGTAGGAAGTGTTTCATCTGGTTTTACTGACCTAGTAACTGTTGGAGAAAGACTAGAAGAAGTTATCAAGAAGGGTAAGATTACCAATGTTGAATCTTCTAATGCTGCAAGAAAGTCTCATGGAAACTTTCAAAAGAGAAGAGATGTTAATGCTTATGTTGTTTCAACTAAAAGGAAGCCTTATCGCCAGCAACAACGATATGTTCAACCATACGTAGCTGCAGTTGCTCATGTTGTTAAAGTTCAACCAACTCAAGCTCAAGCCCAGGCTCCTCGTCCTACTGCTAGACCAAATCAGTATCGTAATAGGACAGATTATGATCCTATCCTGATGACTTACACTGATTTGTTTCCTTCCTTGATTAAGAGTAGTATGATTACTACTAGGCCTCCACCTCCTATTCTAGATCCTCTTCCAATTAACTATAGATCGGATCTTCGCTGTGAGTTTCATCAAGGTGGAACTGGTCATGACTTGGAACACTGCTTTGCACTAAAGGCTAAAGTGCAAGAGCTTATCAGGAATAACATCCTTTCCTTTCATGACACAAATCCTAATGTTGTCAACAATCCTTTTCCAAAGCATGAGAAGTGAATGTTCTAGACGACTTCAACATTCATATTATCTTCAAGGCCAGAATATCAGACGCGATAACTCATCCATGTTGCTGATGGATCACTAGGCCATTGTTTCTTTATGTTTTCAAATTTCCTTCAATTGTATTGACTTGTTTGCTTTTAAGCTTGTTGTACTTTCATGTCGATTTTAATGAAATGAGCATTGCTTTGTTTTGATTCAATTTCATTTATTATTTGCATATTTATGCTTTATATTTCAAGTTCATTTTTTATTTCTCAATCTTTTATAATGAGTGGAGGGAGAATGATGAAAACGAAAAACCCATAATTGTTGTTGGTACGCTTTCGATTGAGACTTGGCTGATGATATACAGACATTGTTTCAAATCCCAAACACTGGAGAAATAAGGAAGTTAATCCCTTGTCAACCCCTTTGAGCCTTGAAGTTGGAGTTTCTTTCTATTAAAAAAAAACCTCAATTTTAACCCAGGGATGGGTAGTTCTCAATTAATTTGAATGTGCATTCAAGTACAAGAGAATCATTCAAGACACCTTTTAATAAAGGTTTCAATATCAATATTTCCTTCACACACATCAAGAAGTTTCGAAGATGTCTCTCAGTTCAAAAGCCAATGATGGTTCGTCGTAATCATTAAGTCGGGCAATCATTATCTTTAAAAAAATCATATTGAAAAAATGATGATAAAAAATCAAAGTCCGCTAAGTAAAAATCTATGAAGGAGAATGTTGTACCCCAAAATTTTCCCTCCCGTATTCAAGACAATGTGTCTCAAGAGGTCTCCTAATAGTCACAAGATTTTCTCAATTGGTCAAAGGGATTGAAGGTTTCATCAGACAAAGCCTCCTTTTGAACAATGGATCTTAAAACTAGGGTTTTGAGTTTCCCAAAGAAAAGTGGACTTCCAAAGCCACAAGTAGACTTCATAACATCCCACGTACCTTAAAGAATCCCCATGTCAAGTTTCAAAGCTTTCCTCACAAGTTTGGCCAGTTAGATGCTCATATACCCAAAAATCAATTAACTTGGTCAAAAGGTCAACTGTGGTCAACATAAAGTCAAACTTCAAGATTTTTGGTCAACATCAAGATTATGAGGTAAAATTCATCATTTGATCAAGGGTTGATCATGATTCATCAAGGAAACCTCAGAATCATCAAGAATCAGTAGTTACTAAATTAAGGTTTTGTATATGAAAAGTCAACTGAACTTTGACCAATCATAACTTTCACATACTTCATCAGAAATTTCCCATCCAAATCTCATTTTGAAGGAAATTTAATTCTCTACAACTTTGTGTCTCACAAGCCAAGTCCAAAAAAGCTTCATTTGAAAGATATGATCCAAGACATTATAGGTCTTTTTCAAAGTCAACAAAAAGTCAACTTTTTTCCAAAGCTCATAATTTGAAATTGGTAAATTATATGGACATGGAACAAAAGGTTTGATTAGAGGACACTCTAAGCTTTCTAAAAAGTCCAAGAACACCTTCATGGGGTCAAAATTGAAGAAGTTATGTATTGTCAAAGTTGAGAAATGTTCAAGAGGTTTATGAAGCAAAAAGGGTCTAAACTCAAGTTTCTTCCAAATGGGCCCATATTTTCCTAACCCAAACTCAATTATAAGATCATGCACGACCCATAGATCATAATATCTTATTTTTTATATTTATTTTATATTATATTGGATTTAATTCATTTAAATTCAATTTTAATTAAGATAAATATTGAAAAATCAAATATTTGATCTTAGGACTATTTTAGGATCAAATATTTGATGTTTATGATCATTATAAGGATCCAATTTCGTTCAAAACCAAAAGAGTATGTCTTAATACCAAATTTGGACCAAAATAGAAACTTCCTAACTTCATCCTCAAGCAACCTCAAATCCATCAACAAGGCCCAACTTTTTAAACATATTTCCTTCTCCTATATAAACTCATGACCTTCACCAACCTCAAGGACGAAAATTCTTGCCTCAAGGAGAAACAAGACCGTAAAAAGAAAAGAAAAAGAGAACGACGATATATGGTAAATGTCGCTCCCGCCAAATGAGGCCAAGTCAAATGAGGTACAGACGCGAACGGTCAGCGAAAGAGGGATGAGAACACACAGGGGTGAACTCAAGAGAAAAGAAAAGAGTCGCCAGCTAGGCATTTTTATCCCGAAGGAAAGGTAATGCTGCATAAACCTAAGAAGATATGGATAAGACGGTTGCGAACCAGAGAGACTGAGAAAGGGGGTTGGTTACAACCTGGGAAGGTATTAGCACCCAGATTGTCCGTCGTACTCGACGGGATCCACGCTTAAAAAATTTGTGTTTAAAAGGGGTAGTGTCAGTGTAATTTGTGTATCAAAGCTGGAAAGAATGCAAGTGTCAGTATAAAAGAAAAGTGAAGTGTATAAGTGAAGTGTCAGTGTAAGAATAAGAATGAAATGCTCAAGATCATGAGGCTAAAAGAATGAGGCTGGGAAGAAGGGGAATATACAGAGACTTTTGTTCGATAACTGTTAAGTTATGCCTACGTATCCTCTCGTGCAATGAGGAAGTCAGAACACCGTAGTTCGACTCAAAGAGACTGAAAGATAAATTGACTTGTGAAATGCTTACTTGTCTGTGCTCAAGTGTATGACCTGTCTGGCTCAGGTGCAAAGTGTCTTGCATTAGACGGAAGAAACAAGTTCTCGTTTGTGAGTGAATGAGATGAGAAAAGAATCCCGGAGGAGACGATTATTGTTTGTTTTGTGTTTTCAATCTTTCATTGCTTTTGGATATTTGTCATAAGAAAATGAGCTTAAGCCTAAACCAAGGGTTAGTAAACTCATCACATCTTCCCTCTGATTAGGGGTAAGGAGAATACCTTAAGTGTGAAGTCAGCATTTCACACTTAATCACCATGATGTAGGATTAAGATCATTGACCTACTTGCATTTATTTAGATGTTTTTGTTGTTTTTGTTTAGTGTTAAGTAATAAGATTAAGCCATAATCAAGGATTTAATGGACTCATTACACCATCCTAATAGAAGGATAATAGATGAGAACATTTAAGCTGAGAAAGATACCTCAACTTAATCCATGATTAGGGATTAACCTCATGACAAAACAAAGCCTTTGTTAAGTGGATTTTAGTTAATGATAGGATGAAGAAGTGGATTTTATGATTTGTAAGACAACTTGAGGAGGACTTGTCCATTAACACTAGGGTTAGTCCTTCTTAACCAATTAAGGAAGAATTAGAACCCTAATGCAAGGCCCAAGTTACAAGCTTGATGTCTTGATGATTATTAAGTGGATTGATTAAAGGATTTAAACACATTAAGGGTTTAACACTTAGGATTAAAGTTATACACTCCATCCTAATAGAAGGATGCAGGCATAAGTTTAATCACAAAGCCTTAAAACCTTTAGGGTTTAGTCCTTGATTATGAGATGAGAAGAGAAGACTCAATGATGACACAAAGGCAAAAGCTAAATTGGGGACTAATCAAAACCCTAATTGTTATCATGCTTGGTTATTCCTAGGGTTAGTGAGGTTTACAAGGAGAATCTTCAGAGAAACCACCAGGAAGGAAGCAGATGAAAGGAGGAAGGAACAAAGAGAAGCAAAACAACTTGCTTCACTTAAGAAGACAAGTTGCTTGAAGAAGGAAAGTAAGATGAACAAGAATGAGCAAGCTCAATCCAATACACAAGATAAAATGCAGCAAAGATGCAAGAGAGAGATGAAAAGAGATTGTGAGAAGTGAAGGCAAATTCACTTCTCAAACAACTTACCACCTGAAATGTTAGCATAAGAAAATAAAATGCAATGCAAATGAGATGCAATGTCATGAGGGAAACCAAAACCAGAAGCAAGAACATGATGTCAATGATGCTAGGAGATGATACAAACATGAGGCAAGGCAAGAGAATGATCAAGCAAGCATAAGGATGTAAATAAGGCATGCTTTGAACCATGAATGCACATGAAAAGTTATGAAGTGTAATGGACATACAACATGGTAAATGAAAGATGCAATGATCAAACATGATTCTAATATGTCCTAAGATGTATTATGGATCATGTTGATGCACAAAATGTCATGGCAAGTCAATGGATGCAAGCAAATGAGAAATGGATGCAAAAGGAGGCACAAATTAGGGTTGCATGCATCATGCAAAGCAAAAATTCAAAACCAGAAGCAAATGACATGATAAAAATTTTAAAATGCAATCAAAGATACCCTAAACCTACACAAACTCACTGCCCAAAGGAGGGGACTCAATTCTTAACCTAGTGAAAGTTATGAATTTCCTAAGTTGGCTAGGGTTTTAAGGTACTTTGACAAGAAAAAATGCCAAACAAAATGAAAATGCAAGATCAATTCAAACCAATTTTATCCTATAAACTACATGCTATACAAGATGCAATGCAAAAAGAATCATCATTCAACTCTCAAAGGTTAGACAGAAAGAAATTTTTGGAGTTTGACATAAAATATTGCCTTGAAATGAAATTAAATCAAATGAAAATGATCAAAAGGCATCAAGAACAAAAAAGAAATTTGGTTTGAGAGTTGAACAATGTTTCTAAATGTTTCTAAATGCTATGTGAATTTTTTTGTGATTTTTAAATACCTAAATGTATTTTTAATTAATTAATTTCCATTAACTAATTAAAAATAAACATTTAAATGATTTAAAAATAATTTTTAATGCAAAAGATATAAATATAAATATTTTTGGAATGAGAAAAATATTCTAAGTCAGCATGCAAAAAATGAGATTTTTGTGATTTGTTTTACTATTTTTAATAAAATGAGAAAGAAAATGCAAGAAAAATGAAATTAAAATGAATTTTAATGAGAAGTCAATAGATCCAGTGGCTGAGATTTAAATGGGACGCGCGGGAGTTGACTAGCGCCAAATCTTGTGGCTGAAATTCAAACTGAGAGGATTAATTTAAAAACCTAATTAATTAATGACGTGGATTAGGGCTAAGTGAAACCATCCTGGCCATTCAAACACGCGGGAGTCAAACAAAGTCAGCCTAATCTATGGTCCACATTCAAACTGAACCCTAAACGCATTTAAAGCCCTAATGACTTTCAGGTGGCCGGAGAAGACCTCTGGTCATCTTCTCCGGCCAGACCCTCACCTGAAAGTTGCCAACTTCTTCCCTAGGTACTTTCTGGAGCTCTAAAGCTCCAGATCAAACCTCCTAACATTCCTGAATCTAAACCTACCCTCAAAACAAATTTCTATGACCTAAAAAACAAGATTCGAATCAAAACTCAAAAATGGCAAAAGTTTCAGGCAACCAGTACACACTCAAATCTTAACCATTTCAAAAAAAGTTCTTGAGGTACCTGAGCTTGAGCTTTCTCAGTTTGCAACTTTCTGACCAGCTCTTTGCTTCCAATCACCTCCAATGATCCCCCTGAGAAGTTTGCAAGGCTTGGTTGGAGTTTAAAATGGTTGGTTTGTGAGATTGATCAAGTTCTGTTCAGCGAGGGGTGAGAATCGTGATTTAGTTTGAGGAGGTTTCAGGGATGAATGAGGGCAGGGAAATGATCAGGGGAGTATGCTGAGTGATCCTATGGAGTTTGTTTTTATGTTTGATGCTTGTGTTGTGTGATTCGAAGCAAAATGCATAAAGGGAGGTTTTTGAGAATGCTGGCTTGTGGGAGAGATCAGGATGAGTTGTGTGATGAAATGGCTTGCTTGAAGTGTGTTTGTAAAGTCTTGATTGGTCAGAATAGTTGGTGTGGCACTGTGGGATTGGTATGGGGTTTTTTGCAAAAAGTCAAGTCTAGGTGTACTTGAGGTATGGGCAAGTGTGAGGTTGTGATAGGGGCATGGTTGGGCTCAGCAGAGGTCATGGAGTTCATGTGGATCAGATTCTATGAGTTGTGACAAGTAGAGGCATGGCTTCATGAGTTTTTGCAAGTTGGTACATCTTTGGCCCTTTTGGAAATTCATGAAGTTCAAGGCACCAAAATGCAATATTCTTGGGCCAATTCTGATCTTTAGAGGTCATGTGAGTATGTTGTAATGAGTTTGTGCACATTTGAAGTCTTTGGAATGCTTGATCATATCATTTTGCAAAATGCCTCTTTGGTACAAAACTTGAAATTATGTGATTTTTCCCAATTTTGACAAACCATAACTTTTGATCCAAAATGAATTAGCATGCGTTCTTGTACTTTTTTGAAAAGGGAATGATCCATTCTACAACTCTCATGACCAAAGTTTTCTCATTTGAAGCATTTTTGAATCAAAAAGCAAGGGTTGAAAAAGTTTCCCAAAATGGCAAGTTTCCATTACAAGTCATTTTCCCAAAAAGGCAACTTTGCAAATGGTTTGAAATTCTTCAATTTTGTGAACTTCTAACATCTTCCATGATCAAATAAATATCATACACAATTAAAATGATGAAGAACACCCCTTGGTTGGGTCATTGGGGGCCTCAGATGCCCTGATTTTGCACTGACTTGCTCAAGAAGTCAACCCTTGATCAGATGCCTTCCTCATGGAATTTCTTCATGAAAATTGATATGCATGATCCTTGTAACATATAGAGACCAATAGAAACAAGAATGACCAAAAAATTTGGAGTTATGGCCTTTGAAACCAAAACCCTAATTCTAGGTCATCTGTGCAGTTAAACCTGGCTCTGCTTCCATGCCTTTCCCAGTTCTTGTGATTCTTTGACTTTCTTGAATTTGTGGGGATACAATATGATGCTTGAACATAAATGGAACCCTTTGAAGTGATTGATGACCTTTGGAGTGGCTCAAATAGCTCTTGGATGGCTCAGATCACAAACCCTAGATGCAGATGACTTATAAGCAATGCAGTGAATCAAAAATGTGGTATGAGATGCTATGCTTGAACTTATGCATATGAAGAGATCACAAGCCATGGTGTGAATGGGTGAGGGAAAATTTGGGGTGTTTACAGCTTCCCCTATTCAAACATGAGTTAGCTGTGCAGGATGTAAGCAACGGCTTAACAGGCAAACAAGATAACTTGTGGTTGAATACCAAAGACAGTCCAAAATTTGCACTCACAGAATGAAGAAGAAAAGGGATATAGATTGTAAAAGGAAAATTAGGTATGATTATAAAGTACGGGCGACGGAGGACGACTGCTGGGGATGAAGCAATGACGGGGACGACCGACATGCTGGGGAAGATGCGGGAAATAAAGCAGTGACGGGGACGGCCGACAAGCTGGGGATATGAGAGATTATGATGGGGACGGCCATCAAAATAAAGCTATAAGACTCTCTGGGGATTAGAGGTAAATGAAATAAAACGATGGGGCGTGGTCATCAAAGGTGAAGGACGATCACCTAGCAGGGGACGGCTGCTCTGTTGGGAATAAGATGAGGGACGGTCATCTAAGGTGAAGGACGATCACCGGGCAGGGTACGGTTGCCAAAAGTATCACGACATAGGACGAATGTCGGATGAAAAGGTCGACGATGGGGACGGCCATCGGATAAAATGATGAAGGACGATCATCAAGAGGTGAAGGACGATCACCTAGCAGGGTACGGCTGCTCTCAGGGTTTATCATGACATAGGACGAATGCCAGATAACAAGATCAATGATGGGGACGGCCATCGGATAAGCATGATGAAGGACGATCATCAAGAGGTGAAGGATGATCACCTAGCAGGGGACGGCTGCTGAAAATATCACGACATAGGACGAATGTCGGATAAGAAGGGGTTCTAATATATAGAGACTCCACTGGGGGTTGATGAAGGAAGATCATCAAAGAGGTGAAGGACGATCACCTGGCAGGGTACGGCTGCCGAAAAGGTATCGTGACATAGGACGAATGTCAGATAGAAAGGTAATAATTTAACAAGTTTCGTTGGGGATTTTGCTGGGGAAAAGTAAACACGGACGAGTGTCTATATCCAAGAAATGAGAGGTATAATTGTTTGGGTACTGTGTATAGATTAAAGATGCGGACGAGCATCCTTAAGACTATGATACGGACGGGTATCAGGTAGAAACAAAAGCTGACACATGTTCAAAGATGATGATACGGACGAGTATCAACTGGTTAACAAGGAACACGGACGAGTATTGATTCTGCGGGGACTCTTCTGGGGAATAATAGACACAGACGAGTGTCTAAATTCGAGAAGACCTAAGTGTTTAACACGGTGTATAGATTAAAGATGCGGACGAGCATCCTTAAGACTATGATACAGACGAGTATCAGGTAGAAACAAACACTGACACATGTTCAGAGATGATGATACGGACGAGCATCAACTGGTTAACAAAGAACACAGACGAGTGTCGAATCTGAGGGGATACAAGTGGTGTATACAAGATACGGACGAGTATCTGTATGAGTGGAAAGTATGAGTAACAAGTATGAGTGAGACACAGACGAGTGTTTAACTTGCTGGGGAGAGTGTGACACGGACGAGTGTCAGAGAAGGTGTATTATAAACAAAATATATGATTTACAAGGTGTTTAGGTAACTAATGCTGGGGAATGCGACACGGACGGGTGTCAGGGAAGTTGTATATATATGTATTTGTGAGTGCAAAGGGGACGCTTTGGCTTTCTTCTGGGGATATGACACGGACGGGTGTCAAGGAGTATCTGTATCTTTACGGAAGGTGCCTTGGCTCTCTGCCGGGGAATCTGGGGAGCTTCTGTATATTGTTGATGGATTGTCAATATTTACAAGTGCTTGATTCGACACATGGCTTATGATTATGCAATATGTTTGATTTTTGCCGTAATGCCCCGTATTAGACGGAATGCTACGCTCTGTGGGGAGAATAATGATGCGAATGCTATGATTATGCAAGAGGTAACCATCCGGGATTCGGATCCCGTTGCTGCGAAGATCTCTGGCCGATCTGCTTGAAGTGGACATCCCAGCTGGGGGTGAGATCATTGATAGATCTAGCATATATGACTCTGCTTGGGGAAATAGGTCACTGATAGACCTATCTTGGTAATAAGGGACCCAGCTGGGGTTTGTAGAAGCTTTCTCCACTCTGTTGTGAGATCTTCAGGCGTTGCTCTTCTGGATAGAGGTTGACATTCTGTGGGGAGATGGTTCCCTGGCTTTTGTACTTGGCTGAGGAGGAATAATAAATGGCAACTCAGCTGGGGAGAAAGCACCTCCGGTGCTAAGACTGAGTAGATAATGATTTGCCAGTTTGCTGGGGTGAAGCTTTCATGCCCCATGTTGTGCTTTGAATACCTGCAATCCTGAAAAGACATAGAAACGCACAAGTAATCCCGAGGTATCCCTTACCGGATTCCATCATAGGAGTTTAGACACTCCCGGGAGTAAGTATATTTCCTGCAAGCACGTATTCTTTAGAAGAGAAGCATTTTTATTTATGCAATCAGTATCTTAAAGACATCGGACATTTTTTTCGCAAATGAAAATGAAAATGTATGAGACGAAACATGACTGAAAATCTGATTTTATTAATTTGCGTGCCCTGAATTGGCAAGATACAAACAAATCCCCTAAAATGAGGAGATTGTTACAAATTCAGAAACAAAAGATGTTGGCAATGTTGACGACGCTTCAAGGAGCTTCCCTTTGCTATGACTTGTATGACATTTGACGTTCTTCTCGTCCTGCTTCCTGAAGAAGGTTGATTCTGAACGAAGCTTGAACCTTTCGGAGCTTACCATGTTGTAAGTGATACAAACGAATTCAGAATGCAGTTGTTCGCTTATTCCCTTATTTTGCATTAATCGCCCTTTCGGGTTTTCAATCCATCGGGATACCCATTTTTGCCTGAGTTGTCCAATGCGGCTTTTCAACTCAGCGGGTGTACACCTTTTTTTATTTATTTCCCTTATTTTTTCCCGAGTCTTTTATTCTGTTTTTGACTCGCCGGGATGCCCTATTTTTGCCTGGACTTACATTCTGTTTTTATGTCCAGCGGGTCTTTTTATGCGAAGTATTTTTTAACTGCATCTGAATTCACAGGGGACGGGAAGTCTTCACCATCCATAGTGCTGAGCATCAGTGCTTCACCAGAGAAATCTTTCTTTACTACGAATGGCCCTTCATAGTTCGGAGTCCACTTGCCCCTGTGGTCTGTATGAGGAGGGAGGAGTCTTTTCAGCACAAGATCTCCTACTTGGTACTCTCGGAGCCTGACTTTCTGATCGAAGGCTTTCTTCATTCTTTTATGATATAACTGCCCATGACAGATTGCAGCTAGCCTCTTTTCTTCAATCAGACTCAGTTGTTCGTATCGAGAGCGGACCCACTCTGCTTCACTTAGTTTAACATCCATTAGTACTCGTAGGGAGGGTAACTCAACTTCAACAGGTAGGACTGCCTCCATACCATACACAAGCTGATACGATGTTGCCCCAGTAGATGTTATGATTGACGTACGGTACCCATGCAAGGCAAATGGTAGCATCTCATGCCAATCTTTATAGGTGACTACCATCTTCTGCACAATCTTCTTGATATTCTTATTAGCGGCCTCAACAACGCCATTCATCTTTGGCCTGTAAGGAGAAGAATTGTGGTGTTGGATCTTGAAGTCCTGGCATAGCTCTGCCATCATTTTGTTGTTTAAGTTGGAACCATTGTCAGTAATGATTCGCTCGGGCACTCCATACCGACAGATGATGTCCCTCTTCAGAAATCGGGCTACCACTTGCCTTGTAACATTTGCATAAGAAGCTGCTTCAACCCACTTGGTAAAATAATCAATAGCAACCAGGATGAATCTGTGGCCATTTGAAGCAGTCGGTTCAATCTTGCCAATCATATCAATGCCCCACATGGCAAAGGGCCAGGGTGAAGACATCACATTTAGAGGATTCGGAGGCACATGCATTTTGTCCGCATAAATCTGGCATTTATGACATTTTCTGGCATAAGCACAACAGTCTACATCCATTGTGATCCAGTAATAGCCTGATCTTAACAAATTTTTAGCCATGGCATGCCCTCCTGCATGGGTACCAAAGGATCCTTCGTGCACCTCGTGCATCAACAAGTCTGCTTCTGTTCTATCAACGCATCTGAGGAGTACCATATCAAAGTTTCTCTTGTACAGGGAACCATCAGTATTCAGGAAGAAACTACCAGCAAGCCTTCTCAAAGTCTTCTTATCATTGGAAGATGCCCCAGGTGGGTATGTTTGATCCTCCAAGAAGCATTTGATATCATGGAACCAAGGCTTATCATCTTTGGCAACATCTGCTGCAAACACTTATGCTGGTCTGTCAAGTCTGGATACTGAGATCCGAGGTACAAAGTTGGCAGCTTGAACTTTGATCATGGATGAAATGGTAGCCAGGGCATCTGCAAACTGATTCTCATCTCGAGGGATATACTCAAGCTTGACTGTTGGGAAGAAAGTCAATAACCACCTTGTATAATCCCTGTAAGGTATCAGATGATCTTGGTGGGTGTACCATTTGTCGTTGGTTTGATTAACTACCAAAGCTGAATCTCCGAATACAGTCAAAGTTTTGATCCTGAGGTCAATGGCTTCCTCAAGACCCATAATACAAGCTTCGTATTCAGCTTCGTTGTTAGTGCAGTTGAAGGTGAGTTTTGCCGAGAAAGGCATGTGAACTCCCTTAGGTGTAATGAGTACTGCACCAACACCACGACCATTCATGTTAACAGCCCCATCAAACATCATAGTCCATTCTTCTTCCGGGTCAGGCCCTTTAGTGTGAACAGGCTCTTCATGATCTTTTGCTTTTATGAACATGATGTCTTCATCAGGGAAGTCAAATCTCATAGGCTGGTAATCATCAATGGGTTGCTCAGCAAGATAATCAGACAATACACTGCCTTTGATGGCTTTCTGAGATGTGTATTGAATGTCATATTTTGTGAGGATCATTTGCCATCTTGCAACCCGTCCGGTAAGTGTCAGCTTCTCAAAAATGTACTTAACTGGGTCCATCTTTGATATCAATAAAGTAGTGTGGGTCAACATATACTGCCTCAGTCGGCGAGCAGCCCACGCTAAAGCACAACAAGTTTTCTCGAGCAGTGAATAACGTTGTTCACAGTCGGTAAACTTTTTGCTTAGGTAGTAAATTGCGTACTCTTTTCGACCAGACTCGTCATGCTGGCCCAGCACACACCCCATTGACTCTTCTAATACCGTCAAGTACATTATTAGAGGTCTTCCTTCAACTGGAGGCATAAGGATTGGAGGCTCTTGTAAGTATTCCTTGATCTTGTCAAAAGCCTTCTGGAAGTCTTCGTTCCACCTGACCGTTTGTTCTTTTCTTAACAGCTTGAACAAAGGTTCACAAGTTGCTGTAAGGTGAGATATGAACCTTGAGATGTAGTTCAATCTTCCTAGGAACCCCCGAACTTCTTTTTCGGTCTTTGGTGCAGGCATTTCTTGAATGGCTTTGACTTTATCAGGGTCAACTTCCATCCCTTTCTCACTTACGATAAATCCCAGCATTTTACCGAATCGCACCCCGAATGTGCATTTGTTGGGGTTTAACTTCAGTTGGTACTTCCTCAGACGCTTGAATAACTTCAACATATTCACCAGGTGGTCTTCTTCTGTGAGGGACTTGGCAATCATGTCATCCACATAACATTCAATTTCTCTATGGATCATGTCGTGGAATAATGTTACCATAGCCCGTTGATACGTTGCACCAGCGTTCTTCAATCCGAATGGCATCACCTTGTAACAGAACGTTGTTGCACCCCAAAATTTGCCCTCACAATACAAGACTTTGTGTTCTAAGAAGGTTCACAAGGTTCACAAGCTTCCCAATGCTCTCAAAACCTTTCATGAGGTTCATGAAGTCTACAAGTCACTTCATGAAGGTTCACAAGGTTCACAAGTTTCTCAATGCTTTCAAGACCTTTCATGAGGTTCATGAAGTCTACAAGTCACTTCATGAAGGTTCACAAGGTTCACAAGCTTCTCAATACTTGCAAGACCTTTCATGAGGTTCATGAAGTCTACAAGTCACTTCATGAAGGTTCACAAGGTTCACAAGTTTCTCAACACTTTCAATACCTTTCATGAGGTTCATGAGGTCTACAAGTCACTTCATGAAGGTTCACAAGGTTCACAAGATTCACAATGATTTCAAGGCCTTCCATGAGGTTCATGAAGTCTACAAGTCACTTTATGAGGTTCACAAGGTTCACAATGCTTCCCATGAGGTTCACAAGACATTTTATGATGGTTCACAAGGTTCACAAAGTTCACAATTGGTCAGAAGAGTTGACAATTCCCTCAGACAATGCACCTCCTAAGCAGTGCATCCAAAACTAGGGTTCTGACTTTAATCAGGCTAAATGGACTTCCAAGACTTCAAGTGAGCTTCATAACATCTTATATGTGTGTAAGAACCCCCATGACAAGTTTCAAGACTTTTCTCAGAAGTTTGCTCAGTCAGATGATCAGATAAGTTAAAATCAGTTAATGCAGTTAAAAAGTCAAACTGAGGTCAACTGTGGTCAAACCAAGGTCAAACTTCATGATTTTTTGCCAACATCAAGTATATGAAGTAAAATTCATCATTTGATCAAGGGTTGATCATGATTCATCAAGGAGATTCCAGATCATCAAGAATCAGGAGTTTCTAAATTAGGGTTTCCTCAGTAAAAGTCAACTGAACTTTGACCAGCCATAACTTTCACATACTTCATCACCAAGTCTCCATCCAAAGCTCATTTTGAAGGAAATTGAATTCTCTACAACTTTGTGTCTCACAAGCTAAGCCCAAAAATGCTTCATTTGGAAGGTATGAGCTAAGACATTATAGGTCCTTTTGAAAGTCAACAAAAAGTCAACAACTTCAAAAGGGCATAACTTGAGATTGGTAAATGATATGCACATTAAACTAATGGGGTTGGTTAGAGGACTCTTCAAGCTTTCCAAAATGTCAAAGAACACCTTCATAGCATTAAAATTGAAGGATATGTGCCCTTGCAAAGTTGGGAAATTTTGAGTTGGTTTATGATGAAAAAGGAGGTCTAAAACCAATTTCTTCCAAATGGGCTTGCCAAATAATGATCCAATCCACTTCATAACATCTTGCACGAAATTATTTTAATTTATTCATAATTTTATTTATTTTGTTTTTATTTATTATGATTTTTATATTAAAAAGTCATTTTAAATTCAAATAAAATATAAAATCATGAAAATTAATTTTAATTTTGCTTCTAGAAAGTTTTAAATCACATTTAAACATGATTGATACAAAAGTTATGAAAATCCTCTCAAAATAGCAAGAGTTTATGCAAGATATTTGATTTTTAAAAGGCCATCTTTTTAGATCAAAATTTCCAAAGAATGATCACATATTTTGACCTAATTCTATTCACTATAAGTACATGAATACATCACAAGCATTGGGACGAATTTTGGCAGCCCTCAACCTCACTTTCAAACTCTCAAAATCATCAATTTTTTTCAAATTCGGATTCTAATCTTTTGTAACTTTTCAGGTGAATTAAGGATAGCAATCTTATCCTTGAACATCATTGATCATATCCCAATAATCATATGCATCAAAAACAGCATATATGCACTAAACCGAATCAAACTTTATGTGTGTTTCAAGTTTTTTCGAATCCATGGTTATACTTGATATAAACTGTTTTTAATGATTCAATATTGTTCATAATGTGTCATAGAACGATTCTGGTTGTTTGGTTTTGAGTTTTCATGCAGGAATCGCATTCGGCCATAGCTAGGGTTTAAGCTTCAAATTTGGGGTTTTACGATTGACCATATATAAATGACTTTAGAAGACATGGTTAGATTGTATGGACCTCAAGGATTGCATTACACCAATTAATTTGAAGAAATTTTACTGTTTGATTGGTGTTTGAGAAATCGCAGGTTATCGCACGCAGAAGAAATCGCAGGAAAATTCCCAGCAATTTTCGCAGGTAAACCTGCGAAATTCTGAGGAAGAAGATGATGCAAGTGGCGCGAATTCCAGATTCAAATATTTCATTTATTTTATAATTTATTCGTTTCATATAAGTTTCACAGCGCGCTGTTGGCCCAGTGGAAAAGCAAGCATACGTTTGATAACAGGGCAAGGGATCAAAACCTGGCTTTGTGCATATTTTTTCTTATTTTTCAGGTTAAATATGAAACATAATATATTATGATTTCTTGCCACACCATTAGCAGATTTGCTCACCTAGCTGGATGGTCATGCGTGCGTTTGTGTGTTTAAGGGGTCCTGGGTTCGATTCCTCCCCCAGGCCCTTTTGCTTCCTTTATTTTTTCTGGATTTTTCAGGCTATGAAACAAAATCAATTATACTCCTTTGCTTGCTGCCTGCGCATGATGGCTTAGTGGTGGATGTTATTGCTGGTAATCAGAATGACCTGGGTTCAAACCCCAGCCAGGTAAGTTCCAATTTTTTCTTTTTTTTTTCATTTTGTTCTAATTGTTTATTATTAAATTATATATAGTTTTATACATATCATATTTCTAAATAATTCAAAAAAATAAAACATGTTTATATGATTATATTTTTCCAAATTCTAAAATATATATTTTCTTAATTCAAAAATTATTTTCTTTATTATGTAATTATAATATATGTATATTAATTAAAATAATTTTGTATATTACATTATAAACTCTTAAATATTTTTCTAACAAAACCCTAATTTTGTAAACCCTAATTTATTTTCTAAATAATAAAAAACTAATTTTATCTTATGATTTAAATTTATAATATTTGTAAATATAATATTTAATATAAAATCTTGTAAATATAATTATCATGTACATATTTATTTAATATAATTAATTTTATGTAAATATAATTATAATCAAATTTGTTTCATATGACATGTAAATATTTTTTTTTTTATACTTTGTTTATAATCTAAATTATATATAAATAATTTTTAATCGAACCTATGATAATTTTATTTTGTAATTATAATATGTTTAAAAATAATTTAATAATTTGTATATAAATTAAAATGTTATAATAATTATTTAATTGTTCATATTTCCTCTTATTTCTAAATAATTGTCTATATTAAAAATCTAATCTTTTGTTTATTATTTTAATTATGTTCTTGCTGATTCTATTTATTTTAATTATTGTTATTATTACTAATCATATTATCACTAATCCATTTATTTTTTTTAATTATGCTTATTATTATTATTTCACTAACCTTATTTATTTTTATTATTATTATTATTACTAACCCCTATTATATTTATTTATTGCATATTTATTTATTTTACTTATTATTAATATCTTGCTTATTTGTTTATTTTTTGCTATTTATTTTTTAATTGCTTATTATAATTATTATGTAAATGCTCCTGGATGTAAATTTTTGTAAATATTTAATTAATTTTCATGCCATGGTTAGTAAAATAGGGAGTGAGAATATGTATTATACTTAAAATTGAATTTAGATCATTTTAATTAAAAGATAAATTAAATTAAACACTCACACACGTAAGTCGATTTTTAATCGCCGTCTCACTTTCTAGGGTTACCTCTCAATGTTGCCTATTCAAAAAGGTCAAGTGGGGTGTATAAAGCAAGTCCCTTAAAAGAAAAGTCATCAAGTCCCTTAATGGTTGCCTTTCATAAAAGATCTTGTCCCTTTCGAATAATGATGACAGTCCCTCCTAATTGCTTAATGCACCCCACAGTTGCCTTCATTAAACAGATGTCCCTCATATGCCCCTCATATCCAAGGTAATGACTACCTATTCCTTAATAATAGGGATAGTCTTACCATTTAAAGGATAAAGAACAGAAAAGACTTTAAACTTTAGGGTAGGTTCCTCATAGTTGCTTGCTCACTTCATTCAAAAACTTTTCAAACACTTCACAAATTTCAAACAATTTTCAAACACAAGTTTTTTACGCATCCGTACATGGATCATTATTAAACTCTTATGAAAATTTCTATTCACACACTTCACCTTTTCAAAAACAATTCAAAGTGAGCTAAGTAACTAAGAGCCCATGGATAACCATGGATGTAAAGGGTGCTAACACCTTCCCTTTACATAACCTACCCCCCGGACCCAAAAATCTTTTAAAAAGGTATTTCCTGTTCTTTTATGCCTTTCCTTTGGATAAAATAAAAGTCGGTGGCGACTCTTGCTATCCGCAACATAACTAAAGTCAGTTCTCCCACCATGTTACAAACGTGCCCCAGGGTGTGATGAAAGTTGTCTTCTCCATGTCTTCAGGTGACATCTTGATCTGATTGTATCCTGAAAATCCGTCCATGAAAGAGAACACCGAGAATTGAGCCGTAATATCAACCAATACATCAATGTGAGGTAATGGAAAATCATCTTTCGGGCTGGCTCTGTTCAGATCCCGGTAGTCAACACACATTCTCACTTTGCCGTCTTTCTTAGGCACAGGCACAATATTAGCGACCCACGGCGGGTAACTAGTTACAGCAAGGAACTCGGCGTCCCACTGCTTTTGCACCTCTTCTTTGATCTTCATTGCCATATCTGGGCGAGTACGGCGCAACTTCTGTTTTACTGGCGGGCAGTCTTCTTTTAAAGGCAGCTTGTGCATGACAATATCGGTGTCCAACCCTGGCATATCCTGATAAGACCAAGCAAACACATCCACATATTCACGAAGCATGTCAATCAGTTGCTCTTTTACTGAATCTTGTAAGCAGGCCCCGATCTTAACCTCTTTCACGTCTTCTTCCGTACCAAGATTAACCATTTCAATCTCCTCCTGGTGAGGAGTGATAACCTTCTCCTCTTGCCTTAACAACCTGGCTAGCTCTTCAGGAAGCTCATAATCTTCTTCAACCCCTTCATCAGCTTGATTGATTGGATTGTCAAAGTCATACGAAGCCATAGTTGTGTTGTTGTCGGTGCAGTTTGAAAGGCACTCTCTGCAAGGGTTTAGATTGTTCATTTTAGTGATCGATTTTAATCTTGTTTAGAAAAAAGTGAAATGAAGTTGTCATTTTGGAAAACATTGCCATTTTATTTTTGTACAAAAAGAAAAATGAAAAACAGTGAACGGAAAAGGAAAAGACTCATTTGCAAAAGATGTCCGATATTCATTGATTGATCTGTTTGCACAAAATTACAAGATGTCCCGATTACAAAATGAGTCTTGTCATCTTGGGCAAGATGCAAGACTTGATGCATGCTTAAAAATACAGGAAATAATAATTACTCTGCAGGAGTAACCCTTATAATTTCCTGGGAAGACCAGTTAAGGACTTGGCTCCCCGGGATCCTTGGACGTATCCAGCTCTCCAGGTTGCGGTCGCTTTCCTCCTCGTCTTCCAAGTTGTTTACTGCATCCGGGGTGAGCATTCCCCCGCTGACAAAACTGGGCTTCTTAGCAGCCTCTGATTGATCTTGTTGAGTTGGTTTGTAACCCAACCCAAATCTGTCCTCCTTCTTCTCCACGGGCAGCAGCTTGCCCCAGCCTTGGGCAGTACCCTCTTCAACAACCTTCGTGGCTTGCTGATAAGATGTCATGGAGGTTCCCAGTATAGCAGATGCTTTATTTATGTTCAGGGCCTCAAACCCCTGGCTCATAGTTTCATGGATCTCTCCATCCATCTCAATGTACTTGTACGTAGCCAGATGGCTAACAAAGATGTCCTCTTCACCACAGATGGTGATGATCTGGCCTTCCCACTCGAATTTCAGCTTCTGGTGAAGGGTAGACGTAACAGCGCCAGCGGCATGGATCCAAGGTCTACCCAACAAACAGCTGTAGGCCGGCTGAATGTCCATCACATAGAAGGTAATTTTAAAAGTCTGCGGGCCAATCATCACAGGCAGATCAATTTCTCCAAGTACTGATCTTTTAGAGCCATCAAACGCTCTTACCACTAAATTACTCGAACGCAATGCCAAGCCATCATACTCCAGCTTCACTAAGGCTTTCTTTGGTAGAACATTGAGTGAAGACCCAGTGTCCACCAGTACATGGGATAGAACAGCACCCTTGCATTCTAGAGTGATATGTAAAGCCTTGTTGTGGTTACGTCCCTCAGTTGTTAAGTCAGCATTGGTAAAGCCCAGTCCGTGACTGGTGTTGACATTTGCTACCACGGTTTCTAGCTGATTAACAGTGATCTCCTCTGGCACGTATGCTGCGTGCAAGACTTTTAGTAATGCATTCCTGTGAGCTTCAGAACACATCAGCAGGGATAATATGGAGATTTTTGAGGGAGTTTGGTGAAGCTGATCCACCGCCTTGTAATCACTTCTCTTTATAATTCTCATGAACTCGTCTACATCTTGTTCAAAAGATGTCTTCTGAGTTTCTTTGACAGCCGACTCTTCAAATACCACACTCTTTCCTTTAGCTTTGGCAGCAGCTTCTGCTTCGGCATTAGGTCTTTGCGATTGTGAGGCAAAAAGGCATCCGCTTCTGGTGAAGCCTCCGCCTCCCCCAACATTATCAATCTGTGGAGAAGATGTTGAAGAGTCCAAGGTGATTTTCTCCTCGTTGCAGTAGAGGTCAGAGCCATAATGCCAAGGTATGGCATTGCTGCTTTCATATGGAACTGGTCAAGGCACCGTGATGGTAACTGGACTGACTACTGCAGAGGAGGGTACTGAAATGGTGTGCGGATCGTAGTAGATGGTGACTGGTGACCTGGCAGGAGGTACTATTGTTTGTTGCTGAAAGTTGTTGTTTGGAGGAACGTCTGACGGATCATAGTAAATGGTGACTGCTGAGATATCTTCATTAATTTCTGCTGGCGTTGTAGAAGATTCTGATGAATAAAGGGATGCTGATGTTGTAGAAGAAATGGTTGTTGACATTTGATTTGTTGAAGTGATGGATGAAGCCATTGTTGATGATATTGATGAATTGGTCGGAATGATTGTTGTTGCAGTTGTAGAAGAGTCAGGAATTGTTGTCAAAGGATTTGCTGGATTTGTAGGCACCGTTGTTGAGATCTGAAGTATACCACTTTTGATAAGACCATCTATGCCGCTTCTCAAATTATCACACCCGTTGACCGAAATGTTGCAATACCCACAACCGAGCTCACACCCGGGGAACATCTGGCATTCTAGAAGCTGAGCCTTAATTTCGACCAGAGGTGTTCGAATCTGTCCAACACTGGTGATTAAGAAAGATGGCTTGTCTTCCTCAATGACATTAATTCTTGGCCCTCCATGATCGGGCATGGGATTCTTGGTGACACTTGGAGGGGGTGCAAAGTTGAGGGCTTTAGAATCCACCAGGTCTTGGACTTTCATTTGCAATGCCCTGCATTTCTCCGTATTGTGGCCAGGTGCATTGGAGTGGAAAGCACATCTGGCGTTGACATCATAATTCCTTGGGAGATTGGAGGGATCTGGTGGTGCCAATGTCCTTAATTCAACCAAGTTGAGTTTCAGGAGTTGTGGCAATAAGGCAGCATAAGGCATAGGGATAGGGTCAATCACCCTATTTGCCTGTGATGGTCTTTGCTGAAAATTTCTTTGTTGTTGATTGCTGTTGTTGTTGTTGTAGGCCCTCTGTGGCGGATACTGAACTTGTTGTTGGTAATGAGGTTGTTGTTGTGGTTGATATGCTGGTTGTTGAGGGATCGGAGCTGGAATGGTGACAGCTGCTACTGACCTGTGGACATACTGAGGTCTGCCCCTGCTAGCATGAATGGCATTTGTCTCACCGGTTCTTCTAGGTCCCACAAAAGGCTTCCTGGGATTACTGGACGAACTTGCACCATTATCAGAAATCTTACCCATCTTCAGAAGGCTTTCAATTCTTTCTCCAGCTATAACCACGTCAGCGAAGCTGGTGGAAGAAAAGGCAGCTAGCCTATCAATATATGTTCCTTGCAGCGTATTCATAAACATGTCGGCCATTTCTCTTTCCGACATGGGTGGCTGGACAGCAGCAGCAAGCTGTCTCCACCTCTGGGCATATTCCCTGAAGCTTTCCCTGGAGGATTGAGACATTCCCATCAAGAGGGTCCTGTTAGGAGCCATATCCAGATTGTATTGGTACTGTCTGATGAAGGCTTCAGCTAGGTCCTTCCAGCATCTAATAGTAGCTCTGGTCAAGTGAGAGTACCACTCCCTTGAAGCCCCAGTCAAACTGTCTTCAAAGTAAAACATCCACAGTTTTTCATCCATGGTGTATGCCTTAAGTCTCCCCAGAAAAGACTGTAGGTGAGTTCGTGGACAGGAAGTTCCATTGTATTTCTCGAAGCACGAGGGTTTAAACTTGTGGGGAATCCTTACCCCGTCCACTAACCCCATATCCATGACATCAAAACCCAGGGAATTTTGAGACTCCAGAGATCTCAACTTCTCAGCAATTTCATTAAATCTCCTATCATAGACTTCATCCCCATCTCCCATTACAATAAACTGCTCTTCTTGGGAGTCTTCCTGTAAGATTCTGCCTGCAGTAGTATTTCCTTGCACATTACCCGGGATGTTGACTTCCGGATGTAGATGAGGCCCATATACTGGTGGATTAGCATGAGGCTGACCCCTCTCATTGTTACTTGTTCCTCCAGTTCCCAGATGGGGTTCTTCCGGGGTTTGTCTTTCTACCAATGCCCTCAACCTTTCTTGACTTTGGGCCATACCATTCATTACTTCCATGAATTGGGTCATTTGGTTTCTCATCTCCAACCTTTCATTAGCCATCTGAGTTCTGACCTCTGTCAGATCTTGTTGTACTTGATCCATTTGGATACCAGGAAGATTGTTGCGAGTAGGATACCTGTGCGGACGGTTGAGAGGGAACACCCAACGGCGAGCAATAATTCCTGAACTACAACAGAGTTAGTAACAAACAAAACAAAATCCTACAAAACAAAACAAAAGTTAGCATGCAATGCAGTATGCTTATTTATTTTCCAAGGTATCCGGCTTGGTTCTTGGTTTTGACCTTTCCAGACCCTGAGGAAGATGCTTTGATGTTGCTTGAGAGAAAGAAACTCAATGAAACAAACTAACAAATACATTACAAATGGTGGATCATACGTAGTTTGTTTTTACAACATATGCCCCTGAAGGGTCAAAATACAACATAAAAAGAAAAATACATGAAATGGAAATAACAACAAGCAAAGAAGTCAAACATCTAATCCAAACTCATCCTCCTTAACCTCCTTCAAAAGTGCTTCAGTTATAGGACCAGCCGGATGCTCTGTAATGTTTCTGATAAGAAGGTTTCTGGTGGCAATAGCAGTGGTCAGCTTCTTGTGCCTGTCTTGGTCCTTTGACCTCTTCACACCAGCCCTAAGCTTCAATTCTGAAATTTCCTTCTGGGCTGCCAGCAAAGCTTCTTGTTGTTTCTTTTCATTGGCCTCTAACTGCTCAATCCTGGCTTGAGTTCTCTTATCTTCTTGAGTGCGAGCTTCAGTGATCCTGACCCACCTAGCTTGACTTTCCTCTAGATAGAGATCAATCCTAGCTTTCTGAAACTGGGCCTCTTTACAGGCATTCTTCAATATTTGCTCTCCAGCTCTTGATTTTTTGATGTAGTCCTCTGCTCTCCCAATCTTGGCTAGATGTTCCACTTTAAGCCTCTCCAACCTCTCAATGTCTAGACGACCATCACTCCTCTCCCAGAGGGTCTTCTTCAGAGCTTGAGACAGATTCTCATTTCTCTCCTTCAGCTTCTCAAATTCTTCCAGGCTAACAGTGGCTGGAGGTGGTACTGTGGATGGTCCAGGTACATCCTCAATGGTGAAAGGCATCCTGTTGCACCCCAAAATTTGCCCTCACAATACAAGACTTTGTGTGCTTATAAGGTTCACAAGGTTCACAATACTTACAAGACCTTTCATGAGGTTCATGAAGTCTACAAGACACTTTATGAGGTTCACAAGGTTCACAAGACCTTTCATGAGGTTCATGAAGTCTACAAGACACTTTATGAGGTTCACAAGGTTCACAAGACCTTTCATGAGGTTCACAATACTTACAAGACCTTTCATGAGGTTCACAAGGTTCACAAGACCTCCCATGAGGTTCACAAGGTTCACAATACTTACAAGACCTTTCATGAGGTTCATGAAGTCTACAAGACACTTTATGACGTTCACAAGGTTCACAAGACCTCCCATTAGGTTCACAAGACATCTTATGAGGTTCACAAGGTTCACAAAGTTCACAAATAGTCAGAAAATTTGACAATTCCCTCAGACAATGCATCTTCCTAAGCAGTGCATCAAAAACTAGGGTTTTGACTTTAATCAGGATAAATGGACTTCCAAGACTTCAAGTGAGCTTCATAACATCTTATATGTGTTTAAGAACCCCCATGACAAATTTCAAGACTTTTCTCAAAGGTTTGCTCAGTCAGAGGATCAGATAAGTCAAAATCAGTCAAAGTAGTTAAAAAGTCAAACTGAGGTCAACTGTGGTCAAACCAAAGTCAAACTTCATGATTTTTTGCCAACATCAAGTATATGAAGTAAAATTCATAATTTGATCAAGGGTTGATCATGATTCATCAAGGAGATTTCAGATCATCAAGAATCAAGGGTTTCTAAATTAGGGTTTCCTCAGGAAAAGTCAACTGAACTTTGACCAGCCATAACTTTCACATGCTTCATCAAGAATTTTCCATCCAAAGCTCATTTTGAAGGAAATTGAATTCTCTACAACTTTGTGTCTCAAAAGCCAAGCCCAAAAATGCTTCATTTGGAAGGTATGAGCTAAGACATTATAGGTCCTTTTGAAAGTCAACAAAAAGTCAACAACTTCAAAAGGGCATAACTTGAGAATGGTAAATGATATGGACATGAAACCAGTGGGGTTGGTTAGAGGACTCTTCAAGCTATCCAAAATGTCCAAGAACACCTTCATAGCATTAAAATTGAAGGATTTGTGCCCTTGCAAAGTTGGGAAATTTTTGGTTGGTTTATGAAGAAAATGGAGGTTTAAAACCAATTTTTTCTAAATGGTCTTGCCATGTGATGATCCAATCATTACAAACACTTCATGCACGACCCAACTCTCAATTATTCAGATTTTTTATCATTTTATTTTATTTATTTTGATTTTATTCATTTAAAATCATTTTAAATTAAAATAAAATAGAAAAATAAAATATTTAAATGAGATTGTGCTTCTAGAAAGTCATAAAGATTGTTTGGATCAAATTGATATAAGAGTTATGGTGATTGGCTTGAAATAGAAAGGTTGAATTCACAAATATTTGAAGTTTAAGACTTAATCTTTTCCAATCTTTTTCAATCAAATAATCCACACAATGATCCATTCTTTTGACCTAATTCTATTGTACTATAAGTAGACAACATAACCTAATGCATTGGACACGAAATTTCTGCCTCAAAGAGTAAGTTGCAACTTTCAAAATTCATCACAAAACTCAAATTCGGATTCCAAGCTACAACCACTTTCAAGACAATTTGAAGGTTGCAATGTGTTCCTGGATGTTCATAGAATGATTTTGGATCATAAACAACATCTAAAACATCTCCATTTGCATAATCCAATTCATAATGTTCATCATATTTTGATTTTTCGATTCTGGACATTGACTGGTTTTTAATGAGTTTTGATCATTGTTTTGTGTTTATATTAAGTTGTTGATTGATTCTGGATAGTTTGATTGAAGTTTCATTACAGGTTTGAGAAATCACCATGGCTAGGGTTTCGGCCATGAGATTAGGGTTTTGCTTTAAACCAAATATAAACAAATTCTAAGAACATAGAACAATCAAGTGAACTCTGGGGATCATGAAGCATCAATTAATTTTGAGAAATTTTACTGTTTTGATGATAATCCAATTTTCGTAGGTTCTTGTATTTGAAAATTCGCAGGAAACTTCATAGCTAAATTCGCAGGGCTGGAGGAAGAAGAAGAAGCCAGTGCGCGTTTTTGGTTTTTGAATTCTGTTTTAATATTTTATTGAATTATTTGTAATTGGTTTCACAATTGTGTGGTTGGCTCAGTTGGTGAAGGGTGCGCGTATATTGCTTGAAGGTCCAAGGATCGAATCCTGGTCTCAACAATTTTTCTTATTTTTCCAGTTCAATTATTAAACTTAATATATTATGTATTGTGATGGATATGTTAACAGATGCGCCCTCCCGGCTGGAATGGTAAGAGTGTTTGTGTGCTGCGTAAAGGTCCTGGGTTCGAATCCACCCCAGGCCTTTTGTGTTGTTTTCTTTTTCATGATTTTTCCAGGATTAAGCAACAAAAACAAATGAAGTTCTTTCCTTATCACCAAGCGCGCGCTGGCCCAGTGGTTGATCTTGTTGGCTGGAAGTTGTGAGAGCTAAGGGGCTGGGTTCGAATCCCAGCCCAGGTAAGTTTTTCTTCCTTTTTTCTCTATTATTTCTTTTTGTTTGTTTATTATTATTGTTATTAATTTTAATTAAACTATAAACCTAAAATATTTTCATAAAAAACTAATTTTCTAACAAACCTTAATTGTAAATATTAGTTATTTGTTTATTCTTGTTTATATTTTAATTAATAAATAAATTTTAATGTTTTTTTAAATAATCAAACCTTAATTTTCTTATATTTAAAATTTAATCCTATTTTATTTAATCATGTACATATTTTATAATTTGTTTATAATTTAAATCTTGTTTAAAATAATTAAAGTTTTGGTAAATGTAATTATAATTAATCCTATTTTCATAATATGTATGTATTTTATAACTTGTTCATAATTTAATTTTTGTATATAAATAATTTTTAATATATGTTTAAAAATAGTTAAAAATTGCTAATTTAATTTTGTAATTATAATTTTATTTTCATAATATGTTTATAATTAATTTAATTTCTAAACATGTATATAATTTAAAACTTTATAATAATTAGTATAATTGCTCATATTTTCTTATTAATCTTAAATAATAATTGTTTATAAAAAATTGATTTTTTAATTATTATGTTAATATTATTAATTATGTTTATATGATATTTTATTATTACTAACCCCATTTAACTTTGTATTATTTTGATTATTATTTTTTACTAACCCAATTATTATTATTATTTATTTTATTTAATTTGCTTTAATTATTATTGTTATGTAATTGTTCCTTTGATGTAATATTTAGTAGTATTATTTATTTATTTTATGCTATGGTTAGTAAATAGGGAGTGCAACATGTTTGTATGTTTAAAATTAATTTAGCTCATTAAATTTAAAGATAAATATTTAAATTGAACACTCACACACGTAAGTCGATCTTTTATCGCCATCTCACTTCCTTAAGGATACCTCTCATGTTGCCTATTACAAAAAGGTCAAGTAGGGTGTATAAAGCAAAAGTCCCTAATTTCACATCATCTAGTCCCTAAACAGATAAAAAAATCAAGTCCCTTCGAATGTTGCCTTTATAATGATCTTGTCCCTTTCGAATAAAGATGATAAGTCCCTTCGAATTGCTTATACACCCCACAGTTGCCTAAATAACAGATGTCCCTTCACTTATCACTTACATCCAAGGTAATGACTACCTATTCCTTAATAATAGGGATAGTCTTACCATTTAAAGGATTCAAGAACAGAAAAGACTTAAGCTTAGGGTAGGTTCCTCTTAGATACTGGCTCACTCTTCAAAAACATTTCAAACACTTCACAATTTCAAACAAATTTTCAAAACAAAGGTTTTTTACGCATCCGTACATGGATCATTATGAAACTCTTAAGAAAATTTTTATTCACACACTTCACATTTCAAAAACATTTTAAAGTGAGCTAAGTAACTAAGAGCCCATGGATAACCATGGATGTAAAGGGTGCTAACACCTTCCCTTTACATAACCTACCCCCCGGACCCAAAAATCTTTTAAAAGGTTTTTCCTGTTCTTTTATGCCTTTCCTTTGGATAAAATAAATGTCGGTGGCGACTCTTGCTATCCGCAACATAATTAAAGTCAGTTCTCCCACCGTGTTACAGGACTGGCGACTCTGCTGGGGATTTAATAAAAGAGGGGTACCCTTAGGAATTAGATCACTTTAAATTTGTTTGCCTTGTTTGCTTTATACTTATCTGTTGGGGTGCTCTTATGTGTGAAAGATCCTAACCCGGATCTAGTGTACCTTAGGTAAATGGCAATAGACCAAGGAAACTGTACGGCGTATACCGATATGGTTGATCTGGTGGCCATAGTTAAGTGTGACTTCTTGGTTGGTGCTTATGTTCCTTAAGTCAAGTTGAGGATAATATGAGGCTGCCATACGTTGTCAATACACTAACTAACTTTTAGAACCCTAGTTATCCCATCTTGGCCTTTAGAAAAGTAGTGAGATAACCGGCTTTGGTGAAGACTGAAGTTGGTTGATACTCGATGCTACGCTCATTGAGATTCTAAACTTGGAGGGTTTTGGTTGGCAAGTAAGTTGCCTACTGAACAACCACCCTTGTGAAGGATCAATGATATTGAGATCCCTTAGAACATGGTTACTTTTATAGGACAGGATGAGCCAACTAACTTCAGGGGAGGGTACTTACCTTTGAACCTCATGCAAGCCTTTAAACCTAGGGCTATGGTGTGACTTGTTTGTGTGTGCCACATGTTTGTGATTGAGCATAACATCATGACATCATCATGCATCATAAGCATAGCATTTTCCCTAACCATTTCAAGGACCAAGGGATTTATCTTTGTTCTTTGTTGCAGGTCATGGCTTCTGCTCGTAGAAACACTATCAGGATCAACTTTGTAGGCATACCTTCTAAGCTTAAAGAGTTGGTTTCTCAGGTGTCTGATCATTCCCAGTTCATCAAGAGACATGGTCACCTACTGGATCTAGTTACTTCAGGGTTAAATGAAGACATGATGAGTGTCCTGTTTCAGTTCTTTGATCCTAAACATCATTGCTTCACATTCCCCGACTACCAGCTGGTTCCTACAATAGAAGAGTTCTCTAAACTTCTGGGTATACCTGTACTTGATCAGAAACCATTCACAGGCTTGGAAAAAGAGCTTAAACCCGAGGTTATTGCTGCAGCCCTACATCTGAAGAAGTCTGACATTGTTTTAGAAACAAGAAGCGGAGTTAAGGGTATTCTTGCTAAGGTGTTGATAAAGAAGGCTCAAGTGTTCTTGAAGGCTATGAGCTATGATGCTTTTGAGGAGATCTTAGCCTTGATGATCTATGGCTTAGTGTTGTTCCCTAATCCAGATCAGTTCATAGACGTTCATGCCATCAACATATTCCTGAGTCACAATCCAGTGCCTACATTGCTTGGAGACATACTGCACTCTCTTCATACTCGTACTACAAGGGCAAGAGGAACTTTGATGTGTTGTATACCTTTGCTTTCTAGGTGGTTTATTTCTCACCTTCCTCGCTCAGTGATGAAGAATGAACAAGGGTTCAGGTGGTCCAAGAGGATTATGTCACTCTCTCATTCAGATATCCATTGGTGCTCCAGATCTATGGAGAATGTCATTATCATTGACCGTTGTGGGGAGTTTCCTAATGTGCCACTTCTAGGCATAAGAGGAGGCATCACCTACAACCCCTCTCTAGCTTTACGACAGTTTGGTTACGCCCGGAGTGATGGCCCACATGACATGTTGATTCAGGGTATTGTGTTTGACTACGTCAACGATCTTCAAGGTTACCGTCAGAGGTTCATACGAGCATGGGGAAAAGTGAACAAGGTTGACAGCAAGACTCTGGAGCCCAAGTACACTATTCCTATGGAAGCTTATCTCAAATGGGTGCGATCTCGTGCTCAGACTCTCATGATGCCATATCCTGCTATCCTGCTAGTTACCATGGAACCTGTTGCTGAAGGAGATACTTCTTACACCATCCTTCACCCAGACATGCCTACTGACATGGAAGACTTACAGAGATCCTGGATCCAGTTGAAGGAGCAAAGGGATACTTTCGAGGCTCATTACAAAGCAAGCCAAGAAAGAATTCTAGAACTAACAAAGCAACTTCACGAGGAACGGAATCTCAACTCATACCTCAACACAAAGAGGAAACGTCCATGGGAGACTTAAAACCCCATCTCTTGTATTTATTGCATTTCATTTTCTGTAAGCCCAAGAGGAAAAACAAATTTATTACTAATAAAAGTTTACCTTCTTGTTTGTTTAAGCAAATTTAAATCCTGCGGTCCTTGAAAACATTGCATACACATTAACATATCATATCATTGCATCACAGGTTTATTATGCACAGGTTTCTCATCTTCTCGCTGTTTATTTCAGCAATGGCTCTTGAACAAACAGTTAAGGATCTCCAGGCACAAAATGCACAGTTCCAAGAGCTGATCCTGAACTTGTCCAAGGGGCAGGATGAATTGAAGACACTGCTGGCCAAGAAGACTAAGAAGACTAGAAGGTCAGGTGGCCTGATCAACATGGGAAGGAGGTTCAGAGGTCCTGTCAAGACCAAAGAACAGGTTGAGGATTATGAGTCTGAAGAGTTTGAGAAAGAGGGAGGCAGTCTCCACAACACAATGGGAGACTCTGATTCTGAAGCTAACTAATATCATGAGCCTAATGAGGACAAGTTCAAGATGCTGGTGGATAGAATGGATGCTATGGAATTACAGAAATCTTCTGGGCTGGATTTTGAAGACCTGAGTTTGATATCTGGGGTGGTTATACCCATTGGTTTCAAGGTTCCTACTTTTGTTGTGTATGATGGTGTCTCTTGTCCCAAGCTGCATTTGAGGTCTTATGTCAGGAGAATCCAACCCCATACTGCTGATAAAAAGTTGTGGATCCATTTCTTCCAGGAGAGCTTATCTGGAGCTCAGTTGGAATGGTACTACCAATTGGAGAGTGTCAACATCCAGGATTGGAATGATCTTGCTGAAGCCTTCTATAAGCAGTATCAATACAATGCTGATTTAGCCCCTACTCGCATGCAACTTCAGAGCATGTCTATGGGTGCTAAAGAAAGTTTTAAGGAGTATGCTCAGAAGTGAAGAGACTTGGCTGGAAGAGTGCAACCACCTCTAACTGACAGGGAATTGGTTGATATGTTCATGTGTACGTTGAATGGTCCTTTTTACAGTCATCTCATTGGAAGCTCATCATCTGGCTTCACTGAGTTGATAATGACAGGAGAGCGTGTAGAAAGTGGTATCAGGAGTGGCAAGATCCAAGTGGGTGCTTCTTCATCAGGTGCTGCAAAGAAGCCTCCCAGTGGGAAGAAAGAGTCAAATGCTGTTTATGGTCAACCTGATCGTAATAGAAGGCATCAGTCTGTGAGTGCAGTTCATATCTCCAATCCAACTCCTACAACACCAGAGCAGCCACAAGGAAATCAACAGAGGGCTAGAAGGCAGTTCACTAAGATCAACATGTCAATGGCTTAGGCATTGCAACACTTGTTGAAGGCTGAACTTATCACTCTGAAAGATGCTCCTCAGAATCCTAATGTTACCTCTCCCAGGTACAATCCTAATGCACGATGTGCATATCATTCGAATTGTCAGGGACATGATACCAATAGTTGTTGGGTGTTGAAGAACAAAATTCAAGATATGATTGAGGCTGGAGAGATTGAGTTTGACCCTATGGGTACTCCAAATGTGATCACTGCTCCCATGCCAAATCATGAGAAGACTGTCAATGCCATTGATGAAGATTCACATATTTATTCAGTTGCAGAGTTGACCACATCATTGTCTGTCATTAAGAAGAAGCTAGTACAAGCTGGATTCTTTCCAGGTTGTCGTGAAGATTGTCTATATTGTACCTATAAGCCGGACAGTTGCTGGAGGTTGAGAGATGGAATTCAACGTCTCATGGATAAATATACTATAGTGTTTGAGAGGACTCCACCTTCCGTAGAGAGTATGGTTGATCATATAACTCAGCGTGCGAAGATTGAAGAGGTGGATATGGTTGATAAAGTGCCGGTAAGGATTACTTCCAAGGGACCTGTCAAAATCACTCATAAGGGTCCAATTAAGATTACTGTTGAAGGCCCTGTGAAGATTGTTGCTGAAACTAGAGTGGCTCCTATGGTCATTACCACTCTTGGTCCTATTCCGTATACTTCTGATAAAGTTGTGCCTTGGCATTATGGGTCTGATGTTTATATCCATGGTGTTAAGCAGGAACCCTTAGCTGATATGCCTGTTGATGTTGATAATATTGCTGGATCTAGTAAGATCACACGAAGCGGAAGAGTTTTCTCTCCTCCAGTTACTTCCAAGAATGCAGTTTCTCCAGCTGCTACCTCCACCACTGATGCTCGGGGGAAAGGTCCTGTTATTGAACCTATACCTATTGATGTGCCAGCTGCTGATGATCTCTCTAAGCAGATGGAAGAAGTATTGAAGATCATTCGTAAGAGTGATTATGACATTGTTGATCAATTGGGGCATACTCCCTCCAAGATTTCTATGCTGTCCTTGTTGTTGTGTTCTGAGGCTCATGCCAAGGCCTTGATTAAATTTCTGAAGACTGCCCATGTACCCAATGAAATTTCTGTTGACCAGTTTGAAAATTGTGTTGCCCACTTGACCTATGATAATGGGTTAGGTTTCTCTAATGCTGATTTGACTCCTGCCAAGAGGGATCATAACAGGGCTCTGCATATCTCAATTGAATGCAGGGGTACTACCCTGTCACATGTATTGATAGACAATGGTTCCTCTCTGAATGTGTTGCCCAAAGAAGTCCTGAATAAGCTTAGTCCAGAAGATGCTGTGTTGAAACCCAGTAACATAGTGGTGAAGGCTTTTGATGGTTCGAGAAGAGTGGTGCATGGAGAAATTGATCTCCCAATCAAAGTTGGTTCTCAAGCTTTCAATGCTACCTTTCATGTCATGGATATTCGTCCGTCATATTCTTGTTTGCTTGGGCGTCCCTGGATCCATGGGGCAGGTGCTGTAACTTCTACTTTACATCAGAAACTGAGATATCCAGTAGAAGGGAAGGTTGTTACTGTCTACGGAGAAGAAGGGTATATGATTAGCCATGTGAACACCTTTAAATATCTTGAAGTGGAAGGTGAATATGTTGAAACTCCGTGTCAGACATTTGAAGTGGTTCCTTGGATTGTTAATGATTATGAAGCTCCTCCTGTGGTCAAGAAAGTTCCTGTGGTCACCAGAGTACCTCCAACAATGGCCTCCCTTAAAGATGCTAGAGCTGTGGTGGATGAAGGTGGTTGTACTATTTGGGGTCAGCTTCCTGATATCCCATACAAGTCTGACAAATTTGGTTTGGGTTTCACTGCAGAGTCCCAGAAGGTTGTTCGTCGTGCTCGTGCTGTTCGTATCACCAATCAGGGGATTATGAAGAACCAGATCAATGCTGTGGATGACTATGATGAAGGCTACAACTTGGATGCTTGGATTTTTCCTACTGTGGGTGCTGGACTCAATAACTGGAAGGCTGAAGATGTTATTCCTATTTCCTTTAGTCAGGAGTAAATACTATTAATGTGTTGTTGCTCTTTTAAGTTTGTAATTTCTTGAACAATTAAAACTCTCAAGCCTTGTGCCTTACCCGGGACACAATGGTGTGCTTGTTACGGGCTGTCATTTCATTTGCATACTTCATTAAATAAAAATCAGTGGACGTTTCGTTTTCGTAAATATTGTGTTCCTTGTCTTTCTTTTTCTTTTATTTTTTTTTATCAGCTATGTGTTCTTACACACACCCACATCACTAAAATGCAGATCCTCATCCACTCTGGATCCTGTTGATAACAGTTCTACTATTGCCAATTATAATTTCGAGAATCCGATCTATCAAGCTGAAGACGGAAATGAGGACGATTGTGAAATACCTGTAGAGCTTGCTAGGTTGTTACAGCAAGAAGAGAAAGCTATACAGCCACATGAAGAGCCAGTCGAAGTTGTGAATTTGGGAACTGAAGAAAACAGGAAAAAGGTCAAGATAGGGGCTGATTTAGAGGATAGTGTCAAGAGCAGATTGATCCAGATGCTACGAGACTATGTGGAGATCTTTGCTTGGTCCTACGAAGATATGCCAGGGTTGGATACAGACATTGTGGTTCACCGTTTACCAGTGAAAGAAGATTGTCGTCCAAAGAAGCAGAAGGTTCGTCGCATGCTGTTGCACCCCAAAATTTGCCCTCACAATACAAGACTTTGTGTGCTAAGAAGGTTCACAAGGTTCACAAGATTCACAATGCTTACAAGACCTTTCATGAGGTTCATGAAGTCTACAAGTCACTTTATGAGGTTCACAAGGTTCACAAGATTCACAATGCTTACAAGACCTTTCATGAGGTTCATGAAGTCTACAAGTCACTTTATGATGTTCACAAGGTTCACAATACCTCCCATGAGGTTCACAAGACATTTTATGATGGTTCACAAGGTTCACAAAGTTCACAATGGGTCAGAAGAGTTGACAATTCCCTCAGACAATGTACCTCCTAAGTAGTGCATCCAAAACTAGGGTTTTGACTTTAATCAGGCTAAATGGACTTCCAAGACTTCAAGTGAGCTTCATAACATCTTATATGTGTTTAAGAACCCCCATGACAAGTTTCAAGACTTTTCTCAAAAGTTTGCTCAGTCAGATGATCAGATAAGTCAAAATCAGTCAAAGTAGTTAAAAAGTCAAACTAAGGTCAACTGTGGTCAAACCAAAGTCAAACTTCATGATTTTTTGCCAACATCAAGTATATGAGGTAAAATTCATCATTTGATCAAGGGTTGATCATGATTCATCAAGGAGATTTCAGATCATCAAGAATCAGGAGTTTCTAAATTAGGGTTTCCTCAGTAAAAGTCAACTGAACTTTGACCAGCCCTAACTTTCACATGCTTCATCACCAAGTCTCCATCCAAAGCTCATTTTGAAGGAAATTGAATTCTCTACAACTTTGTGTCTCACAAGCCAATCCCAAAAATGCTTCATTTGGAAGGTATGAGCTAAGACATTATAGGTCCTTTCGAAAGTCAACAAAAAGTCAACAACTTCAAAAGAGCATAACTTGAGATTGGTAAATGATATGGACATGAAACCAGTGGGGTTGGTTAGAGGACTCTTCAAGCTTTCCAAAATGTCCAAGAACACCCTCATAGCATTAAAATTGAAGGATATGTGCCCTTGCAAAGTTGGGAAATTTTTGGTTGGTTTATGAAGAAAATGGAGGTCTAAAACCAATTTCTTCCAAATGGGCTTGCCATATGATGACCCAATCCATACTATAACCTCATGCACGACCCAAGTCAACAAAAATCATATTTTTCATTATTTTATTTTTATTTATTTTGATTTAATTCATTAAAAATCATTTTAAATTAAAATAAAATATAAAATCAAAGATTAAAAAAATGATTGAGCTTCTAGAAAATCATAAATATGTCTTGAATCAAATTGATATGGGAGTTATGATGATTGTCTTAAAATAGAAAGTGTTTATGCAAAAATATTTGATTTTTAAAGGCTTATCATTTTGAATCTTTTTAGATCAAATCTTCCACACAAATCTCCAATTTTTCTGACCTAATGCATTGCTCTATAAGTATACAATGTAACCCTAACACAAAGCCACGAATTTCCAGCCCCAAGTGTAAGTTTCACAATTTCAAAAACCTCTCACAAACTCAAATTCGGATTTGGATATACAAGGCATTAGAAGGTAATTTGAGGACATAGCAACACTCCTTGATCATCCCAGATGCGATCCCAACTCTCATTTACATCCAAAACCTTTTATATAGCACAAACCGAATTCAAACATTGAGACATTTATCGTTTTTTCGTTTTCATATATACATGTAATGTAAATTGATTTTGATGCTGGATTTATGTTTGTGTTGAGCTTGTGAATGTTTCTGGGCAAGGTAATTTGATTTTCGATGCAGGAATAGAAAACCACCATTGCTAGGGTTTCGGCCATGGATTTGGGGATTTGATTTAAACCTAATATAAACAAATTCTAAGAACATAGGACAATTCTATGGACCTTGGGGATTATGAAACACTAATCATTGTTGAGAAATTTTGCTGTTTTGATGCTTGTTCAAATTCGTAGGTTTTTGTATTTTGAAACTCGCAGGAAAACACGCAACAACATTCCTAGCTATTTTCGCAGGAAATTTGAAGAAGATGAAGCTGGCCTGGCGCGAAAGCATAATTTGAATATGAAACTTATTTTATTATGATATTGTTTCTGTTTTATTTCACAAACTTGCGTTTGTCCCAGTGGAAGGAAGCACGCGTGTGTGGCTAGAGGACCTGCGTTCGAATCCTGGTTTCCCAATGTTTTTTTCTTATTTTCCAGTTTATTCATTAGACATCATATATTATGTATTATTGCCATTATGTTAATAGGTGCGCTCTCCCAGCTGGATTGGTTAAGGTGCTTGTGTATTGCTTGAAAGGTCCTGGGTTCGAATCCCCCAGGCCTTTTGCTTTTTCTTTCTTTTTCTGATTTTCAGGTTTAGTGCATAAAACCAATTGGACTCATCTCTTCTTCACCTGCGCACAGGCTGGCCCAGTGGAAACTCTTCATCCAGGTTCTAGGGAGGTCCTGGGTTCAAATCCAGGCCTCCCAATTTTTTTTTAATCAAGCAATTTTCTTCATGTTTTCTTTTATTCTTTTTAATTAATTATTATACTTTTCATAAAATAAATTATATATATATATATATATATATATGTTTTGTATTAATTTTTTTTTTATAAATTAGTAATGTATATGTATTTTATGTATGTAATTGAATATTTAAAATATTTGTATATAAAACTCTAATTTTTATTAAAAACCTAATTAATCATAGTAATTTTCAAAACCCTAATTCTTTAATATTATTATTTGTATATATATTATATTTATAATGTAATTAAAATTTCTAATCCAATTTCTATTAAACATATAAATTGCTTATAATTTAAATTTTTGTACATAAATATGTTTAAAAATTAAAATGCTTAATTTATTCTTTTTTTTTATAATATGAAAATATTCTATATAATTTAATTTTGCATGTAAATAATTTCTATTATATGTTTAAAAATTGCTAATTTAATTTTTGTAATTATAATTTACTTTTCATAATATGTTCATAATTGATTTAGTTTTTTATAATTTTAAATTTCATAATAATTGATATAATTGTTTGTAATTTCTTATTAACCATTAAATTTTTTGTTTATTATAATATTTTTGCTTGTTATTATTATTACTAATCATGTTTATTACTAACCCCATTTATTTTTAAAATTGTTATTATTATTATTTCTACTAACCCTATTATAATTATTTATTTATTTTGCTTACTTATATATTTTGCTTATTAATATTTTGTTTTATTTATTTAAATCGCTTATTTATTATTATTGTAACTGCTCCTGGATGTAATATTTTATAATTTTTTAATTATTTATTTTTATGCCATGGTTAATAAAAATAGGGAGTGTAAACATGTATGTTATTTAAAATTAATTTAGATCACTTAATTTAAAAGATAAATATTTAAAATTGAACACTCACACACGTAAGTCGATCTTTGATCGCCATCTCACTTTCTAGGGTTACCTCTCATTGTTGCCTAATCAAAAGGTCAAGTAGGGTGTATAAAGCAAAAGTCCCTCAAAATAAAGGCATCTAGTCCCTTAACAGATAAAAGATCAAGTCCCTTTCGAATGTTGCCTTCGTAATGATCTTGTCCCTTTCGAATAAAGATGATAGTCCCTCCAAGAATTGCTTATACACCCCACAGTTGCCTATATAAACAGATGTCCCTTTACTTGTCCCACACATCCAAGGTAATGACTACCTATTCCTTAATAATAGGGATAGTCTTACCATTTAAAGGATCCAAGAACAGAAAGACTTAAACTTTAGGGTAGGTTCCTCATAGTTACTTGCTCACTATTTAAAAACTTTTCAAACACTTCATAAAATTTCAAACAATTTTCAAACACAAGTTTTTTACGCATCCGTACATGGATCATTATCAAACTCTTATGAAAATTTCTATTCACACACTTCACATTTTCAAAAAACAATTCAAAGTGAGCTAAGTAACTAAGAGCCCATGGATAACCATGGATGTAAAGGGTGCTAACACCTTCCCTTTACATAGCCTACCCCCCGGACCCAAAAATCTTTTAAAAGGTCTTTCCTGTTCTTTTATGCCTTTCCTTTGGATAAAATAAAAGTCGGTGGCGACTCTTGCTATCCGCAACATAACTAAAGTCAGTTCTCCCACCGTGTTACAGAACTGGCAACTCTGTTGGGGAATTAATAAAAGAGGGGTACCCTTAGGAATTAGATCACTTTAAAATTGTTTGCCTTGTTTGCTTTACTTTACTTGTTGGGTGCTCTTATGTGTGAAAGATCCTAACCCGGATCTAGTGTACCTTAGGTAAATGGCAATAGACCAAGGAAACTGTACGGCGTATACCGATATGGTTGATCTGGTGGCCATAGTTAGTGTGACTTCTTGGTTGGTGCTTATGTTCCTTAAGTCAAGTTGAGGATAATATGAGGCTTCCATATGTTGTCAATACACTAACTAACTTTTAGAACCCTAGTTATCCCATCTTGGCCTTTAGAAAGTAGTGAGATAACCGGCTTTGGTAAAGACTGAAGTTGGTTGATACTCGATACTACACTCATTGAGATTCTAAACTTGGAGGGTTTTGGTTGGCAAGTAAGTTGCCTACTGAACAACCACCCTTGTGAAGGATCAATGATATTGAGATCCCTTAGAACCTGGTTACTTTTGTAGGACAGGATGAACCAACTAACATCAGGGGAGGGTACTTACCTTTAAACCTCATGCAAGCCTTTAAACCTAGGGCTATTGTGTGACTTGTTTGTGTGTGCCACATGTTTGTGATTGAGCATAACATCATGACATCATCATGCATCATAAGTATAACATACTCACTAATCATTTCAAGGACCAAAGGATTTATCTTTGTTCTTTGTTGCAGGTCATGGCTTCTGCTCGTAGAAACACCATCAGGATCAACTTTGTGGGTATACTTGCTAAGCTTAAGGAGTTGGTTTCTCAAGTGTCTGATCACTCCCAGTTCATCAAGAGACATGGTCAGCTACTGGATTTAGTCACTTCAGGGTTCAATGAAGACATGATGAGTGTTCTATTTCAATTCTTTGATCCTAAGCCCCATTGCTTCACATTCCCCGACTATCAGCTGGTTCCTACAATGGAAGAGTTCTCCAAACTTCTGGGTATACCTGTTCTTGATCAAAGACCCTTCACAGGCTTGGAAAAAGAGCCTAAACCTGAGGTTATTGCTGCAGCTCTACATCTAAAGAAATCTGACATTGTTCTAGAAACGAGAAGTGGAGTCAAGGGTATTCTTGCTAAGGTGTTGATAGAGAAAGCTCAGGTGTTCTTGAAGGCCATGAGCTATGATGCTTTTGAGGAGACCTTAGCCTTGTTGATATATGGCTTAGTGTTTTTCCCCAATCCAGATCAGTGCATAGATGTTCATGCCATCAATATATTCCTGAGTCACAATCCAGTGCCTACATTACTTGGAGACATCCTGCATTCTCTTCATACTCGTACTACAAGGGCAAGAAGAACTTTGATGTGTTGCATACCTTTGCTTTCTAGGTGGTTTATTTCTCACCTTCCTCGCTCAGTAATGAAGAATGAGCAAGGGTTCAGGTGGTCCAAAAGGATCATGTCACTCTCGCATTCAGACATCCATTGGTGCTCCAGATCTATGGAGAATGTCACTATCATTGACCGTTGTGGGGAGTTTTCTAATGTGCCACTTCTGGGCATAAGAGGAGGCATCACCTACAACCCCTCTCTAGCTTTACGACAGTTTGGTTACGCTCGGAGTGATGGCCCACATGACATGTTGATTCAGGGCATTGTGTTTGATTACGACAACGATCTTCAAGGTTACCGTCAGAGATTCATACGAGCCTGGGGAAAAGTAAACAGGGTTGACAGCAAGACACTGGAACCTAAGTACACTATTCCTATGGAAGCTTATCTCAGATGGGTGTGATCTCGTGCTCAGACTCTCATGATGCCATATCCTGCTATCCTACCAGTTACCATGGAACCTGTTGCTGAAGGAGACACTGCTTATACCATCCTTCACCCAGACATGCCTACTGACATGGAAGACTTACAGAGATCCTGGATCCAATTGAAGGAGCAAAGGGATATTTTCGAGGCTCATTACAAAGCAAGCCAAGAAAGAATCCTGGAACTAACAAAGCAACTTCATGAGGAACGGAATCTCAACTCATACCTCAACACAAAGAGGAAACGTCCATGGGAGACTTAGAACCCCATCTTTTGTATTTATTTCATTTCATTTTGTAAGCCCAAGAGGCAAAACAAATTTATTACTAATAAAAGTTTGCTTTCTTGTTTGTTTAAGCAAATTTAAATCCTGCGGTCCTTGAAAACATTGCATATACATTCACATATCATCTCATTGCATCACAGGTTTATAATTGTGCACAGGTTTCTCATCTTCTCGCTGTTTATTTCAGCAATGGCTCTTGAACAAACAGTTAAGGACCTCCAGGCACAAAATGCACAGTTCCAAGATCTGATCCTGAACTTGTCCAAGGGGCAGGATGAATTGAAGACACTGCTGGCCAAGAAGACTAAGAAGACTAGAAGGTCAGGTGGCCTGATCAACATGGGAAGAAGGTTCAAAGGTCTTGCCAAGACCAAAGAACCAGTTAAAGACTATGAATCTGAAGAGTCTGAAAAAGAGGGAGGCAGTCTCCACAACACCATGGGGGACTCTGATTCTGAGGCTAATTACTACCATGAGCCTAATGAAGACAAATTCAAGATGCTGGTGGATAGGATGGATGCCATGGAGTTGCAGAAGTCATCTGGGCTGGATTTTGAAGATTTGAGTTTGATATCTGGGGTAGTCATACCCATTGGTTTCAAGGTTCCTACCTTTGTTGTTTATGATGGGGTCTCTTGTCCCAAGCTGCATTTGAGGTCTTATGTCAGAAGAATTCAACCTCACACTGCTGATAAGAAGTTGTGGATCCATTTTTTCCAAGAGAGCTTATCTGGAGCTCAATTGGAGTGGTATTATCAATTGGAAAGTGTCAACATCAGGGATTGGAATGATCTTGCTGAAGCTTTCTACAAGCAGTATCAATACAATGCTGATTTAGCCCCCACTCGCATGCAGCTGCAAAGCATGTCTATGGGTGCCAAAGAAAGTTTCAAGGAGTATGCTCAGAAGTGGAGAGATTTAGCTGGAAGAGTTCAACCCCCTTTAACTGACAGGGAACTGGTTGATATGTTCATGTGTACGCTGAATGGTCCGTTTTACAGTCATCTCATTGGAAGCTCATCATCTGGCTTCACTGAGTTGATAATGACAGGAGAGCGCGTGGAAAATGGTATAAAGAGTGGCAAGATCCAAGTGGGTACTTCTTCATCAGGTGCTGCAAAGAAGCCTCCCACTGGGAAGAAAGAATCCAATGCTGTTTATGGTCAACCTGATCGTAATAGAAGGCATCAGTCTGTGAGTGCAGTTCATATTTCAAATCCAACACCTGCAACAACAGAGCAGCCACAGGGCAACCAACAGAGGGCTAGAATGCAGTTCACAAAAATCAACATGTCAATGGCTCAGGCATTGCAACACTTGTTGAAGGCTAAACTTATTACTCTGAAGGAGGCTCCTCAGAATCCCAATGTTACCTCTCCCAGGTACAATCCCAATGCACGATGTGCTTATCATTCAAACTGTCAGGGACACGATACTAATAGTTGCTGGGTCTTGAAGAACAAAATTCAAGATATGATTGAGGCTGGAGAGATTGAGTTTGACCCTCCGGGTACTCCAAATGTGATTACTGCTCCCATGCCAAATCACGAGAAGACTGTCAATGCCATTGATGAAGATCTACATATCTATTCAGTTGCAGAGTTGACCACACCATTGTCTGTTATCAAGAAGAAGTTAGTGCAAGCTGGGTTCTTTCCAGGTTGTCGTGAAGATTGTTTGTATTGTACCTATAAGCCGGATAGTTGCTGGAGATTGAGAGATGGAATTCAGCGTCTCATGGATAAGTATACTATAGTGTTTAAGAGGACTCCATCATCTGTAGAGAGTATGGTGGATCATATTACTCAAGGTAGGAGGACTGAAGAAGTTGACATGGTTGATAGAGTGCCAGTAAGGATCACTTCCAAAGGTCCTGTTAAAATCACTCATCAGGGTCCAATTAAGATTACTGCTGAAGGCCCTGTGAAGGTTGTTGCTGAAGCCAGAGTGGCTCCTATGGTCATTACTACTCCTGGTCCTATTCTGTATACGTCTGACAAAGTTGTGCCTTGGCATTATGGATCTGATGTTTACATCCATGGTGTTAAGCAGGAGCCCTTAGCTGATGTGCCTGTTGATATTGATAATATTGCTGGATCTAGTAAGATCACACGTAGTGGAAGAGTCTTCTCACCTCCAGTTACTTCCAAGAATGCAGTTACTCCTGCTGCTACTTCCACCACTGACGCTCGGGGCAAAGGTCCTGTTATTGAGCCTATACCTACTGATGTACCAGCTGCTGATGATCTTGCTAAGCAGATGGAAGAAGTATTGAAGATCATTCGTAAGAGTGATTATGACATTGTTGATCAGTTGGGGCACACTCCCTCCAAGATTTCCATACTGTCTTTATTGTTATGTTCTGAAGCTCATGCCAAAGCTCTGATCAAGTTTCTGAAGACTGCTCATGTACCCAATGCAATTTCTGTTGACCAGTTTGAGAATTGTGTTGCCCACCTGACCTATGATAATGGGTTAGGGTTTTCTGATGCTGATTTGACCCCTGCCAAGAGGGATCATAACAGGGCTTTGCATATCTCAATTGAATGCAGGGGCACTACCCTGTCACATGTATTGATAGACAATGGTTCCTCTCTGAATGTGTTGCCCAAAGAAGTCCTGAATAAGCTGAGTCCTGAAGATGCTGTGCTGAAGCCCAATAGTATAGTGGTAAAGGCTTTTGATGGTTCGAGAAGAGTGGTGCATGGAGAAATTGACCTGCCCATCAAAGTTGGTTCTCAGGTTTTTAATGCTACATTTTATGTGATGGATATTCGTCCTTCGTACTCTTGTTTGCTTGGTCGTCCCTGGATCCATGGGGCAGGTGTTGTAACCTCTACATTACACCAGAAGCTGAGATATCCGGTAGAAGGAAAGGTTGTTACTGTCTATGGAGAGGAAGAGTATTTTGTTAGCCATGTAAACACCTTCAAGTATCTGGAAATGGAAGGTGAATACGTTGAAACTCCGTGTCAGACATTTGAAGTGGTTCCTTGGATTGTTAATGATTATGTAGCTCCTCCGGTTGCCAAGAAAGTTCCTGTGGTCACCAGAGAACCTCCAACAATGGCAATGGCCTCCCTTAAAGATGCTAGAGCTGTGGTGGATGAAGGTGGTTGCACTATTTGGGGTCAGCTTCCTGATATCCCATACAAGTCTGACAAATTTGGTTTGGGTTTCACTGCAGAGTCCCAGAAGGCTGTTCGTCGTGCTCGTGCTGTTCGTATCACCAATCAAGGGGTTATGAAAGATCAGATCAATGCTGTGGGAGACTATGATGAAGACTACAACTTGGATGCTTGGATTTTTCCTACTGTGGGTGCTGGACTCAATAATTGGAAAGCTGAAGATGTTATCCCTATCTCCCTTAGTCAGGAGTAAATACTATTACTATGTTGTTGCTTTTAAGTTTGTAATTTCTTGAACAATTAAACTCTTAAGCCTTGTGCCTTACCCGGGGCACAATGGTGTGCTTGTTACGGGATGTCATTTCATTTGCATACTTCATTCAATAAAAATCAGTGGACGTTTCGTTTTAGTAAATATTGTGTTCCTTGTCTTTCTTTTCTTTTATTTTTGTTTTATCAGCTATGTGTTCTTACACACACCCATATCACTAAAATGCAGATCCTCATCCACTCTGGATCCTGTTGATAACAGTTCTACTATTGCCAATTATAATTTCGAGAATCCGATCTATCAAACTGAAGACGGAAATGAGGACGATTGTGAAGTACCTGTAGAGCTTGCTAGGTTGTTACAACAAGAAGAGAAAGCCATACAGCCACATGAAGAGCCAGTCGAAGTTGTGAATCTGGGAACTGAAGAAAACAGGAAAGAAGTCAAGATAGGGGCTGATTTAGAGGATAGTGTCAAGAGCAGATTGATTCAGATGTTACGTGACTATGTGGAGATCTTTGCTTGGTCTTATGAAGATATGCCAGGGTTGGATACAGACATTGTGGTTCACCGTTTACCAGTGAAAGAAGATTGTCGTCCAAAGAAGCAGAAAGTTCGTCGTATGCGTCCTGAAATGTCAGAGAAGATCAAGGCAGAGGTAATGAAACAGTTCAATGCAGGGTTCTTAGAAGTGACTTCTTATCCTCAGTGGGTTGCAAATGTGGTACCGGTTCCTAAGAAAGATGGTAAGGTACGTATGTGTGTGGACTACAGAGATTTGAACAAGGCCAGCCCTAAAGATGACTTTCCACTTCCTCATATTGATGTTCTAGTAGACAACACTGCTCAGCATAAGGTATTCTCTTTTATGGATGGCTTCTCTGGTTACAATCAAATCAAGATGGCTCCTGAAGATATGGAGAAGACAACATTTGTTACACAGTGGGGCACCTTTTGCTATAAGGTGATGCCATTTGGTTTGAAGAATGCAGGGGCAACATATCAGCGTGCTATGGTGGCTTTGTTTCATGATATGATTCATCATGAGATAGAGGTATATGTGGATGATATGATAGCCAGATCTCAGAATGAAGAACAACATCTTGATCATTTACATAAATTGTTTGAAAGGATGAAGAAATACAAATTGAGATTGAACCCAAACAAGTGTACTTTTGGAGTTAGGTCTGGTAAGCTCCTGGGTTTTATAGTCAGTGGAAAAGGTATTGAAGTGGATCCTGCAAAAGTGAAAGCTATACGAGAGATGCCAGCTCCCCGTACTGAGAAGGAGGTTAGAGGTTTCTTGGGACGACTGAACTACATTGCAAGATTTATTTCCCAATTAACAGCCATTTGTGAGCCAATCTTCAAGTTGCTGAAGAAAGATCAGGTGATGGAATGGAATGACAAGTGCCAGACTGCCTTTGATGAAATCAAGAGATACCTGCTAGAACCTCCAATTTTGATGCCACCAGTTGATGGAAGACCCTTGATTATGTACTTAACAGTGTTAGACAACTCAATGGGGTGTGTGTTGGGGCAACATGACGAGTCTGGTCAAAAAGAGCAGGCAATATACTACCTTAGCAAAAAGTTTACCGACTGTGAAACAAGATACTCACTGCTTGAGAAAACTTGCTGCGCTTTGGCATGGGCTGCTCGCCGACTAAGACAGTATATGTTGACTCATACTACCTTATTGATTTCAAAGATGGATCCAATCAAGTATATATTTGAGAAACCTGCTCTCTCCGGAAGAATTGCAAGATGGCAAATGATCTTGACAGAATATGACATACAATATACTACTCAGAAGGCCATCAAAGGAAGTGTTGTTGCTGATCATTTGGCTCATCAGGCAGTGGATGATTACCAGTCAATGAGTTTTGAGTTCCCTGATGAAGACATTATGATTATTACTAAAGAACCTGGACAATATGACGGACCTGAACAAGGATCCCGATGGACTATGGTTTTTGATGGTGCTTCCAATGCACTTGGTAATGGTGTTGGTGTTGTGATTAGTTCCCCTGAAGGTTGTCATACCCCGATTACTGCCAGACTTTGTTTCTATTGCACCAATAACATGGCTGAGTATGAGGCATGTATCCTGGGTATCAAAGTTGCCATTGATATGAAGATTCAGTTCCTAAACGTATATGGAGATTCAGCCCTGGTAGTAAGTCAGATTAAAGGAGATTGGGATACCAAGCATGATAATCTCATTCCTTACAGAGAGTATGTGTTGTCTTTAATCCCACATTTTAAAGAGATTACCTTTGGACATATTCCACGAAGAGAGAATCAGTTGGCAGATGCATTAGCCACCATGGCATCCATGTTTGAGATCAGCTGGGATGATGAAGCTCCCAAGATTACTATTGATAGATTTGAGAAACCTGCATACTGCAATGAGATTGACACTGAAGGAGCAGAGGAGAAGCCTTGGTTCTATGAAGTAAAAAGATATCTTGAAGCTCAGGAGTTCCCTGAAGGGGCATCTGTCAAAGATAGGAAGTTTCTGAGAAGGTTTTCTGCTAAGTTCTTTTTGAGTAATGGGATTTTGTACAAGCGCAATCATGATTCAACTATGCTTCGTTGTGTGGATAAGAAGGAAGCAACAGAGATTATGGAAGATATGCATGAGGGGATCTTTGGCACTCATTCTAGTGGTCATACTATGGCAAAGAAGATATTGAGAGCAGGTTACTATTGGTCTACCATGGAAGCTGATTGCTATCAACACTCCAAAACATGTCACAAGTGTCAAATTTATGCTGATAAAGTCCATGTACCTCCATCACCTTTGAATGTGTTGACTGCTCCTTGGCCTTTTGCCATGTGGGGCATTGATATGATTGGAGAAATCAAGCCTACTACTTCTAATGGGCATCGTTTCATCCTGGTTGCTATTGATTACTTCACTAAGTGGGTAGAGGCAGCTTCATTTGCATCTGTTACTAAGAATGAGGTGGCTCGTTTCATTAAGAATAATCTCATATGTAGGTATGGCATCCCTGAAAGGATTATCACCGACAATGGCTCTAATCTGAACAACACTATGATTACTGATCTCTGCACGCAGTTCAAGATTAAGCATCATAACTCTTCTCCGTATCGTCCAAAGATTAATGGGGCGGTTGAAGCTGCTAATAAGAACATTAAGAAGATTGTACAGAAGATGACTGTTACTTACAAAGATTGGCATGAGATGTTACCATTTGCTCTTCATGGTTATCGTACCACAATACGAACTTCAACAGGGGCAACCCCATTCTCCTTAGTTTATGGTATGGAAGCAGTTCTGCCCATTGAAGTTCAGATTCCCTCCTTAAGAATTATGAAGGATGCGGGCTTGGATGAAGATGAGTGGATTCAGACTCGACTTGACCAGATAAATTTGATTGATGAGAAGAGGTTAGCAGCAGTTTGTCATGGCCAGATGTACCAGAAACGAATGATCAAAGCTTTTAACAAGAAGGTTAAGCCAAAGGTATATCAGGCTGGTGACTTGGTAATCAAGCGTATCATATTACCACAGGGTGATCCTAGGGGCAAGTGGACTCCAACATATGAAGGACCATTTGTAGTCAAGACAGTATTCTCAGGAGGTGCCATGATACTTACTATTATGGATGGTGAAGACTTCCCGCAGCCTGTAAACGCAGACATAGTTAAAAAATACTACGCATGAAAAGAGACCCGCTAGGTTGACAGGCCTAGGCAAAAATAAGGGCATCCCGGCAAACCAAAAGGGTTTGGGCAAAAATTAGGGATATATATAAAAAGATGTACACCCGGCAAGTCGAAAACCTGAAAAGGCGGCTTGGGCAAAAAAGGGTATCCCGGTGGATTGAAAACCTGAAAGGGCAATCCAGGCAAAAGTTAGGGATTAAAGCGTATGACTATGTCTCGTTTGGATCACCCATGAAACTGCAACCAGTTGTGTTACTTACTCAAGCTCGAACAGATAAAGCTCAATCCAATCGTTTCCGTCTCAACAGCAGAAGATGAGATACTTGAAGATAATGGCAATAGTAGAATTGAAACTCAATAGGATTATTTCCCACATAGCTGATTTTCTTTGTTTTGTAAACATTTTTTTTATGACAAAATCCTCTTACTAGGGTTTATGTCTCCTTGTACAAACTTACCCATGTATAGGTCACTCTTTGATATAAATAAAATTCCATTTTCAAATCCAGATTTACTTTTACCCTATTTACATAAGCGAAACGTCCATTGGTTGTGTTTGAATGTATGTATGCTTTTGAATATGATTGATGTTTACAAGAAATGCATGAATGCTTAATATGATTGATGTTTACCAGAAATGCATGAAAATGCAGTAATAGTATTTACTAAGGACGAACGAGGGAAGGATTTCAATGAAGCTTCACCGGTTCATCTCTACAAGACAGTTACAAAACCCTCAGTAGGACAAGTCCATCTTCATAAAGTCACATCTCCCCTGGAATTTATATCCATCTCTTTTATCCTCATACGGATATTCGGGAATTTACTTTCCAATAAGGGTACGACGAACGAAGACGGGATGTTATATCTACCCTACCAACAAACGAAGACGGAGGTTATATATACCTTACTATCCCCAGTAGACGGGAGGTTATCTATACCTTAATATCCCCAGCAGACAGGAGGTTATCTATACCTTGCTATCCCCAGCAGACGGAAGGTTATGTATAATATATTATCAAACAAGACGGGACTAAGTTCCTCATATTCTTCAACAACGAATCAGGATTTATTTTCCCTGGCCAGCAGTTGTTATACGAAGATATTCGGACGCCTCAGGCAGCATCATATCATACATACATCATTTACATCATACCATAACATATATATCCATAGATACATAATACATTACTTAGGCGCATCATATTATACATGCATACATAATGCATAAACTAATATTACCATATAGAATGCTACCTTGTTTTCAGGTTAATTCTCCAGCAAACAAACTTCATCAACCACTTGTGACTACCAGGACTGCTTTATCCTCCTGAAAGCTTATCACTACCTCAGGACTGCTTTATCCTCCTGAAAGCATATCATTACCTTGGGCAGTTGTTTATCTTCCCAAAGGTTATATCATTACCTCAGGACTGCTTTATCCTCCTGAAAGCATATTATTACCTCAGGATTGCTTTATCCTCCTGAAAGCATTATTACCTCAGGACTGCTTTATCCTCCTGAAAGCATATTATTACCTTGGGCCGTTGTTTATCTTCTCAAAGGTTATGTCATTACCTCAGGATTGCTTTATCCTCCTGAAAGCATGTTATTACCTCAGGACTGCTTTATCCTCCTGAAAGCATATCACTACCTCAGGACTGCTTTATCCTCCTGAAAACTATCATTATATCTTCATATTCAGGACTGCTTTATCCTCCTGAAAGCATATTATTACCTCAGGACTGCTTTATCTTCCTGAAAGCTATCATTATATCTTCATATTTTGGACTGCTTTATCCTCCAAGAAATGTATCTGAAGAACTTTTCTCCAAGTGGCATCTTTAAGCCCACTCAAGCATATACAACCAACCATCAATATCAGTTTACGCACCGGTGAGTGCAAATTTTTGGGCTTTTGTGTTCAATCCCCTTCAACCTTCCAGGTCACGACTGGCAAATATACCAATCTAACCCTCAGGTTTCAGAAAATTGAACAGGGGCAGCTGTTGCACCCCAAAATTTTCCCTCACAATACAAGACTTTGTGTGCTAAGAAGGTTCACAAGTTTCACAAGATTCACAATGCTTACAAGACCTTTCATGAGGTTCATGAAGTCTACAAGTCACTTTATGAGGTTCACAAGGTTCACAAGATTCACAATGCTTACAAGACCTTTCATGAGGTTCATGAAGTCTACAAGTCACTTTATGATGTTCACAAGGTTCACAATACCTCCCATGAGGTTCACAAGACATTTTATGATGGTTCACAAGCTTCACAAAGTTCACAATGGGTCAGAAGAGTTGACAATTCCCTCAGACAATGTACCTCCTAAGCAGTGCATCCAAAACTAGGGTTTTGACTTTAATCAGGCTAAATGGACTTCCAAGACTTCAAGTGAGCTTCATAACATCTTATATGTGTTTAAGAACCCCCATTACAAGTTTCAAGACTTTTCTCAAAAGTTTGCTCAGTCAGATGATCAGATAAGTCAAAATCAGTCAAAGCAGTTAAAAAGTCAAACTAAGGTCAACTGTGGTCAAACCAAAGTCAAACTTCATGATTTTTTGCCAACATCAAGTATATGAGGTAAAATTCATCATTTGATCAAGGGTTGATCATGATTCATCAAGGAGATTTCAGATCATCAAGAATCAGGAGTTTCTAAATTAGGGTTTCCTCAGTAAAAGTCAACTGAACTTTGACCAGCCCTAACTTTCACATGCTTCATCACCAAGTCTCCATCCAAAGCTCATTTTTAAGGAAATTGAATTCTCTACAACTTTTTGTCTCACAAGCCAAGCCCAAAAATGATTCATTTGGAAGGTATGAGCTAAGACATTATAGGTCCTTTCGAAAGTCAACAAAAAGTCAACAACTTCAAAAGAGCATAACTTGAGATTGGTAAATGATATGGACATGAAACCAGTGGGGTTGGTTAGAGGACTCTTCAAGCTTTCCAAAATGTCCAAGAACACCCTCATAGCATTAAAATTGAAGGATATGTGCCCTTGCAAAGTTGGGAAATTTTTGGTTGGTTTATGAAGAAAATGGAGGTCTAAAACCAATTTCTTCCAAATGGGCTTGCCATATGATGACCCAATCCATACTATAACCTCATGCACGACCCAAGTCAACAAAAATCATATTTTTCATTATTTTATTTTTATTTATTTTGATTTAATTCATTAAAAATCATTTTAAATTAAAATAAAATATAAAATCAAAGATTAAAAAAATGATTGAGCTTCTAGAAAATCATAAATATGTCTTGAATCAAATTGATATGGGAGTTATGATGATTGTCTTAAAATAGCAAGTGTTTATGCAAAAATATTTGATTTTTAAAGGCTTATCATTTTGAATCTTTTTAGATCAAATCTTCCACACAAATCTCCAATTTTTCTGACCTAATGCATTGCTCTATAAGTATACAATGTAACCCTAACACAAAGCCACAAATTTCCAGCCCCAAGTGTAAGTTTCAAAATTTCAAAAACCTCTCACAAACTCAAATTCGGATTTGGATATACAAGGCATTAAAAGGTAATTTGAGGACATAGCAACACTCCTTGATCATCCCAGATGCGATCCCAACTCTCATTTACATCAAAAACCTTTTATATAGCACAAACCGAATTCAAACATTGAGACATTTATCGTTTTTTCGTTTTCATATATACATGTAATGTAAATTGATTTTGATGCTGGATTTATGTTTGTGTTGAGCTTGTGAATGTTTCTGGGCAAGGTAATTTGATTTTCGATGCAGGAATAGAAAACCACCATTGCTAGGGTTTCGGCCATGGATTTGGGGCTTTGATTTAAACCTAATATAAACAAATTCTAAGAACATAGGACAATTCTATGGACCTTGGGGATTATGAAACACTAATCATTGTTGAGAAATTTTGCTGTTTTGATGCTTGTTCAAATTCGTAGGTTTTTGTATTTTGAAACTCGCAGGAAAACACGCAACAAAATTCCTAGCTATTTTCGCAGGAAATTTGAAGAAGATGAAGCTGGCCTGGCGCGAAAGCATAAATTGAATATGAAACTTATTTTATTATGATATTGTTTCTGTTTTATTTCACAAACTTGCGTTTGTCCCAGTGGAAGGAAGCACGCGTGTGTGGCTAGAGGACCTGCGTTCGAATCCTGGCTTCCCAATGTTTTTTTCTTATTTTCCAGTTTATTCATTAGACATCATATATTATGTATTATTGCCATTATGTTAATAGGTGCGCTCTCCCAGCTGGATTGGTTAAGGTGCTTGTGTATTGCTTGAAAGTACCTGGGTTCGAATCCCCCAGGCCTTTTGCTTTTTCTTTCTTTTTCTGATTTTCAGGTTTAGTGCATAAAACCAATTGGACTCATCTCTTCTTCACCTGCGCACAGGCTGGCCCAGTGGAAACTCTTCATCCAGGTTCTAGGGAGGTCCTGGGTTCAAATCCAGGCCTCCCAATTTTTTTTTAATCAAGCAATTTTCTTCATGTTTTCTTTTATTCTTTTTAATTAATTATTATACTTTTCATAAAATAAATTATATATATATGTTTTGTATTAATGTTTTTTTTATAAATTAGTAATGTATATGTATTTTATGTATGTAATTGAATATTTAAAATATTTGTATATAAAACTCTAATTTTTATTAAAAACCTAATTAATCATAGTAATTTTCAAAACCCTAATTCTTTAATATTATTATTTGTATATATATTATATTTATAATGTAATTAAAATTTCTAATCCAATTTCTATTAAACATATAAATTGCTTATAATTTAAATTTTTGTACATAAATATGTTTAAAAATTAAAATGCTTAATTTAATCTTTTTTTTTTATAATATGAAAATATTCTATATAATTTAATTTTGCATGTAAATAATTTCTATTATATGTTTAAAAATTGCTAATTTAATTTTTGTAATTATAATTTACTTTTCATAATATGTTCATAATTGATTTAATTTTTTATAATTTTAAATTTCATAATAATTGATATAATTGTTTGTAATTTCTTATTAACCATTAAAAATTTTGTTTATTATAATATTTTTGCTTGTTATTATTATTACTAATCATGTTTATTACTAACCCCGTTTATTTTTAAAATTGTTATTATTATTATTTCTACTAACCCTATTATAATTATTTATTTATTTTGCTTACTTATATATTTTGCTTATTAATATTTTGTTTTATTTATTTAAATCGCTTATTTATTATTATTGTAACTGCTCCTGGATGTAATATTTTATAATTTTATAATTATTTATTTTTATGCCATGGTTAATAAAAATAGGGAGTGTAAACATGTATGTTATTTAAAATTAATTTAGATCACTTAATTTAAAAGATAAATATTTAAAATTGAACACTCACACACGTAAGTCGATCTTTGATCGCCATCTCACTTTCTAGGGTTACCTCTCATTGTTGCCTAATCAAAAGGTCAAGTAGGGTGTATAAAGCAAAAGTCCCTCAAAATAAAGGCATCTAGTCCCTTAACAGATAAAAGATCAAGTCCCTTTCGAATGTTGCCTTCGTAATGATCTTGTCCCTTTCGAATAAAGATGATAGTCCCTCCAAGAATTGCTTATACACCCCACAGTTGCCTATATAAACAGATGTCCCTTTACTTGTCCCACACATCCAAGGTAATGACTACCTATTCCTTAATAATAGGGATAGTCTTACCATTTAAAGGATCCAAGAACAGAAAGACTTAAACTTTAGGGTAGGTTCCTCATAGTTACTTGCTCACTATTTAAAAACTTTTCAAACACTTCATAAAATTTCAAACAATTTTCAAACACAAGTTTTTTACGCATCCGTACATGGATCATTATCAAACTCTTATGAAAATTTCTATTCACACACTTCACATTTTCAAAAAACAATTCAAAGTGAGCTAAGTAACTAAGAGCCCATGGATAACCATGGATGTAAAGGGTGCTAACACATTCCCTTTACATAACCTACCCCCCGGATCCAAAAATCTTTTAAAAGGTCTTTCCTGTTCTTTTATGCCTTTCCTTTGGATAAAATAAAAGTCGGTGGCGACTCTTGCTATCCGCAACATAACTAAAGTCAGTTCTCCCACCGTGTTACACATGCGTCCTGAAATGTCAGAGAAGATCAAAGCAGAGGTAACGAAACAGTTCAATGCATGGTTCTTAGCTGTGACTTCTTATCCTCAATGGGTTGCAAATGTGGTGCCGGTACCTAAGAAAGATGGTAAGGTACGTATGTGTGTAGACTACATGGATTTGAACAAGGCCAACCCTAAAGATGACTTTCCACTTCCTCATATTGATGTTCTGGTAGACAACACTGCTCAGCATAAGGTATTCTCTTTTATGGATGGTTTCTCTGGTTATAATCAGATCAAGATGGCACCTGAAGATATGGAGAAGACAACATTTGTTACACAGTGGGGCACCTTTTGCTATAAAGTGATGCCATTTGGTTTGAAGAATGCAGGGGCAACATATCAGCGTGCTATGGTGGCTTTGTTTCACGATATGATTCATCATGAGATAGAGGTGTATGTGGATGATATGATAGCCAGGTCCCAGAATGAAGAACAACATCTTGATCATTTGCATAAGTTGTTTGAGAGATTGAAGAAATACAAGTTGAGATTGAACCCAAACAAGTGTACTTTTGGAGTTAGATCTGGTAAACTTCTGGGTTTCATTGTCAGTGGAAAAGGTATTGAAGTGGATCCTGCAAAAGTGAAAGCTATACGAGAGATGCCAGCTCCCCGTACTGAGAAGGAGGTTAGAGGTTTCTTGGGACGATTGAATTACATTGCAAGATTTATTTCCCAATTGACTGCTACCTGTGAGCCAATCTTCAAGTTGTTAAAGAAAGATCAGGTGATGGAATGGAATGATGAGTGCCAGACTGCCTTTGATGAAATCAAGAAATATCTGCTAGAAACTCCAATTTTGATGCCACCAGTTGATGGAAGACCCTTGATTATGTACTTAACAGTGTTAGACAATTCAATGGGGTGTGTGTTGGGGCAACATGACGAGTCTGGTCGAAAAGAGCAGGCAATATACTACCTTAGCAAAAAGTTTACCGACTGTGAAACAAGATACTCACTGCTCGAGAAAACTTGTTGCGCTTTGGCATGGGCTGCTCGCCGACTAAGACAGTATATGTTGACCCATACTACTTTGTTAATTTCAAAGATGGATCCAATCAAGTACATATTCGAGAAACCTGCTCTCTCCGGAAGAATTGCAAGATGGCAAATGATTTTGACAGAATATGACATACAGTATACTACTCAGAAGGCCATTAAAGGAAGTGTTGTGGCTGATCATTTGGCCCATCAAGCAGTGGATGATTACCATTCAATGAGTTTTGAGTTCCCTGATGAAGACATTATGATTATTACCAAAGAACCTGGACAATATGACGGACCTGAACAAGGATCCCGATGGACTATGGTTTTTGATGGTGCCTCTAATGCACTTGGTAATGGTGTTGGTGTTGTGATTAGTTCCCCTGAAGGTTGTCATACCCCGATTACTGCAGACTTTGTTTCTATTGTACCAATAACATGGCTGAGTATGAGGCATGTATCCTGGGTATTAAAGCTGCTATTGATATGAAGATTCAGTTCCTAGACGTGTATGGAGATTCAGCCCTGGTAGTAAGTCAGATTAAAGGAGATTAGGATACCAAGCATGATAATCTAATTCCATACAGAGAGCATGTGTTGTCTTTGATCCCACATTTTAAAGAGATTACCTTTGGACATATTCCACGAAGAGAGAATCAGTTGGCAGATGCATTAGCCACCATGGCATCCATGTTTGAGATCAACTGGGATGATGAAGCTCCCAAGATTACTATTGATAGATTTGAAAAGCCTGCATACTGCAATGAGATTGGCACTGAAGAAGCAGAGGAGAAGCCTTGGTTCTATGAAATGAAAAGATATCTTGAAGCTCAGGAACTCCCTGAAGGGGCATCTGTCAAAGATAGGAAGTTTCTGAGAAGGTTTTCTGCTAAGTTCTTTTTGAGTAATGGGATTCTGTACAAGCGCAATCATGATTCAACTTTGCTTCGTTGCGTGGATAAGAAGGAAGCAACAGAGATTATGGAAGATATGCATGATGGGATCTTTGGCACTCATTCTAGTGGTCATACTATGGCAAAGAAGATATTGAGAGCAGGTTACTATTGGTCTACCATGGAAGCTGATTGCTATCAACACTCCAGAACGTGTCACAAGTGTCAAATTTATGCTGACAAAGTACATATACCTCCATCACCATTGAATGTTTTGACTTCTCCTTGGCCTTTTGCCATGTGGGGCATTGATATGATTGGTGAAATCAAGCCTACTGCTTCTAATGGGCATCGTTTCATCCTGGTTGCTATTGATTACTTCACTAAGTGGGTGGAGGCAGCTTCATTTGCGTCTGTTACTAAGAATGTGGTGGCTCGATTCATTAAGAATAATCTTATATGTAGGTATGGCATCCTTGAAAGGATTATTACTGACAATGGCTCTAATCTGAACAACACTATGATTACTGATCTCTGCACGCAGTTCAAGATTAAGCATCACAACTCTTCTCTGTATCGGCCGAAAATGAATGAGGCAGTTGAAGCTGCTAATAAGAACATTAAGAAGATTATACAGAAGATGACTGTTACTTATAAGGATTGGCATGAGATGTTACCATTTTCTCTTCATGGTTATCGTACTACAATACGTACTTCAACAGGGGCAACCCCATTCTACTTAGTCTATGGTATGGAAGCAGTTCTGCCCATTGAAGTTCAGATCCCTTCTTTAAGAATCATGAAGGATGCAGGCTTAGATGAAGATGAGTGGATTCGGACTCGACTTGACCAGATAAATTTGATTGATGAGAAGAGGCTAACAGCAGTTTGTCATGGCCAGATGTACCAGAAGCGAATGATCAAAGCTTTTAACAAGAAGGTTAAGCCAAAGGTATATCAGGCTGGTGATTTGGTAATCAAGCGTATCATATTACCACAGGGTGATCCTAGGGGCAAGTGGACTCCCACATATGAAGGACCATTTGTAGTCAAGACAGTATTCTCAGGAGGTGCCATGATACTTACTACTATGGATGGTGAAGACTTCCCACAGCCTGTAAACGCAGACATAGTTAAAAAATACTACGCATAGAAAGAGACCCGCTAGGTTGACTGGCCTAGGCAAAAATAAGGGCATCCCGGCGAACCAAAAGGGTTCGGGCAAAAATTAGGGATATATATAAAAAAAAATGTACACCCGGCAAGTCAAAAACCTGAAAAGGCGGCTTGGGCAAAAAAGGGTATCCCGGTGGATTGAAAACCCGAAAGGGCAATTCAGGCAAAAGTTAGGGATTAAAGCGTATGACTATGTCTCGTTTGGATCACCCATGAAACTGCAACCAGTTGTACTACTTACTCAAGCTCGAACAGATAAAGCTCAATCCAATTGTTTCCGTCTCAACAGCAGAAGATGAGATACTTGAAGATAATGGCAATAGTAGAATTGAAACTCAATAGGATTATTTCTCACATAGCTGACTTTCTTTGTGTTGTAATACTTTATGACAATTTCCTCTTACTAGGATTTCTGTCTCCTTGTACAAACCAACCTATGTATAGGTCACATTTTGATATAAATAAAATTCCATCTTTGAGTCCTGATTTACTTTTACCCTATTTACATAAGCGAAACGTCCATTGATTGTGTTTGAATGTATGTATGCTTTTGAATATGATTGATGTTTACCAGAAATGCATAAATACTTAATATGATTGATGTTTACCAAAAATGCATGAAAATGCAGTAATAGTATTTACTAAGGACGAACGAGGGAAGGATTTCAACGAAGCTTCACCAGTTCATCTCTACAAGACAGATACAAATCCCCAGTAGGGAAAATCCATCTTCATAAGTACTTCAAGTCACATCTCCCCTGGAATTTATATCCATCTCTTTTATCCTCATACGGATATTCAGGAATTTACTTTTCCAATAGGAGTACGACGAACGAAGACAGGAGGTTATGTATACCTTACTATCGAACAAAGACGGGAGGTTATATATACTATATTATCAAGACAAGACGGGAACGAGTTCCTCATATTCTCCAACAACAAATTGGGATTTATTTTCCCTGGCCAGCAGTTGTTATACGAAGATATCCGGATGCTTCAGGCTGCAGGATGCATACATACATCATTTACATCATATTATACATATCCATAATACATTACTTAAGTGCATCATATTATACATGTATACATAATGCATAAACTAATATTATCATACAGAATGTTATAATCTTGTTTTTCAGGTTAATTCTCCAGCAAACAGACTTTATCAATAACTTATGACTATTGGGCCGTTGTTTATCTTCCCAAAAGTTATCATTTCCTCAGAACGTTGTTCATCCTTCTGAAAGCATATCATCACCTCAGGACGCTGTTTATCCTCCTGAAAGCTTCTTATACCTCAGGACGTTGTTTATCCTCCTGAAAGCATACCATTTCCTCAGGACGTTGTTTATCCTCCTGAAAGCATATCATGACCTTGGGCCGTTGTTTATCTTCCCAAAGGTTACCACTTCCTTAGGACGTTGTTTATCCTCCTGAAAGCATATCATAATTATTGGGCCGTTGTTTATCCTCCCAAAAGTTATACTTATCCTCAGAACATTGTTTATCCTTCTGAAAGCATACCACTACCTCAGAACGTTGTTTATCCTTCTGAAAGCATACCACTACCTCAGAACGTTGTTTATCCTTCTGAAAGCATACCACTACCTCAGAACGTTGTTTATCCTTCTGAAAGCATACCACTACCTCAGAACGTTGTTTATCCTTCTGAAAGCATACCACTACCTCAAAACGTTGTTTATCCTTCTGAAAGCATCACCATTACCTCAGGATGTTGTTTATCTTCCTGAAAGCTATCATTATATCTTCATATTTTGGACTGCTATATCCTCCAAGAAATGTATCTGAAGAGCTTTTCTCCAAGTGGCATCTTTAAGCCCACTCAAGCATATTTAACTAGTCATCAGTATCACTCTACGCACCGGTGAGTGCAAATTTTTGGGCTTTTTTGTTCAATCCCCTTCAACCTTCTAGGTCACGACTGGCAAATATACCAATCTAACCCCTCAGGTTTCAGAAAATTGAACAGGGGCAGCTGTTGCACCCCAAAATTTGCCCTCACAATACAAGACTTTGTGTGCTTATAAGGTTCACAAGGTTCACAATACTTACAAGACCTTTCATAAGGTTCATGAAGTCTACAAGACACTTTATGAGGTTCACAAGGTTCACAAGACCTTTCATGAGGTTCACAATACTTACAAGACCTTTCATGAGGTTCACAAGGTTCACAAGACCTCCCATGAGGTTCACAAGGTTCACAATACTTACAAGACCTTTCATGAGGTTCATGAAGTCTACAATACACTTTATGAGGTTCACAAGACCTCCCATGAGGTTCACAAGACATCTTATGAGGTTCACAAGGTTCACAAAGTTCACAAATAGTCAGAAAATTTGACAATTCCCTCAGACAATGCATCTTCCTAAGCAGTGCATCCAAAACTAGGGTTTTGACTTTAATCAGGCTAAATGGACTTCCAAGACTTCAAGTGAGCTTCATAACATCATATATGTGTTTAAGAACCCCCATGAAAAATTTCAAGACTTTTCTCAAAGGTTTGCTCAGTCAGAGGATCAGATAAGTCAAAATCAGTCAAAGCAGTTAAAAAGTCAAACTGAGGTCAACTGTGGTCAAACCAAAGTCAAACTTCATGATTTTTTGCCAACATCAAGTATATGAAGTAAAATTCATCATTTGATCAAGGGTTGATCATGATTCATCAAGGAGATTTCAGATCATCAAGAATCAAGGGTTTCTAAATTAGGGTTTCCTCAGGAAAAGTCAATTGAACTTTGACCAGCCATAACTTTCACATGCTTCATCAAGAATTTTCCATCAAAAGCTCATTTTGAAGGAAATTGAATTCTCTACAACTTTGTGTCTCACAAGCCAAGCCCAAAAATGCTTCATTTGGAAGGTATGAGCTAAGACATTATAGGTCCTTTTGAAAGTCAACAAAAAGTCAACAACTTCAAAAGGGCATAACTTGAGAATGGTAAATGATATGGACATGAAACCAGTGGGGTTGGTTAGAGGACTCTTCAAGCTTTCCAAAATGTCCAATAACACCTTCATAGCATTAAAATTGAAGGATTTGTGCCCTTGCAAAGTTGGGAAATTTTTGGTTGGTTTATGAAGAAAATGGAGGTTTAAAACCAATTTTTTCTAAATGGTCTTGCCATGTAAGTTGCAACTTTCAAAATGGAGGTTTAAAACCAATTTTTTCTAAATGGAGGTTTAAAACCAATTTTTTTCTAAATGGTCTGCCTCAAAGAGTAAGTTGCAACTTTCAAAATTCATCACAAAACTCAAATTCGGATTCCAAGCTACAACCACTTTCAAGACAATTTGAAGGTTGCAATGTGTTCCTGGATGTTCATAGAATGATTTTGGATCATAAACAACATCTAAAACATCTCCATTTGCATAATCCGATTCATAATGTTCATCATATTTTGATTTTTCGATTCTGGACATTGACTGGTTTTTAATGAGTTTTGATCATTGTTTTGTGTTTATATTAAGTTGTTGATTGATTCTGGATAGTTTGATTGAAGTTTCATTGCAGGTTTGAGAAATCACCATGGCTAGGGTTTCGGCCATGAGATTAGGGTTTTGCTTTAAACCAAATATAAACAAATTCTAAGAACATAGAACAATCAAGTGAACTCTGGGGATCATGAAGCATCAATTAATTTTGAGAAATTTTACTGTTTTGATGATAATCCAATTTTCGTAGGTTCTTGTATTTGAAAATTCGCAGGAAACTTCATAGCTAAATTCGTAGCTAAATTCGCAGGGCTGGAGGAAGAAGAAGAAGCCAGCGCGCGTTTTTGGTTTTTGAATTCTGTTTTAATATTTTATTGAATTATTTGTAATTGGTTTCACAATTGTGTGGTTGGCTCAGTTGGTGAAGGGTGCGCGTATATTGCTTGAAGGTCCAGGGATCGAATCCTGGTCTCAACAATTTTTCTTATTTTTCCAGTTCAATTATTAAACTTAATATATTATGTATTGTGATGGATATGTTAACAGATGCGCCCTCCTGGCTGGAATGGTAAGAGTGTTTGTGTGCTGCGTAAAGGTCTTGGGTTCGAATCCCCCCCAGGCCTTTTGTGTTGTTTTCTTTTTCATGATTTTTCCAGGATTAAGCAACAAAAACAAATGAAGTTCATTCCTTATCACCAAGCGCGCGCTGGCCCAGTGGTTGATCTTGTTGGCTGGAAGTTGTGAGAGCTAAGGGGCTGGGTTCGAATCCCAGCCCAGGTAAGTTTTTCTTCCTTTTTTCTCTATTATTTCTTTTTGTTTGTTTATTATTATTGTTATTAATTTTAATTAAACTATAAACCTAAAATATTTTCATAAAAAAACTAATTTTCTAACAAACCCTAATTGTAAATATTAGTTATTTGTTTATTCTTGTTTATATTTTAATTAATAAATAAATTTTAATGTTTTTTAAAATAATCAAACCTTAATTTTCTTCTATTTAAAATTTAATCCTATTTTATTTAATCATGTACATATTTTATAATTTGTTTATAATTTAAATCTTGTTTAAAATAATTAATGTTTTGGTAAATGTAATTATAATTAATCCTATTTTCATAATATGTATGTATTTTATAACTTGTTCATAATTTAATTTTTGTATATAAATAATTTTTAATATATGTTTAAAAATAGTTAAAAATTGCTAATTTAATTTTGTAATTATAATTTTATTTTCATAATATGTTTATAATTAATTTAATTTCTAAACATGTATATAATTTAAAACTTTATAATAATTAGTATAATTGCTCATATTTTCTTATTAATCTTAAATAATAATTGTTTATAAAAAATTGATTTTTTAATTATTATGTTAATATTATTAATTATGTTTATATGATATTTTATTATTACTAACCCCATTTAACTTTGTATTATTTTTATTATTATTTTTTACTAACCCAATTATTATTATTATTTATTTTATTTAATTTGCTTTAATTATTATTGTTATGTAATTGTTTCTTTGATGTAATATTTAGTAGTATTATTTATTTATTTTATGCTATGGTTAGTAAATAGGGAGTGCAACATGTTTGTATGTTTAAAATTAATTTAGCTCATTAAATTTAAAGATAAATATTTAAATTGAACACTCACACACGTAAGTCGATCTTTGATCGCCATCTCACTTCCTTAAGGATACCTCTCATGTTGCCTATTACAAAAAGGTCAAGTAGGGTGTATAAAGCAAAAGTCCCTAATTTCACATCATCTAGTCCCTAAACAGATAAAAAGATCAAGTCCCTTCGAATGTTGCCTTTATAATGATCTTGTCCCTTTCGAATAAAGATGATAAGTCCCTTCGAATTGCTTATACACCCCACAGTTGCCTAAATAACAGATGTCCCTTCACTTATCCCTTACATCCAAGGTAATGACTACCTATTCCTTAATAATAGGGATAGTCTTACCATTTAAAGGATTCAAGAACAGAAAAGACTTAAGCTTAGGGTAGGTTCCTCTTAGATACTGGCTCACTCTTCAAAAACATTTCAAACACTTCACAATTTCAAACAAATTTTCAAAACAAAGGTTTTTTACGCATCTGTACATGGATCATTATGAAACTCTTAAGAAAAATTTTATTCACACACTTCACATTTCAAAAACATTTTAAAGTGAGCTAAGTAAATAAGAGCCCATGGATAACCATGGATGTAAAAGGTGCTAACACCTTCCCTTTACATAACCTACCCCCCGGACCCAAAAATCTTTTAAAAGGTCTTTCCTGTTCTTTTATGCCTTTCCTTTGGATAAAATAAAAGTCGGTGGCGACTCTTTCTATCCGCAACATAATTAAAGTCAGTTCTCCCACCGTGTTACACATCCCAGAAATCTGGGCTCTAGCATGCAACCAATCATAATACTGAGCTGAAGCCACATTATTGCACCTCCCAAGAATGGCCATCCCTTTGGTCTGGATGTTGTCCCAAGCCCAGGATGCCTGTCTGACAACAGCTAGATTAGGCTTTATCTCACAATACAGGGTTTCAGCCAAGTCTTGCACTCTTGGAGGGTGGACCAAAGCATAGCCCAATTGTCTCTTAAACAGCAAAGGATTGTAGTTGATGCAACCCTTCACTCCTATTAGAGGTACATTGGGGAACTGTCCACAGCTAGTAATTATGTCTCTGCCTTTGGTGCTCTGGGTGCACCATCTGATGTCATCTGAAGTCAAAGCAATAAGTCTCTTAGCCCAATTCTTCTGTTAGTGAGGATTCAGGAAGGTATCAGCCCTAGGTAAGTGTTTAAGCAGCCAAGTGTGAAACAGAGGAGCACAGCATCTCACCAACCTCCCTCTCTACTTCTCGTTTCTTTGGTGAACAGAATAATAGAAGTCTCCCAGCAAGGTGGGTACTGGGTTCCTCAGAAGGAAAAGATGAATGGCATTCTTGCTGATAAACTTGGGCTCATCTGCAAATAATATAACCCCATATATACTGAGGGCTAACAAGGCACAAACTGCCTTCCATTCTCCCAAAGAGGCCTTCAGGATGGCCTGAGAAGTCAGAAAGTCTAGGTGCAAACCAGGGATCCCAGCCTTTGTTGTCATGTTCTGCTCAATCAAAATAGGTTCCAGGTACAGTGCTTTTGCCACTTCTCCATTGCTGGGAGAAGTCATCTCTGGGTTGAAGGGGATATCACCCCTGACAGGTATTCCAATCAATGATGAGAACTCCTCCAGTAAAGGTCCCAACTGAAAGTTCTGGAAAGTGAAGCATCTCAAAGGAGGGTCATAAAACTGTAGACAAGTGTGGATCAAACTCCTCTGAGAAGGGTCTAGGTCCATAACCATATCAAGGATGCCTCCATAATGCTCTCTGAATAATGGGATGTGGTCTGGAGTGATAAGTGCCTGGACCTGCCTGATGCCAGCCAGCACAGGCTCAAAGAAATGGTATGAAATGTTGCTCTTCTTGGGTGCTATGACTGCTGATGAAGAGCTGAAAACAGATGCTGATGATGAAGACTGATACTGGAGATGAGCCACTGGTAGGCTGAAGCTGGTGATAAAAGTAACTGAAGCAGGCAACTGATGAAGATAGCTGAAGCAGATAACTGGTGAACAGGGGTCTATGCAGATGAAGGGGTCAAAACCAAACCAAAATATAATGTGGATACCCTGAAAAACAAATAAACAAATGTTAAAATGATGCAAATGATATGCAAGGGTTTGTGATCAAGCTGGATCTGATTACTGCCTTGACATAAGTACATGTATGTTTAAGAAGTCCAGATGGAGGTTCAGAAGTCCAGTAGCCAAGGTGGGGGACTCAAATAAAGAGTCACATGTCCAGGGTTCAAATCACAAGAACTGTCCCAAAATGAGGTACTCTTAAACCAAATAGTAACAGGGTATGATGTGGCCAGTGGTACCTGCAAACCTGCAAACAGCCCAACCCCCCTCACAGGCGGTGTTCTAAAACAAGGATCCTCAGACTTGGATCAGTTATGAGAAGTGTAAATACTTCTAACCCGGAGGTACAGTGTTTACAATAACCATAAAGGATCCTCCTCTAATTCACCTTAGTTTCTGAAGGTCATAGTAAAGGTCATCCAGACTTAGCAGGCTTCCCAGATAGCCCTAGCACTACAAGAAATCTGTAGCACAGAGTTCTCAAGAAGAAACCCACATCTGAACCGTGTTTCATATTCCCGCACCAGACCTAAATGGAATGGGAAAGAACATGAACCACTCTAGCCTAGGTGTCACTCAGGTCCCAGGTATAGGACCTTAAACTCTCAATAGAACCCCACCCACCAAAGCAAAAACCAGATCCAGCCAGATGACAATATGACAGTATGATATATAAAGCTGTAAAGAAAGCAATAAATAACTGTACATAAAGCAAAAATAAATACAAATATACAAACACAATTAGCACATAACACCCCAGTAAACACAAATCAAACAAGCGCTAGAAGGAACCCACAAAAAGAACCAGAAGCCCTGGTTACAGTATAAGGGTCCCCAGCAGAGTCGCCAAGTTGTCGCTCCCGCCAAATGAGGCCAAGTCAAATGGGGTACAGACGCGAACGGTCGGCGAAAGAGGGATGAGAACACACAGGGGTGAAATCAAGAGAAAAGAAAAGAGTCGCCAGCTAGGCATTTTTATCCCGAAGGAAAGGTAATGCTGCATAAACCTAAGAAGATATGGATAAGACGGTTGCGAACCAGAGAGACTGAGAAAGGGGGTTGGTTACAACCTGGGAAGGTATTAGCACCCAGATTGTTCGTCGTACTCGACGGGATCCACGCTTAAAAAATTTGTGTTTAAAAGGGGTAGTGTCAGTGTAATTTGGTATCAAAGCTGGAAAGAATGCAAGTGTCAGTGTAAAATAAAAGTGAAGTGTATAAGTGAAGTGTCAGTGTAAGAATAAGAATGAAATGCTCAAGATCATGAGGCTAAAAGAATGAGGCTGGGAAGAAGGGGAATATACAGAGACTTTTGTTCGATAACTGTTAAGTTATGCCTACGTATCCTCTCGTGCAATGAGGAAGTCAGAACACCGTAGTTCGACTCAAAGAGACTGAAAGATAAATTGACTTGTGAACTGCTTACTTGTCTGTGCTCAAGTGTATGACCTGTCTGGCTCAGGTGCAAACTGTCTTGCATTAGACGGAAGAAACAAGTTCTCGTTTGTGAGTGAATGAGATGAGAAAAGAATCCCGGAGGAGACGATTATTGTTTGTTTTGTGTTTTCAATCTTTCATTTCTTTTGGAGATTTGTCATAAGAAAATGAGCTTAAGCCTAAACCAAGGGTTAGTAAACTCATCACATCTTCCCTCTGATTAGCGGTAATGAGAATACCTTAAGTGTGAAGTCAGCATTTCACACTTAATCACCATGATGTAGGATTAAGATCATTGACCTACTTGCATTTATTTAGATGTTATTGTTGTTTTTGTTTAGTGTTAAGTAATGAGATTAAGCCATAATCAAGGATTTAATGGACTCATTACACCATCCTAATAGAAGGATAATAGATGAGAACATTTAAGCTGAGAAAGATACCTCAACTTAATCCATGATTAGGGATTAACCTCATGACAAAACAAAGCCTTTGTTAAGTGGATTTTAGTTAATGATAGGATGAAGAAGTGGATTTTATGATTTGTAAGACAACTTGAGGAGGACTTGTCCATTAACACTAGGGTTAGTCCTTCTTAACCAATTAAGGAAGAATTAGAACCCTAATGCAAGGCCCAAGTTACAAGCTTGATGTCTTGATGATTATTAAGTGGATTGATTAAAGGATTTAAACACATTAAGGGTTTAACACTTAGGATTAAAGTTATACACTCCATCCTAATAGAAGGATGCAGGCATAAGTTTAATCACAAAGCCTTAAAACCTTTAGGGTTTAGTCCTTGATTATGAGATGAGAAGAGAAGACTCAATGATGACACAAAGGCAAAAGCTAAATTGAGGACTAATCAAAACCCTAATTTTTATCATGCTTGGTTATTCCTAGGGTTAGTGAGGTTTACAAGGAGAATCTTCAGAGAAACCACCAGGAAGGAAGCAGATGAAAGGAGGAAGGAACAAAGAGAAGCAAAACAACTTGCTTCACTTAAGAAGACAAGTTGCTTGAAGAAGGAAAGTAAGATGAACAAGAATGAGCAAGCTCAATCCAATACACAAGATAAAATGCAGCAAAGATGCAAGAGAGAGATGAAAAGAGATTGTGAGAAGTGAAGGCAAATTCACTTCTCAAACAACTTACCACCTGAAATGTTAGCATAAGAAAATAAAATGCAATGCAAATGAGATGCAATGTCATGAGGGAAACCAAAACCAGAAGCAAGAACATGATGTCAATGATGCTAGGAGATGATACAAACATGAGGCAAGGCAAGAGAATGATCAAGCAAGCATAAGGATGTAAATAAGGCATGCTTTGAACCATGAATGCACATGAAAAGTTATGAAGTGTAATGGACATACAACATGGTAAATGAAAGATGCAATGATCAAACATGATTCTAATATGTCCTAAGATGTATTATGGATCATGTTGATGCACAAAATGTCATGGCAAGTCAATGGATGCAAGCAAATGAGAAATGGATGCAAAAGGAGGCACAAATTAGGGTTGCATGCATCATGCAAAGCAAAAATTCAAAACCAGAAGCAAATGACATGATAAAAATTTGAAAATGCAATCAAAGATATCCTAAACCTACACAAACTCACTGCCCAAAGAAGGGGACCCAATTCTTAACCTAGTGAAAGTTATGAATTTCCTAAGTTGGCTAGGGTTTTAAGGTACTTTGACAAGAAGAAATTCCAAACAAAATGAAAATGCAAGATTAATTCAAACCAATTGTATCCTATAAACTACATGCTATACAAGATGCAATGCAAAAAGAATCATCATTCAACTCTCAAAGGTTAGACAGAAAGAAATTTTTGGAGTTTGACATAAAATATTGCCTTGAAATGAAATTAAATCCAATGAAAATGATCAAAAGGCATCAAGAACAAAAAAGAAATTTGGTTTGAGAGTTGAACAATGTTTCTAAATGTTTCTAATGCTATGTGAATTTTTTTGTGATTTTTAAATACCTAAATATATTTTTAATTAATTAATTTCCATTAACTAATTAAAAATAAACATTTAAATGATTTAAAAATAATTTTTAATGCAAAAAATAAAAATAAAAATATTTTTGGAATGAGAAAAATATTCTAAGCCAGCATGCAAAAAATGAGATTTTTGTGATTTGTTTTACTATTTTTAATAAAATGAGAAAGAAAATGCAAGAAAAATGAAATTAAAATGAATTTTAATGAGAAGTCAATAGATCCAGTGGCTGAGATTTAAATAGGATGCGCGGGAGTTGACTAGCGCCAGATCTTGTGGCTGAAATTCAAACTGAGAGGATTAATTTAAAAACCTAATTAATTAACTAATGACGTGGATTAGGGCTAAGTGAAACCATCCTGGCCATTCAAACACGCGGGAGTCAAACAAAGTCAGCCTAATCTATGGTCCACATTCAAACTGAACCCTAAACGCATTTAAAACCCTAATGACTTTCAGGTGGCCGGAGAAGACCTCCGGTCATCTTCTCCGGCCAGACCCTCACCTGAAAGTTGCCAACTTCTTCCCTAGGTACTTTCTGGAGCTCTAAAGCTCCAGATCAAACCTCCTAACCTCCCTGAATCTAAACCTACCCTCAAAACAAATTTCTATGACCTACAAAATAAGATTCGAATCAAAACTCAAAAATGGCAAAAGTTTCAGGCAACCAGTACACACTCAAATCTTAACCATTTCAAAAAGTAAAAACATCAGGATGATCAGCAAGGCATAAGGAACAATCTAAGAACTTAAATTTTCATTTCTGGAAAAAAAGTTCTTGAGGTACCTGAGCTTGAGCTTTCTCAGTTTGCAACTTTCTGACCAGCTCTTTGCTTCCAATCACCTCCAATGATCCCCCTGAGAAGTTTGCAAGGCTTGGTTGGAGTTTAAAATGGTTGGTTTGTGAGATTGATCAAGTTCTGTTCAGCGAGGGGTGAGAATCGTGATTTAGTTTGAGGAGGTTTCAGGGATGAATGAGGGCAGGGAAATGATCAGGGGAGTATGCTGAGTGATCCTATGGAGTTTGTTTTTATGTTTGATGCTTGTGTTGTGTGATTCGAAGCAAAATGCATAAAGGGAGGTTTTTGAGAATGCTGGCTTGTGGGAGAGATCAAGATGAGTTGTGTGATGAAATGGCTTGCTTGAAGTGTGTTTGTAAAGTCTTGATTGGTCAGAATAGTTGGTGTGGCACTGTGGGATTGGTATGGGTTTTTTTGCAAAAAGTCAAGTCTAGGTGTACTTGAGGTATGGGCAAGTGTAAGGTTGTGATAGGGGCATGGTTGGGCTCAGCAGAGGTCATGGAGTTCATGTGGATCAGATTCTATGAGCTGTGACAAGTAGAGGCATGGCTTCATGAGTTTTTGCAAGTTGGTACATCTTTGGCCCTTTTGGAAATTCATGAAGTTCAAGGCACCAAAATGCAATATTCTTGGGCCAATTCTGATCTTTAGAGGTCATGTGAGTATGTTGTAATGAGTTTGTGCACATTTGAAGTCTTTGGAATGCTTGATCATATCATTTTGCAAAATGCCTCTTTGGTACAAAACTTGAAATTGTGTGATTTTTCCCAATTTTGACAAACCATAACTTTTGATCCAAAATGAATTAGCATGAGTTCTTGTACTTTTTGAAAGGGAATGATCCATTCTACAACTTTCATGACCAAAGTTTTCTCATTTGAAGCATTTTTGAATCAAAAAGCAAGGGTTGAAAAAGTTTCCCAAAATGGCAAGTTTCCATTACAAGTCATTTTCCCAAAAAGGCAACTTTGCAAATGGTTTGAAATTCTTCAATTTTGTGAACTTATAACATATTACATGATCAAATAAAGATCATACACAATCAAAATGATGAAGAACACCCCTTGGTTGGGTCATTGGGGGCCTCAGATGCCCTGATTTTGCACTGACTTGCTCAAGAAGTCAACCCTTGATCAGATGCCTTCCTCATGGAATTTCTTCATGAAAATTTATATGCATGATCCTTGTAACATATAGAGACCAATAGAAACAAGAATGACCAAAAAATTTGGAGTTATGGCCTTTGAAACCAAAACCCTAATTCTAGGTCATCTGTGCAGTTAAACCTGGCTCTGCTTCCATGCCTTTCCCGGTTCTTGTGATTCTTTGACTTTCTTGACTTTGTGGGGATACAATATGATGCTTGAACATACATGGAACCCTTTTAAGTGATTGATGACCTTTGGAGTGGCTCAAATAGCTCTTGGATGGCTCAGATCACAAACCCTAGATGCAGATGACTTAGAAGCAATGAGGTGAATCAAAAATGTGGTATGAGATGCTATGCTTGAACTTATGCATATGAAGAGATCATAAGCCATGTTGTGAATGGGTGAGGGCAAATTTGGGGTGTTTACAGTAAATGAGGTAAACCGATTATTGTTATAAAGAAGTTTTACAATAGTCTTTTTCAAATATGTACGTAGTTGGGTTTTCTTCGTAAAACTTTGCAATGGCTTTTTTAAATATGTACGTAATGTTGTTGTTTTTTTAAATATAGTAGGTACATGTTATATATATATATATATATATATATATATATATATATATATATATATATATATATATAATATTTTATGTTTATAATAAGTTTAATATAATATATAATATAATTTTGTTTTAGTTTTTTTTTACTATTCAGATTGGATCGTGTCGATACGCTGTTTACACATTTGTGTGTATGATGCGTGGCACTTGTATTGATCCGATTCAGTTGTGATGATTGCAATTTTGTGTTAGCAACATCGTTTTTTTTATTTCTTTTATTTTATGTGTATTTATATCCATACAATTTTTTATCCCTATTGCGATGATCACTTTGGGTGTAGCAAGCTAGTAATGAATTTTATCGGTTTATATGCGATGTTCTATATTTGTTCTTGTATTTTGATTTTGCACGCGTCCGACGGTTTTGCACGGTGACAATTCACCTTTAACGCTTACCGATTCGCGTTTCGATCTACATTTTTTTTCTATTTTATTTAATTTAATTTTATCATGCCATTGTTTTTTTATTTATTCGATTTACGATGACCGTTTACGCGATAACAATTTGTCTGTTATTTTAACTTTTGTTATTTTTCAACGATCCAACGTCGTTATGTCTATTATCGTAATTGTATTTTTATTTCTTATTTATTTATGTAGAAACTAATTAATTAAAAAAATATCAAAATAAATTAATCAAGTCTCTTTTTGTTTTTGTAAATAAATTTATCAAGTCTCTCTTTTTTTTGTGAATAAAAAATAAAAACTTTTTTAATTAAATTAATAATTTAAAACTTCAAAAACTCATAAGAACCCTATTTTCTTAATAAATTTAGTTAACCGATTTTTATCGAATCCTCCAAAATTTATTCCTCCTCCATTATTATCTCTCTCCCGATTTTATTTTTTCGTCATTTATTCTTTATTAGAACAAGTGTATAGGTTTATTATCTATTTTGTAATGTTTAATTTTCCGCATTTTATTTTTCGCACTCCCCAGTTTAAATCATTTACCCCTCCCCATGATGTAATAGCTTAGGATTTATTTTTTGCTTTTAAATTCCGCAAAAATATTAAACTGTGTGGTTAGTAATAATATGGTGTGGAAAGACATGTATGTTAAATTAATTGGACCTAGCCCACTAAATTCAAGATAAATAAATGAAATTGATATTCACACACGTAAGTCGATCATTATACAATCGCCATCTGCACCCCTAGGGTTACTCATCTTGGTTGCCTTATGAAAATATGGTCAAGTCCCTCGAAAGTGGGGGTGTCTTAAGTAAAGTCCCTTCAAACAGAAAAATCATCAAGTCCCTTCAGATTCATAAGATCATAAGTCCCTTCGAGGTTGCTACGGAATAAATGATCTTGTCCCTCGATGACCCTACGAAAAAATGATGATAGTCCCTACGAATTGCTAAGACACCCCTACCAATTGCCTTCTATGACCATACGATGACCCTACGCTCGTCCCTTAATAAATCCAAGGTATGTGACTACTTACTCCTTAATAGTAAGGACAATCTTACCCTTGAAAGGAAATAGAAAAACATGAAAGACCAACTTAGGGTAGGTAGCTCTTAATTACTTGCTCACACTTTAAAAAAATTCTTTTCACACCCCACTTTTAAAACATTTTCAAACTCAAGACTTTATATATATCTATACGAGGATCATTACAAAGAACTTCTGAAAATCTTTTCTAAAACACACACTACACATTCTTTCAAACAAGTTAAAGTGAGCTAAGTAATTAAGAGCACATGGATAACCATGGATACAAAGGGTGCTAATACATTCCATTTGTATAACCTACCCCCCAAAATCAAATCTTTTTAAAAAAATCTTTCCTGTTCTTTTATAACCTTTCCTATTGGATAAAATAAAAGTTGGTGGCGACTCTTGCTATCCACACATGTTTTTGTCAAACAAAAACACCATGTCAGTTCTCCCACCATGTTATAGAGACTTAGGCAAAAACTGGGGCATCCCGCTGGTTGTAAGTTCAAATGACACAATTCAAGAAAAAGTTAGGGGTAACAAAAGAAAGATTTATCAAGAGGTTATCAAAATCCTCAGCAAAAACAAGATGAGTGGACCAAAGTCCTCACCAGAAATAATAAAAGGGAGATAGGTGACTGCTATCTCAAAATCCTTGGCTTATGAACTATCTTCATCTGTGTAATCCCAAATGTCTTGGAACTTGAATGCATAGACTGAATTAATTGAATGTAGGACTAGAGTTCATCACGAAGATGGGTTGGGTACAAATAACTTTGAGCCTATATCCTTTGTTTCATAAACCGTGAACCATACCACGTTACAACCTTCAAAAGTCCTAATTGAATCAGGGTTTCTTTTGAAAAACATACTATAGCGAGGTTGCATAAACTGACTCCCAAAAGTGCTACCAATCATTTGTTTTCATTGACTTTTACTTTATCTTCCATTTTTGTCTCAACCTCTGTGTTTTGACAATGTTTTCATTTACTTTATATCAATAAATTTCATTCAAAAATTAATTTTTGATTTCAAAATTTTGCATGAACTTTTGCATTAGACTTACCAGGTTTGTACAAACACTTTTTATTTGCAAACAAACTTTCCTCATCAAGGAATTTTCAAACAGTTAAGAAACTTGGCCTGTGATCTTATCAGGGGCAAGTTCTTCCCAGGTCCTATGATTCAAGAGTTGTTGCTCAATGCAAGTTGTTCTTAGATTTGGTTAATCAGAAGGTCTTCAAGATTCATACTGGATTTATCTTCTCAACATTCATTTCAAGACCTGAAGCCATGATCAGTTTATTCTCTCAACAATCATTTCATGATTTGATCAATTTTTTCCGGCAGTAGTCAATAACTATATCCATTATTAGTTTACCCTCATCAGTCTTTGAACTTGGGAAAATTTTCTTCAAGAATTCTTAAGCAGCTTTTCATGACTTCTCTCAAAAGATTTTCAACTTGGTACAGTTTACTGGTGTGACAAAGATTTGTTCAACCAGTAGCATCTCTAATCACATAGTAGAATGGCAGTGATCTCCGTGTTGACGAATCAGTCTTCCATCTTTCCACTCCCCTAAGAGTCTAAACTAGTTGTCAGCATTTTCTATCATATTATCTCTTTGGGTGTTTTAGTCCTCATATGCATTTTTCGAGGTCTTTTTGTTTTCAACTTCTTACCGTGTGATCAAAGTCCAACTTACTTGGCACCTACAAAAATACTTGTTTGTCTCTTCTTACCCGATGTTATTCTGGATATTCTTGTTTATTCTGATGTTTTCCTAGAACTTTCACCTATATCTGATGTTGTTCCAGATATGTTAAACCTTTATCTGATGTTATTCCGGAAATCCTTGTTTGTTATGATGTTTTCCTAGAATTGTCACCTTTATCTGATGTTGTTCCAGATATGTTAAACCTTTATCTGATGTTGTTCCATATATGTTAAGCCTTTATCTGATGTTGTTTCATGTATGTGGTAACCTTTGTTCTGATGTTTCCCATAACTTTTGTGTGTCTTTCTGATGTTTTCCCAGAACTTTCACCTATATCTGATGTTGTTCCAGATATGTTGAACCTTTATCTGATGTTATTCCAGATATGATGGTAACCTTTGTTCTGATGTTTTCCTGGAACCTTTTTGTGTTTATCTGATGTTTATCCAGATATACCTTACTTTGATGTTTCTCCACAATATTTTCTTACCAGATGTTTTTCTCAGATATTACACCCTTTTATCCAAGGCTTCTGTTGGATGTTGTGTTTCTCTTTCATTCAAGGCTACTGTTGAATGTTGAGATCACTTTTCTCTCCGAGGATACTGTTAGATGTGCATAACGGGGTTATCAGTGTGTTGATGAACTTTTCGGGACTTTTCTCACTTCGTTCAAGGCAACTGTTGAATGTTGTGATTTTCTTCTCACCGAGGCTACTGTCAGATGTTCATATTGGAATCATCATTGTTTTATTTGTTTTCCAGAACTTTTCTCATTTCATTCAAGGCCACTGTTGAATGTTATGATTCTCTTTCTATCTGATGCCACTCTCGAATATTCTCAGTAAAAGTCATTCATGTCATTCTTGGATGTTTCTAATGAATTTTCCGTAATATTTCTCACCTCATTCAAAGCCACTATTGGATGTCGTGACTTCTTCTGTCCAATGCCACTCTTGGACATTCTTTTCCTCAGCTGAGCCTTGTTGTGGTTTCCAGTTGTCATGTGCTTTATTTCCCCGTCGGAGTTTCATGCTCCCTATCCCCAGCGTTTATTCCGTGTCGTTTTGTTCCTTACAGATTTCTCTGCATTTCATATGCGATCATAACAGTTTCATAACATTTTTCATATACATTTCATATGCTTTCATAACATTTCATTTGTTTCCATATCATTTCGTATCGTTCGTTTCATTTCATTTTATTCCATTCCAGTATTTTGGCATCTTAGGGTCAAAAATTGGGTTTTTTGATATTTAAGTATCTTCCATCTTGAAGAAACGAAGATGTCCATCTTCATTATCTATAGATTGAAGAAACTTAAATAGGGACATCTTTCATACCCTAATTTTTGACCCTAAGATTTTCGCATCTCATCTGCATCTTGCATACAAACAAGATCACTTACTGGTTCGTTTATCCTTTTGGTTGCAGGTTTATACCTCACAAGGGATCACCATGTTTGTACTTGCGTTTATTTGTTTATATTTGCTAACTTCTAACCAAAATACCAAAAATATTGCAGTTTGCTTCTTCTTCTTCTTCTTCTTCTTCTTCTCTGTGTGTAGGTTTTCAAAGACCAGGCAGTGTTTTCAATCTAGATGTGGTTGTTCAGTTCATGATTTGATTCGGATGGACGTTTGACCTAATCTTGGTCAAACTATCAAAAGATTGTTTCAACAACAAGTTATTTGTACCAGTGGTTTATTTCTCAGACAGTGCGTGTTCAAAGTTCAAGTTGTGTTGTGTGCGAAGTTCATCAGTTCATAAGTGGTTCATCTGTGGATTTATTTTCCACAGTACGGATTCAATTAATCAAGGCAATTTTCAGACGATGATTGTGACTTAAGTTACGAGTTGTTTAGTGGTTCCGTGTTGGTTGTATTCATTCTTATTAGAGGCTTGTGAAAAAAATCAGGAGTTGGTCGTGGGCTTAAAAAGAATCATCACTTCATCCATTATCCATTTTTCGACTAAACCATATTTTTTTTATATATAACCATTATCCATTTATATTCATATTTTTAATTCAATTCACAAAAATTCCAAATTCTATCCTTTTTTTTCGTTTTTGATCCAATCACATTATTTAGATATTATCCATTTTTTCTAATCCATTTTTAGCCATTTTCCAATTAACATTAAATCCATACTATATTTCAATTCATTTTTTCTCTCTCTCAATTATCTATTTTTGAAGTCCAAATCTAAAGCCAATTTCAATTGGCAATGCATACAAAGCCCATTAACCAAAAAGAAAAAAAAAGTTGAAAGAAAAAAGAGAAAAAACCCAATTCTCCAGCTGTTGTAAATAACGTAACCCAGCCGAAGCTTTCATCAGCGCCACTTCTACACCAGCCGCACATCAACTTTCACGTTACAACACACAATTTACAAGCTGTCTACGCCATATACTCCATCATCAGCCGACGACAACGCATTACTCCAAAATATGTTTCAGCTCAAGCCAAACTTCCAAACTTTTTCCCAGCTAACACCTGAAACACACGCACTACACACGTGTTCCAAAACACAGATGAAAAACAAGAAAAATGATGAATGCACGCGAGAAAAAAGCAGAAGCTATAAAGGTCAACACTTGAACACCTGAATAACAACATCACAAGCTGAATGGAACAAGCCTAAAACGCAGATGTTAACACATCAAACACAGTCCAAAACGCAATAACGGAACAAAGCAAAACACAATTGAAAATCAAACAAAACGCACACAAGGGAGAACATGTAGACTTCATGACCTACAAAAATGCAATCAAATTGAATGAAACAACATTCCTCCTCTCTCATTTTTCTCTATAAATTAAACCCTCTCCTTCAATCAATCTCAAGCTTTGGAGAGCCTTCAAATCCATGCCAAAATCAAAACCATGCTTCATCAAATTCAAACCCCAAAAACAAATTTACAAATGCATCTTGATTTCGAACCATAATCTCGTAATCCTTCAACTTCTTCACTATTTCTCAACATCAACAACAATCACACTATAGATCCACAAATAAGAAAGATCGAGAACCGTGAAATCAAAACAGAAGACGAGATGGAGAAGAAAGAGATCGCGGTTCGTTGAAAAGTAGAGGTTGAAACTGAATCAAGAGTAAGAACGAATCGAGAGTCCAACCGATGTGATTACAAGGCGGAGATGGAGCATTCACAGCGATAATCTTGGACTGAAAAGTATATTAACGACGATGATCTGAGAAGAGAGTGAAGTCGACGGTGGTTTGGTCGTTGTTTTTTCTGCGACGTTTTGTTCTCTGAAGGTAAATAGTGAACGACGTGATTGAAGAAGAATAGAGAATTTATGCATTTATTTTCTTTCTGTTTTTTTTTTATAATTTCTATCATTTTTTTGTTTTTCCTTTAAAACCAGATTTGCGGATGGGCCTTGTGCCATTGGACCCAATTTGCTATACTCAGCCTCCACTTCAACGTTTCCACCCTCCTTTGTTATATATTTTACAAAAACAAATTGTTTTCATCTTCTTTTTTTTTTAATTTTGATTTTTATTTTCTAAAGAAATGTGAGAATTATTTGGAAAAGACTTTGATAGGCTTTCTAAAAAATTTATTCTAATGTTTTTATGGATTTTATTTTAGATCCATATTTCTTATTCATCTATTATTTTTCTTTTGATCGATGAGATCTTCGTTTCGACGATTATTGATTTTCGAAGATGTTTAATCTTCATTATTTCAAATCTATGGATGAATGATCATTTGGATCATTCTCCATACTTTGGGATCGTGATAGGTTGCATTTGATAAATCAATGTGAAATCTCGATTAAGATTAGACTGTTACCATTTTTTATTTTCGTGCGACATATTTTCGGAGGATGATCCATTATATCATTTCTCTAACATGTATTAGCACAAATATCGTTCACCTTAATTGATGTTGTCCGACCCCATTTGTAGGGTAATTACTTCGTAAATTACTCGGCGTTTGCTTACATAGACCTAAACTTGTCCCAAATTCGGAATAAAATCCAATTGGATACTTGCACTTTCGTGGACCAGTCCTCTTGTTGGTCGCATAATCACAAAGTGGTTGATCATTTTGCATTAAGAATTGAGACTTATGAATGTTTGATGCATAAGTGCTTTGGGTCTCCCAGTCTTCTTTCAAACTTCATTGAATTCAATCCTATTTGCCTTTATTTATCATTATAGTGTAAGACACCAAACGGATCCGATTACCTATCGATTTTGGTTATTATTTTTGGTTGTGGTTGATTAAGTTCACCATACCATTATTATTTAAATATTATTATTCTATTAATAAACTAACATTTTAATTCTTTCTCTCACCTTATCCTCTTTATTTTAATCTCTTGCTCCTTATCTCTTTTATTATGCTTTTATTATACTATATCATTCATCATATTATTTATGTTTATATTCATATTATTCTTGTGTTTTTTTTGTCCATTTGTACACAAAAACATTAATAAAGGATTAAACATCTAAAAAACTTGTGACTTTAATTTTGGACTATGGTCACTATCCTTAGCATTGGACTTGGAGCTTTGGACTTAGATTTTAGGATCTTACCTTTTGCTTGAGATATTATGGATTGAATACTTTAGCCCGATTTGGTTTACTTGTTTATGAATATGAGATCCTATTGCTTTGAAGAATGCTCGCCATACGGTTTAGTCGTTCTTACCATAACTTTTACTTTACTTCTTAGGATAGTCTCTTCATCTCCTTCACTTCTTTAATTTTCAAAGCTTCTCCCTATTTCAAAAACCTTCTTTATTTTCAAACTTCAAACCTCTTTCATAATCAAACCTTGACTTAGGTCAAGTGATTCTACCTTTTCATTTCGTTTCTTAATAAATGTTAAACCACATAATCATATTGAAACTTTCTTTTCAAAATACTTTAAGAAATGCAAAACTCATTCAATTATTTTTGTGCCCTCGTGCACTTTTCTTTTTTAACCATTTTTCATATGTTTAGATATGATTCATTCTTTTTAGCGGAATTATTCGCTAAAGAATGACGACTTATCTTTACATTTTAAAATCAATTCAACACATTAACTTTTCACTATTTGTACCACGAACTACGAGGTTTTGATTTCGCATTGCACTTTGTGGGTACGTAGGCATGAGACAAACGTCTCTTCAAACACAAAAATCTTAAAAAACATTTCTCTTCTCATCTCTTCAATATCTTTTAAACAAACATTTTTCAAACCAAAAGCAATAAATATTTCAAAGGGCTCCCGTGGAGTACCACATATATTTTGGGTGCTTAAAACCTTCCCAATTTGTAATTTATCCCCTTACCCGTTCTCTGCTTGATTCTTTTAGCTTTTTGCTTTTAGATTCATTAGGATTTATTCACTCTTTTTTCATTTTTCCTTTGGAATAAAATAAAAGTGCGGTGGCGACTCTGTTTACTTTGAGTTAAGTTAACCAATAGCTTACACTCATGATTTTACCGCTACACATCCCCATTAAACCAAGTGTATTTCTTCTCTTTACACGGAACGTCTAATAAATCAATACTCCCTTCGTCTCATAAAAATGTCTTATTTGCACTTTTTCTATATCTTAAAATAAATGTCTCTTTAGAATCCCAACACAGCATTTATTTTTTTCCACTACTATACCCTTATTTATTAATTTTCACGTTTTTCAACTACTTTATAACTTACTTTTAATAGGGGTATTCTAGTAAATAATATTAGTTTTTTCACTAAAACTAACACATCCAATCATTTTCTTAAGAACCGTGCATTGCTCAAATAGGACATTTTTTATGAGACGGAGGGAGTATTAGATATGAATTGAGAAAATTCTGACATCTCAATGTTCCTACACTCCTCCGATCTACCCTTCCGCTCTCCATGATAGAAAATAGCATTAAAGTCTCCCCCGATACACCACTCACCATCAATTAATCAAGATTTTAACAAAACGAAATCCCTCAATAACTTCCTCTTTAAGGCCAAATTGTACGGCGAATACACATTGATAATGTAAAAGAACTTTTGTCTCCATACAACCTTCACACCCACGTAGCCAACTCCTCTAATATTTCTCAAGACCTCCATCTTTGAATTCCATAAAATAATGAGACCTCCGGAAGATTCGTCGGAGGTCGAAAAAGTCCATCCAACATCAACATTTGGCCAAAAACTCCTGGAAATCTCATGAGTAATGCATCGCAACTTCAATTCTTGAATGAGAAAAATATCTGCTTTACCTCTCGCAATAATCTGACCAATCCGCTTCCTTTTTAACACCCTACCTCCCCCTCTAACATTTAAAGTTCCAATAATCTATATTTGAATTTATGTTTGCAATATATAATCTATTTAAAAAATATATAAATAGATTTTGATATATTTAATTGCTTTAGTGTAAAAAATTATTTTTAGAACATTTGAGTCAAACATAACAGTTGGGTATAGAGATTTCACCTAAATTTTTTCCTTTTTTTTTTTTTTAATTTTGCAAAGAGAGGCTATTACATCATAACTTATCACGAAAGTACCAAGTTAGTTAGAAGAATTAATAAATGTGTGTTTGGTTCAGCTTTGGTGAACAAAAAGCATGTTGCAATGTCATTCCACCGTGGAAAACCAGAAACTACATTTTGTAGCTTCTGGTCAAACGTGAATTTCCACCGTGAAAGTGAATTTGTACTGCCAAGCCAAACATAACCTAAGTAATTTGTTACACGAGTGATCGAGGAGCTCAAAGTTAGTTAGATAGTTAATAGTTTGTTATGGTGGTTAGATTTTGTCAAAGGCTACCATAACTAACCTAGTCTATGTACCTACTTAAGCTACTTTGTGTCATCCTTTCACAATCAATAAAGAAGCTCTTATTTTTCAGATCATGGTAAATAGAGCTCTTCGTTGAAGAGATTGATTCTTCATTTTCATTCTTTAGCAGTTTTCCGATTAAAGTTTTATTGTTCATGTTTTTTTATCTATGTCATCTTCATCATTTCTGATTCGAGCTTGAACATCTTTATTAGTCTTCTTCTTCATTTTTGTTCTTCTTAAGAAATGGCTCCAAGAGATACTCTAATCCAACAAGTTAAACCTCAAATTGATTCAATTTACTATGTGCCACCTAATGATAGTCCCAATTCAATAGCAGTTACAACAAAGCTTGATGGCAACAACTATGTAGCTTGGAGCAGGTCCATGCGCATGGCATTTGGAGCAAATATATGTTTCATATCATTGAAGTATGATTGTCAATTCCTGACATGCATGAATTATATATACTTGTGTGCATGAGGTACTCATTTGTTGGATGTTCATTATTTTATTATAGCATGTCTATCTTTTGAAATTACCTTATGTTTACTTTCTAATTTGTTGGATCTTTTTAGTATCTATATTCTATTTTACTAATTAAAACTTTAAATATTCTATAAATTTATTTACTCATAACTTATTTATAAGGACAAAGTTCAAGAGGATTGGATTACTAAACACTTCTTTACTTGTGAAATTATTCTTTTACATGAGTATCTTTATTTCCATGTAAAGCTATGTATAAATGGGATTTATTATCACTTTTAGTTAAACATTATTGAATTGTTTTGTTTGGAATTTTAATTTCAGCATATTTGAATGTGAAGCTAAGACATGAAGTCTCCTCTTCCATTCGTTCATGCAAGTGATTCAGTTGGAGCAATTAATATTATAGAAGTAGTTCCGAGTTGGATCAGAGCTGACATGGATGAAAGAATTTTTCAAGGCCAAATACATATATCTTCTTTTAATGTGATTATTGATAAAGGGAATTTTTGTTTTAGGCTTGACTTTAAGAGTTTTAAGAGTCTCTGCCATGGCAATGGTACTCTTCATCTACAAACCATGTAATTCTGAGTTGTTTGTGAAACTATTTTTGAACATGGAAATTGATTGTTCGTTGATGCCTTTAGTGTGATTTATGTTTTTTAAGAAAACTTTGTCTTAGGCTACGGTTTTCATCTGTTGCGTAATAATAATTGTGGCCATTTCTTATGCTTTGAAAACCGCGGCCTAAAGCTGTAAAATAAACCGTGGCCATTTGATATATAAGGCGATGGTGTTTAGAATCCGTGGGTAGAAATACACAAATTGCACTCTAAAGAAATAGGAAACGACCGTTTATTCCATGCCTAGAAAATTGTCCCATGTAGTAATAGGCTATGACTTTTTCGCTTTAGGCCGTGGTTTTACGTTGTTGCCTAAAGCCATTTTTTGTTGTAGATTTATGCTATCCATACACCAAAGGTTTGTAACGGGGTAAAATACAATGTATTGACTAATGGTTAAAGTTTCAACGAGATGTTTAAATACTTTAATTATTCTTCAATTTGAAAGGCAATTCTAAAATTAATTCTCACACATTAATCAATTTACAAGATCCTTTAGAAGAACAATTTTAATCAAACCTAAACTTTTCAAGAACAAAACTATGAACACAATGAATCTAAACAGTTAACCCATGAATTCAATTTAAACGATAGATAGATAGATAGATAGATAGATAGATAGATAGAGTCCACCTGGATATATACTAGTTCGGTGCTATTGTCATCGTAAACACCTACATCTAGTCTTCAATGGTGAACCATCGAAGATTTCTCTCTTCCATTAAAATGATATTGGGTTCGGTTCATGTTACAACAATTCAGATAAGCAAAAGATAAACTATAACAATTCAATCTAACTTATTTCTATCTCCTTGTAAGAACTTGTTTGTATCTAGCTACCACCACTAAACTTTGATCTTTATCCAATATCTTGATCTTCAACTTTTGATGGAATCCAATCTTAATAAATTTCTCAATCTTGAAATTCCAAGCCTTAAATCCTTCGCTTCAACAAGCTGGAAAATATATAGAAAAACTCCACAACAATGGAGAAAAGCTCATTCTTCTTTTTCCTTCAAGAAATGGCAAACCTTTGAAATCTCCAAGATCAAAATACCTCTTTGCAAAAATCTGAACACTTCAATGAACAATTAGATCTCTAATATTTACTTACAATTAATCACCACACACATAAGAAAATGTTTTCCATGAGAATGATTAAGATGGAGATTTGAGGACAAAAAGAAGTTGTGCTTGCAAAGCTTTTTCAAACTGAAAAAATTTGATCTCTTGTGAAATGAGGAAATTAAACCCATATTTATAGGTGCAAGAGATAAAGCACAATAAATGATTAAAAACAACTAAATGAATCAATTAAGTATTTCCATGACTCAATTCAATTAGAGAAGTTGACCTGAGTCGAATCCAAAATTAATCAATTCAAAATAGCATCCTGAATCACTCCACGACCCTGACTGAATCAATTAAATTTGGAATTTCAGACTGTGACTTGATTCAGGAATTGATTCGCATAAACAAAACTAAATCAACTTTAGAGGCACTTTCATGAGTCGATTCATGAAATCATTGACTAGAGTCAGAAGGCAAACAACTTAGAATCAAGTTAGGAAAGCTACTGAATCAATTCAAAGAGCTATGACTTTTAGTCAACTTATCATAATGCATGGAAAACTTCTTTAGCATGTATTTGATGATTAATAAGCAAGGAAACTCAAAATAAATAGTAAACGTAAAACAAAACATTCAAATAACGAAATAACTGATATGCTGATATAAGGCAATTTCAGAAGCAAGGTTCCAAGATAATTCTTGAATATTTTATTGAGATGAAAGTCATATGGGATAAATCACTGCATATCAACATATTCCATCATGCACTTGTCGTCAATCCTTCATGTGTGAAGCTATGAAATCAACAAGGAACTGCACCCTTGAAGACCAAGTCATTCAATTCTCAACAGGTTTGAATGAGAAATATTTTGTTGTCAAAACTCTAGTATTCTTAATGGATTCCCTCCCATCAATTAAAAAAGTATATTCTCTACTAGCTCAAGAAGAAAGTAATACCACTCATGCAGCTATAACTGATCTATCCACAATTCTCACCAATTCTTATGATGTTAAGAAAGGTTATGGAGTTAATCACAATAATAAATCTAAATATTACACTAATTATCATAAATATGGCCATAAAATTAACTTTTGTAACCAAAAACATGGTCATCTTCGTGTTTGTAACACGGTGGGAGAACTGACTTTTAGTTTTTTTTCCGCAAAATATGTTGCGGTAAGCAAGAGACGCCACCGACTTTTATTTCATCCAATTAGGAAAGGCATAAAAGAACAGGAAAGAACATTAAAAAGATTTTGAGTTCGGGGGGTAATTTATACAAAGGGAAGGTGTTAGCACCCTTTGTATCCATGGTTATCTATGTGCTCTTAATTGCTTAGTTCACTTTATTTGTTTTGTTTGAAAAGTTTAGTGTATGATTAAAGTATTTTCGTAAATATTTAATTTTATAATGATTCTCGTATGAATGTATACAAAGTGTTTACATGTTTGAAAGTATTTTGAAAAAAAGAGTGTAGGGTGTAAAAAGTATTTGTTTTGAAAGTTGTGAGCAAGCATTAAGAGTTACTAACCCTAAGTTTATAAAGTCTTTCTTGTTATTTCATTTCCTTAGGTACAAAATTGTCCTTACTATTTGTTAGTAAGTAGTCTCATCCTTGGATTTGGAGGGACACGCGTATGGTCATCGTTATGGTCATAGAAGGCAACATGTAGAGATACCGTAACAATTTGAAGGGACTATCATCATTTTCGTAAGGACAAGATCATTTATTCGAAGGTTACTTTGAAGGGACAACGTGGGACTATGATCTTTTATTCGAAAGGCAACTGTGATGATTCATTTCTTTAGGAAACAAGTTAAGGTATCTCTACGTTCGAGGGACTTGACCATTTATTGTAAGGCAACAAAGAGAGGTTACCCTAGAGGTGTGAATGTGCAAGTGTATTCAATTCAGATATTTTAATTATGAAAATTAGGGTTAGCTAACAGTTGATTTTAATCTTACCATACAATCATATTAAACATACATCTAACAATTTATAGTGTTGAAAATAAACCCTAATTTAAACTATTACATGGCTTCGGGAGAGATACATAAATAAAACATGACAGAAAACGTAAAATGCGAAAAATAAAACCTAAAACAATTACAAGACTTTAGCAGTTACATTATTTGAACAAAAATAAAATCGTGCAAGAAAAATAAATTATTACAAATTCCGCACATCCTATACAATTATTCTAAAACAATAAAATAAAATCGAGAAGAAAAATATAAAGGAAATATTGATTAAGATTTTGATTATTTTATTTTTATTAAAAAAATGTGATAAAAAAAAAGAATTAATTTAATGAAATAAATTAAATTTGAATTAATTTTGTAAAAGGAAATATTTTTTTATGTTTTATGATTTTAGGAAAAATATTAACAAATGACCTATATTTTATTGGTTAGAAAAATATTAATTTAGATTAAATAATTATTTTTAAAAATAAAAGAAAATAAATTAAAATAAGAAATAAAAAGGAAAATAAGAAAAATGCCCAAAAAAAGAAGGGAGGACGCTGGGATTGAACTCAGACCCTCTTGGTTACCAGCAAGCATTCCATCCACCAGGCCATGCGCCTTTAGCTGTTAGGAAACAACAAACAAATATTATATATTAAAATTGAATTTCAAAAACCAAAACGTGTGCACAAGGCTTCTTCTTCCTCCAACCGTCCAGGTATTTACCTACAGATGGATTTCGTCACTAAAACTTATAGTGACGGTTATAAATCGTCTTTTGAATCGTCTTTTGAATTCAATGATCCAATCAATTTGGTCTAAAATTGCCTCTATCTATGGTTCCCCAAATTCACGTCTTTCAACCCTAACAATGGTAGATCATGATTCTTGCACATAAACTTCAATTCGATTTCCCAGATATCTTGCTCACATCATACAAAACACAAATATGAAAAGAGATTAGATGTAGCATAAGTATAAATACGAAATCGAAAAATTGAAAGAAAAAAAACAAAAAAGCAAATTCAGTTATGGCGTTTTATGAGGTTTTGGAGAAATGTGATGATTGGTACACCTTCAAAAGATTCTAAGGAATGTTCTTGGACCTTCAAACCTCTTTGAGAATGGCTGCAACCCTAAAACTAAGTTCAACTTACTCTTGAGTTTTTTGAAGTCCTTTATGCTCTCTTTGATCCAAAAAAAATTCTCTTGGCATTTGCACTTGTTGTGGATATATAAAAGACTGAATTAGGTCAATTTGTGGGCTTGGATTCAAGTTATTTTGGGATGTTGAGATTTGATTGGAATTTGATTTGAAAACTTTCTATTTTGGCCATTATTGTGCTATCATGACTTTCCTCTTGTTGTGCACGAATTTGAATCATATATTATATCAATAAACTTCATAATTTGATCCCAAAATAAACCAAAGACCAAATATTTGATTTTTCAATATTTATTTTAATTAAAATTGAATTTAAATGAATTAAATCCAATAAAATATAAAATAAACAAAGAAAATCAAAATATATGACTTATAGGTCGTGGATCATCTTAAGATTAAGCTTGGATTGTGAAAAAGGTCCATTTGGCAAAGACTCAAGTTTGGTCATTGTTTGCCTTATACACCTCCTCAAATTTGCTCAACTTTAACAATGCACAACTTCCTCAATTTTTATCATATGAATGTGCTCTTGGACTTTTTAGAAATCTTAAAGTGTCCTTTAATCACTCCTTTTGGTCCCATGTCCATTTGATCTTCCATGTTCAAGTTATGAGCTTTTGAAAAAAGTTGACTTTTTGTTGCTTTTTAGAGGACCTGTAATGTCTTGGCCGATATCTCTCAAATGAATCATTTCTGAAATTGGCTTGTGAGACACAAAGTTGTAAGGAATTGAATTTCCTTCACAATGAGCTTTGGATGGGAAAATTCTGATGAAATAGTGAAAGTTAGAGTTGGTCAAAGTACAGTTGACTTTCTCCTTAAGAAACTGTTGTACCCCCAAATTTTCTCTCCCTCAATCATAACAATGTGTCTCAAGAGGTTCACAAGGTTCACAAATGGTCAAAAGGATTGAAGACAAAACCTCCTCCTGAACAAGGGATCCATAATTAGGGTTTTGAATTTCTCCAAGCTAAATGGACTTCCAAGGCCTCAAGTGAGCTTCATAACACCCCACATGTCTTCAAGAATCCCCATGTCAAGTTTTAGAGATTTCCCAATAAGTTTGACCAGTCAAATGTTCAGATGTCCAAAAATCAGTCGATTGGGTAAAAAAGTCAAACTGAGGTCAATTGTGGTCAAATTAAAGTCAAACTTCAAGATTTTTTTCCAACATCAAGATTATGAGGTAAAATTCATCATTTGATCAAGGGTTGATCATGATTCATCAAGGGTTGATCATGATTCATCAAGGAAATTTCAGATCATCAAGAATCAGGAGTTTCTAAATTAGGGTTTTCATAGGAAAAGTCAACGGAACTTTAACCAGCCATAACCTTCACACACTTCATCAAAAATTTCCCATCCAAAGCTCATGTTGAAGGAAATTTAATTCTCTACAACTTTGTGTCTCACAAGGCAATCCCAAAAATGTTTCATTTGGAAGGTATGAGCTAAAACATTATAGGTCCTTTTGAAAGTCAACAAAAAGTCAACTTTTTCCAAAGCTCATAATTTAAAAATGGTAAAAAGATATGGAAATGGGACCAAAAAGGTTAGTTAGAGGACTTTCTAAGCTTTCTAAAAAGTTCAAGAACACATGTATAGCCTTAAAGTTGAGGGAGTTGTGCCTTGTCAAAGTTGGGAAATTTTCAAGGGGTGTATGAAGCCAATAAGGCTTAAACTTCAAAATTTTCCAAATGGGCCCATCAAATTGCAACCCAATCTCAAATATAAAGTCATGCACGACCCAATAACCAATTATTCTGATTTTTATAATTGATTTTTTATTATTTTGGATTTTATTTGTTAAAATTCAATTTAAATAAAAATAAAATATAAAAAGTCAATATTTGGATCAAATATTTGTTCTAGAACCAAATATATTACATTTAAAGTGATTGAAAAAGATCCAAATTCATGCAAGACTTTTGAGGCATGAAGAGATTTGATCTTTTTCACATTTATGGCCATGGATTTCTTCACACTCAAGTAACATCAAAACATATAAAAAAGCCCAATCTTTTTTGACCTAATGATTCCATACATATACTAAAACATAAACAACACAAGGGGGACAGAAATCAGCAGCCACATTCCTTGTTCTAATTCAAAAAAATTCACAAAAAAGTTCAAATCGTTTTTACAGATTCAGGTAGTTTCAAAGGTTCTTAAGGGTGACATTAGCTTCCTTGAAGATCATTGATCGTAAATCAATCATCATAAGCATCAAAATCATCCTAAAACACCATAACTGAATTGTTCATGTTCATGTTTTTTTTTCGTTTTTCGATTTCATGTATACGATTGATTTAATTCATATTTAATGTTTGATTTGTGTTATGAGGTAACAAGGATTGTTTCTGGGCAAGAAATTTGGAGAATCATGGCCGTATAGGGGTGGAACCGTAAACTAGGGTTCTTGAGAATTCCATTTGGGGGCGTGTGATTTAAAGGATTTCTGATGAAATTGATAACATAATCATGTTTAGGTACCTCATATTAACCAATTTGAACCTGTAAAATCAATTTATTTCATGTTATTTGCATTATTGAAATACGCAGGGTTCTAGTGACGGAAAAAAGCGTCACTATAAACTATAACGACAAATTGTTGTAGCTATAGCCTAAGACGACAGCCAGAGGAAGAAGAAGGTGGTGCACGCGGTTTTTAGAATTTGAATTTTGATTTTATAATATAAATTATGTTTTCTGTTTATTTGTGTTGAAACGCAGGTAGCCTAGTGGTTAGCGCATGCATGATAGGAGTTGAGGGTCTGGGTTCGATTCCCAAGTCCCCCGTGTTATTTTTTTGAGCATTTTTCTTCTTTCTTTTTTTCATTATATTATTATATTATTATATTATATTAACTAAATAATTAACTAACTTAGTAAATTTTGATTAACTCTTAAACCTTAAAATAATTTTCTCCCAAATATTTTTCTTAAATTAATTTTGGTAAATAAATTTTAATATTATTATCACATAATTATTATTTTTGGTATATTAGTTTTTTTAATTAAACCTATAAATTAATTAATTAATATTAAAACCCTAATTTTCTTAACAATCCTGATTTTTTCTAAAAAAACCCTAATCGAATCCTAAATTTTTCTTTAGACCCTAATCTTTTTCATAAAAAATAATTTCTTATCTATTTTCAATTAATTTACTTGATATATTTTTATCGTATAGATTTATTTTTCGTTTGATTTTGTAATTGTTTCTACCCTTGTAATAGTTTAGATTTATTTTTCCGTTTTTATTTTCCCTCTAAAAAATGTATCCCCCTCCCCTAATGTAATAGCGTAGGATCTTTATTTCTGCTTTTAAAATTTATTCATGGCCACAAATACCTCCTTATCATTCTAGATGACTATAGTAGGTTCACTTGGATTATCCTTTTAAAATTTAATTTGAAGTTGTCGATCATGTGAAAACTTTCATTGAAGTGGTTGAAAACTATGAAGGTGAGGAAAATACACAAGAAAGGGGGTTGAATTGTGTTCACTAAAAATGTTTTTGCTCCTTCAGAATAAAGTTTAAATTCTAAACATAAGTTTAGAACCTAATAATAATTGCAGCGAAAACATATCAAAAGTAAATAAAACAAAATAATGAACACAACCGATTTATTATGGTTCCTCTCAAATTGAGAGTAGTTCAATTCTCTTGCAACACAAGAGATTTTCCACTATAATAAACTCATGATTACAACTGCTTATGCACAAAACTTTATTCTGCTCATATCTACCGTCTAAGGCTTCTTGCTCAATCAGAACCTTATCAAGAATTCTCTGTTTAGATCCTCAGATCCTAAGACTTTCCTTGCTTAAATTCTCCTAGTTCAAGACTTCCTTGCTTAGACCCATTGTCTAAGAATTCTCTGCTCAGACCCTCGGTCCAATACTTCTTGCTCATATTCCTCGAATCTAAGACTTCACTACTTAGACGTATAGTCTAAGACTTTTTCACTCAGACCCTAGGTCCAATACTTTCTAGCTCAGATTCTTTGAATCCAAGACTTCACTAATCAAATGAACAATCCAAGACTTCTTCACTCAGACCCTAGGTCCAAAATTTTCTTGCTTAATCAAATTTAATAAATACTTTCAATGCTCTAGCACATATCAGGAGACTTACATGGCTCAAGCTTCTCAACAAAAGACTTAGATGCTAAAGCACTTAGCAAGAGACTTTAATCTAAACAACTAAACAATATGTTCAACAAATTAGAGAACCAAGTGTATTTGATACAAAGATCAGAGGTACAGGGCAATCACCAAAACAAAGACCTTAAGCACTTAAGATTTATAATTTATTCAATGTTTATGAAATTTTAAGGCTTTTTACACTTTACAAAAAATAATAGAATAATATGCATATTCAATAGTGTTTTTCATTGTTGATCTTGTTATTTCTTCATTCAGATAGAAGTGCATAACACTTTTATCCTTCTTAGCATTCTTTCTCCTTTTCTATTCCTTGTTGAAGATTAAGATTGAATTTACATCTACTTATATAGTAGTTGTAGAATACTAGTTGTTGGAAGAGATAACTTGATCAAGTGTCTTTTCTTTCTCCATAGTACAAGAAACGTTAAAGATAGGTACACCAAAAGAACTTGATCCATTTTGTAACATGTTTAACCATTGCATCTTCCATGAGATATTGTACTATAGATTCGTTCAAAGTAGATATCAGTAAAGCATGTTGTAAACACCCCAAATTTTCCCTCACCCATTCACACCATGGCTTGTGATCTTTTCATATGCATAAGTTCAATCATAGCATCTCATATTGAATTTTTGATTCACTGCATTGGTTCAAAGTCATCTGCATCTAGGGTTTGTGATCTAAGCTATCCCTGAGCCATTTGAGCCACTCCAAAGGTCATCAATCACTTCAAAGGGGTCCATGTATGTTCAAGCATCATATTATATCCTCTCAAAGTCAATAATGTCAAAAAATCACAAGAACTGAGATTGACATGGAAGCAGAGCCAGGTTTAACTGCACAGATGACCTAGAATTAGGGTTTTGGTTTCAAAGGCCATAACTCCAAATTTTTTTGGTTATTCTTGTTTCTATTGGTCTCTATATGGTATAGGGATCATGCATATCAATTTTCATGAAGAAATTCAATGGGGAAGGCATCTAATCAAGAGTTGACTTCTTGAGCAAGTCAGTGCAAAATCAGGGCATCTGAGGCCCCCAATGACCCAACCAAAGGGTGTTCATCATCATTTTGATTATGTATGATCTTTATTTGATCATAGAAGATGTTAGAAGTTCACAAAATTGAATAATTTCAAGCCATTTGCAAAGTTGACTTTTTGGGAAAATGACTTGTAATGTAAACTTGCCATTTTGGGAAACTTTTTCAACCCTTGCTTTTTGATTCAAAAATGCTTCAAATGGGAAAACTTTGGTCATGAAAGTTGTAGAATGGATCATTCCCTTTTCAAAAAGTACAAGAACTTGTCCTAATTCATTTTGGATCAAAAGTTATGGCTTGTCAAAGTTGGGAAAAATCACATAATTTCAAGTTTTCTACCAAAGAGGCAAAGTTGCAAAATCACTTGCCAAGGCAATTTGAGACCTCAAAGTGACTTCTAACCTTTGTACAAACATGAACCAATGTCTAAAAGTCAGATTGCATCAAGAGTTTGCTCATTTTTATGACTTGTGGATCAAGAAACTTCAAAAGGGCCAAAGTTGATTAAAGTTGCAAAACCTCACTCAAACCCTAATCCATGTGCTGGCTGACTTCAAAATTGATCCTATGGTTCTCCTCACTTCTTGCTGCGCAGGACACCCCTCTTGTCCTTGGCTAGCCATGAGCCCATACCTCTCTTACACAAAGCTTGACTTTTTTGCAAAAGACCCATACCAATCACAATAGGGCACAACCACTCTTCTGACCTACCCAAGATTGATAAGTGGACCAAATACATCACAACACAACACACAACTCATGCTGAAGCTCTCTCATAGCCATAGTTCCAAGTTTATGCCTCATATGCATTTTCATTCGAAACACACAACACAGCCTTCAAACACAAAAACAAACTTCACCATTGCTCTCAGCATGATCCACTGATCACAAACCAACCATTGAAACAGCCCAAAACCTCACACAAACCAAACACGATTTCCTCACTTCACTGAACAGAACTTGCTCAATCTCACAAACCAGCCATTTTTAACTCCAATCAAGCCTTGCAAACTTCTCAGGGGGATCATTGGAGGTGATTGGAAGCAAAGAGCTGGCCAGAGAGTTGCAAACTGAGAAAGCTCAAGCTCAGGTACCTCATGAACTTTTTTTCCAGAAATGAAAATTTAAGTTTCTAGATTGTTCCTTATGTCTTGCTGATCATCCAGATGTTTTTACTTTTTGAAATGGCTAAGATTTGAGTGTGTACTGGTTGTCTGAAACTTTTGCTGTTTTGCAAGTTTTGATTCGAATCCTGTTTTGTAGGTCATAGAAATTTGTTTTGAGGTGGGGTTTGGATTCAGGGAGGTTAGAAGGTTTGATTTGGAGCTTTAGAGTTCCAGAAATGGCCTAGGGAGAGAGTTTCATCTTTCGTCTCGCCGGAGAAGATGACCGGAACCACTGTTCCGGTCATCTGAAAGTGATTAAATTAGGGTTAGGGTTTAGCTGAGTTTGAATGCTAGCCTTTGGATCCAACTTCCCGCGCGCTGTGAACGGCCCAGATCCTTTGATTTAGCCCTAATCCAGTCATTAACTTTAATTAATTAGGATTAAAATTTGAATTTCCCAGAAGCAATCCCAGCCACTCAAACGCGCGCCAGTCAATTCCCGCGTGTCCAATTTGAATCTCAGCCTTAGATCTTGCATACTTTCCATTTAATTTCATTTTTATTCTATTTTTATTCATTTAACTTTCATATTTATTTTAAAATAGTTAGAAAAATCCTAAAAATATTTCCCTTTGTATTTTTGTTTCAAATATTTTTCTCATTCAGAAAATGATTTTTATTTTATTTTTTGCATTAAAAAAGTATTTTTAAAATATTTAAATTTTATTTTTAATTAATTAAAGCCTTTTAATTAATTAAAAATACATTTAAGTTTCTAAAAATCACAAAAAAATTCACATAGCATTTAGAAACATTTAGAAACATTGTCCAACTCTCAAACCAAATTTATTTTTTGTTCTTGATGCCTTTTGATTATTTTCTTTGGAATTAAATTCATTTTGAGGCAATATTTTGTGTCAAACTTCAAAAATTCATTTCTGCCTAACCATTGAGAGTTGGGCAATGATTCTTTTTGCATTGCATCTTTCATGACATGTAGTTTATAGGATAAAATTGGCATGAATTGATCTTGCATTTTCAATTTGTTTTGCATTTTTCTTGACAAGGTACCTTAACACCCTAGCAATCTTAGGAAATTCATAACTCTCACTAGGTTAAGAGTTGGATCCCCTCCTTTGGGCAGTGAGTTTGTATAGGTTTAGGGTTCCTTTGATTGCACTTTCAAATTTTTATCATGTCATTTGCTTCTGGTTTTGGATTTTTGCTTTGTATGATGCATATAACCCTAATGCATGCCTTCCTTTGCATCCATCTTCCATTTGCTTGCATACCATGACTTGCCATGACATTTTGTGCATCCATTTGATTCATAATACATCTTAGGACATATTAGAATCATGTTTGATCATTTCATCTTTCATTTGCCATGTTATATGTCTTTTGTGTTCCATAACTTTTCATGTACATCTATGGTTCAAAACATGCTTCTCTTGCCTCCATATGCTTGTATGATCATTCTAATGCCTTGCCTCATGTTTGCATCATCTCTTAGCATCATTAACATCATACTCATGCTTCTGGTTTTGGTTTGCATCATCACATTTCATCTCATTTTGCATTGCATTTCATTTCTTATGCTAACATTTCAGGTGGTAAGTTGTTTGAGAAGTGAATTTGCCTTCACTTCTCATAATCTCTTTTCATCTCTCTTGCATCATTGCTGCATTTTGTCTTGTGCTTTGGATTGAGCTTGCTCATTCTTGTCCATCTTACCTTCTTTCTTCAAGCAACTTGACTTCTTGAGTGAAGCAAGTTGTTTTGCTTCTCTTTGTTTCTGGATCCTTTCATCTGCTTCTCTCCTTGGTGGATCTTTGAAGATTCTTTCTCTTTTAAGCCTCATTAACCCTAGGAATGACCAAGCATGATAACAATTAGGGATTGATTAGTCCCCCACTTAGCTTTTACCTTTGTGTCTCTTTGAGTCTTCTCTTCTCACCTCATAATCAGGGACTAAACCCTAAAGGCTTTAAGGCTTTGTGATTAAGCTTATGCCTGCATCCTTCTATTAGGATGGAGTGTATAACTTTAATCCTAAGTGTTAAACCCTTAATGTGTTTAAATCCTTTAATCAATTCACTTAATAAACATCAAGACATCAAGCTTGTAACTTGGGCCTTGCATTAGGGTTCTAATTCTTCCTTAATTGGTTAAGAAGGACTAACCCTAGTGTTAATGGACAAGTCCCCCTCAAGTTGTCTTACGAACCATAAAACTCACTTATTCATCTTATCATTAACTAAAATCCATCTAATAAAGGCTTTGTTTTGTCATGAGGTTAATCCATAATCATGGATTAAGTTGAGGAGCCTTCCTCAGCTTAAACATTCTCATCTATTATCCTTCTATTGGGATGGTGTAATAAGTCTGTTTAATCCCTGATTATGGCTTAAACTCATTACTTAACACTAAACAAAAACAACAAAAACATCTAAATAATCACAAGTAGGATAATGATCTTAATCCTACATCAAAGGTGATTAAGTGTGAGATACTGACTTCACACTTAAGGTATTCTCATTACCCCTAATCAGAGGGAAGATGTGATGAGTTTACTAACCCTTTGGTTTAGGCTTAAGCTCATTTTCTTATGAAAAAATTCCAAAAGCAATAAAAGACTGAAAATACAAAAAAACAAACAATAATCGTTTCCTCCGGGATTCTTTTCTCATCTCATTCACTCATAAACGAGAACTTGCTTCTTCTGTCTAATGCAAGACAGTTTGCACCTGAGCCAGACAGGTCATACACTTGAGCATTGACAAGCAAGCAGTTCACAAGTCAATTTATCTTTCAGTCTCTTTGGGTCGAACTACAGTGTTCTGACTTCCTCATTGCACGAGAGGATACGTAGGCATAACCTAACAATTATCGAACAAAAGTCTCTGTATATTCCCCCTCTTTCCAGCCTTATCCTTTAAGCCTCATGGTCTTGAGCATTTCATTCTTATTCTTACACTAACACTTCACGTATACACTTCACATTTCTTTTACACTGACACTTGCATTCTTTCCAGCTTTGATACACAAATTGCACTGACACTACCCCTTTAAAACACAAATCTTTTAAGCGTGGATCCCGTCGAGTACGGCGGACAATCTGGGTGCTAATACCTTCCCAGGTTGTAACCAACCCCCTTTCTCAGTCTCTCTGGTTCGCAACCGTCTTATCCATATCTTTTTCCCAGGTCTATGCAGCATTACCTTTCCTCCGGGATAAAAATGCCTAGCTGGCGACTCTTGTCTTTATGAGTTCACCCCTGTGTGTTCTCTATTCATTTCCTTTCTCCTTTCGCCGACCGTTCGCGTCTGTACCCCTTCTGACCTGGGTGTCATTTGGTGGGAGCGACAGCTTGGCGACTCTGCTGGGGAACCTTATACTGTAACCAGGGCTTCTGGTTCTTTTTGAGGGTTCCTCCTAGCGCTTGTTTGATTTGTGTTTACTGGGGTGTTATGTGCTAATTGTGTTTGTATAGTTGTTTCATTTATTGCTTTATGTACAGTTATTTATTGCTTTCCTTATAGCTTTATATATCATACTGTCATACTGTCATCTGGTTGGATCTGGTTTTTGTTTTGTTGGGTGGGGTTCTATTGAGAGTTTGAGGTCCTATACCTGGGACCTGAGTGACACCTAGGCTAGAGTGGTTCATGTTCTTTCCCATTCCATTTCGGTCTGGTGCGGGAATATGAAACACGGTTCAGATGTGGGTTTCTTTTTGAGAACTCTGTGCTACAGATTTCCTGTAGTGCTAGGGCTATCTGTGAAGCCTGCTAAGTCTGGATAACCTTTATTATGACCCTCAGAAACTGAGGTGAATTAGAGGAGGATCTTTTGTGGTTATTGTAAACACTGTACCTCCGGGTTAGAAGTGTTTACACTTCTCATAACTGATCCAAGTCTAAGGATCCTTGTTCTAGAACACCACCTATGAGGGGGTTGGGCTGTTTACAGGTTTGCAGGAACCCTTGGCCACATCATACCCTGATACTTGTTTTGTTTAATAATGCTTCACTTTGGACAGTTCTTGTGATTTAACCTTGGACATGTGGCTTTTTATTTGAGTCCCCCACCTTGGTTACTGGACTTCTGAACCTCCATCTGGACTTCTTGAACATACATGGGCCTTTCATATCAAGACAGTAATCAGATCCAGCTTGATCACAAACCCTTGCATATCATTTGCATAACTCATCATTTGCATCATTTAACATTTGTTTATTTGTTTTTCAGGGTATCCACATTACCTCTGGCTTGGTTTTGACCCCTTCATCTGCATAGACCTCTGTTTCATCAGCTATCTGCTTCAGCCATCTTCATCAGTTGCCTGCTTCAGTTACCTCCATCATCATCCTCAGCCTATTAGTGGCTCATCTCCAGTATCAATCTTCATCATCAGCATCTGTTTTCAGCTCTTCATCAGCAGTCATGGCACCCAAGAAGAGCAACATTTCATACCATTTCTTTGAGCCTATGCTGGCTGGCATCAGGCAGGTCCAGGCACTTATCACTCCAGACCATATCCCATTATTCAGAGAACATTATGGAGGCATCCTTGATATGGTTATAGACTTGGACCCTTCTCAGAGGAGTTTGATCCACACTTGCCTACAGTTCTATGATCCTCCTTTGAGATGCTTCACTTTCCAGAATTTTCAGTTGGGACCTCTATTGGAGGAGTTTTCATCATTGATTGAAGTACCTGTCAGGGGTGGTATCCCCTTCAACCCAGAGATGGCCTCTCCCAGCAATGAAGAAGTGGCAAAAGCACTGTATTTGGAACCTATTTTGATTGAGCAGAACATGTCAACAAAGGCTGGAATTCCTGGCCTACACTTGGACTTTCTAACTTCTCAGGCCATCCTGAAGGCCTCCTTGGGAGAATGGAAGGCAGTTTGTGCATTATTATCCCTCAGTATATATGGGATTATACTTTTTGCATATGAGCCCAAGTTTATCAGCAAGAATGCTATTCATCTCTTCCTTTTGAGGAACTCAGTGCCCACCTTGCTGGGAGATTTCTATTATTCTGTTCACCAAAGGAATGAGAAGCAGAGAGGGAGGTTGGTAAGGTGTTGTGCTCCTCTATTTCATACCTGGTTGCTCAAACACTTACCCAAGACTGATGCTTTCCTAAATCCTCACCAACAGAAGAATTGGGCTAGAAGACTTATTGCTTTGACTTCAGATGACATCAGATGGTGCACCCAGAGCACCAAAGGCAGAGATATAATTACTAGCTGTGGGCAGTTCCCCAATGTACCTCTAATAGGAGTGAAGGGTTGCATCAACTACAATCCTTTGTTGTTTAAGAGACAATTGGGCTATGCTTTGGTTCACCCTCCTAGAGTGCAAGACTTGGCTGAGACCCTGTATTGTGAGATAAAACCTAATCTAGCTGTTGTCAGACAAGCATCCTGGGCTTGGGATAACATCCAGACTAAAGGGATGGCCATTCTTGGGAAATGCAACAATGTGGCTTCAGCTCAGTACTATGAGTGGTCTCATGCTAGGGCTCAGATTTCTGGGATGCCTTTCACCATTGAGGATGCACCTGGACCATCCACAGTACCACCTCCAGCCACTGTCAGCCTGGAAGAATTTGAGAAGCTGAAGGAGAGGAATGAGAATCTGTCTCAAGCTCTGAAGAAGACCCTCTGGGAGAGGAGTGATGGTCGTATAGACATTGAGAGGTTGGAGAAGCTTAGAGTGGAACATCTAGCCAAGATTGAGAAAGCAGAGGACTACATCAAGAAATCAAGAGTTGGAGAGCAAATATTGAAGAATGCATGTAAAGAGGCCCAGTTTCAGAAGGCTATGACTGATCTCTATCTGAAAGAAAGTCAAGATAGGTGGGTCAGAATCACTGAAGCTCGCACTCAGGAAGATAAGAGAACCCAAGCCAGGATTGAGCAGTTAGAGGCCATTGAGAAGAAACAACAGGAGGCTCTTCTAGAAGCCCAAAAGGAAATCTCAGAATTGAAGCTTAGGGCTGGTGTGAAGAGGTCAAAGGACCAGGACAGGCACAAGAAGCTGACCACTGCTATTGCCACCAGGAACCTTCTTATCAGGAACATTACAGAGCATCCAGCTGGTCCTGTAACTGAAGCACTTTTGAAGGAGGTTAAGGAGGATGAGTTTGGCTTAGATGTTTGATTTCTTTGCTTGTTGTTATTTCCATTTGATGTACTTTTATGTTGTATTTTGACCCTTCAAGGGCATATGTTGTAAAAACTATGTATTATTCACCATGTGTAATGTATGTGTTAGTTTGTTTCACTGAGTTTATTTTCTCAAGCAACATCAAAGTATCTTCCTCAGGGTCTGGAAAGGTCAAAACCAAGAACCAAGCCGGATACCTTGGAAACAAATAAGCATACTGCATTGCATACTAACTTTTGTTTTGTTTTGTAGGCTTTTGTTTTGTTGTTACTAACTCTGTTGTGATTCAGGAATTATTGCTCGCCGCCGGGTGTTCCCTCTCAACCGTCCGCACAAATATCCTACTCGCAACAATCTTCCTGGTATCCAGATGGATCAAGTACAGCAAGAGCTGACAGAGGTCAGAACCCAGATGGTTAATGAAAGGCTGGAGATGAGAAACCAAATGACCCAGTTCATGGAAGTAATGAATGGCTTGGCTCAAAGTCAAGAAAAATTGAGGGCATTGGTGGAAAGACAAACCCCAGAAGAACCTCCTCTGGGAACTGGAGGAACAAGTAACAATGAGAGGGGTCAGCCTCATGTTAATCCACCAGTATATGGGCCTCATCTACACCCAGAAATCAACATCCCGGGTAATGTGCAAGGAAATACTACTGGAGGAAGGGTCTTACAAGAAGACCCCCAAGAAGAACAGTTTACTGTGATGGGAGCTGGGGATGAAGTTTATGACAGAAGGTTTGATGAAATTGCTGAGAAATTGAGGTCCCTGGAGTCTCAAAACTCTTTAGGGTTTGATGTCATGGACATGGGGTTAGTGGATGGGGTAAGAATTCCCCATAAGTTTAAACCCCCGTGCTTCGAGAAGTACAATGGAACTTCCTGTCCACGAACTCACTTGCAGTCTTTTCTGGGAAGACTTAAAGCGTACACCATGGATGAGAAACTGTGGATGTTCTACTTTGAAGATAGTTTGACCGGGGCTTCAAGGGAGTGGTACTCTCACTTGACCAGAGCTACCATCAGATGCTGGAAGGACCTAGCTGAAGCTTTCATCAGGCAATACCAATACAATCTGGACATGGCTCCTAACAGAACCCTCCTGATGGGAATGTCTCAATCCTCCAGAGAAAGCTTCAGGGAATATGCCCAGAGGTGGAGACAGCTTGCTGCTGCTGTTCAGCCACCCATGTCGGAAAGAGAAATGGCCGACATGTTCATGAATACTCTGCAGGGAACATATATTGATAGGCTAGCTGCCTTTTCTTCCACCAGCTTCGCTGACGTAGTCATAGCTGGAGAAAGAATTGAAAGCCTTCTGAATATGGGTAAGATTTCTGATAATGGTGCAAGTTCGTCAAGTAATCCCAGGAAGCCTTTTGTGGGACCTAGAAGAACCGGTGAGACAAATGCCATTCATGCCAGCAGGGGCAGACCTCATTATGTTCATAGATCAGTGGCAGCTGTCACAATTCCAGCTCCAATTCCTCAGCAACCAGCATATCAACCACAACCACAACCACATTATCAACAACAAGTTCAGTATCCGCCACAAAGGACTTACAACAATAACAACAGCAATCAACAGCAAAGACCCTTTCAGCAAAGACCATCACAGGAAAATAGGGTGATTGATCCAATCCCTATGCCTTATGCCGCTTTATTGCCACAACTCCTGAAACTCAACTTGGTTGAATTAAGGACATTGGCACCACCAGATCCTTCCAATCTGCCAAGAAACTATGATGTCAACGCCAGATGTGCTTTCCATTCCAATGCACCTGGCCACAATACTGAGAAATGTAGGACTTTACAAATGAAGGTACAAGATCTGGTAGATTCTAAAGCCCTCAACTTTGCACCCCCGCCAAATGTCAGCAAGAATCCCATGCCCAATCATGGAGGACCAAGAATTAATGCTATTGAGGAAGATAAGCCATCTTTTCTAATCACCAGTGTTGGACAGATTCGGACACCTCTGGTAGAGATTAAAGCTCAGCTCCTAGAATGCCAGATGTTCCCCGGGTGTGAGCTCGGTTGTGGTTATTGCAACATTTCAGTCAACGGGTGTGATAACTTGAGAAGCGGCATAGATGATCTTATCAAAAGCGGTGTACTTCAGATCACAACGTCAGCACCTATAAATCCAGCAATCCGTTTGACAACAATTCTTGACTCTTCTACAACTGCAACAACAATCATTCCTACCAACTCCTCAATATCATCAACAATGGCTCCGTCCATCACTTCAACAAATCAGATGTCAACAACCATTTCTTCTACAACATCAGCACCCCTTCATTCAGCAGAATCTTCTACAACGCCAACAGAAATTAATGAAGATGTCTCAGCAGTCACTATCTACTATGATCCGTCAAATGTTCCTCCAAACAACAACTTTCAACAACAAACAGTGGCATCTCCTGCCAGGTCACCAGTCACCATCTACTACGATCCGCACACCATTTCATTACCTTCCTCTGCAGAAGTCAGTCCAGTTACTATCACGGTACCTGGACCCGTTCCATATGAAAGCAGTAATGCCATCCCGTGGCATTATGGCTCCGACCTCTACTGCAACGGGGAGAAAATCACTTTGGATTCTTCAACCTCTTCTCCACAGATTGATAATGTTGGGGGAGGCGGAGGCTTCACCAGAAGCGGACTCCTTTTTGCCTCGCAATTGCAAAGACCTAATGCCGAAGCAGAAGCTGCTGCCAAAGCAAAAGGAAAGAGTGTGGTATTTGAAGAGCCGGCTGTCAAAGAAACTCAGAAGACATCTTTTGAGCAAGATGTAGATGAGTTCATGAGGATTATAAAGAGAAGTGATTACAAGGTGGTGGATCAGCTTCACCAAACTCCCTCAAAGATCTCCATATTATCCCTGTTAATGTGTTCTAAAGCTCACAGGAATGCATTACTGAAAGTCTTGCACGCAGCATACGTGCCAGAAGAGATCACTGTTAATCAGCTGGAAACTGTGGTGGCAAATGTCAACACCAGTCATGGACTGGGCTTTACCAATGTTGATTTAACAGCTGAGGGACGTAACCACAACAAGGCTTTACATATCACTCTAGAATGCAAGGGTGTTGTTCTGTCTCATGTACTGGTGGACACTGGGTCTTCACTCAATGTTCTACCAAAGAAAGCCTTAGTGAAGTTGGAGTACGATGGCTTGGCATTACGTCCGAGTAATTTGGTGGTAAGAGCATTTGATGGCACTAAGAGATCAGTGCTAGGGGAGATTGATCTGTCTGTGATGATTGGCCCGCAAACTTTTAAAATTACCTTCTATGTGATGGACATTCAGCCGGCCTACAGCTGTTTGTTGGGTAGACCTTGGATCCATACCGCTGGCGCAGTTACGTCTACCCTTCACCAGAAGCTGAAATTCGAGTGGGAAGGCCAGGTCATCACCATCTGTGGTGAGGAGGACATCTTTGTTAGCCATCTGGCTACATACAAGTATATTGAGATGGATGGAGAAATCCATGAAACTATGAGCCAGGGGTTTGAGGCCCTGAACATTAATGAAGCATCTGCTGTACTGGGAACCTCCATGACATCTTATCAGCAAGCCAGGAAGGTTGTTGAAGAGGGTACTGCCCAAGGCTGGGGCAAGCTGCTACCTGTGGAGAAGAAGGAGGACAGATTTGGGTTGGGTTACAAACCAACTCAGCAAGATCAATCAGAGGCTGCCAAGAAGCCCAACTTTGTCAGTGGGGGGATGCTCACCCCGGATGCGGTGAACAACTTGGAAGATGAGTCGGAAGATGAGCGCAACCTGGAGAGCTGGATACGTCCAAGGATCCCAGGGAGCCATATCTCAAACTGGTCTTCCCAGGAAATTATAAGGGTTACTCATGCAGAGTAATTATTATTTCCTGTATATTTTAAGCATGCATCAAGTCTTGCATCTTGCCCAAGATGTCAAGACTCATTTTGTAATCGGGCCATCTTGTAATTTTGTGCAAACAGATCAATCAATGAATATCGGACATCTTTTGCAAATGAGTCTTTTTTCTTTTCCGCTCACTGTTTTTCATCTTTCTTTTTGTACAAAAATAAAATGGCAATGTTTTCCAAAATGATAACTTTATTTCACTTTTTTCTAAACAAGATTAAAATCGATCACTAAAATGAACAATCTAAACCCTTGCAGAGAGTGCCTTTCAGACTGCACCGACAACAGCACAGCTATGACTCTGTATGACTTTGACAATCCAATCAATCAAGCTGATGAAGGGGTTGAAGAAGATTATGAGCTTCCTGAAGAGCTAGCCAGGTTGTTAAGGCAAGAGGAGAAGGTTATCACTCCTCATCAGGAGGAGGTCGAAACGATTAATCTTGGTACGGATGAAGATGTGAAAGAGGTTAAAATCGGGGCCTGCTTACAAGACTCAGTGAAAGAGCAACTGATTGACATGCTTCGTGAATATGTGGATGTGTTTGCTTGGTCTTATCAGGATATGTCAGGGTTGGACACCGATATTGTTATGCACAAGCTGCCTTTAAAAGAAGACTGCCCACCAGTTAAACAGAAGCTGCGCCGTACTCGCCCAGATATGGCAATGAATATTAAAGAAGAGGTACAAAAGCAGTGGGACATCGGGTTCCTTGCTGTGACTAGCTACCCGCCGTGGGTTGCTAATATTGTACCTGTGCCTAAGAAAGATGGCAAGGTGAGGATGTGTGTGGACTACCGGGATCTGAACAGAGCCAGCCCGAAAGACAATTTCCCTTTACCTCACATTGATGTATTGGTGGATAATACGGCTCAGTTCTCGGTATTCTCCTTCATGGACGGATTTTCAGGATACAATCAGATCAAAATGTCACCTGAAGACATGGAGAAGACCACTTTTATCACACCCTGGGGCACGTTCTGTTACAAGGTGATGCCATTCGGACTGAAGAATGCTGGTGCAACATATCAACGGGCTATGGTAACATTATTCCATGACATGATCCACAAAGAAATTGAATGTTATGTGGATGACATGATTGCCAAGTCCCTCACAGAATAAGACCACCTAGTAAATCTGTTGAAGTTATTCAAGCGTCTGAGGAAGTACCAACTGAAGCTGAACCCCAACAAGTGCACATTCGGGGTGCGATCTGGTAAGTTGTTGGGGTTTATTGTAAGTGAGAAAGGGATTGAAGTTGACCCTGATAAAGTTAAAGCCATTCAAGAAATGCCTGCACCAAAGTCAGAAAAAGAAGTTCGGGGTTTCTTAGGTAGATTGAACTACATTTCACGGTTCATATCTCACCTTACAGCAACCTGTGAACCCTTGTTCAAGCTGTTAAGGAAAGAACAAACGGTCAGGTGGAATGAAGACTGCCAGAGGGCTTTTGACAAGATCAAGGAGTACTTGCAAGAACCTCCAATCCTTATGCCTCCAGTTGAAGGAAGACCTCTAATCATGTACTTAACAGTATTAGAAGAGTCAATGGGATGTGTGTTGGGCCAGCATGACGAGTCTGGTCGAAAAGAGTATGCAATATACTACCTAAGCAAAAAGTTTACCGACTGTGAACAACGTTATTCACTGCTCGAGAAAACTTGTTGTGCTTTAGCGTGGGTTGCTCGCCGACTAAGGCAGTATATGTTGACTCACACTACTCTATTGATCTCAAAGATGGATCCAGTTAAGTACATATTTGAGAAGCCAGCACTTACCGGACGGGTTGCAAGATGGCAAATGATTCTCACAGAATATGACATCCAGTACACATCTCAGAAAGCCATCAAGGGCAGTGTATTGTTTGATTATCTTGCGAAGCAACCCATTGATGATTACCAGCCTATGAGATTTGACTTCCCTGATGAAGACATCATGTTCATAAAAGCAAAAGATCATGAAGAGCCTGTTCACACTGAAGGGCCTGACCCAGAAGAAGAATGGACTATGATGTTTGACGGGGCTGTTAATATGAATGGCCGTGGTGTTGGTGCAGTACTCATTACACTTAAGGGAGTTCACATGCCTTTCTCGGCAAAACTCACCTTCAACTGCACTAACAACGAAGCTGAATACGAAGCTTGTATTATGGGTCTTGAGGAAGCCATTGACCTCAGGATCAAGACTTTGACTGTGTTCGGAGATTCAGCTTTGGTAATCAATCAAACCAACGGTAAATGGTACACGCACCAGGATCATCTGATACCTTACAGGGATTATACAAGGAGGTTATTGACTTTCTTCACAACAGTCAAGCTTGAGTATATCCATCGGGACGAGAATCAGTTTGCAGATGCTCTTGCTACCATTTCATCCATGATCAAAGTTCAAACTGCCAACTTTGTACCTCAAATTGCAGTATCCAGACTTGACAGACCAGCATATGTATTCTCAGCAGATATTGTTAAAGATGATAAGCCTTGGTTCCATGACATTAAATGCTTCTTGGAGGATCAGGCATACCCACCTGGGGCATCTTCCAATGATAAGAAGACATTGAGAAGGCTTGCTGGTAGTTTCTTCCTGAATACTGACGGGTCCCTGTACAAGAGAAACTTTGATATGGTACTCCTCAGATGCGTTGATAGGGCAGAAGCAGACTTGTTAATGCACGAGGTGCATGAAGGATCCTTTGGTACCCATGTAGGAGGACATGCAATGGCTAAAACGTTGCTAAGATCAGGATATTACTGAATCACAATGGATGCAGACTGTTGTGCCTATGCCAGAAAATGCCATAAATGCCAGATCTATGCGGATAAAGTGCATGTGCCTCCGAATCCTCTGAATGTAATGTCTTCACCCTGGCCCTTTGCCATGTGGGGCATTGATATGATTGGCAAGATTGAACCGACTGCTTCAAATGGCCACAGATTCATCCTGGTTGCTATTGACTATTTTACCAAGTAGGTTGAGGCAGCTTCCTATGCAAATGTTACAAGGCAAGTGGTAGCCCGATTCCTGAAGAGAGATATCATCTGTCGGTATGGAGTGCCCGAGCGAATCATTACTGATAATGGTTCTAATTTAAACAACAAAATGATGGCAGAACTGTGTCGGGACTTCAAGATCCAACACCACAATTCTTCTCCTTACAGGCCAAAGATGAATGGCGCTGTTGAGGCAGCTAATAAGAATATCAAGAAGATTGTGCAGAAGATGGTAGTTACCTATAAAGACTGGCATGAAATGCTACCATTTGCCTTGCATGGGTACCGTACGTCAATCAGAACATCCACTGGGGCAACACCATATCAGCTTGTTTATGGTATGGAGGCAGTCCTACCTGTTGAAGTTGAGTTACCCTCCTTACGGGTATTAATGGATGTTAAGCTGAATGAAGCAGAGTGGGTCCGATCCCGATACGAGCAACTGAGTCTGATTGAAGAGAAGAGGTTAGCTGCAATCTGTCATGGGCAGCTGTATCAGAAAAGAATGAAGAAAGCCTTCGATCAGAAAGTCAGGCTCCAAGAGTACCAAGTAGGAGATCTTGTGCTGAAAAGACTCCTCCCTCCTCATACAGACCACAGGGGCAAGTGGACTCTGAACTATGAAGGGCCATTCGTAGTAAAGAAAGTTTTCTCCGGTGGAGCACTCATGCTCAGTACTATGGATGGTGAAGACTTCCCGTCCCCTGTGAATTCAGATGCAGTTAAAAAATACTTCGCATAAAAATGACCCGCTGGACATAAAAACAGAATGAAAGTCCAGGCAAAAATAGGGCATCCCGGCGAGTCAAAAACAGAATAAAAGACTCGGGCAAAAATAAGGGAAAATAAACAAAAAAATGTACACCCGCTGAGTTGAAAAGCCGCATTGGACAACTCAGGAAAAAATGGGTATCCCGATGGATTGAAAACCCGAAAGGGCGATCCATGCAAAACAAGGGAATAAGTGAACGACTGTATTCTGAATTCGTCTGTATCACTTACAACTTGGTAAGCTTCGAAAGGTTCAAGCACTGGTCAGAATCAGCTCTCTTCAGAAAGCAAGACGAGAAGAACGTCGAATGTCATACGAGTCATAGCCGAGGGAAGCTCCTCAAAGCGTCATCAACATTGCCAATACCTTTTATTTCTCAATTTGTAACAATCTCCTCATTTTAGGGGATTTGTTTCTTTGACTGTATCTTGCCAATTCAGGGCACATGAATTAATAAAATCAGATTTTTCAGTCATGTTTCGTCTCGTGCATTTTTTTCATTTGCAAGAATGTCCGATGTCTTTAAAATACTGATTGCACAAATACAGATGCTTTTCTTCTAAAAAATATGTGCGTGCAGGAAATATACTTACTCCCGGGAGTGTCTGAAACCATGATGGAAATTAATTGTCTATGCCAGTAGTATCAGATGGTGTCAGTATCATGTCTTCAGATCCAGCTATGAGGATTTCGGGGAAGGTACTCAAGAAAGTTAAAGAATTTCAGGAGCTATGGATCCAATTGGCTGTACACTCTCAAAGTTGAAACAATTCTGCTTTCAAATTCAGCTTTACTTTTCCCTCTGAGTCCATATTTACTTTTACCCTAGCAAAAACGTCCATTGGTTGTGTTTAAATGCATGTATGCTTAATATGATTGATGTTTACCAGAAATGCATGAAAATGCAGTAATAGTATTTACTAAGGACGAACGAGGGAAGGATTCCAACGAAGCTTCATCAGGTTCACTCTTACAAGACAGTTACAAACCCTCAGTAGGACGAATCCATCTTCATAAAGTCACATCTCCCCTGGAATTTATATCCATCTCTTTTATCCTCATACGGATATTCGGGAATTCACTTTCCAATAAGAGTACGACGAACGAAGACGGGAGGTTATATCTATCCTACTATCAAACGAAGACGGGAGGTTATATCTACCCTACTATCAAACGAAGACGAAGGTTATATATACCTTGTTATCCCCAGCATACGGAAGGTTATGTATACCTTAACAACGAATCGGGATTTATTTTCCCTGGCCAGCAGTTGTTATACAAAGACATCCAGACGCTTCCGGCAGTCTCATATCATACATACATCATTTACATCATACCATAACATACATATCCATAAATACACAATACATTTACTTAGGTGCATCATACTATGCATGCATACATATAACATAAACTAACATTCTTCTTGCAGGATAGTTACATGCAGATAAAACAGCATCAACAATTTACAACAGGTCAGAAATGATCCATACACTACTCAAGATGTCCTCGAATAGCAGGCAAACGGTCTGTAAAAAAGATTCATTCCCTGGTTCAAGACATCTTTCAGAAGAACAAATCCTGACGTTCTTTTGACCCTTAAGAGCAAATCCTGACGCTCTTTTGGCCCCTTGTTCAAGAGACTTTTTCAGAAGAACAAATCCTGACGTTCTTTTGACCCTTAAGAGCAAATCCTGACGCTCTTTTGGCCCCTTGTCCAAGACTTTTTCAGAAGAACAAATCCTGACGTTCTTTTGACCCTTAAGAGCAAATCCTGACGCTCTTTTGGCCCCTTGTTCAAGACTTTTTCAGAAGAACAAATCCTGACGTTCTTTTGACCCTTAAGAGCAAATCCTGACGCTCTTTTGGCCCCTTGTCCAAGACTTTTTCAGAAGAACAAATCCTGACATTCTTTTGACCCTTAAGAGTAAATCCTGACGCTCTTTTGACCCCTTGTTCAAGACTTTTTCAGAAGAACAAATCCTGACGTTCTTTTGACTCTTAAGAACAAATCCTGACGTTCTTTTGACCTTGGAGAGTAGGCAAACGGTCTGTATAAAGGTCCGCTCCCTAGTCCAAGATATTTCCAGAAGAGATAATCGCCACGAAGATTTATTTCTACTGGTTCATTCCACAAGTCAAATCATGTTGCATAAATGATTCAGAGACGGCCTATACAAAGACCTAGTACTGAGATCCAGTATCAACACAAAGCTATCATCATATCCAGTTCTTTAGATGGCATCTCTAAGCCCATCTCCAATTCTTCCAAGTGGCATCTTTAAGCCCACTCAAGCATATACAACCAAATATCAATATCATGCTATGCACTGGTGAGTGCAAATTTTTGGGCTTTTGTGTTCAATCCCCTTCAACCTTCCAGGTCATGACTGGCAAACATACCAATCTAACCCCTCAGGTTTCAGAAAATTGAACAGGGGCAGCTGTTGCACCCCAAAATTTGCCCTCACAATACAAGACTTTGTGTTCTAAGAAGGTTTACAAGGTTCACAAGTTTCTCAACATTTACAAGACCTTTCATGAGGTTCATGAAGTCTACAAGCTACTTTATGAAGGTTCACAAGGTTCACAAGTTTCTCAACATTTACAAGACCTTTCATGAGGTTCATGAAGTCTACAAGCTACTTTATGAAGGTTCACAAGGTTCACAAGTTTCTCAACATTTACAAGACCTTTCATGAGGTTCATGAAGTCTACAAGTCACTTCTTGAAGGTTCACAAGGTTCACAAGATTCACAATGTTTACATGACCTTTCATGAGGTTCATGAAGTCTACAAGTCACTTTATGAGGTTCACAAGGTTCACAAGGTTCACAATACCTCCCATGAGTATCACAAGACATTTTATGATGGTTCACAAGGTTCACAAAGTTCACAATTGGTCAGAAGAGTTGACAATTCCCTCAGACAATGCACCTCCTAAGCAGTGCATCCAAAACTAGGGTTTTGACTTTAATCAGACTAAATGGACTTCCAAGACTTCAAGTGAGCTTCATAACATCTTATATGTGTGTAAGAACCCCCATGACAAGTTTCAAGACTTTTCTCAAAAGTTTGCTCAGTCAGATGATCAGATAAGTCAAAATCAGTCAATGCAGTTAAAAAGTCAAACTGAGGTCAACTGTGGTCAAACCAAAGTCAAACTTCATGATTTTTTGCCAACATCAAGTATATGAAGTAAAATTCATCATTTGATCAAGGGTTGAACATGATTCATCAAGGAGATTCCAGATCATCAATAATCAGGAGTTTCTAAATTAGGGTTTCCTCAGTAAAAGTCAACTGAACTTTGACCAGCCATAACTTTCACATACTTCATCACCAAGTCTCCACTCAAAGATCATTTTGAAGGAAATTTAATTCTCTACAACTTTGTGTCTCACAAGCCAAGCCCAAAAATGCTTCATTTGGAAGGTATGAGCTAAGACATTATAGGTCCTTTTGAAAGTCAACAAAAAGTCAACAACTTCAAAAGGGCATAACTTGAGATTGGTAAATGATATGGACATGAAACCAGTGGGGTTGTTTAGAGGACTCTTCAAGCTTTCCAAAATGTCCAAGAACACCCTCATAGCATTAAAATTGAAGGATATGTGCCCTTGCAAAGTTGGGAAATTTTGAGTTGGTTTATGATGAAAAAGGGGGTCTAAAACCAATTTCTTCCAAATGGGCTTGCCAAATGATGACCCAATCCGTACATTGACTTCATGCACGACCCAAATGATTAAAAATCAGAATTTTTATTATTTTATTTTTATTTATTTTGATTTAATTCATAAAAAATCATTTTAAATAGAAATAAAATATGAAAATATGTTATTTAATGGAGATTTGGTTTCTAGAATGTCTTCAATATTGATTGGAATTGAAAGGGAAGGAAATCATAAGATTGATCCAAAAATAGCAAGCCTTCATACACAAATATTTGAATTTTAAGACATGATCAATTTCAATCTTTTTGAATCAAAATTTCCACACAACAATTCAATTTTATGACCTAAGTTCACTCATCTATAAGTACTAAACATAATGCAATCATCAAGAAAAAAAAATTTTCTGCCTCCCAAGAGTAAGTTTCATAAACTAAAAAACCTCTCAAAAACTCACATTCGGTTTCAATCTTCCAGGACATTTGAAGGTAATTTGAGAACACAGCCATGATCCTTGGACCTCATTGAGTGGAAACCAACACTTATTTGCATCCAAAACACTCCATAATGCATGGACCGAATCATCCATGTGCTTCATATATTTTTTTTCGAATCATCATATTTACTTATTGATAATGAATTTTAATGATATATTGATGTTTGTTATTGGCTATAGATGAAGTCTGGATATTTTGGTGAAGAGTTATGGCCGAATCATGAGTATACCATGTTTAGGGTTTAAAGCTCTAAATTTGGGTTCTTCAATTTACACAATATAAATGAATTTGGCTGACATAATTGGATTGTACAGGTTGCAAGGAAGTTAAAGATGTTTTTAATTTGATAAAATTGTGCTGTTTGAATAGTGTTTGATGTTCGCAGGTTGTATTGGTAGGAATAATCGCCGGAAAAGTTGTAGATAAATTCGCAGGAAAACCTGCGAACCCAAGGATGATAAGTGGCCTGGTGGTTGGTACGCGCATGAAAGAAGCTAAGGACCCTGGTGGTATGGCATGGGTGTTGTCAAGCAAGGCATCCTGGGTTCAATTCCCAGCCAGGAAAGTTTCAATTTTTTTTATGATTTCATTGTTTTGTTAATTATATTATAATCATGTAAATGTTTTCTAATTCTAAACTTAGTTTTTTATAATTATACATTTAAAATTAAAAACATGTATATAATAATAATTAGATTTATATTTTGTTGTATATAAAATTTAATTTATTTTTGCAAACTCTAATTTAATCATAATATCTTTTTAAAACCCTAATGCAATTTTATAAATTATTAAATCCTAATTATTTTCAAAACCCTAAAATATTTTTCTAAAAAAAATCTAATTGTAATTCTTGTTTATATTTTAATTAGTGAATAAAATTTTATTATAATCTTTAAATTTGTAAATATAATTGTATGATCATATCTTCATTCATGTATCTATCTTATTAAATTTTGTAAATATAATCATAATTGATCCTATTTTTATAATATGTAAATATGACCTACATTGTTTATAATTTAAAATTTTGTACATAAAATCTAAAAAATTAAAATGTTTAATTTATTTTTTTTATAATATGTAAATATTCTATAATTGTTTATAATCTAGTTATGTATGTAAATAATTTTTTAATATATGTTTTAAAAAAATAATTAAAACTTGTTAATTTAATATAATTTATTTTCATAATATGTTTATAATTAACTTAATTTTTATAGCATTTAAGACTTTATGATAATTAATTGTTTATATTTTCTTCGCAATCTTAAATAATAATTGTTCATAAAAATTTGATCTTGTAATTATTATGCTAATATTCTTATTTATTTTATCATTAATGCAATTTATTTTCATATTTATTATTATTATTACTAACCCCATTTATAGATATTGTGATTTATTATTATTATTATTACTAACCCCATTAAATTTGATATTATTTTTATTATTATTATTTTCACTAACCCAATTATAATTATTTATTTATTTTGCTATTTATTTAATTTGCTTTATTATTATTATTATTGTAATTGCTCCTGGATGTAATATTTTGTAATATTTAAATTATTTATTTTTATGTCATGGTTAGTAAAAATAGGGAGTGTAAACATGTATGTTATTTAAAATTAATTTAGATCACTTAATTCAAAAGATAAATATTTAAAATTGTACACTCACACACGTAAGTCGATCTTTGATCGCCATCTCACTTCCTTAGGGATACCTCTCATGTTGCCTAATCAAAAAGGTCAAGTAGGGTGTATAAAGCAAAAGTCCCTCAAAATAAAGTCATCTAGTCCCTTAACAATAAAAGATCAAGTCCCTTTTCGAATGTTGCCTTCGTAATGATCTTGTCCCTTTCGAATAATGATCTTGTCCCTTCACGAGGAACGGAACCTCAACTCATACCTCAACACAAAGAGGAAACGTCCATGGGAGACTTAAAACCCCATCTTTTGTATTTATTTCATTTCATTCTTATTGTAAGCCCAAGGGGCAAACAAATTTATTACTAATAAAAGTTTACTTTCGTGTTTGTTTAAGCAAATTTAAATCCTGCGGTCCTTGAAAACATTGCATATGCATACCATATCATTGCATCACAGGTTTCTTGTGCATAGGTTTCTTATCTTCTCGCTGTTTATTTCAGCAATGGCTCTCGAACAATTTGTCAAAGATCTTCAAGCTCAGAATGCCCAATTTCAAGAAGTGATTCTGAATTTGTCCAAGGGGTAAGAAGAGTTGAACGCACTCCTCTCTGAGGACATGAAGAAGAAGAATCCTGAGGACAACAAGGATGATCAGCTGAAACAACTACAAACTGAGATGGCAGAGATGAGGATCCAGATGAATGGCCAAATGGCTCTTATCCAGAGTTTGGCCCAGGGGCAAGAAGAGTTGAGAAGCTTTGTCAATAAGCTTCGACATAACGGAGTTAGGAATCTAATCATCAGTCAACCTCCATTGAAACAAGCCGACTTGGTTGAAAGGAAGATAATGATAAAAGAAGGAAAGAGACAGGCTACTCCTGATCATCCTTCAATTGAAGAAAGAAGACCTTGTAAGGATAATCCACTTCGATACAAGGAATGTAGAAGACAATTCATCCGGTTCAGCACAAAAATGTCACAAGTTTTGCAATGCCTGTTGGAGATGAAGCTGATTTCCTTGGAAAATTCTCCTAAAAATCCTAATACCTCTTCTCCTCGCTATAATCCCAAAGCAAGCTGTATGTACCACTACGACAGTCCCGGACACGACACAAATAACTGTTGGGCATTGAAGAATAAGATTCAAGACCTAATTGACGAAGGAATACTCGAGGTTACGCCAGAAGGCCAGGTTGAGTTCTTCTATCGTCCATCAAGCATCAAAGCTTCCAGATAACTGGAGTGACAAGTTTAGAGGAAGAGACTTTGAGAACATTTGAATTTTCATTTGTAATTTCTTTTATTTGTTTGAACACTTATTATTATGTTAAACTTTTGTTTTCATTAATGCATTGCATATGTTTGTCTTGAATTAATCCATTCGTTCCACTATATTTTGAATTATGCTTCTTATTTCTATCTTGTGATATTTAACTCCTGATAAAGCTATAAGCCTGTAGAGGGAGGATGACGAAAACAATACCATAATCTTATGCAGTATGCTTTTGAACAGACTATGCTGACGATGTACAGGCATTGTTTCAATTCCTAAACAGTGGAAATATAAGGAAGTTAATCCCTAGTCAACCCTTTTGAGCCTATGAAGTAGGAGTTTTTATTCTCGCACAAATTAAAACCCTTATTCATAACCCGGGGCAGGGTAGTTACTCGGTTAACTCAAATATGCCAATTATCTGTGTTGTACACAACTAATGATGGTTCTCTGTAATCATTAAACCTGACAGTCAATATCCAACAGAAGAAAAACCCACTAAGTCAAAACCTATGAAGGAGACTTAGTAAAACATTAAGACATCCCGCTGACTGTAACCTTGAAATAAGCAGTTCAGGCAAAAAGAAGGGATAATAAAGTCAAAAGGAAAAAAAAAAGAGGTCACTATGAATCCTCAACAAAGAAAGATGACTGAATGTTCAAATAAATTTTGGGTTTCTGAACCATCACAAATGTCAGTGTTACAATTCCAAACTCATTTGAGTCTCAATGCATAAGTTAACTGAGTATAGGACTGAAGAACATCATGGAGAATGGGATGGGTACAAATAAAATTTGAGCCTTTATCCTTTGTTTCTTAAACCGTGAACCAGGCCACGTTATAACCCTTTAAAAGTCCTAACTGAAGCATGGTTAGTTCGAAAGCGTACTGCTACACAAAGGTATCCTGACTCCTTTAGGGCTTATTATAAAACTTGAGTTAATATCACAGTTTTCTAAAAAAAAAAAAGTTTTAAAATAATTCTTTTTCAAAAGCTTCAAGACAAACATAAGCATTGCATTTTTGAATATATTTGTTTGCATATACCTGAGTGTTTGACAAATGGAGAAACTTACAGGATGAATGTTCAATGAACCAAAGTCCTTCCGATAAACAAAGTTGCTTCCTGGATCAAAGCCCATGTATACAAAGGGGCATAGTCATTATCTCCCAGTCAAGGGGGCAAGCCATGATACTGCCTATCTCATGTGGGGCAATCAGGACAGGATTCAGTTATGTTTATGTATCCAGGGGCAGATCTCCACATCTGTCTAAATTACCGAGGGTAGCATTACAAAGTTCATAATGCCAGGGGCATAGTCACTGTTTCCCAATCAAGGGGCATACCAAGGTACTGTTCAATTCATTCGGGGCAATCAGGTCCAGATTCAACAATGCTTAATAGCCAGGGGCAGTTTTCCTCATACAGTTGAATTACCAAAGGTGACATTACAGAGTTCACAATACCAGGGGCATATGCTTATGGGGCATTCTGCTTGTTTCTCTTGAGGTAGCTCATTACAGATACTTCCATTATGGGACAATTCATCCTCAACCAAGGGGCAATGCTTTCTCTTCAAATCTAATACCTGGAGCGTATATGGTCCATTACAGTTTGAAGACACATTCCTCTCATTGTATTACCTTGATATTGGATTCTCAGCTGAAACCATGATGGAAATTAATTGTCTATGCCAGTAGTATCAGATGGTGTCAGTATCATGTCTTCAGATCCAGCTATGAGGATTTCGGGGAAGGTACTCAAGAAAGTTAAAGAATTTCAGGAGCTATGGATCCAATTGGCTGTACACTCTCAAAGTTGAAACAATTCTGCTTTCAAATTCAGCTTTACTTTTCCCTCTGAGTCCACATTTACTTTTACCCTAGCAAAAACGTCCATTGGTTGTGTTTAAATGCATGTATGCTTAATATGATTGATGTTTACCAGAAATGCATGAAAATGCAGTAATAGTATTTACTAAGGACGAACGAGGGAAGGATTCCAACGAAGCTTCATCAGGTTCACTCTTACAAGACAGTTACAAACCCTCAGTAGGACGAATCCATCTTCATAAAGTCACATCTCCCCTGGAATTTATATCCATCTCTTTTATCCTCATACGGATATTCGGGAATTCACTTTCCAATAAGAGTACGACGAACGAAGACGGGAGGTTATATCTATCCTACTATCAAACGAAGACGGGAGGTTATATCTACCCTACTATCAAACGAAGACGAAGGTTATATATACCTTGTTATCCCCAGCATACGGAAGGTTATGTATACCTTAACAACGAATCGGGATTTATTTTCCCTGGCCAGCAGTTGTTATACAAAGACATCCAGACGCTTCCGGCAATCTCATATCATACATACATCATTTACATCATACCATAACATACATATCCATAAATACACAATACATTTACTTAGGTGCATCATACTATGCATGCATACATATAACATAAACTAACATTCTTCTTGCAGGATAGTTACATGCAGATAAAACAGCATCAACAATTTACAACAGGTCAGAAATGATCCATACACTACTCAAGATGTCCTCGAATAGCAGGCAAACGGTCTGTAAAAAAGATTCATTCCCTGGTTCAAGACATCTTTCAGAAGAACAAATCCTGACGTTCTTTTGACCCTTAAGAGCAAATCCTGACGCTCTTTTGGCCCCTTGTTCAAGAGACTTTTTCAGAAGAACAAATCCTGACGTTCTTTTGACCCTTAAGAGCAAATCCTGACGCTCTTTTGGCCCCTTGTCCAAGACTTTTTCAGAAGAACAAATCCTGACGTTCTTTTGACCCTTAAGAGCAAATCCTGACGCTCTTTTGGCCCCTTGTTCAAGACTTTTTCAGAAGAACAAATCCTGACGTTCTTTTGACCCTTAAGAGCAAATCCTGACGCTCTTTTGGCCCCTTGTCCAAGACTTTTTCAGAAGAACAAATCCTGACATTCTTTTGACCCTTAAGAGTAAATCCTGACGCTCTTTTGACCCCTTGTTCAAGACTTTTTCAGAAGAACAAATCCTGACGTTCTTTTGACTCTTAAGAACAAATCCTGACGTTCTTTTGACCTTGGAGAGTAGGCAAACGGTCTGTATAAAGGTCCGCTCCCTAGTCCAAGATATTTCCAGAAGAGATAATCGCCACGAAGATTTATTTCTACTGGTTCATTCCACAAGTCAAATCATGTTGCATAAATGATTCAGAGACGGCCTATACAAAGACCTAGTACTGAGATCCAGTATCAACACAAAGCTATCATCATATCCAGTTCTTTAGATGGCATCTCTAAGCCCATCTCCAATTCTTCCAAGTGGCATCTTTAAGCCCACTCAAGCATATACAACCAAATATCAATATCATGCTATGCACTGGTGAGTGCAAATTTTTGGGCTTTTGTGTTCAATCCCCTTCAACCTTCCAGGTCATGACTGGCAAACATACCAATCTAACCCCTCAGGTTTCAGAAAATTGAACAGGGGCAGCTGTTGCACCCCAAAATTTGCCCTCACAATACAAGACTTTGTGTTCTAAGAAGGTTTACAAGGTTCACAAGTTTCTCAACATTTACAAGACCTTTCATGAGGTTCATGAAGTCTACAAGCTACTTTATGAAGGTTCACAAGGTTCACAAGTTTCTCAACATTTACAAGACCTTTCATGAGGTTCATGAAGTCTACAAGCTACTTTATGAAGGTTCACAAGGTTCACAAGTTTCTCAACATTTACAAGACCTTTCATGAGGTTCATGAAGTCTACAAGTCACTTCTTGAAGGTTCACAAGGTTCACAAGATTCACAATGTTTACATGACCTTTCATGAGGTTCATGAAGTCTACAAGTCACTTTATGAGGTTCACAAGGTTCACAAGGTTCACAATACCTCCCATGAGTATCACAAGACATTTTATGATGGTTCACAAGGTTCACAAAGTTCACAATTGGTCAGAAGAGTTGACAATTCCCTCAGACAATGCACCTCCTAAGCAGTGCATCCAAAACTAGGGTTTTGACTTTAATCAGACTAAATGGACTTCCAAGACTTCAAGTGAGCTTCATAACATCTTATATGTGTGTAAGAACCCCCATGACAAGTTTCAAGACTTTTCTCAAAAGTTTGCTCAGTCAGATGATCAGATAAGTCAAAATCAGTCAATGCAGTTAAAAAGTCAAACTGAGGTCAACTGTGGTCAAACCAAAGTCAAACTTCATGATTTTTTGCCAACATCAAGTATATGAAGTAAAATTCATCATTTGATCAAGGGTTGAACATGATTCATCAAGGAGATTCCAGATCATCAATAATCAGGAGTTTCTAAATTAGGGTTTCCTCAGTAAAAGTCAACTGAACTTTGACCAGCCATAACTTTCACATACTTCATCACCAAGTCTCCACTCAAAGATCATTTTGAAGGAAATTTAATTCTCTACAACTTTGTGTCTCACAAGCCAAGCCCAAAAATGCTTCATTTGGAAGGTATGAGCTAAGACATTATAGGTCCTTTTGAAAGTCAACAAAAAGTCAACAACTTCAAAAGGGCATAACTTGAGATTGGTAAATGATATGGACATGAAACCAGTGGGGTTGTTTAGAGGACTCTTCAAGCTTTCCAAAATGTCCAAGAACACCCTCATAGCATTAAAATTGAAGGATATGTGCCCTTGCAGAGTTGGGAAATTTTGAGTTGGTTTATGATGAAAAAGGGGGTCTAAAACCAATTTCTTCCAAATGGGCTTGCCAAATGATGACCCAATCCGTACATTGACTTCATGCACGACCCAAATGATTAAAAATCAGAATTTTTATTATTTTATTTTTATTTATTTTGATTTAATTCATAAAAAATCATTTTAAATAGAAATAAAATATGAAAATATGTTATTTAATGGAGATTTGGTTTCTAGAATGTCTTCAATATTGATTGGAATTGAAAGGGAAGGAAATCATAAGATTGATCCAAAAATAGCAAGCCTTCATACACAAATATTTGAATTTTAAGACATGATCAATTTCAATCTTTTTGAATCAAAATTTCCACACAACAATTCAATTTTATGACCTAAGTTCACTCATCTATAAGTACTAAACATAATGCAATCATCAAGAAAAAAAAATTTTCTGCCTCCCAAGAGTAAGTTTCATAAACTAAAAAACCTCTCAAAAACTCACATTCGGTTTCAATCTTCCAGGACATTTGAAGGTAATTTGAGAACACAGCCATGATCCTTGGACCTCATTGAGTGGAAACCAACACTTATTTGCATCCAAAACACTCCATAATGCATGGACCGAATCATCCATGTGCTTCATATATTTTTTTCGAATCATCATATTTACTTATTGATAATGAATTTTAATGATATATTGATGTTTGTTATTGGCTATAGATGAAGTCTGGATATTTTGGTGAAGAGTTATGGCCGAATCATGAGTATACCATGTTTAGGGTTTAAAGCTCTAAATTTGGGTTCTTCAATTTACACAATATAAATGAATTTGGCTGACATAATTGGATTGTACAGGTTGCAAGGAAGTTAAAGATGTTTTTAATTTGATAAAATTGTGCTGTTTGAATAGTGTTTGATGTTCGCAGGTTGTATTGGTAGGAATAATCGCCGGAAAAGTTGTAGATAAATTCGCAGGAAAACCTGCGAACCCAAGGATGATAAGTGGCCTGGTGGTTGGTACGCGCATGAAAGAAGCTAAGGACCCTGGTGGTATGGCATGGGTGTTGTCAAGCAAGGCATCCTGGGTTCAATTCCCAGCCAGGAAAGTTTCAATTTTTTTTATGATTTCATTGTTTTGTTAATTATATTATAATCATGTAAATGTTTTCTAATTCTAAACTTAGTTTTTTATAATTATACATTTAAAATTAAAAACATGTATATAATAATAATTAGATTTATATTTTGTTGTATATAAAATTTAATTTATTTTTGCAAACTCTAATTTAATCATAATATCTTTTTAAAACCCTAATGCAATTTTATAAATTATTAAATCCTAATTATTTTCAAAACCCTAAAATATTTTTCTAAAAAAAATCTAATTGTAATTCTTGTTTATATTTTAATTAGTGAATAAAATTTTATTATAATCTTTAAATTTGTAAATATAATTGTATGATCATATCTTCATTCATGTATCTATCTTATTAAATTTTGTAAATATAATCATAATTGATCCTATTTTTATAATATGTAAATATGACCTACATTGTTTATAATTTAAAATTTTGTACATAAAATCTAAAAAATTAAAATGTTTAATTTATTTTTTTTATAATATGTAAATATTCTATAATTGTTTATAATCTAGTTATGTATGTAAATAATTTTTTAATATATGTTTTAAAAAAATAATTAAAACTTGTTAATTTAATATAATTTATTTTCATAATATGTTTATAATTAACTTAATTTTTATAGCATTTAAGACTTTATGATAATTAATTGTTTATATTTTCTTCGCAATCTTAAATAATAATTGTTCATAAAAATTTGATCTTGTAATTATTATGCTAATATTCTTATTTATTTTATCATTAATGCTATTTATTTTCATATTTATTATTATTATTACTAACCCCATTTATAGATATTGTGATTTATTATTATTATTATTACTAACCCCATTAAATTTGATATTATTTTTATTATTATTATTTTCACTAACCCAATTATAATTATTTATTTATTTTGCTATTTATTTAATTTGCTTTATTATTATTATTGTAATTGCTCCTGGATGTAATATTTTGTAATATTTAAATTATTTATTTTTATGTCATGGTTAGTAAAAATAGGGAGTGTAAACATGTATGTTATTTAAAATTAATTTAGATCACTTAATTCAAAAGATAAATATTTAAAATTGTACACTCACACACGTAAGTCGATCTTTGATCGCCATCTCACTTCCTTAGGGATACCTCTCATGTTGCCTAATCAAAAAGGTCAAGTAGGGTGTATAAAGCAAAAGTCCCTCAAAATAAAGTCATCTAGTCCCTTAACAATAAAAGATCAAGTCCCTTTTCGAATGTTGCCTTCGTAATGATCTTGTCCCTTTCGAATAAAGATGACAGTCCCTCCAAAAGTGCTTAATACACCCTACAGTTGCCTTCATTAAACAGATGTCCCTTCATATGTCCCTCACATCCAAGGTAATGACTACCTATTCCTTAATAATAGGGATAGTCTTACCATTTAAAGGATAAAGAACAGAAAGACTTAAACTTTAGGGTAGGTTCCTCATAGTTACTTGCTCACTATTTCAAAACAAATTTCAAACACTTTACAATTTTCAAACAATTTTCAAACACAAGTTTTTTACGCATCCGTACATGGATCATTATCAAACTCTTATGAAAATTTCTATTCACACACTTCACCTTTTCAAAAACAATTTAAAGTGAGCTAAGTAACTAAGAGCCCATGGATAACCATGGATGTAAAGGGTGCTAACACCTTCCCTTTACATAACCTACCCCCCGGACCCAAAAATCTTTTTAAAAGGTCTTTCCTGTTCTTTTATGCCTTTCCTTTGGATAAAATAAAAGTCGGTGGCGACTCTTGCTATCCGCAACATAACTAAAGTCAGTTCTCCCACCGTGTTACAGGTATCTTTGCATAATCATAGCATTCGCATCATATTCTCCCCACAGAGCGTAGCATTCCGTCTAATACGGAGCATTACGGCAAAAATCAAACATATTACATAATCATAAGCCATGTTCAGAATCAAACACTTGTGAATACTGACAATCCGTCAGCGATATACAGAGAAACTCCCTGAATTCCCCGGCAAGAAGCCAAGGCATTTGCCTTGCACTCATAAATACAGATGCACACTCCTTTTGGCACTCGTCCGTGTCATCATTCCCCAGTAAAGTCGCCCGAGCACTCTTTACAAACAGACACTTATATATTACAGATACTTCTTGACACCCGTCCGTGTCATATCCCCAGTAGAAAGCCAAAGCGTCCTCTTTGCACTCACAGATACATATATCCATACAGATTCCCTGACACCCGTCCGTGTCGCCTTCCCCAGCAGGGAAACCTAAAACATCCTGTAAACCATACACTTGTTTATATTACACTTTCCTCTTTTGACACTCGTCCGTGTCACTCTCCCTAGCAAGTTAAACACTCCCGTACACCACTCATACTTGTTACTCCTGTTTTACTCATACAGATACTCGTCCGTATCTTTTATATACCACTTAAATCCCCTCAGAATCAACACTCGTCCGTGTTCTTTGTTAACCAGTTGATACTCGTCCGTATCATCATCTCAGAACATGTGTCAAGCGTTTGTTTCTACCTGATACTCGTCCGTATCATAGTCTTAGGGATGCTCGTCCGCATCTCTAATCCATACACGTGTCAAACACTTATGTCTTCTTGAATTTAGACACTCGTCTGTGTCTACCATTCCCCAGAAGAGTCCCCACAGAATCAACACTCGTCCGTGTTCTTTGTTAACTAGTTGGTACTCGTCCATATCATCATCTTCGAACATGCGTCAAGCGTTTGTTTCTACCTGATACTCGTCTGTATCATAGTCTTAAGGATGCTCGTCCGCATCTTTAATCTATACACCGAACCCAAACACTAATGTCTCTCATTTCTTGGATATAGACACTCGTCCGTGTTTACCTGTCCCAGCAAATTCCAGTGAACTATTTCCTTTCTATCTAACATTCGTCCTATGTCATGATACCTTTTCGGCAGCCGTACCCTGCCAGGTGATCGTCCTTCACCTTTGGATGACCGTCCCTCATCCTTTCCTCAGCGGAGTCTCCATTATTGAAATCCTTTTCTATCCGGCATTCGTCCTATGTCGTGATTTTTAGCAGCCGTACCCTGCTAGGTGATCGTCCTTCACCTTTTGATGATCGTCCTTCATCATTTTATCTGATGGCCGTCCCCATCGTTGATCTTGTTATCTGACATTCGTCCTATGTCGTGATAAACCCTGAGAGCAGTCGTACCCTGCTAGGTGATCGTCCTTCACCTCCTGATGATCGTCCTTCATCATGCTTATCCGATGGTCGTCCCCATCGTCGACCTTTCTATCCGACATTCGTCCTATGTCGCGATACTTTCGGCAGCCGTACCTTGTCAGGTGATCGTCCTTCACCTTAGATGACCGTCCCTCATCTTATCCCCAACAGAGCAGCCGTCCCCTGCTAGGTGATCGTCCTTCACCTTTGATGATCGTACCTCATCATTTAATCCCCAGAGAATCTTTGTCACTTTATTTTGATGGCCGTCCCCATCACAATTTCTTATATCCCCAGCATGTCGGTCGTCCCCGTCATTGCTCTTTCCCCAACAGTCGTCCTCTGCTCGGCGGTCGTCCTCCGTCGCCCGCACTTTATAATATACTTTATTTTCTTTTACAATCTATATCCCTTTTCTTCTTCATTCGGTGAGTGCAAATTTTGGACTGTCTTTGGTATTCAACCACAAGTTATCTTGTTTGCCTGTTAAGTCGTTGCTTACATCCTGCACAGCTAACTCATGCTTGAATAGGGGCAGCTGTAAACACCCCAAATTTGCCCTCACCCATTCACACCATGGCTTGTGATCTTTTCATATGCATAAGTTCAATCATAGCATCTCATATTGAATTTTTGATTCACTGCATTGGTTCAAAGTCATATGCATCTAGGGTTTGTGATCTAAGTTATCCCTGAGCCATTTGAGCCACTCCAAAGGTCATCAATCACTTCAAAGGGGTCCATGTATGTTCAATCATCATATTATATCCTCTCAAAGTCAAGAATGTCAAAGAATCACAAGAACTGAGATTGGCATGGAAGCAGAGCCAGGTTTAACTGCACAGATGACCTAGAATTAGGGTTTTGGTTTCAAAGGCCATAAATCCAAATTTTTTTGGTCATTATTGTTTCTATTGGTATCTATATGGTATAGGGATCATGCATATCAATTTTCATGAAGAAATTCAATGGGGAAGGCATCTAATCAAGAGTTGACTTCTTGAGCAAGTCAGTGCAAAATCAGGGCATCTGAGGCCCCCAATGACCCAACCAAAGGGTGTTCATCATCATTTTGATTATGTATGATCTTTATTTGATCATATAAGATGTTATAAGTTCACAAAATTGAAGAATTTCAAGCCATTTGCAAAGTTGACTTTTTGGGAAAATGACTTGTAATGTAAACTTGCCATTTTGGGAAACTTTTTCAACCCTTGCTTTTTGATTCAAAAATTCTTCAAATGGGAAAACTTTGGTCATGAAAGTTGTAGAATGGATCATTCCTTTTTCAAAAAGTACAAGAACTTGTCCTAATTCATTTTGGATCAAAAGTTATGGCTTGTCAAAGTTGGGAAAAATCACATAATTTCAAGTTTTCTACCAAAGAGGCAAAGTTGCAAAATCACTTGCCAAGGCAATTTGAGACCTCAAAGTGACTTCTAACCTTTGTACAAACATGAACCAATGTCTAAAAGTCAGATTGCATCAAGATTTTGCTCATTTTTATGACTTGTGGATCAAGAAACTTCAAAAGGGCCAAAGTTGATTAAAGTTGCAAAACCTCACTCAAACCCTAATCCATGTGCTGGCTGACTTCAAAATTGATCATATGGTTCTCCTCACTTCTTGCTGCGCAGGACACCCCTCTTGTCCTTGGCTAGCCATGAGCCCATACCTCTCTTACACAAAGCTTGACTTTTTTGCAAAAGACCCATACCAATCACAATAGGGCACAACCACTCTTCTGACCTACCCAAGATTGATAAGTGGACCAAATACATCACAACACAACACACAACTCATGCTGAAGCTCTCTCATAGCCATAGTTCCAAGTTTATGCCTCATATGCATTTTCATTCGAAACACACAACACAGCCTTCAAACACAAAAACAAACTCCACCATTGATCTCAGCATGTTCCACTGATCACAAACCAACCATTGAAACAGCCCAAAACCTCACACAAACCAAACACGATTTCCTCACTTCACTGAACAAAACTTGCTCAATCTCACAAACCAGCCATTTTTAACTCCAATCAAGCCTTGCAAACTTCTCAGGGGGATCATTGGAGGTGATTGGAAGCAAAGAGCTGACCAGAGAGTTGCAAACTGAGAAAGCTCAAGCTCAGGTACCTCATGAACTTTTTTTCCAGAAATGAAAATTTAAGTTTCTAGATTGTTCCTTATGTCTTGCTGATCATCCAGATGTTTTTACTTTTTGAAATGGCTAAGATTTGAGTGTGTACTGGTTGTCTGAAACTTTTGCCGTTTTGCAAGTTTTGATTCGAATCCTGTTTTGTAGGTCATAGAAATTTGTTTTGAGGTGGGGTTTGGATTCAGGGAGGTTAGAAGGTTTGATCTGGAGCTTTAGAGCTCCAGAAATGGCCTAGGGAGAGAGTTCCATCTTTCGTCTCGCCGGAGAAGATGACCGGAACCACTGTTCCGGTCATCTGAAAGTGATTAAATTAGGGTTAGGGTTTAGCTGAGTTTGAATGCTAGCCTTTGGATCCAACTTCCCGCGCGCTGTGAACGGCCCAGATCCTTTGATTTAGCCCTAATCCAGTCATTAACTTTAATTAATTAGGACTAAAATTTGAATTTCCCAGAAGCAATCCCAGCCACTCAAACGCGCGCCAGTCAATTCCCGCGTGTCCAATTTGAATCTCAGCCTTAGATCTTGCATACTTTCCATTTAATTTCATTTTTATTCTATTTTTATTCATTTAACTTTCATATTTATTTTAAAATAGTTAGAAAAATCCTAAAAATATTTCCCTTTGCATTTTTGTTTCAAATATTTTTCTCATTCAGAAAATGATTTTTATTTTATTTTTTGCATTAAAAAAGTATTTTTAAAATATTTAAATGTTATTTTTAATTAATTAAAGCCTTTTAATTAATTAAAAATACATTTAAGTTTCTAAAAATCACAAAAAAATTCACATAGCATTTAGAAACATTTAGAAACATTGTCCAACTCTCAAACCAAATTTTAATTTTTGTTCTTGATGCCTTTTGATTATTTGCTTTGGAATTAAATTCATTTTGAGGCAATATTTTGTGTCAAACTTCAAAAATTCATTTCTGCCTAACCATTGAGAGTTGGGCAATGATTCTTTTTGCATTGCATCTTGCATAACATATAGTTTATAGGATAAAATTGGCATGAATTGATCTTGCATTTTCAATTTGTTTTGCATTTTTCTTGACAAGGTACCTTAAAACCCTAGCAATCTTAGGAAATTCATAACTCTCACTAGGTTAAGAGTTGGATCCCCTCCTTTGGGCAGTGAGTTTGTATAGGTTTAGGGTTCCTTTGATTGCACTTTCAAATTTTTATCATGTCATTTGCTTCTGGTTTTGGATTTTTTCTTTGTATGATGCATATAACCCTAATTCATGCCTTCCTTTGCATCCATCTTCCATTTGCTTGCATACCATGACTTGCCATGACATTTTGTGCATCCATTTGATTCATAATACATCTTAGGACATATTAGAATCATGTTTGATCATTGCATCTTTCATTTGCCATGTTATATGTCTTTTGTGTTCCATAACTTTTCATGTACATCTATGGTTCAAAACATGCTTCTCTTGCCTCCATATGCTTGTATGATCATTCTAATACCTTGCCTCATGTTTGCATCATCTCTTAGCATCATTAACATCATACTCATGCTTCTGGTTTTGGTTTGCATCATCACATTTCATCTCATTTTGCATTGCATTTCATTTCTTATGCTAACATTTCAGGTGGTAAGTTGTTTGAGAAGTGAATTTGCCTTCACTTCTCATAATCTCTTTTCATCTCTCTTGCATCATTGCTGCATTTTGTCTTGTGCTTTGGATTGAGCTTGCTCATTCTTGTCCATCTTACCTTATTTCTTCAAGCAACTTGACTTCTTGAGTGAAGCAAGTTGTTTTGCTTCTCTTTGTTTCTGGATCCTTTCATCTGCTTCTCTCCTTGGTGGATCTTTGAAGATTCTTTCTCTTTTAAGCCTCATTAACCCTAGGAATGACCAAGCATGATAACAATTAGGGATTGATTAGTCCCCCACTTAGCTTTTACCTTTGTGTCTCTTTGAGTCTTCTCTTCTCACCTCATAATCAGGGACTAAACCCTAAAGGCTTTAAGGCTTTGTGATTAAGCTTATGCCTGCATCCTTCTATTAGGATGGAGTGTATAACTTTAATCCTAAGTGTTAAACCCTTAATGTGTTTAAATCCTCTAATCAATTCACTTAATAACCATCAAGACATCAAGCTTGTAACTTGGGTCTTGCATTAGGGTTCTAATTCTTCCTTAATTGGTTAAGAAGGACTAACCCTAGTGTTAATGGACAAGTCCCCCTCAAGTTGTCTTACGAACCATAAAACTCACTTCTTCATCTTATCATTAACTAAAATCCATCTAATAAAGGCTTTGTTATGTCATGAGGTTAATCCCTAATCATGGATTAAGTTGAGGAGCCTTCCTCAGCTTAAACATTCTCATCTATTATCCTTCTATTGGGATGGTGTAATGAGTCTGTTTAATCCCTGATTATGGCTTAAACTCATTACTTAACACTAAACAAAAACAACAAAAACATCTAAATAATCACAAGTAGGATAATGATCTTAATCCTACATCAAAGGTGATTAAGTGTGAGATACTGACTTCACACTTAAGGTATTCTCATTACCCCTAATCAGAGGGAAGATGTGATGAGTTTACTAACCCTTTGGTTTAGGCTTAAGCTCATTTTCTTATGAAAAAATTCCAAAAGCAATAAAAGACTGGAAATACAAAAAAACAAACAATAATCGTTTCCTCCGGGATTCTTTTCTCATCTCATTCACTCATAAACGAGAACTTGCTTCTTCCGTCTAATGCAAGACAGTTTGCACCTGAGCCAGACAGGTCATACACTTGAGCATTGACAAGCAAGCAGTTCACAAGTCAATTTATCTTTCAGTCTCTTTGGGTCGAACTACGGTGTTCTGACTTCCTCATTGCACGAGAGGATACGTAGGCATAACCTAACAGTTATCGAACAAAAGTCTCTGTATATTCCCCCTCTTTCCAGCCTTATCCTTTAAGCCTCATGGTCTTGAGCATTTCATTCTTATTCTTACACTAACACTTCACGTATACACTTCACATTTCTTTTACACTGACACTTGCATTCTTTCCAGCTTTGATACACAAATTGCACTGACACTACCCCTTTAAAACACAAATCTTTTAAGCGTGGATCCCGTCGAGTACGGCGGACAATCTGGGTGCTAATACCTTCCCAGGTTGTAACCAACCCCCTTTCTCAGTCTCTCTGGTTCGCAACCGTCTTATCCATATCTTTTTCCCAGGTCTATGCAGCATTACCTTTCCTCCGGGATAAAAATGCCTAGCTGGCGACTCTTGTCTTTCTGAGTTCACCCCTGTGTGTTCTCTATTCATTTCCTTTCTCCTTTCGCCGACCGTTCGCGTCTGTACCCCTTCTGACCTGGGTGTCATTTGGTGGGAGCGACACATGTCAACTTTTCTTGAGTTTTATGAACTTAGACTCTAGCTGACAAACTAATTTGACAATTCAACTTGCTTTCTATAATACGAATTTCTTTAGCTTTATCACAAATCAGAACCATTGCAAAAGTAATAAGGATTACCCAATGAAAAAAAGGAAAACAATCACAGTGCATGATTAACAACTTGTAAATTTTCAAGATCAGATTGGTGAAGGAATTTGGGATAAATGGAAGACTCAGAAGAAGAAAAAAAAGGAATGAGGTCTGAGGAGGCAGGAAATGAAACATTAGAAGGTCATTATTTAAATGTATGAGCAAGGAAGCCTAAAAGTCTCTTAGGGGTATAATTAGAGTAGAAATCATGACTCCTTAACAATCGCAAAACGACACAGTTCCCATAAAGAATAATAATGAAAGGCTACGTCCTTTCCCAACACATGGAATCCAAAATTTTCATAACTAATCCACTGCTTGGGGTAACTCATCCCGCGGAAATGGCGATCATTAACTCATTAGCCTTAAGAGCTTCACCCTATTAGACCTTATGTTTGGGGAACTATGTACATTTTGGGTATCCATCTCGGGGAATAACGATCAGTAACTCATTAGCCTTAAGCGCTTTATCCCTTTGGGCCTCATGCTTAGAGGATTGTGTACATCTCGGGTACCCTATTCTATGGAATTACAATCTGTAACTCATTAGCCTTAAATGCCTTCTCCCTTTAGGCCTTCCACTTAGGGGCTTGTTACGTCTCAAGTATCTTGTCCCAGAGAATGGTGATCAATAACTCATTATCCTTAAGCGCTTCACCCATTTGGACCTCACACTTGGGGGACTGTATAAATCGCGAGTACCCATCCTAGAGAATGACAGTCACTAACACATTAGCCTTAAAGGCTTTGCCCATTGGACTACGCACTCGGGGGAATGCGTACATCCCAGATAACTAGTTGGATGCATTATGACCATGATATCAGATTTAAGGGCAAGACTAATTGTATACATTTTGGGCACCCTATCCCGACTACTTGGCGAGAATACCAGGATTGAACCAGACACGACTTTATGAGCATTCATTGTTGTGACGTCATAATGTTCAAACATGTCTCTCGAATCTCTTAATGGACAATCAACTGTGTTTATGATCATTGATTAACATTGAAATGATGTGGTCTTCATGACCTCCTATCCGCGTAGGAGAGTCACTATGTAAGAGAACAAACTTCAAATAAGAAAAGGAGAACTCTAAGACTTACATCTCAAAGAACGAAAAAGTCATTCATTTGACTTTTTTATGATCCTATCTGACTAGTATGAAAGGAGTTGTCAACCTGGTGTTTTTTTTTTAATAAAAAAACACACAATGGGGCAAACTTTATATTATAACAAAGAATTAGAGTTAATTTTAAAATTTTAGTATGTGACATAAGACCTTACGTCTAAATTGAAATGAATATATACATTTATTTCAATATATGTCGTGCCAATAACACCGTGATTAGCCATTCATCCAAACATAAACTTATGCTACTTCCATCAACATCTATCATAATTAATTAATCACAAGACTTGAAAGAGTCTTACATTTCACAGTTGACATAGTCTTTGAGTTTGATAAAAGCAGCTTCGATGATAGTACCTTTATTTATTTCCAGTTTGCATACAGCGAAATCTGCCACTTATCAGTAAACAAAAAATGCCATTCTTTTCAACATTAAACCTTGTAGTGGCAGTGTTATTGCTAATACTCTCGTACAAATCTTATGGTGATGAACAACAACAAGAGTCATGTTCTCAAAGGTGCGGAGTTCATAACATCAGTGCTCCTTTCCGATTGAAAGACAGTCCCAAACACTGCGGTGACAAAAGATACATCTTATCCTGTGAGAACAACAACCAATTGATTTTGTACTATAAATCATTTGCAAAATACCATGTTCAATCGATTAATTACAACAACTTCACTATACGATTGTTGAATTTCAATTACTCCAATTATTCTGTCCCCCCTCATCCTCTAGGATCCTATAATTTCACTTCCCACAAATTCATGCCGTACCAAGTGTATGGGGATCGCTATAAATCATTGGTAAAGCCTGTCTTATATGTAAACTGTCCAAATCGTGTTCAATATTCTTCAGATATTTACTTTCCTGCTCCTACCTGTATCAACATTAGTGATTCGTATCCGCAGCAAGGAAATTCTTCATATGTCAATTCTATTGAATTTGGATATGACAAATCTCTTTCTAGATTGGGGCTGGAAGACGGATGTCGTATAGAGTTTATGTATCTCACTTCTTGGAATTTACAAGATGATGACAACAACAACATTTCTTGTATGGACATCCGCGGAATGATGTTTTATGGATTTGAGCTTTCTTGGCTCAACAGTCTTTGTAAAGATGGATGGTTTTCATACCTCGATCAGAATAGCAAACGTCGCTGTATTCATGAAGGTAATTTGCTTCTAAACTCAACCTTTTTTTATTTGGTTAGTTCATTAATGTAGTTTAAAGTTTTATACGTTTAAGTTTTACACCGTAATTAATTTTAATTCATTATATTTCATATGTATACATGCATATGTATAAAACTATTTTAAATTAAAAATTCAAACTAGGTGCATTATTGATAATTTGTTTGTTAATTATCTTACTTTTGTTATTGTAGAATATTGGAGTTATCTGTCTTTGCTTGTCACCTCTATCTTGGTTTACATCGGTAAGTTCTCGCATTCTCTTAAATGAATATAGTGCATATACTTTGTAAAGTGTGAGATTTATGATTAGTTTAAAAGTATTTTACTTTAGTTTTTAAAAGTTTTTTGATTAACTTTAACAAATTGTTTATATAATATATTAAGAAAAATTATTTGGTAAACTTAAATATTAAAATTAATTTGAAAAAGAGAAGAGAAAAATTTTATTTGATAAATTTATTTTCATAATATATCTCACAGACTTAGAATGTACTATTTGGTTGACGGTTCGTTGGGTTATTTGGTTAGTTAGAAACGATGTTATTTTTTGTAACTCTTTTTGAAACATTCTCGATATTGTTTGGAAGGTCAAAATTTCTATTTGGAAGTGGTCTCTATTAGGAGAAATTACTCACTCCAAGTACAATTTATATGATTTTGACAAACACCCCTTATTTTTCTTATCATAAGTACATTTTTTTATCATAAGTGCATTTGATTTGTAATTTTTTTTATGTCTAAGCGAGTTTGTTTCCTCGACCTCTTTTTGTAAACAAGAGGAATACTTTTGTTTTCACTTTTTATATCATTTGCTTACTAAAAAAAGAATGATAAACTTATTATTTTTTATTTATTTTTTATTGTTATTAGCTTTTAATATATGTATCAAATATATACCAAATCTAGGAAAAAGGTTAAATGGGCGGGTACGTTCTAGTTTTATAAAAATGATTTTTTTTTTATTTTTAAAAATAGGTTTTATAAAATTGTTTTTTAAAAAATTATTCATTTTTTTTAAATTGTAATATATATATATATATATATATATATATATATATATATATATATATATATATATATATATATATATATATATATATATATATATATATATATATATATATATTATTGAAGATCAAAACATAGTCGAAATCATAATATTTTTAAAAAGTTGTATCACAATTTGAAAAACTATTTGAAATAACTTCAAAATTAAGTGATTTTTTCAAATTTAATATACTAATTTTTTTCTGATAAATTGATAAAATATCTGAAATAACATTTTTATAATAATTACTCAAACTAAATTTTCATTTAAATCTTTAATGAAAAGGTTCTATGTAAATTTTTCTTACAAAATTATCTTACGCTATAATTTTTTTTTTAAAAGTCAAAATAAACGGATTCTTAATTTTTTTATAAAGCAAGAATTATATTCAATAGAGTACAAAGGGTATTCAAAACCAAATACAAGAGAGCGGTAATACAAAAAATCCCCCCAAAGAGTAGAAATTATCCACCAATTGTACCCTTACGATAAAAAATGAAGCGAATCTTTGTCAAAAAAATAAAGATCACAATTGGGTCGACTAATTTCCCCTATAAAAGACCATCTCCAAATCAAAAATTTCGCTTTCCAAACCAAATCCAAAATATTCCATTTATCCTTCTTGAACAAAATGTCATTTCTCTTTAACCAAATGGCCCAACAAATTGCTAGCCAAATGCTCCCTTCCCTACCGTCCTTCAAAGACTTCGACTTTCTGAATCGATACCATTCCAAAAAAGATCTTTTGGCATCATTAACTCCCTCAAAATGAAATCCCACCCACGACACCATTTTCGTCCAAATTAACTTCGACACAGAACACTCAAACAACAAATGATTAATCGTTTCAGAATGTCCTTCACAAAAACAACAATTAAAGTTATTCCTGGGAATGGAAATTCCACAATGAATGATATTATCTTTTGTTGGCATTTTGTTCAAGAAACACCTCCATCCAAAAGTGTTGATTTTGAGAGGAGCCGGCACTTTCCAAATCAACTCAAAAGCAATATCTTCTCTACAACTAGGGCCATAAAACAATCGACAACCATTAGACAAAGAATATAACGAGCTCACCGAGAATGTAGAGCCGTGATTCCAAGTAATTTTGTCTCTAGCGTGGTTGGATGGTTTCGAAAAACGAATGACATCTCTAAATCCGACAGCCCAAGAAACAGCCCCGCTGGATATCGTTGCCGGCCTGGAATAACAAACAGAGCTGTCGAAGCTGTCTTCACTATCCGACAAGCAGAGCTGGCTGCCGGACACAGTGTCACCTACATGCTGGTGCGGATTCTGCAGTATGTTTGATGTGGAATCAGTCCCGCACTTCACCGACTGAGCACCGCCAGAAGTAGCAGAAGGAGCATCATTATGCCCCTGAGATATAACAACATCCAGCCTCAAAGCATTCAGAACATGTTCATGCAGAGAATTAGTGAAAGAGGTTGCATTATCCAACCTTGTACCTGCAGAAATAAAAGTGTTAGTGTTCCAAAATAGTTCCTCAGGTAGGGTATCAACAGCTACTGGAAGAATGTCTTAATCCCGAGACGTAATTCCAAGATCTCCCCATATCCACCTTCCTCCCGTCCAACCGCCTAGAGATGCAACTGAAACATCTTTTAGGGAAGAACTAGCAAACTCTTCAAGAAACAAATTAACGAAACGACCTTTTCCCGTCCAATTGTCATTCCAAAAGGAAGTAATGTGATCGTTTCCCACTTGGAATTTGCAATTATCCATAAACACGTCTTCGTTGTAAAATGTAAGAATGGATAAAATATCCAACCACCATGTAGAGCAAGATGACCAAACTGATTTTGAAACTCGACACCCCGACATATGTAGACAAATATCTACATATCTAGCCTTCAATAACTTGTACCAAATTGAATTCGACCCTTCCAAAATTCTCCATCTCCATTTGTGAAGTAACACCACATTAAAATCTTCAATTCTTTTTAGATTTAGTCCCCCCCTATCCTTAGGATTACACAAAGAATTCCAATTGATCCAATGCACTTTTTGCTTCTCCTTAGAGCCACCCCACAAACAACCGCTTTGAAGTTTATTAATTTCCTTCCTAATCTTCACCGGGATCTTGTAAAAAGACAATTGAAAGATAGGAAGGCTAGATAATACCGATCTCAAAAGCGTCAATCTTCCTCCAAAGCTCAAAAATCTACCATGCCAACTATGAAGTCTTCTTTCTACTTTCTTCACAAGAGGAGCCCAAGTAGAAATTCTTCTAGGATTGGATCCTATGGGAATGCCAAGAAAGTTAAATTCCTTCGTCTCGGTTTTACAAGCCAAAAATAAAGACACCGCTTCTAGAAACGAAGGAATGACGTTAATTCCAATTAACTTACTCTTATGAAAATTGATCCCCAATCCCGAAACTAGCTCGAAGCCCCGCAAAATAGCTTTGATAGCCCAAATGTGTTTCCAACTCCCATCACCTATCAACAAAGTATCGTCCGCAAATTGGGGTATATCAATAAAACATTTTCTTTACATTAATACCCGCAAACTCGCCTACATGCACCGAGTTTCTAACCAATCCCGTAAGACCTTCCGCCACTATAGTAAAGAGAAATGGTGAAAGAGGATCTCATTGCCTCAATCCTCTTTCCACCCGAAATTCCTTCGTAGGACTTCCGTTGACCAAAACAGATTTTTTGGTTGTAAATATCAACGTTTCCATCCATTTCCTCCAAAGATTACCAAAACCCATTCTACGCAACATGTATCTAAGAAAGTCACAGTTAACTTTATCATATGCTTTCTCGAAATCCACCTTAAAAAGGGAAACCACCTTGTTCTCTTTACTAGCAAAATCCACCAATTCGTTTGCCACTAGAACTCCATCCAAAAGTTGTCTATTGGGAACAAAAGCACTTTGGCAAGGGGAAATGATTGAGTTAAGGACCTTCTTGATTCTAGTAGCCAAAAGTTTTGCCAAAATCTTGTACAAGCAACCAACGAGACAAATGGGTCTATAATCATCAAGCCTTAAAGGATTATCACTTTTAGGTATCAAAGTTAAGAAAGAGGATGTGATTGCCTTGGATATCACCGCACTACTATGAAACTCATTAACAAAATTAAAAAAATCCCCCTTTAAGAACTTCCAACACTTCTTAATGAAAAGAAAGGAGAAACCATCCGATCCGGGGCTTTTAGAACCGCCACAATCCCAAACCGCATTAGTTATTTCTTCCTCCGAAAAAGGCTTTTCTAGATCCTTCCTCTCTTCCGGGTTGATAGCGTTGAAAGGATCTCCCTCCAAGATTGGTCTATCTAGATCCGTTTCCAAAAATTTCGATGCAAAGTGCCTCATAACCTCCTCTTTAACTTCTTCCACCTCAACTAAAACGCCTCTATGAGAGTTAATAGACCCAATAAAGTTTCGTCTCCTTCTTTCTTTCATAATACTATGAAAATATCGGCTATTGTTATCCCCATCGTTGAGCCACTTAATCCTCGCCTTTTGAATAAGGATGTTTTCTTTAATTCTCAAGTTTAGCCAAAATTTGCTAGTCACCCATTTCCTCTTCTCAAGCTCTTCCTTCGACAAAAGACCTTTAAAAGATTCGGCCATACTATCACTTAGGTTTATGTCTTCCACTCCACTCTCCACTTCCAAATCGTACTTCCCAAAAATCTCAAGTCTCCACTTTAAGATGCTCTTTTTAAGTAATCAGAGTTTCTCTTTTAAAACATAATCGCTATGTCATACCACTTGAATCTTCTTCCACTCCTCTTCAAGAAAAGGGATGAAACTTTTGTTGTTAAACCAATCGTTGTTAAATCTAAAAGGCTTTGGTCCCCAATCTGCCGAATCTACAACTAACCACACCGGACAATGATCGGATATGTCTCTAGGTCCAACGGATTGACCCACTACTCCCCACTTTGCAATAGCACCTTCCGAAAGAATAAATCGATCAATTCTACTCATTGAAGAACCATCTCCACTAAACTAAGAAAACTTCCTTCCTTTGCAAGGAATATCCACTAGATCGCTATCTTTGATAAAGTCCGCAAACTCTTTCATTTCCCTCCTACGATTATTACTCCCGCTACCTTTCTTTTCTCTAGAAGACAAGAGAGCATTAAAATCTCCCCCAAGCACCAATCCCCATCCGAATGTTTAATCTTTAAAGCATTGAGATCTTTCCATAAAACTCTCTTAGAAACCAAATTGCACGGAGAATAAACATTTACTATATAGAAAAAAGAATCTCTCCACCTTATTTTAACTCCCACATACCCGGCTCCATTGAAGCTGCACAAAACCTCCACCTTCTCGATCTTCCACAAAATGATGAGACCTCCCGAAAAACCCACTGCATTGTTATAGGTCCAACCAATATTATCATTAGACCAGAAGCTTCTCGCCAACTCCTCCGTTAAATCAGAAATTTTAGATTCTTGATTCAAGAACATGTCTGCCTTCCCATTCTTAATTATTTGACCAATTCATTTTCTTTTGATCGACTTGCCTCCCCTTCTTATGTTGAAAGGGCCTATAATCATTTTTGAATCAATGTTTTCTCCTTCCCTTCCAACAATCTTTCTTTATTGTTCCTCTCCAAATCATTCAATCTTCTTTTGTAATCCAATCTTAAATTTGTCGCCACTATCCCCAGATTTGAAATTGCTTCCCACAGTTTGCCTCCCACCATAGAGTCGAAGTTTTCCTATAACCTCCTGTTGCTCCTTGCTATATCAGATTCAGCTGAGTTGTTGCTATAAAACCGTGGTGCTATAGATTCTGCCTGACTGCCCTCTTTGGAAAAACTACCTCCTGAATTGATAACAACATTGCTATTAAAAAGTTTCCCTTTTAAATTATTGCCTCTAACTGTCTTTTTTCTGCCCCTTTTCTTGGTTACTGGTTCGTCTCCCCCAATATTTTTAAAACGCATAAATTTAGATTTAAATTTGAAGGACGTATTGGTAATATTGTTGCCTCTGATAGGTACGCCTTCTACCACCTTTTCAAATCCTAAGTCAATAGTTTCTTCCGCTTCTTCAATAGTATCTTAATAAGATACCTTTTTGTCCAAAGGATAAGAGGACACATTCTACACTTTCTTACAATTAACCACCGCTACATCAAACGTTCCATCAAGAGACTGTTCCGTGTTACTTTGACAGTGACCCATCACTGTACCAACCCTGCCAATACTCAACACCGGATCTTCCTCTTCCCGGAGTGAATCACAACAATCATCATCTGTCGTCTTCCTACCCTTCCCATATCCTCCTCCTCCATGATTTCTCCATCCTCGTTAGGAACATCATCCCTCATACGCTCTTCTTCACCAGCCCAATCCTCCTCCGATCCGCTAGTGGTTGAAGATTTTATTCCATCTGGAACCTTCTCCGCCCCTGAATCCATCTCCGGTTCTTCCTTCAGATAAATAGAGAAAAATCTCCCATCAATGTCCACCCTGAAATGTTCCCGGATTTTCAGGCCGCAAGGAATGGTAACCATCAATCTTGCCATTTCCATATAGTCACCTTTCATAGTTCTTTCATCCGAGCAAACAAACTTGCCAAGTGAGTTTGCTAATTTCTCAAAAAACTTTGTACACCAAGCATGACAAGGTGTTCCAAAAACTCACAGCCAGATCGTTCTTTCGTTCGCTACATCCGTTTCATCCCACTTTCGAATTTTAGAAAACCATTTCCTCCACCACGTTGTGCCCTCTTCCAACAAGCCTTCCACATCACCTTCTTCCACATCTTCTAACAGAACTAACGACGCTCCAAGGACTGTTATTTTAATGGTGAACACACCCTCAAAATCGAAATTTCGTTGAAGGTTGTAAGCCATTCCAGGTAGAATAGTTATTCCGACAAAAGCCTTATTTAATCTTTCTTTCATTACTGTGGATGAGTAGAAAGAAACTACTAGATTCTCAGGTAGGATTGTGATCATCGGTTCGGTCTTTTCAATAGAATTGTTGAGTGTAGACCCAACAACATCAGCGTAAGAATTGGAAGTAGAAACAAACCTCAGTTGCGCTGCGTCTTTCCTTCTCAAAGAAACCCTTTTCTATTCTTCAATGTGACGATCCCTTCCACCGTTTCTTCCTCCGTCCTTCTTAGCAAAATTCACCACTCCTCTATCATAACGTGGCGAATTTGCATGAATCTTCACCCCATCAATCAGAACATTATCAAGTTTCACTCCAAGCCATCTAACATCTTAAACCTGTGAGAACCTTGCAAATCCAAACCTCTGTCCTTGGACATTCTTCCTTGGTGATACCACCACCTCCACAACATTACCTAAGCACCCAAAAAGAGCATATAAATCCCTAGCAGAAGTTCTTAAGGGGAAATGCGAGACGTAAAAGGATTGCAAATCTTTCGAGTCCTTCACTACACCACCACCGAATGGAAAAATATCTCATTTCGAACGATTGTAGCTTGAATTCCTTTTGTTAACTGTTTGCCACGCCATAGAGATAAAATCGAAAGAGAAAAAGAAACGTAACTTGTCGGTACCGATACACCTGGTTAGAGAGAGGTTGGACCTTCTCTCTTTAACATTTGTACATATTTTTAGCTTTTAGCTTCCTTGCATGGATTCTTAATTAGATACTAATTCACTGAAAGACTAGACAAAGTTTTTTATTTTTTTTTTATTTTTTATATAATTGTCTAATAATAATAATAATAATATTTGATTTCTTAAAGAATATAGTAAGTTTAACACTCATTATTATAATCGAATATCTATATTCGACTAGCAATTCAGCTGATTTAATGAGACTATAATGTCATTTGTATAAATTTAAATAAAAAGTTCTTGTGTACATATTAAAAAATTTCAAAATTTTAATTTTAATTTTTGTGACAGAAATCAAATTGACGTTAGATATTGTTTTTAAAACTATTTTTTAGGGTAATAAATTTCCTTTCTTTATAGGTATGCTTCTTGCATCTCTAAGTGGTGTTAAAATTGTTTTTGGAGTGCCATGCATTGTTGTATTATTAATCTACAAATGGAGGAAGAAACATTTATCGATGTATAATGGAATCGAAGATTTTCTGCAAAGTGACAATAACATCATACCTATAAGATACTCTTACAAAGACATAAAAAAGATAACCGAAAATTTCAAAACAAAATTAGGTCAGGGAGGTTTTGGATTTGTTTTTAAAGGACAACTTCGAAGTGGTCGTCTTGTAGCAGTCAAATTATTGGACAAAGGTAAGTCCAACGGTCAAGATTTTGTCAATGAAGTTGCTACTATTGGTAGGATTCACCATATTAATGTGGTGCAACTGATTGGTTTCTGTGTAGAGGGGTCAAAACGTGCTCTTATATATGAATTTATGCCTAATGGATCACTAGAAAAATACATACATTCTCATATTGAAGAGAAATATTCCTTGACTTGTGAAAAATTGTATTCCATTTCTCTTGGAGTTGCTCGAGGCATTGATTACTTACATAATGGATGCAATATGAAAATTTTACACTTTGACATAAAGCCTCATAATATACTTCTTGATGAAAATTTCAATCCAAAAGTTTCTGATTTTGGACTAGCTAGACTTTGTCCTACAGATAAAAGCATTGTGACATTAACTGCTGCAAGGGGGACTATTGGATACATGGCACCTGAATTATTCTATAGAAATGTTGGTACAATATCTTACAAAGCTGATGTTTATAGCTTTGGAATGTTGTTAATGGAGATGGCAAGTAGAAGGAAGAACTTGAATGCATTGGCTGAGCAATCTAGCCAAATTTATTTCCCTTTCTGGATTTATGATCAGTTACATGATGGAATAGAAGTAAAAATTGAGAATGACACAGATGAAGAAATGAAATTGGCAAAGAAAATGATGAATATAGCTTTATGGTGTATCCAAACAAAACCTAGTGATCGTCCTCCAATGGATAAAGTGTTAGAGATGCTTGAAGATGAAGATGTGGATTTAAAGATGCCTAATACACCTTATTTTTATGTAAAAGATCTACCAACTGAGGATGTTATAGATGATAATACAAACAGTTAATGGTCTTCACTTGTACATGAATAATTTATTCACAATCACAACATTACAACGCAGTTTTATTCATGTATGAAACTCAGATACAATAAGACTTTGTTGATTGTTATTGAAAGGGATACAATCATACAACTTAAATTTGTATTCCTAATAGACCTCTACTACCAGGAATATCCACCCACTCAATTTCAACAACCAATTCACCACTCTCAACATTTCTCAATCTTAGAATCATTTCTTGAATTATTTTTCCACTTTTCCAAATACAACTACTCTCTTCAACAAGACAATTAGTCCTATTTGCTTGAACCCTCTTGACCACACAACCATTTGGAAGAGTATCCAACTTCATTTGTACAGCTTGAGCATATGGTTTCAAGTCTATATCTGCATCACCCAATTTGTCATCCTTGGAGAAAGTGTCCTTGTCAAAAACTGACTTTAAGAGAGAAACAAAATATTCACATTATTAATCATAGTTCATAAATTATTTCATTATAATAGTAAATTAGATGGGAGCAAATTTTCTTACCAGATGTATTGGAGTATGAACATCACTAATTGAAAGGGTTAGTTCTTCATTCCACTCAGGGTTGCAATTGTTTTTCACAACACGAGTCTTCAGCTTCTGCATCAATACAAAACAATAATTGTGAAGATGAACACATCATTATTTAAGACAAAGATTAAGGTTTGGATTGGAACCTGTTCACCCATGTTGACAACAACATAAGGATCGCTGGAATTAGCATCACGAATTGCAATATTAACTCCTCTTTTGATACGAAGTTTGAGAAGACCAAGAATGTTATCCATCATTCACGAATTGTCTTCCCACACGGTTTCGATGATTATGAAGTTTGAGGAACTTGTTTGGGAGTATTTAAAGCAAACGTGTGGAACTAAAACTCAGAATAGAAAAATTGACTCTACTAGGGGAATCTGAGTATATAAGAATATAATAATTGTGATATTTATTAGTGTTGAAAGAGAATAAAGTAAGATAACAACAAAGTTTTGATGCCGACCTTAGTTTTATTTATTTATTTTGACACGTAGAAATATTAGCGGTTGTTGTTGCACCCAACCTCTTTCGATCGAATAAAAGACAAATGATTTTTTTTTTTTACACCATCAATTTAATCTCGTTCGAGAGCGAGTTCTAGCTTCAAATGATTTTAATCTCCTCGCGAGAAATCAAATTGTATAAAAATATTTTACGAATAAATTTTTTCATAAAAATTTCAATTAAAAAATTAGTTTGAATAGTTATTCTTAAAATATTATTTTAAATATTTTATTATTTTATTATAAAAAAATTTAAATATTAAAATTTAAAAAAAAATCACATTATTTCAATTGATTTTACATAAAAATCAATTTTGATATACAATATTTTTAAAATATTACAATTTCGCATATATATTAATCTTCATATATTATTGTTAAGTTATAAAATGTCAAAATTATACTTTTAATTTGAAAAAACAAATATAAAAAAAAAACTTACAATATTTTAAAAACCATTTTTATTAAATTCATTTTTGAAAAGAAAACCTATTTTTTATGGCTAAAATAAACAAGTGTATTCAAGTTGGGTTTTTGCTCAATATAAACACTTATATATTTGTATCTAAACTTGTTATTTCTGGTAAGATATAAGGTACATATTTTTCTAGAGATGAAAATGTACTTCTTTTTTCATTGGCGATGACGTGAAATATATTAGAGGAGATCAAAAAGACCTCCAAATCAACGCCACATTACAGAATCCAAACATACTAAAACAGAATTAGGGTAAAAAAATCAATCGGACATTTGTACCAATTATAATAACAACAAGAAAAAAAAATCAATTGGACATTTTTACCAATTATAATAACAATAAGAATTATGTTGTAAGTTACTGACATCCAACTACCTCCAAGATAGTAAGAGAATTCTATAAAAAAGAATAGTTTCACTATCAATTTCATCATTAAATATAATTTGGTTACGACTCCGTCAAATACACCAACAAGTGACAAATCAAATAAAACCGACAATCGAATGGCAATATTTCCCGCCTAGACTCAAACTCCAAACCAAAAAATGCTCATAATAGGTTTCCTTATCAATAAACGGTAAGCCTACTCAAGATGACACCTTAACCCAAACAAACTTGGTCAAAGGGTAAGAGAATAAGACATGAGAAGAGTCTTCAAAACCATTAAAACAAAAAACGCAAACATGTTCATGGGGGTTAACGATTATTCCTCGAGCTGATAAATTTGCACGAATAGGCAACTTGTCCTGGATGAGCCTCCAGCTAAAAAGCTTAACCTTCAACGACATCCTAGTTTTCCACATAAGATCCAAAACAACCAAAGAAGAAGAATCCAATAGTTGTTGAACACCAACCTGTAGGAATTGCTTCTAGCACGACTTTACGGAAAACAGGTTACACGAGTCAAATGGCCAAAAGAAAAAATCCTCACAACAGCAGACAAAGAAACTTCTTGAAGAATCTGCATAATGGCATCAAATTCATGTTGTAGATTGACATCTTAGGGAGCCTACAACATATCAAAATCCCACTTCCAAAGTCCATCCGTACAACTTCCAAAGTCACTTATAACAAAGGACTAGGTACCCGCAACAACATAGAGGCCAAGAAACAGCAGCCTAAAACACTCACATCCTAGTCATTGGATGTGTTCAAATCGTTTAAGGTTGAAGTTGAGAATCAACTCAACAAATGAATTAAGAAAGTCAAATATGATGGTGGCGATGAATATAACGATAGATATGACGGTTCAGATGAACAACGTCCAAGGCCTTTTGCCAATTATCTAGAGGAATGTGGAATCATCTCACGGTACATCATGATCGGATCTCCTAGCATGAACGGTGTTGCTGAAAGACAAAATCGGACTACTAAGGATATGGTAATGAGTATGATTTGTCATTCTACCTTGCTAGAGTCACTCTGGGGAGAGACACTAAAGACTGCATCATATATTTTAAGTAGAGTACCAACAAAAGCAGTTGCCAAAAAACCTTATGAACTTTGGACTGGGCGAAAGCTTAGTCTCAAACATTTTCATGTGTGAGGATGTCCAACTGATGAAAGTACTTAAAGGCCAAATAAAAAGAAATTGGAGTCTCAAACACTGAGCAACTACTTTATTGGCTATTTTGAAAGATAAAGGGGCTACAAATTTTTTGTTCCTAGATTAAATTCAATTTTTGAGATGAGAACAACCAGGTTATTTGAGGATATTGAGTTTGGAGAGAAGAATAAGGTTAGAGACTTTGTCTTAGAGGAAGAATTGGTAGCAATTCAAAAACCAATTCATATAGTTTCTTTTGATCAAGCAAGAACGAAACCTCCACAAGACATTGTTGAAATTCTTCCAACTCAAGATGATTTGGTAATTCATGAAGAACAAACTCAAGATCCTCAAGAACAAGTGTTACAAGGACCAATACATTTGCAGAGATTCACTAGAGAAAGGAGAAATGTTATTTCAGATGATTATAGAGTATTTCTCCAAGAACATGAGGAAAATAATGGTATGATGGACGACAATCCAATTAACTTTCGTCAATGTTGGAGTACAAATAGAGTAGGGTTTTTGTTATCGTTCCACAGAGATTGTTGTGTGATATTACTGTCGTTCTACAATCGCGCTAGTTTTAAACTTAATGATAACAAGGGGGTTTTGGTTTGAGTAACAGATCATTTCATTTGTATAACAAATTAAAAGCTAACGGTAAAAATTATCGGTTTTTGAAAGGTTTATAAAACACATGTCAAGATTAGGGTTCGACGAGCCATTTTGCACTAATAGAATCAATTAAGCGGATGAACTTGTTTAGACGATAAACATAATCACAATATTCACTCAATATGTTTATCTCTAACACATATTGTGAGATTTACCATTTTGATCCATTGATGATCTCTCACTCAATATATCAAAATGGTAACATTCAAGATCAATACAAAGTGAACATCAAGTCTCATAACTATCTCTAGCCTATGTTTTTTGATGGATGAAAAACCTAGATAAAGTGAGGAACATATTTCTCAATCACGAACAACACAAAGAATATATCATAAAGACAAAGTTTTTCACCATATATTTATCATCACAAGTTCATACATAAGGATCAATACCTATACATATAAAAGAAAGACTTATATACCTTCTAATCTTGACACAAGAGAAGCTTAGCTAGCCATAACAATGGCAACTTCCATAATAAGAAAGAGATGAAGAAAACAAAGCATCAATGGGGATCTCTCGACTATTGATGCGTCGAATCTTCAAAAAAAAGAAAATATATTAAATTTAGGGTTTTATGTCTAAGAAAAAGTGTAACATCCACAAAAAATGTTGATCAACCCTTTATATAGGGGCTGTAAAACGCAGAGCTCGCTAAGCGAGCTGGAGCTCGCTAGCGAGCTATCATTTATTAATCAAATCGTCTTAACTCACTAAGTGAGCTCAAGCCTCGCTAAGCGAGTAACATTCTGCCAAAAGTTGTTGTTGGTCGCTTGGAGCTCTCTAAGTGAGCATGTAGCGAGCCTCAAAATTTGAATTTTTTCAAAGGTATTCAAAAGAGTGTTCTCGTGATTCACGCTTTCCCTTCAAACGGAAAAACCTACAATTATAAAAACCAGAGTTAAATAAATAATCCTTTTAAAGCACTTAAACTATACTTCGAATATTTACTAGAAACAATGGGAAAAAGCATCGATTAACAATTTAAGATCATGAAAAGTGCCAAAAACTAAACTACATATTAACACAATTTAGCACTTATCAACTCTCCCCAACTCGCTTCTTTGTTTGTCCTCAAACAAAGGTGAGATCAAATAGAAATAAGAACAAGATCGGATAAAGATAACACACAAAAATTGATGGTTCAAACCAAAAGTAATGCGCTCACGAGTAATGTTCGACTTCAACATAGAATATCAGCATATTCATGAACTAATTTCTAAACACAAATGACAAGCAAATCAACACAAGCAATACAATGTTCAAACAAGAATCTCATAAATCACTTAACTATGTCAAGCTTAATAACTACGAGGGACAAATCACTCTCATAGTAATCGTGCTAGCATCCAGAACAATTCATGCATTTATCAACTCAATTCAACAGGAAAATCAAGGAAATAAAGATCTCATAAGGACTTCTCAATATTGTAATTGGGCAGGGGTTAACAAGAAAATGATATATATATATATATATATATATATATATATATATATATATATATATATATATATATATATATATATATATATATATATATATATATATATATATATATATATATATATATATATATATATATATATATAAAGACCAATGATTCAAAGTGGCTATCAAATTTTTTTGAAAAATGAAGAACATGTAAACTTAGTCAAACCAACTTATTTCAAACTTTTCCTATTTATTCCTTCCTTTTTTCTTTTCATGGTGCCCCATCTCATTTTCATCAAATATTTTTTTCTTTTTATGCAACTCTAACTTAGAGTGCAAAGTTTATCAAATCACAATTTTTCTTTCTCTTTTCTTTTCTATATTTTCAAGAGGCACCACTTCCATCAATTCTTCTTTTTCACACTCAAATACTCTCCTAAACTTTAAACCATACAATACTATAATGACAATGTTCTTCAAGAAGGTATGTTCAAACAAAGGGTTAAGTGTATACAAAAATCAAACTAGAATGAATCACAATGGTGTTTTTCTTTTTTTAACAACAATGATCACCAATGAATGGTATCCCAACATTTTGTCGACTTTTGTTTTATGATTCATTCTAGTTGTGAGAAGGCTCAAAATTGGATAGCAAATGCTCACACTACTCACTGGGTAAAATGAAGCCTAAAAGAATTGGTGGTTTTCCGAAATATCAAACAATGCCTAGATCACTTCAATGTTTCCAAGATTTACCAATGAATACAAGATAAAAACATGAATCACACGAGCTAACAACAATTACATAAACACTAATTTGTGAATAATGGAGGTCACTCACTTTTGTGGTTTGTCCTAAATGATTCTCATATGAACAAGTATGCAATATGAATAAAGCTTGAAATTTGCAGAAAGTAAAAAGTTCATACGCATGTTATATTCTATAAAGCACAAACAAAGTACCTTTTTCGCGCAAACTTTCAGAATTATATCATCACCATCAATGATAGGTGAAACACATCGCTTTGATCAAAGAAAAGTAAACTTGTTTCATCCATCAAACACCTTAATTCAAGCATAAACACAAAATTTTTAAACAAAAAGCATACGCCCGGATGTTAACTAAAATAGATATCCAGAATACAAAATAACAGCATCCACCTAGATGGGAGCAAACAATAAATTCCAAAATAGCAAAACATAATTCACATCCGCCCGGATGTTAACTACAAAAAGAAATCCAAAACAACAATTAAAAATATCCACTAAAATCTAACAACCTATCAAGTTAAAAAAAACAATAAATAAAAGTCAGAATAATCAAACCCTCAGAACCCATCAGTAGGAACTAGAGCTAGACTCATCGTCATCATCTGCGCCATCAGCAACATCAACATCGACATCATCATACACAGCTCCCCCTATAAGAAGTAGGCCTATCCTCAGGCCATGTTGTATAAGCTCTAAACTCCTCCATAGAATGCAAGGAATGATCCACAGAGGGTTCCCTAATTTGTATCTGCAACTGCATCATAGATTTATACAAAAATGATAATTCACGATGATTAGCCTCATGCATGGCCCAGTTGGCCACACCACTCGGATCAAAAGTGTGCCCAGCAGAAGGTGCACCTCTAGGAGGAGGTGCAGGAGCAACAAGAACAACTCCAGAAGTAGGCAAGCAAAATCTGGTGCAAAAATCATCATCAATCAAACCCAATTTCATATTCCCCTGTGAGGGAAGTGTGACACCAACCTTCCTGCACATAGTCTTGACCAAACCAGGATGAGTGAGCGCACAAGTCGCTCTCGAACCATGAGGGGTGCCACTTATAGTAATTCGCCTAAACTCCGAGGAAATAATCTGAGCAAGGTTGACCACCTTGTCATCCATAATGCAATAGATGAGAGCGGCCACCTCAAGAGTAATATCAGAAGTGTGGCTTTTCGGTATTAGGTTATGCAAGACAATCAACATAATGATTTGAGCTCCATTTCTCAACATTCCTTTCTTGAATCGCAACAGTGCTCCAGTAGCACTCACCTCATTAGAATTGTCCTCAAAATAAATTAATTGCCTCACACACTCAATATCCCAATTCCTCCGAGCTTCATCCTACCAAAGTCACACAACCCATCATCCGGTAACTCTACATGACCTCTGAGGTAACTACTAATACTAGCCCTGGAGAAATCATTTGTCTTCCCCCTCACCCAAGTCTTAGAAGAAAACGACTCATTCTCAATACCGGTAGGAATGGCGTTTGTAAAGAAATCTCTTACTATCTCAAGGTGAAACTCTGGATGAGGTTCACAAAGAACAGCATAATCACCTTCTTCCAAGACTTCTCCAACATTCCCATAATGTCCATGAAGACTTAACCAAACAATCCTATCAGCCCAAACAGACCTTTTTTCCAACAGTAGATACCTCTCATGATGTTCCAGACTCAAAAAACGGGCCCGATCAAAAGTTACGGACGAAGGACGCCTAGAGGTAGATGATGATCCAACTTGAGGCTTTTTGCAACTTCCTGACATTTGAAAAGCAAAAAAAAAACACGAGCAAACCGAAAAAATTATATAGGAAAATAACACGAAAAATTCTTAAGAATCCTAATAAGTCCTCACAATTGTTCACTATAATTAAAAACAAAAGCAGAAAAAGGGGGAATTTCTGAAACTCCCAGGACTCGCTAAGCGAGCAATGCAAATTTACAAAAGTTCCTCCATTGCTACAGGTTCAAATCCATATCACAAACAGACCTAGGGGCCCTTCTAAACAACGGGATTAATAGAGATAAATGACATGCATAAACCATAACTAACACAAACAGAAATAATCCCAAATTCGTGCCCTAATTTCTCAACTTTTCATTCCCTAATCAACATGAAACCATGATTCTAACTAAATAGAAATATAGGAAGATGGTAGAGACAATTTAAAAGTAAGAACAAGGGTAATTTCCTTATTAACATTTTCAAAAAATTCCCCAAAATGGTTTTTACAAAAATCAAACATAAAACTAAAAACAAATCTTACCTTTAGAACAAAAATGGAGGAATGAAATTGGAGGAAGAAAGATGAAGCATTAAAAATCTTGAAATCTTTGAAGGAGAGGAGAACTCTTTGAACTTTTGTGAAAAGTTTGAAAAAAAAATGAAATAAGAGGCAACCCTAGTCCTCTCTCCCTCCTTCATAAAATAAACTGGGTCGGGTCTGGCTAGATGGGCCCAGTTCAGCCAAATATATATTTTCAAAAATTCGCAAAGCTCTCTAAGCGAGAAATTTACTGGAAGGAAGGCTCTCTTTTTCTCAAACACTCTCTAAGCGAACAGGAACTTGCTAAGCGAGCTATGCAACTCAAAAACTCCTCCCAGCAGCTTAAAAATCAACTTTCTAGCCTCCAAAATATGGTTACACACCATAATTAACAAAAAATGCAGTAAAAACTTATAGAACTAGGGTGTCTCCCAACGAGCGTTTGTTTAACGTCAGATAAGCTCGACGGTCCAAGATGATCAATGATCATCGAGGGGAATAGAACAATGCTCACTATCGAAACTACCTCCTAGGTATATTTTGAGACGTTGGCCGTTAACGGACCAACTAACCTTCTTTTCTAAATCTTCGATCACTACCACACCACTAACGATAGTGGAAAATGATATTTTCTAGTAGCGGTATTCAATCGTCTCTAGTCTATACACATTTTCCACCATGTGACAACCTTTGTCGGGATAAGCTCATTATTTTCATTATGGATCACGGTAATTCCACCTTTTTTTGGTACAACATGTATAGGGTTTACCCATGCGCTATCAGAAATGGGATAGATCATTCTCGCATCAGGAAGTTTCACTACTTATTTTTGAAACTCCTCCTTCATTGTCAAATTCAAACGCCATTATGGTTGAGCTACCGCTTTGAAGTCTTCCTCCATGAGAATCTTGTGCATGCAATAAGATGGACTTATTCCTTTGAGATCGGAAAGAACCCATCCTAATGCTTCTTGATTTTTCTTTAACACATGAATCAAATGATACTCCTCATTGATAGACAACACATTGCTAATGATTACCGGGTTGTTTCCACTATCGTCTAAGAATGCATACTTCAAGTTTGAAGGTAGCACCTTTAATTCTACTTGCACTTTTTCATCACTTTCCTCTTTTTTCAATTCTTCAACTTCAATCTCCCAAGGTTGCAATTCTTTCAACATCTCTAGTTCCTTCAAACACTCCTCAATATCTCTTTCTTCATCACTGGTGAGTATGTCAATTTCCTCACCTAGTTCTCTTTCAAGAGGAGTTTCCACATGTACATGCTTTGCCACTTCAATTATAGCCATGTCGGATGCATATATGCGGAAACTATCATGCTTATCCTTGGAGTGCTTCATCGCTTCGAACAAATTAAAGGTAACCTCTTCATTAAACACCCTGACTTTCATAAGACCATCGTCAACTTCAATCATCATTCAGGCCGTCTTCATGAAAGGGCAACCAAGTATTAAAGGTGCGTCATCATCTTCTTCAATATCAATCACAATGAAGTCCATCGGGAAGAAAAACTTGTCAAATTTCACCAAAACATCTCTCACCACTTCAATCGGGTGAGTGGTAGATTTATCGGCAAGTTGCAAAGTCATCCTTATGCCTTTTATTTCTATGTTCTCAAGCCTTTTCACCATGGATAGAGGAATTAGATTTATGCTCGAGCCCAAGTCAATAAGGCCATTTCCCACAAACATATTTCCAATTGTGATGGGTAATGTTGTAACACCCCACTTTTCCCAAATAGTTAAAATAACAATTTAATACGAAAAATCAGAGTTTCCAAAGGGGAATGTCACATTATTTTCAACAACAATCACAAAATAAGTTCTTTATTAAAAACAGCGGAAATAACAACCGTTTAATTCAACTCGGGCAATAAGCCAATCTCAACAAAATATCCTTAATAAACCGGTTTGTAAAATAGATACGTAACGAAAACAAAATAAACAATAAAATTTTCCCCCATCCCGTGTTACGTATCAGAGCGTCCTAGACTTGAACAAGCAACACGACTCCATGCACTCTCAAGTACTCAGATTATATGTACTTCCAAAGAAGCACATATGCAACAACAACAACACAACAACAACGAAGGCGTGAGAAACAAATTCAAACATAAACGGTGCATATAACATCCTTAAGGTAGTTTCTCACACATAACAAAAAACACAACAAGTACACCAATAATCCAGCAACAATAAATATAACAATGATTATGCAACAATAATACAACAATAGTTATGCAATGTGACTCAACACGACACAATGCATATGGTACCAAGTTTTATTCATTCAATCGAACACCGATAATCACATACGCCCATCCGGTAATGATTATCCCATGATTCTCCATAACGGAGTATGGATGATCGCATTCACCCATCCGGCACGATCATCCCAACAATAATTCAACAAAGGTATGCATTCCTATGAAAATGCATACAACATGTATAATTCACCATATTATACATCTACACGATCCATCCAATCAAAACACAATAATAGTTCCACTGAAAATCACCAATAATAACCTCACGCGATTTAATCGATTATTCAACTAATTAAATCCACCAGGAATCCATCATTAATTCATTCTCGATGTTAATACTTGATTAAACATGTCTTAAGGTCCATCTCAGTACCTCACACCAAAAGAATCGGCCACACACACGAAATCAGGACATAAATCACAAAATCACACGTTTTTGCCCTACACACTGGTTATACGCGTAATGGCAAGGCCATATTCATATTGACTTAGCCTATTGCGCACCATACACTCTCCATACGCCCCCATACGCGTTTTCCCTAGCCTCATACATGTAGCATACGTTAATGGACAGAGAACCCCACATTTTTACCCTTCATACGCGTATTACCCCCTCCATACGTGTATTAGCCCCATTCCTCACACATCCATATGCGTATTACCTAGTCTCATACGCGTATGGGAAGAAACCCATGTTTTCTTGCTTTTTCTTCCTTAGTCCATATTTGTTCCTCATAACGCTCGATTCCCAGATTCATACCAGACCTATGATCATTTCTAATCCAATTTTACACTCTTAATTTCATTCTTCTTTCATCTACATTACTATATACAGTTTATATTTTCGTTCTATATCTAAAATTCATATTTTTAATCAACAACAACAACATCTGCATAATTATGCATCATCCAGAACAACAACAATAATATTTCATCAGAATTTCATCAAGATTATATCACCACATTCACAGATTCGCAACAAAGATCACATATTCACAGACTTATCACAAACATCATAAACAACAGAAATTCCTACAAGGGAAGGAAGCCATCACTACCTATCATGTTAAACCACCTGAATTTAAATCCGTTCTCCCCCTTACCTCGAATTCGTGTGAAAATTCCTATGAATTTCTTCAAGAATTGTGCCCTAGGTTTATCTTCTCTCTTCCTAGCCTCCTTGCTCTTCCAACAAAGTTTTTACAATTAATCTTTTACTAATCCTCTGTTTTGACTCATTTACCTCTAAACCCGCACTTGATATTTTACTAAATTGTCCCTTATTTTAATTTAATCCAAATAATATTAATATTAATTATAATTCTAATATTACTAATATTGTTTTCATGAAGATAATTATAATAATAATGGCAATAATAATATTAATAAAAATAGTAATTAAATAGTCTTACTATTATTTTCACACCCGTTATTACTAAGCGCACCCGGTTCTACCCGTCCCACTAGAAAATAACACTAAAAACAACAGGATATACGCCTTAAACAAGGCCAACACAACACCAACAATACCCGACGATTAAATATTAAAAATGGGGTGTTACAAAAGTCACCCGCCCCATATCAACTTCCTTCTTTGGAGGTGAATTAGTCAAAATGGTGAGTCATAATCTCCCATTTAGTTTTACCTTTGCTTCTTTGAGTCTTCACTCTCTCATATGAAAACAAGTCAAAAATACCTAATAAAGGTTGAAGTGACTTCTTGTGTCATAGACTTATTCCATGGGGCATTTTACATCTATCCCATCTTGGGGTAATGTAAGCTTGTCTAGCATGATGTACAAGCCTTAGCATGAAGTCATTATCACAAAGAAAACCTAAAGAGAACTTCATCAAAACAACAAAACACTTAATAAGCAAAAGTAGGTTAGTGTGTTTGAGCCTCAATCCTTGGAACTAAGCTTGGGGATCTTCTCCATCCTTAGGTGTGCCTCTTCTTCATTCCCTCTTGGAGTGATATAAGAAGTACACACTCTATTGAATGAGACTTGAATACACTCTCCTATGCAAACTCAAATAAAAAGCTTCTAAAAATCTCCAAACCAACAACAAGCATCTTTCCTGCGGGAATTCTCTTCTCATGTTCTCAGTCTAAACGAAAGAACTCGCTTTGACTTGTCTTTTGCAAGATGTTAAATGCACTCGTTCCATACGAGCCTGCAACACATGAGCATAGGCATAAGTAGTTCAATCATAAAAAACACAAACAAAAAAATTTCCTCCCTAGTTAGGGGAACTACGTCGACTATGATTCTCATTTCCGATGAGATACGTAGGCAGTGGGGCAGGGCCCATTCGAGCATATTCTTTATTTTCCCTACATTTTTCCCGTTCTTTTTCCCAGTTCAGCGGTAGACGCAGATGTTTATACCTTTTGAAATAGTGCAAGCAAGCATGGATCCCGTCGCGTACAACAAACATGAAAGGGTGTTAATACCTTCCCTTTTCGTAACCGATTCCCGAAACCAGTTTCTTTGGTTCGCAAGACCTCATTCTTTCATTTTCCTTGGTTTGTGCAACATTACCTTTCCCTTTCCTTGGAATAGAAATGTGTGGATGTCGACTCTTCTTTTTTTCCACGCCACTTTCGCATTTGTACTAGGATAAAAATCCCAGGAGCGACAACAACGTTATTTCTTGAGTTGATCTTCAAATATTCTGCTCCTTTTATAGCTGAAGAAATATAGACGTTGGAGCATCCACAACGACTTTAATCAGACCAAATCTTCTAGTACATCTTCTTTTCTAATATATAAAGTGTTGGAACTTTCAGTCACGAAGTAATCCATATAACAAAACCTTTTTCCAGAGGATTCGTCAATGTTTCAAGTACAACATAACATGCAGAAGATAATATCAATAAATTTGAGTCCTGTATTTGCAAAAGTGAGTTGACACTACACAATAACATAAGTAGCTAAAACATATTTCTTATCCTATAGTGCACTGACACTTGCACTCTGATAAGCCCCTTAGAGAGAGTGATAAGAACTGAACCAAAATCATTTCCATGTCAGAACTAGTTAAAAACAAATATGCACATACAAACAAGCTAGATGGAAATCCTAATTGTTTTCAAATACTTTGTTATCATCAAAACTCTTGAAGGATACATGGTATGAACCAAACTTGTCTCAAAAAGATCTTGGTGACGTCTCCTTTGTATTAGAAATTTAAATACGCCAGGACCAATCTCTAGGTATTCTAGAATTATCACAAAGGAGCTATATCAAAAAGGTACTTAAAAGGTTTGGCATGTAGGAAAATAAATCAGGAGGTATTTCATTTGATAAGGGAGACAAATTCATTCTCAGTCAATGCCCAAAAGGAAAGTTAGAAATTCAAAAAATGCAAGAGATTCCTTATGTATCCGCAGTAGGGAGTTTGGTGTATGCCCAAGTGTGTACGTGTTTGGATATTGCGCTCAAAGTTGGGATGTTAGGAAAATATTTGAGCAACCCTAGAATTGATCATTGGAAAACAGCCAAAAATGTTATGAGGTATTTAAAGAGAACAAAAAAAATATATGCTCACATATAGGAGGTTAGACTAGTTAGAGATCACTGGATACTCTGACTCAGATTTTGTTGGATGCCAAGACAGTAAAAGATCCACTTCAGACTAAATCTACATGTTGGCTGGTGGTGCAGTTTCTTGGTGCAGTGCTAAGCAAACTCTTACAACTTCATCCACCATGACAACCAAGTTTATAGTATGTTATAAGGCATCCAATCATAGGATTTGGCTGAGGAATCTTGTCAATGGGTTGCAAATTATGGAAGGAATTGAAAGGCCACTTAAGTTATATTGTGATAACAAACCAGTCTTCTTATATTCCAACAATAATAGGAGCTCGGCCAAGTTAAAACATATTGACATCAAGTTCCTAGTTGTTATAGAAAGGGTACAAAATGGACATGTTTCCATAGAACACTTGGAAACAAACTATATGATAGCATATTCTCTTATAAAATGTCTTCTACATAAGGTCTTTAATGTGCAAATTGCTCGCATGAGTGTTTTACTTTAGAGGAGTCTTTTGTTTAGTGGGAGTTAGTCAATTATAAATTTTATGTTTTTTTTTTGTATTATATATGCATACTATGATTTTGGATATTTTACAATTAATAAAGTTTGATATTCAGTAGTTTACATTTTGTACAATAAAGTTATTGAATGATCTCACTAAAATAAAGTAGGATGAATTGAAAATCGACATATACTAACCAACTTCATATGATTTTTATGATGCACATTTCATGATGGATATATGTCATTTAGTTGTGTCACTATTAGTGATTAAAGGATTTTGTTATGATTGATATAACGAAAATCACTTTGATTTTGTATACTGACATGAATAATGGACGAGATATTTTGGATATGCTTAATTAATATAATGGAAAATTTTGAGCTCATAATGTTTATCACATGTGTAAAGTTATATATGTGACCTATGAGAGATTGTTAGAATTTTTGGGTCACAAATATAATGTTGCATGTGTTAGGGCCATTATTTAATTAGTCAAAATTGTAGTGGTCTAATTAATATTAAGTATGTGGCTATAAGCATAAGTGTCATGAAATATGAGATTATTGTGTAGATAACATAAGTCAATATCTAATTTGATGAGGAGTCAAATTAGAATATTGAAAACTAATAACCCTAAGATTATTTATAGGGGTTAAGATAATTTATAGGGGTTATGGTCCCCATTTGTAGAGCGATTAGAAAATATGGCTCATCAGAAATTTTTTCTCTTCATCCCCATGAGAGGATATTCAAGGAGTCATAAGGGACTATACAATTAGAAGATCACGTACCTGGAAACCTTCAACGATTTATAATGACAAACTCATGTAAGTTTTCACTTTTATTCTCTGATTGAATTCTTATATGAGATTAAGGGATACAAGTTGATGGTATATCAACACTTAGGGGTTATTTTAGAGTTTTGTTCTTGATTTATATATCGATAGAAATAATAAGGTTATGAATCGGTCTAACACAAACATAATATAACACATAACTTTACAAACAACCAATCACAATTTTTTATTGATTAAAAAATTAAAAATAAAATTTTCTCTCACATTCATTATTGTTGGAATTAACCCAAAATCTATGGGAATTCTGAACCTTTCTTGATGAACAAGAAGGGTTCTTGCGCAGCAACAATAACAAAGAAGAAATTTTGGGAGAGATAAAGTTTGTTACCCACAACTGCAGGATTTTTCTTTCTATCATTACTCACTATGCAACTGCATATCCGTGAGTGTAATAATGTTGTGAAGTTATTTGATTACGAGAGGGATACTACCTATTTATAGAATTAGGTTTGCTTGCACCCCAAGCCAAGAGCCCAAAAACTAATAAAGCCCAAAAATATCTATTTTGGAACTAAATCAAATCTAGATCTAAAACCAAATCTAAATCTAATATAAATAAAATATGACATAGTGAATTACACTTTCAATACACCACCTAATTCATTATGTCTAAGCTATCTACATTCATCATAGCTCTTAGTCTTCTTAATACTTCGACCTGCACACCCTTTATCATGATATCTGCAATCTGATTCTTAGTTCTACAGTGTTCTAATTTCATCTTCCCTTCCGCTACCTGCTCTAGAAGATAATGAAACCTTATTTCGATGTGCTTGCTTCGACCATGCGCTATCGGATTCTTTTCCAAATTAATAGTTGACATGGTGTCGATCTTCATGGTGATTGCTCCTTGACTCTTCAATGTAATTTCTTCGACCAGATTCACCATCCATGTTGCTTGACATGCACAAAGAGAAGCAACTATGTACTCTGTTATGCATGATAACAATGCCACTACTAGCTCCTTTCTTGAACTCCAAGAAACTAGTGCACCAACTAACATAAACACATATCCAGATGTGGATTTTCGATCCTCAGCATCACTGCACCAACTCGACTCGGTGTATCCCACTATCTTGCCTTCTTTTTCTTCATCAGCTGCATAAAAACAAAATGCCATAGCCGAGAGTTCCTTTCAGATACCTTAGTATCGTCTTCGCCGTTGCTATGTGTGATACCTTTGGCTTCTGTATGAATCTACTCACCATACCAACACTGTATGATAAGTCAGGCCTTGTGTGACAAAGGTATCTTAGTGAACCAATGAGTTTTCTATAATGCGTTTGGTCGACATCATCTTCATTTGTGTCTTTTGATAGTTGCAATCTGGGCTCATCTGGAGTCGAAGTTGGGTTGCAATCTTGCATCTCGAATCTCCTCAGTATTTCACCTGCATATACTCTTTGGTGCATCATCAATCCTCTACCACTCTTGTAGAATTCTATGCCAAGGAAATATGAGAGATTTACCAGGTCTAACATTTCAAACTCCTTGCTCAGGTCATGTTTGAAATCTTCGATCTCCTTCTTGCAACTTCCTATTATCAACAGATCATCGACATAGAGACATAGTATAAGAAATTCTCCATTGCTTCTTCTTACATATAATCCATGCTCTGTTGAGCACTTCATAAATTCCTTCTCCCTTAGAAATCCATCTATCTTCTTATTCCAAGCTCTCGGAGCTTGCTTAAGTCCATACATGACTTTATACAGTCTGAACACTTTTCTTTCTTCACCTTGTTTCATAAACCCAGTTGATTGTGCAACATAAACTTCTTTGTCTAAGAGGCCATTGAGGAACGCACACTTCACATCCATATGACATGTGTGCCAATTGTTCATATTCGCTAGAACAACAACCAAAATGATTGTTTCAATCCTAGCAATAGGTGCAAGTACTTCATCAAAGTCAATTCCTTCCTTCTAAAGAAATCTTTTCACCACAAGTCTCTCCTTGTGTCGAGTCACTTCCCCTCTGGGATTCAGCTTCACTTTGTATACCCCATTCAAATCAATTTCCTTCTTGCCTTAAGGAAATTCGACAAGTGACCAAGTGTTGTTGACTTTGATTGACTTCATCTCCTCATTCATTTCTTTCACCCACTTCGAATCTTTCAATGCCTCAGCTGCATTGACAAGTTCGACATCTTCATAGAAAGTATAGTATACCAGCTCACCTTCTTCATCAACCACATCATTTGATGTAATCACACATTCTTGCAACCTTGCATGCATGTGTCTTGTTTGTTGAGGTCTGCTTGGGCAGACTTCACCTCTAACTTCTTCTTCTCGAACATCTCTTTCGAGTTCACTAGTTGGTTCTTCATATAAGATTCCAATTGAATATTTCTTGACATTTTTAGTCCAATCCCATTCTTTTCTCATAATCAGAATGTACAACATGTTGGAAATTACTGACCTCTTGCCATCATTCCTCATAATCAGAATGTCACCAATACCTTCAGCCGCTAGAGTATTGTCATTGGCAAATATCACCATGATCTTCATTGAGGGCTTCATGTTGACAAACCAATATTTCCTACCAGTCATGTGTGATGAGCATCCTGAGTCCAAGTATCATTGATCTAGGAATCTCTTTTCATCTCTTGTTGTGACCATTAGTAACATCTCCTCTTCTTCATGTTTCTCCATCTTTGCATCAACTTTTTTATTCTTATATTTTTCGAGACAATCACTAAAATAACAACCATACTTTTTACAATTGTAATACTGAATGTGGCTCTTGTCTAGTTTTCTTTGATTCGAACAACCTCCTTCTTGATTTATTTCGACCAGTCGAATTGTTGTATCCAACCCCTGCCTTTGTTGTCGAACACTTTTCCTTTGCCTTTCTTATCTTTTGATGATTGAGTCTGCAGAGCCACATCACTCTTTGACTTTCTTGCTGCTCTTTCAGCCATTCTTTGTTCATGAGATTCAAGTGTCCCTTGAAGCTCTTCCTTTGTCAATACTGGAAAATCTTTCGACTCTTCTATGGCTACTACCATATGGTCTAATTTTGGAGCCAATGATCTCAAAATCTTTGAGATAAATGCTTTCATCGTCAGCACTTCTCTACATACTTTGTTTTGATTCACAAGTTTCGCAACTCTTGTGGAGAAATCTATAATGCTTTCATCGTCTTCCATCTGAAGCAATTCATAAGCCCTTTTGTGAGTTTGTAACCTCACCTCTTTCACCTTTTCTGCACCTCCAAACGAATTCTCCAGAATTTCCTTCTCGAAGTTATTTGGATCAACACATTGATTTATTATAAAGAGAGCTTTATAATCTTTCTTCTTTAACTTTTTGTGTGCTGACTTTTCTTGATCTATTGCATTCTCTACAAGCGTTGTTACTCCTTCCTTCACAAAATCCCATAAATCTTGATAACAGAAAATAACTTTTATCTGCTTGCACCAATTCTCATAATTATCTTTCTTGAGAATTAGAATATTTTCCGGAAAATGCATGTTCGGATGATTCATCACCATCATGATTCAGGCCCTTGAACGACTCAAACCGGAGCTCTAGATACTAGATGTTGGAATTAACCCAAACTCTATGAGAATTCTGAACCTTTCTTGATGAACAAGAAGGGTTCTTGCGCAACAACAATAACAAAGAAGAAATTTTGAAAGAGAAAATTTGGGAGAGAAAAAGTTTGTTACTCACAACTGTGGGATTTTTCTTTCAATTATTACTCACTCTGAAACTGCAGATCCGTGAGTGTAATAATATTGTGATGTTATTTGATTACAAGAGAGATAATCCCTATGTGTAATATATCCAAATACTTTCATATGAATCAAACTAGGCTTGACGCCAGACCAACACTCTTCTAGCGTAACTCCTTCTAGCTTTTTCGTCGGCCATCTGTTCAAAATATATGTTGATGTCGACACAACTTCTCCTCATAATTCTTTGGGTAAATGCTTTCCTTTCAACATACTTCTCACCATATTCACGATGGTTCGATTCTTCCTTTCTACAATTCCATTCTACTGTGGAGTTTAGGGTGGCACCACCTCATGCACAATCCATTCTTTTACATATAATGCATCGAAATATTTCGAAACATACTCTTCACCACCATTAGTCCTCAGAATCTTAAGTTTTCGACCATTTTATCTTTCGACCATATATTTAAACTTGGAAAATACCTCGATCACTTCACTTTTCTTCTTGATCATTTAGGTCCACAATTTTTGACTGAAATCATCTATGAAACTGACAAATTATTTGTTACCTCCAATCAAATCTACCAGGATAGGACCACATACATCAGAGTATATGACTTTAATAATTGCCTTCGACCTGCTTCCTGCATCCTTGCTAAATCTATTCTCGTGTTGTTTTGACTGAACACAATCTTCACACACTTCGTTTGGGATGTCAATTTATGGCAATCCTGAAACCATATTTCTTCTCTTTAAATCTATGATGTCTTTGAAATTGAGATGGCCAAGTCTATAGTGCCACATCCATTCATCTCTGATAGCTGCAGTCTCAAGGAATTTATGCTTCATCATATTTAGTTCGATCTTGAAGGTTATATTTTGAGACATTGGAGCCTTCAAGATTAATCTACCACCTGCGTCGAGAACTTTTATCATCCTATCTTTGATCGACACCTTGTAGTTCTTTTCGATCAACTACCCTATACTGAGAAAATTGCTCTTCATGCCTGGTATGTACATCACATTGGAAATTACTGACCTCTTTCCATCTTTCCTCATAATCAGAATGTCACCAATACCTTCAGCTGCTAGAGTATTGTCATTTGCAAATTTCACCATGTTATTCATCGAGGGCTTCATGTTGACAAACTAATCTTTCCTACCAGTCATGTGTTATGAGCATCCTAAGTCCAAGTATCATTGATCTTAGAATCTCTATTCATCTCTTGTTGTGACCATTAGTAACATCTCTTCTTCTTCATGTTTCGCCATCTTTGCATCAGCTTCTTGATTCTTCTGTTTTTTGAGACAATCACTAAAATAGAAACCATACTTTTGACAATTGTAACACTGAATGTGGCTCTTATCTGGATTTCGACCACCACTTCTTCCTCTACTTGCAGCACCACCTCTTTGGTTTTCCTCGGTTCTAGGGTTTTCTTTGATTCGACCAACCTCATTCTTGTTGATTTCGACTAGTCGAATTGTTATATCCACCTTTGCCTTTTTTGACGAACACTTTTCCTTTTCCTTTCTTATCTTTTGATGATTGAGTCTACTGAGCCACATCACTCTTTGACTTGCTTGCTGCTCTTTCAGTCATTCTTTGTTCATGAGATTCAAGTGTTCCTTGAAGCTCTTCCTTTGTCAATACTGGTAAATCTTTCGACTCTTCTATGGCTACTACCATGTGGTCAAATTTTGGAGCCAATGATCTCAATATCTTTGACAAAAATGCTTTCATTGTCAGGACTTCTCCACATACTTTGATTTGATTCACAAGTTTCGCAACTCTTGTGAAGAAATTGTAATGCTTTCATCGTCTTCCATCTGAAGCAATTCATAAGCGCTTTTGTGAGTTTGTAACCTCACCTCTTTCACATTCTCTGCACCTCCAAACGACTTCTAAAAAATTTCCCACGCGTCTTTTGTGGATTTTGCATCACTAACCTTCACAAAGTTATCTGGATCAACACATTGATGGATTATAAAGAGAGCTTTATATTCTTTCTTCTTTAATTCTTTGTGCGCAACCTTTTCTTGATCCATTGCGTTATCTGCAAGCGTTGTTACTCCTTCATTCACAAAATCCCATAAATCTTGATAACAGAAAACAACTTTTATCTGCTTATACCAATTCTCATAATTATCTTTCTTGAGAATTAGATTATTCACCAGAAAATGCATATTCGGATGATTCATCACCATCATGTTTCCTGCCCTTTAACCGCTCAAACCGGAGCTCTAGATACCAGATGTTGGAATTAACCCAAACTCTATGAGAATTCTGAACCTTTCTTGATGAACAAGAAAGGTTCTTGCACAACAACAATAACAAAGAAGAAAATTTGAAAGAGAAAATTTGGGAGAGATAAAGTTTGTTACTCACAACTATGTGTTTTTTCTTTCAATTATTACTCACTCTACAACTGCAGATCCGTGAGTGTAATAATATTGTGATGTTATTTGATTACAAAAGAGATACTCCCTATTTATAGAATTAAGTTTGCTTGCACCCCAAGTCAAAAGCCCAAAAACTAATAAAGCCCAAAAATATCTATTTTGGAACTAAATCAAATCTAGATCTAAAACCAAATCTAAATCTAATCTAAATCAAATATGACATAATGAATTACATTTTCAACAATTATCACCAACACCCCATGATTCCAATTAAAAATAGTAAATTTAAAGTTTATCTCTCTCCTTATTGATTATTTATAAAAATATGAATATATGTGTGTTTCTATGCAAATATTTCTCACATGCAAGTTGGAAGGTAATGTTAAGAATAACATAAAGAGTAGAAAAAGGCCTGAACTTTTTCATATATGAAATGGTGAAGAAGAATATTATAACTAGGGATGTCAATGGGGCAGGGCGGGGGCGGGGAATACATTTCCATCTCAATCCCCGCTTCGAATTTACTCCACATCCCCGTCTCGAGTCCCCACCACGGGGGGATTTTGTCCCCCATCCCCGTCCCCACGGTTTCTGCGGAGATATACAAACATAAATTTTATTTATTATTTTTAACTAAATTAATAGAAAAAATTCAAAAACTAACCACAATAAATTAATAAACTAATCATCTACAATAAATATATTTTTTTAACAATATTTAATCCTGAAATTCATGAATGTCAATTTTTCAAACTTAAAAAATTTAAAATCATCATTTAGATCTCTCTCTCTCTCTCTCTCTCTCTATATATATATATATATATATATATATATATATATATATATATATATATATATACCATTACATATGTATTTTACATTTGTTTATAAAACAAGTTATTTGAAAAGACAAATAAACCTACATAGAAATGTTAAATTATATATTAATTACGATATTATGATATTCTAGTGCGAGGCGGGGACTCCATGGGACAGAGGATATGTTCGCCATCCTCATCCCCAAAGTGCTTTCGGGGAGATTTTGTTCCCCATCCTCGTTCCCACGAGGGAAATATTCTCCATCTCTGGCCCCAAATGGAGAATCTCTGCAGGAATCCCCAGTAATGGGACAAATTGACATCCATAATTATAACTTGGTTGGATGCAAAATATGTTTTCAAGAAGAGTGACATTACAATTTTAGTTGATGTAAGAAATGAACTGCATGGAAAATTTGAATAGATTACATGAAGTTAAACAAAACAGCAAGAAATGATCACTAACTTCATAGAAACCCATAGCATTTACTAACTTCTATCTAACTAAATATCATAAATTACAATAGTTGCAATATATATTACACAACATTTTATCTTAATACTTTACATAAGATATAAATTCCTTATGAACTTATATGGTAGTTTTATTCATCTATCAAACTAACATAATATTTCATTGTTAATGAAAGGGGGACAAAAGGGGGACAATTTAACTTTCTCCCCCTAATAGACCTCTACAACCAGGAATATCCACCCATTCAATTTCCACCACCAATTCACCACTCTCAACATTTCTCAATCTTAGAACCATTTCTTGAACTATTTTCCCATCTTTCCACACACAACTACTCTCCTCAGCAAGACAATTAGTCCTATTCGCTTGAACCCTCGTGATTACAAATCCTTCTGGAAGACTATCCAATTTCATCTGTACAGCATTAGCATATGGTTTCAAGTCTATCTCTGCATCACCCACTTTGTCATCGACAGAGAAAGTGTCTTTGTCAAAAACTGTCTGTAGAGAGAAACAAAATATATATTCACATTATTTATTTGTAATTCTAAGATAGATGGGAGAAAGTTTGGTTACCAGATGTATTAGAGTATGAACATCTCTTATTGAAAGGGTTAGTTCTTCATTCCACTCAGGGTTGCAATTGTTTTTCACTACACGAGTCTTCAACTTCTGCATCAATGCAAAATAATAATTGTGAATATCATTATTTAGAACACCTTCAAAGAAGGAAAAGATTAAGGTTTGGAACCTGAAGTTCACCCTCCATGTTGACAACAACATAAGGATCGCTGGAATTTGTATCACGAATTGCGAGATTAATTCCTCTTTTGATACGAAGTTTAAGAAGGCCAAGAACATTATCCAACATCCATGAACTGTCTTGCCACACGTTCTCGGTCATTATGAAGTTTAAGGAACTTATTTGAAGTATTAAAAGAAATCACAAACAGTTAACATTGAAAACCAAAAAACGAAGAAAAAAATTCTACTAAAGGAAGCTTAGTACATGAGGTAAAAGAGAAAAAGAAAAATCAGTGGTAGAAATATTAGTGATCCTTGTTGCATCCAACATGTTCTCTCTCCTCCTAGCCTCTCCTATAGCTACATACTTGCTAGATCACAAATAATATATCCATGTTTTATTTTCTTTCCAAAACAAACATTTCTAGAACTTTGTCTATGGAATGACTTTCACATATTTTATAATTCGGTTAACAACTTATAAATTTTATAATATACTAGTAAGATAACGGGTGAATTTATTTTGATATTGTAAAAATAATTTTTTAAATATACTTCGTAAAAGGTTATTTTAATTTAGAAAGTATATGACAAAGTTATAAAATTTAAATATTACAATAAAAAAATTGTATTGTTATGGTACAAAATGTAATGGAAAATAAAAATTGTATTATTATTATTATTATTATTATTATTATTATTATTATTATTATTATTATTATTATTATTATTATATAAATTGTAATAAAAAAAACATAAATAAACTATATACACACACACACATATATATATATATATATATATATATATATATATATATATATATATATATATATATATATATATATATATTACATATTTTGTTTTCTTTATTATTCACAATATCGTCGAGTCTTGTTCATCTTCAACATAAATCACTATTTACGATCAACGTTTCCGATCAACATCGTTCTCCATTTCCGATCAACATCGTTCTCCGTTTCTGATCATCGTTTCCGATTAACATGGTTCTCCGTATCTGACCATCGTTTCCGATCAACATGGTTCTCCGTTTTTATCAACATCATTCTTTGTTTGCGATCGACCTCACCCTCTTTCGTCTTCGATAGATCTCACCCTCTTCCGTCTATGCTCGACATCGTCTCCTCTATCTTCAATCAATCCAGTCTTCTTTGCGTTAGATGGATAAATGTTCTTCCACCCTCTCTCTCTCTCCCATTCACTCTTCGAATTTCTAAACAATTTCTAATCTAGAGCCTCAAATCCAAACCCTAGTTTAGAGTTTCCATTTTCTTCATGTTTACTTAATGGTTCTAACAGAAGTTTGAGTCGATTCAATCAATCCATATCTTTCTTTTATCTTATTCTTTAATTTATGATCTCAACTTTAATTTATCTTTTTTTATTTAAATTTTCTAACAATTTAAGAAACCTCACAAAATTAAAGCCCCATCCTAGAGTAAAGCACCTTATATGGAGAATTTGTAAAGGGTGCTTACTGACTCGTGTTAGACTCCAACAACATAGAGTCCAGTGTCCAACTAGTTGTCAATTTTGCGAGACTTACCCTGAGGATGATTGGCTCATATTCTTTGGTTGTAGAGATATCATTCATTGTTGGAGGGCAGCAAGTTTGTCCACATTTATCGACACTAGATTAGTTTCCTTTCATGATACTAAATCATTGGTTTTTGATATCTATAGAAAGAAAGATAGGAAAGATGCAGGTAGAGTTGATGTTATGTTAGATGAGATCTAGAGGAATAGGAATAACAAGATATGGAATAATGAATTTGAGCTTGCACATAAATTTGGGTGGTTAGCTTTTCACAAGTGGCAAGAATGGTTTTCGTCTCAAAAAATCTAGATTCCTAATAGTGAGGTACAAATACCTTCCTCATGGAACCCGCCTAGTGAATGGTGGTTGAAGTGTAATGCGGATGCGGCTTTCAAAACCCAAATGGGTACTACCAATAAGGGGTGGTGTATTCGTAATAACATAGGAAATTTCATTTATGCAGGTGTGGCGTGGGATCCCGGTATTATGTCAGTGCATAAGGGCGAAGCCTTGGCCCTTAAGGAAGCTATTCATGAAGCCAGTGACTTGAATCTTAATAATGTGATGTTTGAGAGTGATTCCCAAATAATAGTTCAACCATTCATTCCTATCAACATGAGAATTCTGAATTTTATTGTATTATTAATTCTATAAAATCCTTATTAGTTAACAATCCAAGCTTTGAGGTAAAGCTTATCAAACGTCAAGCGAATATGGTTGCCCCACTCTTGCTAGGGAGGCCAGTTCTTGGCCTAGACGTACTTCTTTGAATTTAGATCCTCTATGTATTGAACATTTTCTAATTAATGATATTCATTGAGTTTACTTTTGTCACACAAAAAAAACCTCACAAAATTAGGTTGTTGCGTTTATCTAATTTGCTTCAGTTTCCTATTCTAGAGTAATTAATGCCTTCAATCTTCTTACTGCATTGGGGTTTCGAACTCTATCTTTCACATTCTCATATCGAGTTTCTATGATTATTGTATTTGTGTTTTTAATTTTCACAGGACAAGCTATTGCTAGTATTTCACAATGAAAAAGGAGAAGTAGTGGTCTGGACTCTGATATATAGATGCTGATATGAGCAGGTTTTTGCTGAATTAAGTTATTTCTCATTCTCATTGTGAACTGATATTGCATTTTATCTGGTAATTTGTCAGTTGTAAAATGATTATTTAGTTTGTATTTTTTTTTCTGGAAGTTACTTACTTCTTGCATCAAAGGAGATTTGTCATCTAATCTACATATTCCAATGGCAAGTAATTTATTGTCATTTTCAAATTTAAAAATGCAAAATAGGGGAATGCTATTTTTTAATAGGGATAAATATACAAACTCCCCATGCCATTAGGGCGTGATTTGGTTTTCCCCCCTTTAAGTTTTTTTTAATAGAGACCCCCTTATAAAACCCAAAAACCATATTTCACCACCCCCTTTTACTGTGTCCACTGTTCATCATCTTCCCCAAATCCCAAATTGAATCATTCATCTTCAAATTGAATCCCCAAATTGAAACATCCATCAAATCAAACCATAATCTCAGAATTGAAACATCCAGCAAAATGAACAAAACCCAAATCTCAGAATCTTAATTCAAATTGAATCCCAAATTGAAACATCCAGCAAAATGAACAAAATCCAGAATCTTAATTGAATAAAAATGTACCCAGCAAACTTGAGCTCACCGATTGACCAAGCACTGTGTTGATCAACTTGAGCTCACCGACTGACCAAGCACTGCCGACTTTTGACAAGACAAAGCCTCCCTTGAATGCTTCAACCGGTATGTCTCGCTTGTTCTTCGCGTAAGCCTGAATAGCTTCTATTGATCTTTCCTTCGGAGGAATTGTAGAAAGTTGTCCAATATGGTTTATCATTTAAAAAAATGAAATATTACTTTACTTCTTGCTAGCTTCAAATCTACTATGCACATTTTCTGTTTTTGTTCTTACGTACATAAACATGAACATGAACCTTATGGTTACTTCTTGTTACTTGAAAGCTTGGACAATTGAACCCTATGGTTAGTCTTTGTCTGAGTTTGTTCTGAGTTTTTGGAAGAGCATGAACATGAACCCTAATTGTAGAAAAAAGGGAAAACATGAACCCTAATTGCACAGATAGTAAAAGGGGTGGTGAAATATGGTTTTGGGTTTTATAAGGGGGTCTCTATTAAAAAAAAACTTAAAGGGGGAAAAACCAAATCACGCCCTAATAGCGGGGGGTTTTGTATATTTATCCCTTTTTAATATTGTTACTCTATTTGTGTTAAGTTCTCTGTAGTTGATTTTGTGCTTAAGAATACTGTTTCTATATGTCATCAATGGTTAGACAAATTCTGTTTGTTTCAAATGTTGGTTGGTGGTTTTACCATGATAAAAAATAGTCTTTTAACCTCTTGTAGGTAGTTGTTGTGGACCTTGAGTATAACTGTATCACTACATCAGAGGAAAGTCCACCTACTCGTGAACCAGAACTCAGTTTTTTTTACCGAGGAGACATGTGGAAAAATGTGGAGGATATAGAAGGAAAATTAATTGTGGAAGAAGGATCTTTAAATGAGGGTTAAATAGAAAATTCAACGATACGACATCTCCATGAAGTTCCTATTTTCAAAGTAAATAATGTGGCTGAAATCCCATAGTCGGCTATTCACCCTAAGTCCATTTCCAGATCCCTTTCTCACTGTCTTATTTCTCTACCATGCTTTATTCTTCCACGGTTAAACCTTTGTTGTTGCATGCTTCGTCCGTTAGGCCAATATCGATCACAAATTCCCCTCGGGTGGAAAATTTCTTATCTATATATTCTGGAGGTTCTATATTGTGTTGCGATTTAATCACTGATAGTGACGTTAATCAAGGGAATGCCAAATGTAGAAGAACAGTGGAGGATGTTCCTTCGAAGGTTTGGCAAACTATTAATCAATTGGGGATTGAAGGAGAGGAGGATAAAGAACTGTTAAAAGGGATTATTAGGGGAATTAAGGTCATAGATAGGTAAACTTTAGAATACAATAAGGATGCAGAAATTAGGGTTCCAGGAATCTAATTTCTTCTAATGTCTGTATGTGTGGTAGCTCCCTTAAAAGAATAAGGATTAATCATATTCTTATTAAGGATAAAGTTTATATCTACTTGATCCAGGAAACAAAGGTCCAAAACATGGCGGAGACTTTGGTTCAATGTTTGTGGGGAATAAGAGAGTATGATTGGTCAGCCACAAATTCACTTAGACAATCAGGTGGCATACTAACAATTTGTAAAAATGGTGTTTTCTCATCAATTTCGAGTTTCAGGGGGGAAGGGTTCCTGGGGATTAATGTTGTGTGGAAGGGGATTAATTGTTATGTCGCAAAAATTTATTCTCCTTGTGGCTTAATTGAGAAAAGGAAACTGTGGTCTGACCTTTTATTGTGTAAAAGTCGATTTCCTGTAGGTGATTGGGTGGTTGGAGGATATTTTAACGCAATTAATTTTATTGAGGAGAGGAAGGGTAGGGTATTGTCTAGTCCCGTGGAGATGGAGGAATTTGCTTCCTTTATAGAAGTTATGGAACTTGTAGATCTTACTGTTATGGGAAATCGTTTTACTTGGTTCAATTCGAGTGGTAGCCGCAAAAGTAGGATTGATAGACTGCTTATTTCAGAGGAGTTGATAAGTTGTTGGAAATTGACAACATAACATGTAGGAGACATGGGTATTTTAGACCATAGGCCGGTGACTGTGAGGTTAAAGTCCAACAAGGTGAAATGGGGGCCAAAACCTTTTAAGGTGTTAAGTTATTGGTTGGAGCATCCAGAGTTCTTAAATTTTGTTAGAGATGGAACTCATTCAAGGTAATTGGTCCAGCTTCTTTCATCCTTAAAGAGAAATTTGAGGAGTTAAAAGAAAGATTGAGGTGGTGGAATACAAATGTCTACGGTTGGATTGATTTAAAAATAGAGGAAGGGGTTGATTGTTTTAACAAGATATAAGGGGATATGTCACATAATGGAGAATTTCTATCTGTTGAGGATCTTATCAAAATGAGTGAAGCTCAGGAGGTGATATGGAATAATTTGCAAATCAAAGAAAGTATTATTAAATAAAAATAAAAGTTGAAATAAGAGAACGAGAGAGACCTGAATACAAGATATTTCTACTCTTTTTTAAAGAGACAAACTAAATTAAACTCAATTCTAGCCATTTAAGTTGGTGATATTCTGGTGGAAAATGCCTACAGTGTTACATATGCAGCAATGAAGTTCTTGAAGGCTAAGTTCCAAAGTGTTATGGTGAAGCTCCCTAAGATGGATTTGGATGATGTTGCAAAACTTAATGAAGTGCATAGGGAGAGTCTAGAGTTACAATTCATATATGAGGAAATTCATGAGGCTGTGTTGGGGTGTGAAAGGAACAAAGGCCCAGGCCTAGACGAGTTCAATTTTAACTTCTTGAAGCATTATTGGGAGGTGGTAGGGGTTGATGTAACCAAGCATGTTCATAAAATTTTTAGTACAACATATTTGCCTAAAGCTTTTGTAGCTTCCTTTATTGCTTTGATTCCTAAGGTGGATAACCCTCAATGTCTTGAAGAGTATAGGCTGATTAGCCTTATTGGGTGTGTCTTGAAAGTGATAAAAAATATTTTGTCTACTAAATTAATCTGTGTGATAGGAAGGTTGATCTCTTGGTCTCGAACAACGTTCCTTTTGGGGAGGCAATTCCTTGATGGTGTAATAGTTATAAATGAGACTTTAGACTTGGCAAAGAGGAGGAAGAAAAGTTGTTTGATGTTCAAAGTAGATTTCTCCCAAGCATACGATTGAGTGGAGTGAGAGTTCTTAGAAAATATCCTCTTGGCTATGGGATTTTGATCCAGGTGGTTGAATTGGATCAAGGGTAGAGTCATCAATAATCATCTGTATGTCCTGATAAATGGGAGCCCTAAGAAGGAATTTAAGGCGTCGAGGGGGTTGAAACAAGGTGACCCTTTATCTTCATTTCTTTTCGATGTTGTTGTCGAAGGTATGACAATGTTGGTAAGGAGGGTAGTTACGTCGAATATCCTAAGTGATTTTAAATTTAATGGATTTGATTCTGTTAGTACGCTTCAGTTCGCTGATGATACGCTTTTAGTATGTGATGGAGAATGGTCTAATATTTGGGGCATTAAGTCTATCCTTCGTGGGTTTGAAATGGTTTCGGGTGTGAAGATTAATTTTTTGAAGAGATAACTTTTTAGGGTGGGTATCGACCGTAACTTTGTGTAGGTTGTAAAACGGTTGTAATTGTACAGGTTTGGCGTGCCTCCATTCAAGTTCCTTGGACTAACAATTGGGGACAACCATAAAAAGGATGTCATTTTATAAGCCAGTTATCTCTTGCTTTAGGGCGAGATTATCTACTTGGAAAGTAAAGCTCTTGTCTGTTGGGGGAAGGTTACTTTGATAACTCTGTCCTCTCAAATCTACCTATTCATCATCTTTCTTTTTTCAATGCCCCTAGACAAGTTGTGAAGGAGATAATATCTATACATAGAAAGTTTCTTTGGTTCGAATCCTTGGATAGAAGAAGTGTCGCGTGGATAAGTTGGAATTAAATATGCAAAACTAAAGAGTGTGGCGAGAATGGAATTAAACACGTGGGTAACTTCAATGTGGTTTTGTTATCAAAGTGGATATGGAGAATTTTGTTGGACATAAACGCGATCTAGAGGGATATTTTAGGATTCAGTTATAAAAATTTAGCTCGAAGGGTATTGAGTAATGATGCTACATGCAATTCTGGTTTCGATTCATTGTGGTGGAGGGACTGTTTGAAGGTAAGGAATCTAGTTGGGGAGGTATATTTCTCTAACTTGTTATATTGTAAACTAGGGGATGATGGCTATGCCCATTTTTGTTTGTAAAGTGGATAGGTCCTGATAAGCTCGATCATATCTCTTTTCCCTGGGTTGTTTTATTCTATGGTGACAAAAAATGGGTAGTGCGTGAAATAAGGGAGTGGATGAATGGTGTTTGGCTGTGGAATTTTCTCCCCTCCCAGTTCATGGACTATAACAATCCGAAAGTGGAATTGTGTGACATCAAGCAGGTGTTGAATAAAGTTAGTCTTGCTGATGATGTCGTTGACAACTTCTCATGGCCACTTGGTATTTGTAATAACTTCTCTATGAAATCATGTTATGACCATTTCTTAATTTCTAGTGGTCAGGTGGAATTGGAGGTGTCCTCCAGATCAGTGTTGGATATCATATGGAAGACCACAATGTTGTTGAAAGTTAAGTTATTCGGTTGGAGAATTCTCTTGGATAGGCTTCCTACTCGCGCGAATCTCATAGCCAGAGGAATTATTGTCAATGAACATGACAAGGTTTGTGTATTTTGTTTTAATGTTATTGAGGATAATACTCATGTGTTCTTTACTTGCCCAGAAATATAGTTGATTTGGAAAAAGGTGGTTGAATGAGTTGGTATTCCTTGGATCAATGAAGGGAATTACTGTGATCATGCCTTGGCATGGTGTTTGAGTTTGGTTGGGAGATGTCGTATATCGTCTGTCTGTTTAATCTATTTTGTAACCTGCTGGAGCATATGGTGGACGAGGGACCAAATTTGTTTTAACAATGAAATTGGAAATGTTGATGTTATCTTTCAAAGAATTATTTTGTCTTCTTGGAGGTGGTTGGTTGCAGGGGTTACACATTCTATTATATGTAATTATTATGAGTGGTATAAATGTCCCACTGATTTTTTGTAGGATTCTACTTTCTTTATGATACTTTTGCTCGTAACTTACATGGTTGTGTTGGAGTACCCCTAATTTTTCTTTAAAATAATATTTGTTTATAGAAAAAACTATTAACCCTTTATTAATTTATTATTTGACATCCACATTTAAGTATTCAATTGAATTTATAAACTTTATTTTCAGCATGCTTTATATAGATTAATATATTACATTAACTACAACAACTGATGAGGGAGTAAATGACTTAAAACCATGTTATAAAAATATTTTCTTTACTAGTGAGTATTTTTAAAAGATTTATTAATTAATGTTTTGAATTTTGAATATCTTGTAATTTTAGGAACTTCTGATGAATAGTCAAATTCTTATTAAATAAATTTAATAAAAATGTTTGTATTTTAATGAGTGAAGTCATCTTTTTTATATAAAGGGGAGGGCAAAAAGCCCAAGGAAGAAAAACAAACTACACCGCCACAAGATGCGGGGTTTTTAAACCAGATATGTCCTGATTTAATAACGGAGTAATAAAGGAAGGACATTCATTGAAAACACGAGTTTCATGCATAAGAGATAGCCCAAACTGAGCCAAGGCATCAACACACTTGTTAGATTCTCGGTAAACATGCGAGACAATAATCTCCTTATTGTTTCTCAAGTAATCTCTAATAAAGAGAAGTAGGTTCTTGTTTGTAGTCCTTGGTACTTTATTGGATGTAATATAAAGGACAACTTGTTGGGCATCAACGTTAACTTCAATCTGAACGAATCCCATGTCTGTTGCCATTTTCAAACCTTTATAGACCTCCAATAACTCTGAATTGTCGCTATCACAATGCCCAATATATTTGGAGAATTCGCGAATCCATTCTCCTTGATCTCCACTAATAATACCGCCACACCCGGATTTCCCACGTTTTCCTATTGCTCCATCAATATTAATTTTAATTTTTTCTATAGTAGGCGCCTCCCACTTAATGAAAATTAACTCCCGCATATGATCACAGTTTCCTCCAATAACTTGATTGGAGTCTTGGACAAGCATGTTAATGTGTTGCTTCATATTAGAAGGTCTTGAGAATGTTTCTTCAAAAATCTCCTTGTTGTGCCAATTCCAAATACTGTGGCAAGTTGTTGCCCAGAACTGCGTCCAGTCCTCGTTGCCCAGAACTGCGTCTAGAATAAATAAATAGGATTATTAATTTTTATTTTAATTTTAGTTATTTTAATTATTAAACTTCATTTATTTTTTAAATTAATAATTTTAATGGGTTTCAAAATAAATATTTAAGCCTATTATATTAACCCTAATTAGTCCCTATATATCTATATTATGTGTGCTTGATGGAGAGAACAAAAAAGAAAGAAAAAAAAAAAAGAGGAATAGCAGCGGCGCCTCATCGATATACGCACTTGCGATTTACTTTTGTAGACTGGTATTATTTGTTCTACTATAGTTTCTCATATTTGATTAGTACATAGAGGCTTATCATGGCTTATATGTTTATTACGTTTATGATTTATGCATAAATTTTTTTTTCTGTCATGCCAAGTTATAAACGTTTCGCATGCTATTTCTTTTTGTTTATAATATATATATATATATATATATATATATATATATATATATATATATATATATATATATATATATATATATATATATGTATATAATGTTTCTAATATGGACATAATATATAGTATATAACCTATTGCGATTACTAACGTTTTATTATAACCTGTACATAAGATAAATAAAATCACCCTGATGTTTGATTAGTGTTTTATAACTTGTATATAATATATAGTATTATATAATATTACTATATAAAACCACCTATTCTCCACATCTCGTTTATCCTTAAGAAAAAGACATTAGCATATGTTAACACTAGGAACAAAACCACCTATTCTCCATATCTCGTTTACTCTTAAGAAGAAGATATTAGCATAGGTTAACACTCGATCACAAACTAGACTAAGAGGTTCTCGTTGAGTACAACAGACGTAAGAGGTTCTAATACATTCCTCTTGCGTAACTGACTCCCGAACTAAGAATTTGGTTCCAACGACCAAGTTCTTTCCTTTGTAGGCTTTATCTATATATTCCTTTTCTTTCGTTAGAATAAATAGAATTAAGTGGAAACTCAGTTGTTTATTTTTCGGCTTCCATCGTGAGCATCATATTTTTTCGAGATACGACAACATTACAATCCAAATGAAAGTTTGCACTCATTAATTAGTTTGCATCTTCCAAATCATTTGCCACAAAAAATTGTCTTCATTTTCCTCACGATTTTGAAGAATATCGTAACTTGTTCCAACATCAAGCTCATTATTTTCTCCAAAGCCCACAACTTCGTCGTCACCCGTACCTGAATTAGGAGGAAATATACTCCGTATTAAATGTCGTATATTCGCTGGCAGCCAAGGAATAAAAATCTGCCAATCCCAATCGCCGTCTTCCGTAATTAGATCACAAATCTTAATATCAGAAATTTGAACTGGTATGTCAACATGCAAGTCTGAAATTCTAATACCCTCCCCCAACCAACAATCATTCCAAGCAGAGATCGTTTTCCTATCACCAATTGCCCAAACTGTGTTTGGAAATTTTTTGCCAGATTTTCATCATCCCTTTCCAGAAGCAAGAAGCTGATTTCTTAGTACTTGCACTTACAGTCGAGGTATGTCCAACATACTTCCCTTTCATAGTCCTCTTCTAGAAGTTATATGTGTCGTCGTGTAACTCCCAAGCCAGTTTGGATAAATAAGCCTCATTCATAGTGTCAAGATTATGCAAGCCTAATCCTCCATTTCTCTTAGGTTGCGTAACTTTAGACCAACTAACAATATGGTATTTTCTTTTATTATCTTCATCTCCCCGTATGAAACGTCCTTGGATTTTCTTAATCTCCTTTATACAAGTTTTAGGGATCAACGTTGTCATCATCGGATATATAGGCAAGACTTCAATCACACTTTTGGCTAATGTTATTCTTCCTGCAAAAGCTAGTTGTTTACCTTTCCACATTGATAATTTGAAATTTACTTGATCAATGATATATTGAAATTCCTGGCGTTTTGGTGCCTTTCCTGTCAAGGAAACTCCCAAGTATTTACCAAGCGACTTTGTCTCAAGAAATCCCGACATGTCCACTAGCTGATGTTTACATGTCTGCTTACATTCTTGGAAAAGAATATCCTGGTTTTCTCATGGCCGACCTATTCTCCTGACATGCTACAAAACTTGTTCATAATATTGGTGAGACATTTCATTTGTCGCAAAGTAGCTTCACCAAACAAAATGAGATCGTCCACGAACATTAAATGAGAAACAACAAACCCTTCTTTACCCACCCTGATCGGCTTCCACTCCTTTTGATCAACATCATGCATTATAAGGTGATATAACTTGTCAATACACAAGACAAACAAATCGGGAGATATCGGGCCCCCTTGTCGTATACCTCTGCTCGGTCGAAAGAACTCCGACTGCAGACCGTTCATTTTAATATTTGCTTCAATGATTGTCACTCCATGCATTATTATGTTGATCAATAGAGTTGATATTTTGATTTCTTCCAAGATCCTCCACACAAATTCCCAACTTAGTTCATCATAATCCTTAGATAAGTCGACTTTAATGGCAAAATAACCTTTTTTTCCTCTTATTATGTTTATACTATGAACCGTCTCTTGAGCAACAATTATGTTCTCATGGATTCTTCGACCCGACACAAATCCTAATTGGAAAGGAGAAACCAAAATTGGAATACAAATCTTGAGTCTTTCAACAACAATCTTGCTCACCAACTTATACAACACATTTCACAGAGATATCAGTCTGTAATGAGTGATCAAGTCTGGATGCTTAACTTTCGGAATCAAGCATATATCAGTTTGATTGATGGTTGACAATTCACATGGGTTCTTTTAGATTTTATGCATATTTGCATACATTTTCTCCTACTTTGGACAAAGATCTTTGGAAAAATCCTGCATGAAAACCATCAGGTCCTGGTGCTTTCCAGGGGTTCATGCAGAAAATAGCATTCCTAATCTCATCATTCATGAGTTGCTTCTCGAGTTTAGACAGTAACATTGTATCAAGACGCGAGAAAGAGTACGGAGTTTGCTCCCATTGCAGCCTGGTGTCATTTAGAGCAAACAACTGCTTGTAATGATTAGTGAACATAAGTCGTATACACTTCTCATCTTCCTCCCACAAGACATGTTTTTTCATATTCTCTGAATAATAGCATTCTTTTGTCAGGTTACTTGATTGAGGGTGTTGAGTTTCCAGGTTTTAGCTCATTCCTTAATGTTCTCTAAATTTACAAGATTATTGTTCTCTGTTTTCCAAGTGTTTTGAAGCATTTCATGATATGTATTGTCATCTAACTAAGCACTCTCGAAGTGAAATTCCCGATGAGTTTTTGCAATGCACGGTTGATAAAGAGACAAGGATGGGATGATGGTCAGAGAATTCAAGTCTTGGCAGGACCTTTACAAACCCTTCAGGGAATTGCAGCCTCCATTCATCATTACACAAACCCTATCAAGTCTTTCGTAAATGCGTTGTCCTCCGTTGAAGATTGGTCCTCTCCAAGTGAATTTGGCACCCACAGGTCCCAAATCCATAAGACCACATTTCTCAATTCTTTTTATGAACGTGTTGAATCTTCTTTGAGAAACTACAGCTCCTTCTTTCTTTTCATGAGCAAAAGTAATATCATGGAAATCTCCCGCCACAATCCAATGGCCATTTGTTATGCCACTAATTCTTTTAAGGTTTTCCCATTAACTTTTTCTGTTATCAGCTATAGGAATGGCGTATACAGCGGTGCACCATCAATCTTAGCCTTGGATGGTTTGCACCAAAGTGTGAATATATTGGAAATGAGACTGAATTTGAGTTACCTCCATCAAGTCTTTTTTCCAACCAATAATAATCCCACCAGCAAAACCTCTATTCTCAGAAGATAGAAAACCATCAAATCCCATTCTTTCAAAACTCCTCTTAAGTTTCGTTGTATCACAGCGAGTCTCAAGAATTACTAAAATATTTGGTCTATTCATTGTTACATATTGATTGCAATTGCGAAAGAAACTAGTGCTGGAAGCACCTCAACAGTTCCAAATAAATATGTCTTGGTTTGAATTAATCATGATTATACTTAAAAGATGGAAAGAATAAAACACACATTGCAGCTGCTCATCCTACAAGTTATAACATGGTTTCTGCCACAACCTCCATATTCCCTTCATCAACATTGTGATTGATGCCTTCTTTTCCTTCTTCATGTATTGCATTCCTCGTGATTCCTTCCAAGTTCAGAGTTATATTGTCAAGCTGAGGAATCTGATACTTATCTGGTGGTCTCGTAGGATTTTGATGTTTAATGCCTACAATAATTCGTATTCTTGTCCACCTTCACCGTTTTTCCAATTCTATTGCCAATGAAGGATATAATTTTAGTGTCATAATAATCTATGGGTAAACCAACTATCCTTACCCAAACTGCTACTTGTTCCATGGTGTCACTCCCTGGATGAAAGTCGGGACTCCAAGCTTTCACTGTCAGGTAATGATCGTATATAAACCAAGGGCCATTTACAAGAGCGATATTGTGATCCTCATCATGAGAAAAAATTACTAGAAAGTAATCATTACTCGGGTCAATAATATTGATTACTCCTTTCCGCACCCACATCTGCTTCAATCTTGTCTCCAGTGCCTTGTAACTGATTCTTCTTCCAAGCAATTTAACTATGACTCCCCGTTTCCAAGGCCGATGAATCCTGCTTTCCTCATACTTGGAGAACACGAATTTAGGACAAGCATATAGACCATCCACATGCTCCTCAATGAATTTAGGACAACATCAGTATGCGTTTCACCCAACACCATTTCCTTGTATGATTTGTTTCCATTGCTTCCTTGTCTGTTCGAGTTTTTTGCATCACGTTCCTTTGTATTCTCTTCATCCTTGTTACTGCCAGTGATTGATGTTTCATGCCCTAGCAGAGACATGCCGATGTACCTTTACCGAAGTCATCTTTTGTATAATTATACTACCTCCGATTTTATAATAAGTCATTTTGGAAAAATATTGTGTATCAATATAAGTCGTTTTGTAATACCAATGAATAATTAATGTTATTTTTCCTATTATGTAATTAAATATTTATTATTCTCTCTCTTTTTAATTATGTAAATTTGTCTTTCCAATATTATTATTGAAGAATAATTTTTTAAAATTATTCATAATTTATCTTTTCCATACCAAAATTATTACATTTCTTAATATGTGTGAAAAGTCAAAACCGACTTATAAAAAAAATGGAGAAACTTTTATTTCCTATTGACTTTAAAACCTTTATGACAAATAAAGTTCCTGTAATATTGTAATATTATATATGAACAACATTTTAACTTTTTCACACATGACAAAAAATATCATTATATATTTATTAAAAAGACTTTCAATAGTCCTGTTAAAATTATAGTCAACACTTTTAATAGTCCCGTTAAATATCTCAAATTTTATTTTTAGCCCTTTAAAATATCTTTCATCAAAGAATGATCTTTCTAAAAAATTTTCATCCAAATTTTTGATCTCTCATACGTTTTAAGGATAATTTTTTCAATTTAACGACAAAATTAGCAACGAAATATGACTTAGCGACTAAATCAACAATAAATTTAACTATTGTTTTTTCAATTTAACAATAAAATTAACGACAAATTATTATTTAACGACTTAGTTAGCGATATATATATATATATATATATATATATATATATATATATATATATATATATATATATATATATATATATATATATATATATATAAACTTTTGATAAATAAGGAAAATTTATAATTGACATAATAGAAAACATAATTTATTCTTAATTGATTCCATAATACAATTCAAAATCCATTTAGGATGACTTAATTGAGTAGGATCCAAACACATATAAATTATATTTAATTAAAATTTCCAACTGCTCTAAAAGACTGACCAGGCTTCCAACCAACAGGGATCACATTATTAGCCACAAATATTTTGCCAGACTTAATTGTTGTTAGCCTAATAGAAAATGGTGCTCTTAGTGATGCCCCTTTATCAAGTTTCCAAACAGCACCCCATGATCGTTGCATGGCTTCCCAAGTTGCTGAGCCAAGTCCTTCTTTGAGCTCAACTGTTTTGAGATCACCATCCCCATCTTCATATTCAATTACAATAGCAAAATATTGTTGGTTAGATCCAGGGTCCACTCGAAAAGTTATGGATACTCCATGATAGTTGCATGCAACTCTGAATGAAAATGTCAAAAAATTAAAATTAACATATTTATTAAAATAAACAGCAAAGAAGTGAAGAGATTACCTTTGATATTCAACTGCTACTTTCCCAGCTGTTCGTAGCTTGTCCGCTTGACCTGAAATTGCCATGGAACTAAAAGCTTTTCCACTCAAATCAAAATAATGATTACACTCAGGACACTTATCAGTTATAACTACTGTCACAGGGTTTCCTGAGCATGCAGAATTTCCTGTGCACTTAATCTGAAATTTGAAACAAAAAATGTAACAATTTTTATTTTAAATGTTCTTTTGGTTACAAATTTATCTTTTTTGAGTTACATTGTATAAACGGTTAGACCTGATAACAAGAGCCGCATCCTTTGCCTTCTTGGAAGATGAATTGGCTTCCTGCAGATATCATTGAATTGAAAGGAGGCAGACCAACAGCTTTTCCATATCCACAAGCACCAGCTACACAATAATAAAATTTTCATTTGTTTAGATGTAAAAATTTTAATCTCTTCAAAGGAAAAATTATGTGACAATTTTTTTTTTGAATCAAATGTGACAAAAATTTATACATATATATAGTATACCTTCACTTCCATCACCGTCTGGAGGTCCATACCAAGTAGCCATTGAAGATGATGATGAATCTAAATCTGATGAGAAGTTCGGAGTAACAGTAACTGGTTTTTTGGGTTTAAAACAAGAGGAATGGGTACCTAGTAGTATTGAGAGTGAACCTAAAAAGATAAGTATACGAGAGAATGCAAGTCCTAAAGAAAAAGCCATATTATCACAACACTAGGATTATGTTATTAGTATGAATTCTATGGTTTGAGGAATTAGCCAAGGATAGTATGGCATTTATAGAGATGAAGTTCTAAGAATTTGACACAATATTTTTATGAACACAATTTTTATTTTATATTTTCTGTTATTTTAGTTTGTGTAGAATTTATTTATAATGAAATAAAGTTGTTGTAATATTTATTTTTATACTATTCTTTACCTATAAAAAATAATATTTTATATTTTATATAGTATACAAGAATGTTTGCATAGTTTAAAACTAAATAACATGATCCAAAAAATATATAAAAAATTTCAATCTTTAAAATCATAATACAAAAAAAAAAGTATTTTAAGAGATGTGAAAAGTAACTAGTTTGTAGGGATAAATGGTATATAAAAGCCAAAAGAAAAAATATTTTATAGGAAAGAAAAATGTCATACCCTAATTTTTGACCTTAAGATCTCACATCATTTACATCTTATTAGTATCTCATGAATATATTTTTATGCATCACTAACCCATATGGAAATACAAAATTTGTTGTTTTGTCTTACCAATGAATTAGGGTTTTGAGCCTCATAGAAGACTCAAGCAAGGATCAATCCAGAAATGACATGATCTTCAACTTACCAAGTCTCTCAATCATTCATAAAGATCAAGAGATACCCTTCATCAAAAATCAATTACAAATTTGTATCATTTCAAGTTGGTAAAGCCTCAAGGGCATTTAAGGCACCAAATTAGGGTTTTGGTTAATCAATGCCTCCAAAGTGGATTTTTCATCTCGACATGAACCAATACCTCAAGATATGATTCAAGAAGCTCAAATGCACCTTTGAAGTCTATTCATAAGTTTAAAGTTGCCTCAGAGGATTCATTCATTGAAATTTGGAAATTAGAGTTTCTCCGATTAAATTTCATATGATACCCAAAGTCAAAGTTTAATTTTTTTTGCCAAAATTGATCATCATGGGCCATAATTCAAAAATAATATCATCCATAGTTGCATTTGATCAATATTTAATCAAGAAATCAAGGTTACTTTCAAAATAAGCAAAATTGAGAAACTTGAAAATTTCACTATGTTATGAAAATATATGTTCAAGTACCCAACTTTGCAAGGCCATAACTTTTGATCCAAGCAACCGATGTTTTTCTCCAAAGCCTAAACGATAGATCTCATTCCATACAACAAGGTTGCTAGACTGAACCATCTCCAAAAAAATGCATGGATTTTAAGTTATGGAGTGATGAAGTTCATGATCAAAATTTGTAAGATTTCAACACTTAGTGAAATTCTGCCTAAGTGTTTTTCAGCCAAAATACCAAACTTTGAAGCCATTTTTCACCTTGATCCAAGATGAATCAAGACTAGGGATAAACATCAAAGTTGAAGAACATAATACTAGTTTTCTAAAATATCCAAGAGCATGATCAAACTCCACTTGATCAAAGAGTTATGGATTGATCAAGAAGCCTTGTTGCAACTGTTTTACAAAACCAGAATTGGTCATTTCTTGTGATGCACGAAATTTTGAGTCAAGTGGAATCATTGTGTTAAGCAAATTCAACTAAGAAACGGATTGAATCATAGAAAACCTGCAAGTTTGAGCCATTTGATCAAGAGAACTCCATTTGGAATGATGAGATTCTATCACATAAGACTTGAATTCAAAGTGCATTTATGTGGAATAGTGTATATTAAACAAAGCCATTATAACCAGTCAAGATTCATGCATAAACAACAATAAAAACATCTGAGGAATGTGGAATTGGTCAAAAGTTCTGCTACACTAGTGAAGTGATGATGTACCTTGGTGGTGAAGTAATGACACCAAGCCAAACCAATAAACCACTAGCTTATCTTTCAAGTCATCACTATTCATCCAAGGCAACATCAATCTCCTATAAATAGAGCCCATTTCTGATCATTCAAAACATACCAAAACAACACAACACTTATTTTCTCATTCTCACTCTCTCATTTCAAATTTGTAAATGTTCAAAGAAGTAAGAATGAATTTTTCAAAACCAGAGCTTCTCAGCTTAAATTTTCGATTCAAACACATCATGTATAAGTGATTCAAACACTTAAACATCATTTGTAACATCAAATTCATCAAGATCATATCTCACTCCAACCAAGTTGTAGTTGGAATCGAGCCCATCAATTTAGGAGGTTTCATCCCATTCCAAGCAGTTCAACACATTCCTTTAGTGTTAGGGAAGCTATTAGGATCATCATTTCACTTCTATAACACCTACAATTAAGGATTAGATCTCCCCTTGCAAGGTAAGTCTGAACTCTTTCAAACTCCATAATGCATGCATTATAAATGTCATTTCAAGTTACAAACTTGTCTCTGTTAGTTCATAGATCATTTACCCTCAATCAATTTTCATTTATCATTCGTGTTTAGGATTTCATATTAGTTTTTGCAAAACTAGGGTTCTTATGATTTCTGCTTAATAACTCATCATACACTTAAAATAAATGAAACTAAATACCACCATTAAATTCCTTGTTAAAAAACACACAACTTTCGTTTTTATCCCATTCATTTTCATGACAAAATGGGGAAGTTAGCATAGTTTTTGCAAATTCTGGCTTGGTTTCACCTATTTGTCACCAATACACGCTGGCTCAGTTGGTAAGGGTGTGCTTTGAGAGTGGGATCCTTTGTTGTGTGGGTTCAATTTCCACCCACACCATTTTTTTTTATCAATTTTCACATGTTTCATATTTTTCATCTTAATTTTCAAATAAATGTTTTAATATTCAAAAATAATTATTTTTAAATGATTTTTTACACACATGTCAATTATACCCTCTATTATTTTAATCCATCAAAAAATTCCTAAAAAATTATTAATTTAATCACTTTTTATTAAGTAAAAAACAAATGCTTTTTATGTTTAAAAAATTTTTAAAAATTGATTATCTTAATTATTTTTAAACCTAATTCATTTTGATTCTCACATGGATAAAATTTAATGTTTAAGACTTTATTTTAAGATCGCAACATGTATATATTGGCTCACATACCTCTTATACCATGTTTAATTTCATTTAAAAAACACCTTTGATTAAATCTTTAAAAATTAGGGTTTTCATCTTTGATTTCTTCTTTCAAAATCATCAACTCATGGGTCTCTATTAGAGTGTAAGACTCATCCCTTTTAAATTTAAAGATAGCAAACTTATAGGCCTCCATCTGAGTATAAGTCTCACACCTCTCCACTTTTAAAATCTAATGTTTTAAACACATATCTTGGGCCTCTAACATAGAGTAAGTCCCACATCTTTTCTCAAAACTTTCCTCAATCTCTCAAATCAATCCATCAATCTCTTCAATACTCAACATACATATTCAACTTAATCCTTTTTAATTCAATGTCAAACTCTTGGACCTCAATCAGAGTGTAAGACCCACCACCTTTTCAATTCATGTCTTTATACTTATCTATGATTATTCATATTAAGTTTATCTTGACATTTACAACATAACAATCTTTAGTTTAGAATCAGGTCAACAAGAGGAGCTTTTCAATTACAACTTAGTTAAAATAATTGGTTCCTCAGCCTTCTCTTGAGCTTCATACAAGGACCCACATGCTTCTTAAAAGTTCCCCAGCCTCCTCTTGGGCTTCATACAAGGACACACGGGCTTCTTAAAAGTTCCTCGGCTTACTCTTGGGCATTATACAAGGACCCTCGGGCTTCCTAAAAGCATCTAAGCCTACATATGTAAAATATATCAACAAATCAAATATCAAATTCTTCAACCCTCTTCAATTCTTCGACATTGAGTTAGCCTCCTTTTGGGCTTTATACAAAGAATATCCCAATTCAGTCAGCCTCTCCCTAGGTTATGCTCAAACTCTTTAGCCTCAATTTTGGGCTTTGTACAAGACAAATAAAACCATTTTAGCTTCAATATCGGGCTTTGAACAAGACACTCAAATAAACTCAACCTTTCCCCACAGATGACACATGAGTCATCTCTGTAGGAGGATATATTTTGTATACATCACAATTTAAATCAAACATTCAAAATTATCCCCATATAAGCGATGTAAGTGGCACACTTGTTGATTCAAAATCCAAGCTGGAGTCCCTCTCTTATCATGGTTCAAACTTTTCTTTCATCTAATTGATGTAAATGGCACACTTGTTGATACAATATCCAAGTCAAGGTCCCTTTCTTAGCATGCAAAGACTCATAAAGGAAGATGTGGCATTGTTTAGGATGATTAAACATCCAAGTTTAAACCTTCTTCCTTTATGATATTATTCTCAAATGTTTGTGGTGAATAGATGGGGTATCTCCCTTAGAAATAACAACTTGTCTTTTCTTTCTAACCAACAAAACTTTTAGCTTCACTTTTGGGCTTTGAACAAGACATAAATATCCTTTTAGATTTAATCTTAGGCTTTGAACAAGACACCAAATTTCATCCCCTAGTTAGGAGAAACTACGAATGCTCTGATTTTCCAAAGTCTCTTTTTAGAGATACATATGCATAATGTCGTAAGATCTTAGAGAGCACGCCTTTTAATAAAACACCATAGGACTCGTACCTTTCAAAACATCAAAAAATCACAAATCATCTCAGCTCTTTTCATCTCATCTCTTTCTCAATTAAGCAGTAATACAATAATGAAATTCAACGATAAAACAATAAAAAAAGAAGAATAAAAGGTTCCTAGAGATAGCATATTAACAACTTCCCTTAGTATAACTGACCTCCGACTCCAAATCTCTTCGCATTTGTAGGGAAAACACTTGTGTGCAGGGTTAGTTTAGGATTCCTGCCCCTTCCTTTTAAGCATCGTAGAATAAATATTAGAAATCAGAAAGTGGCATCAAGCACGGTTCACAGGAGGTACTGTAACACACGTTTATTTAATTAATTATTTAATTAAATATAATTGTAGTATGTTGTGGTAATTCGCGTTGATTTGAGTATCTTTGTTGATTTGCGTTGCTTTGTATGGAATTGTGTCGATTTGTGTTTATGGCCAAATTTATCGTAATATTATGTTGATGGTTATAAGTTGGTTTAAGTCGAATTTAATTATTTAGGTCAATATAAGTTGTGGAAGACGATATGGAATATTTCTGTTTATTGTTGGATATGTTGATTGGACCTTTTGGACCATTTGGTTGATAATCGGAAGTTAATCTATTAAGTCAGGAGTAAGTAGTTGGTTGCGAATTATTATTCGGGTGATTTTATGTTGCGAAGAATTAAGTTGTTAAGTCGGAATATTAAGTCAGAAAGTCGATGAAATTATATTACGAGTGATATTATTGATTATTGGAGAGTGTTGATTATTGGGCTTGGATTGTGTCGGAATTAGCAATTAAGGGGTGTATGGCTTAGGCCCATTAATTGTTATATTGAATTATTTTATTTTAATAAAAAGAAGAAAATAAAAGAATTAGTCAAGGGAAGTATCAGTAAGAAGAGGAAAATCGTGAAATTGGAGAACGAGGAAAAGTGGAGAAAACGGTTACTAGAAGTCACCGTCGGAAAACAAAATCGGTCGGAGATTCGAGCGGCCATCGGTTAAGTTAAAGGTGGAGTTCAATCTTTATAATCGGGTTTGATAAATGATATTGTGATTGGATAGTTAGGTTGTTGTGTTTTTGTTGATATTGATGTTATGTATAAAATCTATAGTTGTTATTGCAATAGTTGTTGTGTAAAAATTGTCGTTCGATTGTTGAATATATTTTGATTTTAAGTTGTTCTAGTCTGTGTTGATTTTTGTTGGTAACACTGCGTTGCATAAAATACTGGAAAAATGTTGATTTGGGAACGATAACAGAGACCGGTAGTGGAAGACCGACGGGAGCCACTTACTTCCTAGAGGCACATGGTGCAAGCCATGGCCTCATGTGGCGGGTGCCACAATATTTAATGGTTGGGAGTTAAAAAGTGGCGCAAGCCATCCTTTAATGTGGAAGGTGCCACATTTTTTTGTGGCAGGCAAGTTAAAGTGGCGCAAGCCACTAGTTGTTCATTGAAGGGTGGCGCAAGCCACCATATAATTGGGGAAGGGACTTAGTTTAAATAGTACCAATTAATTTAATAATAATAATCCATTAACATGTGTAGAAAAATCATGTAGTTTAGTTTATGTAGTAATTATTTGATTAATTCTAACTATAATTTTATAAATAGTATTTTATTCAGAAGCAGAATTTGTATTGAGAAGTAGAGTTTAGAAGCAATTGTACTGAGAACAAAAATAGTTTTAAAAATTAACACTGGATTATATACCTTGACAGAAAGAAGTAATTTTAAGAATTTAGCAGAACAGATAGTAACATACATTCTCATGACAGATAGGATTTATCAGGAAACAAATATTTGCATGTTTGTAATAAACTCGTGATAAACCGCAAAATGTTAAAAACAATGTCGATTTAACCGAATTAGGCGGAAAACTTAGTTTCCCGAAATTTAACAAAAATTGTTGGGGTAAGTCGGGTAGTTTAATAGTTTATTTTTGTTGCGTTGTTTTGTTGAAAAATTGTTGGAAAGTCGAGTTGCAGGTACATGTGGAGTTGGTAAGTGGTTCCGGTTTACGAAAAATATCAAAGTTGCTATATTGAAGGCTTTATGAGCCAATGTTGAATTTAAGTTTCCTGCATCATATAAGTTGTTCTTGTTGCTTGTTTATGTCATTTAAGTTGCTCATGTTGCCTAAGTTGTTTTGTGTTGTCGAAGTTGTTGTGTTGTTCAAGTTGGAGGCATAAAAGCCAACGTTGATTTAAGTTGTTCAAGTTGTATAAGTGTTGCACCCCAAAATTTGCCCTCACAATACAAGACTTTGTGTGCTAAGAAGGTTCACAAGGTTCACAAGATTCACAATGCTTTCAAGACCTTTCATGAGGTTCATGAAGTCTACAAGTCACTTCTTGAAGGTTCACAAGGTTCACAAGATTCACAATGTTTACAAGACCTTTCATGAGGTTCATGAAGTCTACAAGTCACTTCATGAAGGTTCACAAGGTTCACAAGGTTCACAATACCTCCCATGAGGTTCACAAGACATTTTATGATGGTTCACAAGGTTCACAAAGTTCACAATTGGTCAGAAGAGTTGACAATTCCCTCATACAATGCACCTCCTAAGCAGTGCATCCAAAACTAGGGTTTTGACTTTGATCAGGCTAAATGGACTTCCAAGACTTCAAGTGAGCCTCATAATCTCTTCTATATGTGTAAGAACCCCCATGTCAAGTTTCAAGACTTTTCTCAAAAGTTTGCTCAGTCAGATGATCAGATAAGTCAAAATCAGTCAATACATTTAAAAAGTCAAACTGAGGTCAACTGTGGTCAAACCAAAGTCAAACTTCATGATTTTTTTCCAACATCAAGTATATGAAGTAAAATTCATCATTTGATCAAGGGTTGATCATGATTCATCAAGGAGATTTCAGATCATCAAGAATCAAGAGTTTCTAAATTAGGGTTTTCTTAGTAAAAGTCAACTGAACTTTGACCAGCCATAACTTTCACATACTTCATCACCAAGTCTCCATCCAAAGCTCATTTTGAAGTAAATTGAATTCTCTACAACTTTGTGTCTCACAAGCCAAGCCCAAAAATGCTTCATTTGGAAGGTATGAGCTAAGACATTATAGGTCCTTTTGAAAGTCAACAAAAAGTCAACAACTTCAAAAGGGCATAACTTGAGATTGGTAAATGATATGGACATGAAACCAGTGGGGTTGTTTAGAGGACTCTTCAAGCTTTCCAAAATGTCCAAAAACACCCTCATACCATTAAAATTGAAGGATATGTGCCCTTGCAAAGTTGGGAAATTTTGGGTTGATTTATGATGAAAAAGGAGGTCTAAAACCAATTTCTTCCAAATTGGGCTTGCCAAATAATGACCCAATCCACACTAAGACATCTTGCACGAAATTGATTTGATATTTTCATTATTTTCATTATTTTATTTTTATTTATTATGATTTTTCATATTAAAAATCATTTTAAATTCAAATAAAATAAAAAATAGTAAAGATTTAAAATTATTTTGCTTCTAGAATGTCATAAATGATATTTTGATCTAATTGATACAAGAGTTATGAGAATCATCCAAAAATAGCATTGTGAGATCAAGAATATTCAAATTTTAAGACCAATCTTTTTCAATCTTCAAATGATCCAAATATCCCCCAAAATTGTGAAGTCTTTGACCTAATTCACTCACTCATATATAATGAACATATTACAATCACAAACACACGGATTGGGGCAGCCTCAAGTGTAAGTTCATAGTTTCAAAAATCACTCCAAATTTGAAATTCGGATTTCATATTTCAGGCCCTTTCAAGACAATTAGAAGGTGGAGACATGTTCTATGAACATCATTGAACATATTTGAGTCATTTACAACATTCAAATCATGCACATATGAACAACCCGAATCCACTTTGTTCTTGAAAATAATTTTTTCGATTACACTAATTTACTGCATATTAATGGATTTTGTTTGCATAATCTTGTTTGTGATGTTGTGTAGATCGTTTCTGGACAAATAAACCAGAGTTTCATGGCTTGAATCAGAATCGGCCATTGTTAGGGTTCCACCTTTTAAATTAGGGTTTTATAATTTACTGAATTTAAATAAATTTGAAGAACATAGGGATGTTGTATGGACTGTGAGGATCATAAAACACTAATTAATTTCATAAATCGATGCTGTTTTGTTTGAGTTTCATTTTCGCAGGTTTGAAACATTGAAGAACTCGCATGAAGATTCGCAGGAAAAAGGGGAGGAATTTTCGCAGGAAATTTGGAGAAGAAGAAGCTGTTTGGCGCGTTCTAGAAATTCAAATTTTTGTTTAAAATATTTTATGTTTTAATATTGATTTATTATCACAAGCCAATGCTTGTCCTGGTGGTAAGACTAGTGTGCGTTTAGTTGAGTGGCCTGTGTTCGAATCCAGGCCTTGTACATTTTTTTCTATTTTTTTCAGGTTAATCAGGAGGTATAATATATTATGCGTTGCTGCCACCACAATATCAGATTTGCTCACCTAGCTGGATGGTCATGCGTGCGTTTGTGTATTCAAGAGGTCCTGGGTTCGATTCCTCCCCCAGGCCTTTTGGTTTTCATTATTTTTGTGATTTTTCAGGACATTGCATAAAACCAATTGAAACCATTCCATTATCACCAATACGTGGCTGGCCTGGTGGTATGTTTTGTGGCTTGCAGGCAAGGTGTCATGGGTTCAAACCCAGCCAAGGTAAGTTCTTTTTACCATTTTTCTGTTTTAATTTATTTAACTAATTTGCTTAATTGCTTTCTTATTTATTAATTTAAAAATAAATCATGCATGTTTATATATTTAATAAATATCTAAAAACAACACTTATATTTTCTAAAATTCTAAACTTTTATTTTTCTCAATTTAAATTTTTTTTATTATGTAATTAAATTATAATATATGTATATTTATTAAAATAATTTTGTATATTAGATTATAAACCCTAAAAAATATTTTCTAAATAAACCCTAATTTTGTAAACCCTAATTTATTTTTCTAAATAACTATTAAAAACCTAATTTTATTCTCTAATTTATGTACATATTTATTTAATATAATTAATTTTAGTCAATATAATTATAATCAAATTTTTATATATAGTATGAAATTGTTTTCTATAATTTGTTCATATATGTTTAAAAATAATTAAATTTATGCTAATATTGTATGTTTATAATTTATAATCTTAAATTTTATAATTAAATTGTTCATATTTCCTTAATGATTTCTAATTCTTATATATTATTGTATTTTGTTTATTATTATTATTAACCATATTATTACTAATCCATTTATTATGCTTATTATTATTATTTCACTAACACAATTTATATTTTATTATTATTATTACTAACCCCTATTATATTTATTTATTTATTGCTTATTTATTTATATTTTGCTTCTATATTTATTTTCGCTATTTATTTTTAATTGCTTATTAATTATTATTGTAATTGCTCCTTGGTGTAAATTTTTGTAAATATTTAATTTATTTAATTGTTATGCTATGGTTAGTAATTTAGGGAGTGTAAACATGTATTATATTTTAAAATTGAATTTAGATCATTTTTATTATAAGATAAATTAAATTAAACACTCACACACGTAAGTCGATTTTTAATCGCCATCTCACTTCCTTAGGGATACCTCTCATGTTGCCTAAAATATAAGGTCAAGTGGGGTGTATAAAGCAAGTCCCTTAAAAGAAAAGTCATCAAGTCCCTTAATGGTTGCCTTTCATAAAGATCTCGTCCCTTTCGAATAATGATGACAGTCCCTCCAAAAATTGCTTAATACACCTCACAGTTGCCTATAAAAACAGATGTCCCTCATATGTCCCTTACATCCAAGGTAATGACTACCTATTCCTTAATAATAGGGATAGTCTTACCACTTAAAGGATAAAGAACAGAAAGACTTAAACTTTAGGGTAGGTACCTCATAGTTACTTGCTCACCACTTAAAAATTTCTCAAACACTTTACACTTTCAAACAAATTTTCAAATACAAGTTTTTACGCATCCGTACATGGATCATTATTAACTCTTATGAAAATTTTTTATTCACACACTTCACCTTTTCAAAAACAATGCAAAGTGAGCTAAGTAACTAAGAGCCCATGGATAACCATGGATGTAAAGGGTGCTAACACCTTCCCTTTACATAACCTACCCCCCGGACCCAAAAATCTTTTTAAGGTCTTTCCTGTTCTTTTATGCCTTTCCTTTGGATAAAATAAAAGTCGGTGGCGACTCTTGCTATCCGCAACATAACTAAAAGTCAGTTCTCCCACCGTGTTACAGAACTGGCGACTCTGCTGGGGATTTAAATTTAAGAGGGGTACCCTTAGGAATTAGATCACTTTAAAATTGTTTGCCTTGTTTGCTTTATATTATCTTGTTGGGGTGCTCTTATGTGTGAAAGGTCCTAACCCGGATCTAGTGTACCTTAGGTAAATGGCAATAGACCAAGGAAACTGTACGACGTATATCGATACGGTTGATCTGGTGGCCATAGTTAGTGCGACTTCTTGGTTGGTGCTTATGTTCCTTAAGTCGAGTTGAGGATAATATGAGGCTGCCATATGTTGTCAATGCACTAACTAACTTTTAGAACCCTAGTTAACTCATCTTGGCCTTTAGAAAGTAGTGAGGTAACCGGCTTTGGTACAGACTGAAGTTGGTTGACACTCGATACTACACTCATTGAGATCTTAAACTTGGAGGGTTTTGGTTGGCAAGTAAGTTGCCTTCTGATCAAACACCCTTGTGAAGGATCAATGATATTGAGATCCCTTAGAACATGGTTACTTTTGTAGGACAGGATGAACCAACTAACTTCAGGGGAAGGTACTTACCTTTGAACCTCATGCAAGCCTTTAAACCTAGGGCTATGGTGTGACTTGTTTGTGTGTGCCACATGTTTGTGATTGAGCATAACATCATGACATCATCGTGCATCATAAGCATAGCATTTTCCCTAACCATTTCAAGGACCAAAGGATTCATCTTTGTTCTTTGTTGCAGGTCATGGCTTCTGCTCGTAGAAACACCATCAGGATCAACTTTGTAGGGATACCTCCCAAGCTTAAAGAGTTGGTTTCTCAAGTGGCTGATCATTCCCAGTTCCTCAAGAGACATGGTCACCTACTAGACCTAGTCACTTCAGGGTTCAATGAAGACATGATGAGTGTCCTATTCCAGTTCTTTGACCCTAAGCACCATTGCTTCACATTCCCCGACTATCAGCTGGTTCCTACAATGGAAGAATTCTCTAAACTTCTGGGTATACCTGTTCTTGATCAGAAACCCTTCACAGGCTTGGAGAAGGAACTTAAACCAAAAGTTATTGCTGCAGCTCTACATCTGAAGAAGTCTGATATTGTTCTAGAAACAAGAAGTGGAGTCAAGGGTGTTCTAGCCAAGGTGTTGATAGAGAAGGCTCAAATGTTCTTGAAGGCCATGAGTCATGATGCTTTTGAGGAGATCTTAGCCTTGCTGATATATGGCTTAGTATTGTTCCCAAATCCAGATCAGTTCATAGATGTTCATGCCATTAACATTTTCCTGAGTCACAATCCAGTGCCTACATTGCTTGGAGACATCCTACATTCTCTTCATACCCGTACTACAAGGGCAAGAGGAACTTTGATGTGCTGCATACCTTTGCTTTCTAGGTGGTTTATTTCTCACCTTCCTCGCTCAGTGATGAAGAATGAGCAAGGGTTCAGATGGTCCAAGAGGATCATGTCACTTTCTCACTCAGATATTCATTGGTGCTCCAGATCTATGGGGAATGTCACTATCATTGACCGTTGTGGGGAGTTTCCTAATGTGCCACTTCTAGGCATAAGAGGAGGCATCACCTACAACCCCTCTCTAGCTTTACGACAGTTTGGTTACGCTCGGAGTGATGGTCCACATGACATGTTGATTCAGGGCATTGTGTTTGATTACGACAACGATCTTCAGGGTTACCGTCAGAGATTCATACGAGCCTGGGGAAAAGTAAACAGGGTTGACAGCAAGACACTGGAGCCTAAGTACACTATTCCTATGGAGGCTTATCTCAGATGGGTGCGATCTCGTGCTCAGACTCTCATGATGCCATATCCTGCTATCCTGCCAGTTACCATGGAACCTGTTGCTGAAGGGGACACTGCTTACACCATCCTTCACCCAGACATGCCTACTGACATGGAAGACTTACAGAGATCCTGGATCCAACTGAAGAAGCAAAGGGATACTTTCGAGGCTCATTACAAAGCAAGCCAAGAAAGAATCCTAGAACTAACAAAGCAACTTCATGAGGAACGGAATCTCAACTCATACCTCAACACAAAGAGGAAACGTCCATGGGAGACTTAAAACCCCATCTTTTGCATTTATTGCATTTCATTTCCTGTAAGCCCAAGAGGCAAAACAAGTTTATTACCAATAAAAGTTTACCTTCTTGTTTGTTTAAGCAAATTTAAATCCTGCGGTCCTTGAAAACATTACATACGCATTAAAACATCATATCATTGCATCACAGGTTTATTTGTGCACAGGTTTCTCATCCTCTCGCTGTTTATTTCAGCAATGGCTCTTGAACAAACAGTTAAGGATCTCCAGGCACAAAATGCACAGTTCCAAGAGCTGATCCTGAACCTATCCAAGGGGCAGGATGAATTGAAGACACTGCTGGCTAAGAAGAAGAGTCCTGAGGACAACAAGGATGGTCAGTTGGAACAATTGCAAGCTGAGATAACAGAAATGAGGATCCAGATGAATGACCAGGTGGCTCTTATCCAAAGTTTAGCTCAGGGGCAAGAAGAACTGAGAACCTTTGTCCAAAAACTTCAAAGTAATGGAGTCAGGGATCTAATTGACAGTCAACCTCCATTAAAACAAGCTGACTTGGTTGAAAGGAAGATGAGGATAAAAGAAGGTAAGAAACCGGTTGCCATTGATTGTTCTTCAGTTGAAGAAGAAAGACCTGATAAGGTTAATCTACCTCAACACAAGGAATGTAGAAGGAAGTTTATCAAGTTCAGCACACCAATGTCACAAGTGTTGCAATGCCTGTTGGAGATGAAGCTAATTTCCTTGGAAAATTCTCCTAAAAATCCTAACACCTCTTCTCCTCGCTATAATCCCAAGGCAAGGTGTAAGTATCACTCCAACAGTCCTGGACATGATACTAATAACTGTTGGGCATTGAATAAGAAGATTCAAGATCTGATTGACGGAGGAATCCTAGAGGTTACTCCAGAAGGTCAAGTTGAATTTTACTATCGTCCATCCAACACCGAAGCTGCAAGACAAGTAGCCCAAAGTAACAAGAAAGGAAGAATACCTATGCCTGTTGAGATATGGGGCACCTTGGGGCATCCAAGTGGAAAATTTGATTTCATGGTGAAGTATACTGCTCCTCAAAGTTCACAGATTGCAATTGAGGACATTCAGCCGACTGGATGGGACAACATTTGAATTTTCATTTGTAATTTCTTTTATTTGTTTGAACACTTACTATTATGTTAAACTTTTATTTTCATTAATGCATTGCATATGTTTGTCTTGAATTAATCCATTCGTTCCACTATATTGTTTCTATCTTGTGATATTTAACTCCTGATAAAGCTATAAGCCTATAGAGGGAGGATGACGAAAACAAAACCATAATCTTATGCAGTATGCTTTTGAACAGACTATGCTGACGATGTACAGGCATTGTTTCAATTCCTAAACAGTGGAGATATAAGGAGGTTAATCCCTAGTCAACCCTTTTGAGCCTATGAAGTAGGAGTTTTTATTCTCACAAATTAAAACCCTTATTCATAACCTGGGGCAGGGTAGTTACTCAGTTAACTCAAAATATGCCAATTATATGTGTTATACACAACTAATGATGGTTCTCTGTAATCATGAAACCTGACAGTCAATATCCAGCAAAAGAACAATTAACTAAGTCAAAACCTATGAAGGAGACTTAGTAAAACATTAAGACATCTCGCTGACTGTAACCTTGAAATAAGCAGTTCAGGCAAAAAGAAGGGATAATAAAGTCAAAAGAGAAAAAAAAAGGGTCACTATGAATCCTCAAACAAAGAAAGATGACTGAATGTTCAAATAAATGTTAGGTTTCTGAACCATCACAAATGTCAGTGTTACAATTCCAAACTGCTATGGAACCTCAATGCATGAGTTAACTGAGCATAGGACTGAAGAACATCATGGAGATTGGGTTGGGTACAAATAAAATTTGAGCCTTTATCCTTTGTTTCTTAAACCGTGAACCAGGCCACGTTACAACCCTTTAAAAGTCCTAACTGAAGTATGGTTAGTTCGAAAGCGTACTGCTACAAAAAGGTATCCTGACTCCTTTAGGGCTTATTATAAAACTTGAGTTAATATCACAGTTTTCACAAAAACTGTTTTTCTAAAATAACTTTTTTTTCAAAACTTCAAGACAGACATAAGCATTGCATTTTTTAATATATTTGTTGGCATATACTTAAGTGTTTGATAAACAGAGAAACTTACAGGATGAATGTTCAAAGTCCTTCCGATAAACAAAGTTGCTTCCTGGATCAAAGTCCATGTATACAAAGGGGCATAGTCACTGTTTCCCGGTTAAGAGGCATACCAAGTTACTGTTCAATTCAGTTGGGGCAATTAGGTCCAGACTCAGCTGTGCTTAATAGCCAGGGGCATTTTTCCTCATACAGTTGAATTACCAAAGGTGACATTACAGAGTTCACAATGCCAGGGGCATATGCTTATGGGGCATTCTGCTTGTTTCTCTTGAGGTAGCTCATTACAGATACTTCCATTATGGGACAATTCATCCTCAACCAAGGGGCAATGCTTTCTCTTCAAATCTAATACCTGGAGCGTATATGGTCCATTACAGTTTGAAGACACATTCCTCTCATTGTATTACCTTGATATTGGATTCTCAGCTGAAACCATGATGGAAATTAATTGTCTATGCCAGTAGTATCAGATGGTGTCAGTATCATGTCTTCAGATCCAGCTATGAGGATTTCTGGGAAGGTACTCAGGAAAGTTAAAGAATTTCAGGAGCTATAGATCCAATTGGCTGTACACTCTCGAAGTTGAAACAATTCTGCTTTCAAATTCAGCTTTACTTTTCCCTCTGAGTCCAGATTTACTTTTACCCTAGCAAAAACGTCCATTGGTTGTGTTTGAATGTATTATGCTTTTGAATATGATTGATGTTTACCAGAAATTCATGAAAATGCAGTAATAGTATTTACTAATGACGAACGAGGGAAGGATGCCAACGAAGCTTCACCAGGTTCACCCCTACAAGACAGTTACAAATCCCCAGTAGGGCAAATCCATCTTCATAAAGTACTTCAAGTCACATCTCCCCTGGAATTTATATCCATCTCTTTTATCCTCATACGGATATTCGGGAATTTACTTTCCAATAAGAATACGACGAACGAAGACGGGAGGTTATGTATACCTTACTATCCCCAGCAGACGGGAGGTTATATATACCTTGTTATCCCCAGCAGACGGGAGGTTATATATACCTTGTTATCCCCAGCAGACAGGAGGTTATATATACCTTCTTATCAAACAAGACGGGAACGAGTTCCTCATATTCTTCAACAACGAATCAGGATTTATTTTCCCTGGCCAGCGGTTGTTATATGAAGATATCCAGACGCTTCCGGCAGTGTCATATCATACATACATCATTTACATCATACCATACCATACATATACATAGATGCATAATATATTACTTAAGTGCATCATATTATACATGCATACATAATGCATAAACTAATATTATCATACAGAATGCTACCTTGTTTTCAGGTTAATTATCCAGCAAACAAACTTATGATTATCAGGATTACTTTATCCTCCTGAAAGCATATCATCCATCAGAACTGCTTTATCCTCCTAAAGACTTATCATCTCTCAAGACTGCTTCATCCTCTTGGGAACTTATTACTACATCAGGACTGCTTCATCCTCCTGACAGCTATCATCATTACTTCAGGATTGCTCTATCCTCCTGGAAATTCCTATTACATCAGGATTGATTTATCCTCCTGAAATCACATTACTACCTCAGGATTGCTTTATCCTCCTGACAGCTTTTTATTACATCAGGACTGCTTCATCCTCCTGAAAGCTTTTATTACACCAGGACTGCTTCATCCTCCTGAAAGCATATTATCAATACCTCAGGATTGCTTTATCCTCCTGACATCTTATTACTACCTCAGGATTGCTTTATCCTCCTGACAGCTTCTTTACTTCAGGATTGCTTCATCCTCCTGAAAGCATATTATCAATACCTCAGGATTGCTTTATCCTCCTGACGGCTTCTTTACCTCAGGATTGCTTTATCCTCCTGACAGCTTATTACTACCTCAGGATTGCTTTATCCTCCTGACAGCTTCTTTACTTCAGGATTGCTTCATCCTCCTGAAAGCATATTATCAATACCTCAGTATTGCTTTATCCTCCTGACGGCTTCTTTACTTCAGGATTGCTTCATCCTCCTGAAATCATATCAGGACTGCTTCATCCTCCTGACAGCTATCATTATACCTCCATATGTTGGACTGCTTCATCCTCCAAGACATGTATCTGAAGAACTTTCCTCCAAGTGGCATCTTTAAGCCCACTCAATCATATTCAACTAGCCATCTGTATCATTTTATGCACTAGTGAGTGCAAATTTTTGGGCTTTTGTGTTCAATCCCCTTCAACCTTCCAGGTCACGACTGGCAAACATACCAATCTAACCCCTCAGGTTTCAGAAAATTGAACAGGGGCAGCTGTTGCACCCCAAAATTTGCCCTCACAATACAAGACTTTGTGTGCTAAGAAGGTTCACAAGGTTCACAAGATTCACAATGCTTTCAAGACCTTTCATGAGGTTCATGAAGTCTACAAGTCACTTCTTGAAGGTTCACAAGGTTCACAAGATTCACAATGTTTACAAGACCTTTCATGAGGTTCATGAAGTCTACAAGTCACTTCATGAAGGTTCACAAGGTTCACAAGGTTCACAATACCTCCCATGAGGTTCACAAGACATTTTATGATGGTTCACAAGGTTCACAAAGTTCACAATTGGTCAGAAGAGTTGACAATTCCCTCATACAATGCACCTCCTAAGCAGTGCATCCAAAACTAGGGTTTTAACTTTGATCAGGCTAAATGGACTTCCAAGACTTCAAGTGAGCCTCATAATATCTTCTATATGTGTAAGAACCCCCATGTCAAGTTTCAAGACTTTTCTCAAAAGTTTGCTCAGTCAGATGATCAGATAAGTCAAAATCAATCAATATAGTTAAAAAGTCAAACTGAGGTCAACTGTGGTCAAACCAAAGTCAAACTTCATGATTTTTTGCCAACATCAAGTATATGAAGTAAAATTCATCATTTGATCAAGGGTTGATCATGATTCATCAAGGAGATTTCAGATCATCAAGAATCAGGAGTTTCTAAATTAGGGTTTTCTTAGTAAAAGTCAACTGAACTTTGACCAGCCATAACTTTCACATACTTCATCACCAAGTCTCCATCCAAAGCTCATTTTGAAGGAAATTGAATTCTCTACAACTTTGTGTCTCACAAGCCAAGCCCAAAAATGCTTCATTTGGAAGGTATGAGCTAAGACATTATAGGTCCTTTTGAAAGTCAACAAAAAGTCAACAACTTCAAAAGGGCATAACTTGAGATTGGTAAATGATATGGACATGAAACCAGTGGGGTTGTTTAGAGGACTATTCAAGCTTTCCAAAATGTCCAAAAACACCCTCATACCATTAAAATTGAAGGATATGTGCCCTTGCAAAGTTGGGAAATTTTGGGTTGATTTATGATGAAAAAGGAGGTCTAAAACCAATTTCTTCCAAATGGGCTTGCCAAATAATGACCCAATCCACACTAAGACATCTTGCACGAAATTGATTTGATATTTTCATTATTTTCATTATTTTATTTTTATTTATTATGATTTTTCATATTAAAAATCATTTTAAATTCAAATAAAATAAAAAATAGTAAAGATTTAAAATTATTTTGCTTCTAGAATGTCATAAATGATATTTTGATCTAATTGATACAAGAGTTATGAGAATCATCCAAAAATAGAAATGTGAGATCAAGAATATTCAAATTTTAAGACCAATCTTTTTCAATCTTCAAATGATCCAAATATCCATCAAAATTGTGAAGTCTTTGACCTAATTCACTCACTCATATATAATGAACACATTACAATCACAAACACACGGATTGGGGCAGCCTCAAGTGTAAGTTCATAGTTTCAAAAATCACTCCAAATTTGAAATTCGGATTTCATATTTCAGGCCCTTTCAAGACAATTAGAAGGTGGAGACATGTTCTATGAACATCATTGAAGATATTTGAGTCATTTACAACATTCAAATCATGCACATATGAACAACCCGAATCCACTTTGTTCTTGAAAATAATTTTTTCGATTACACTAATTTACTGCATACTAATGGATTTTGTTTGCATAATCTTGTTTGTGATGTTGTGTAGATCGTTTCTGGACAAATAAACCAGAGTTTCATGGCTTGAATCAGAATCGGCCATTGTTAGGGTTCCACCTTTTAAATTAGGGTTTTATGATTTACTGAATTTAAATAAATTTGAAGAACATAGGGATGTTGTATGGACTGTGAGGATCATAAAACACTAATTAATTTCATAAATCGATGCTGTTTTGTTTGATTTTCATTTTCGCAGGTTTGAAACATTGAAGAACTCGCATGAAGATTCGCAGGAAAAAGGGGAGGAATTTTCGCAGGAAATTTGGAGAAGAAGAAGCTGTTTGGCGCGTTCTAGAAATTCAAATTTTTGTTTAAAATATTTTATGTTTTAATATTGATTTATTATCACAAGCCAATGCTTGTCCTGGTGGTAAGACTAGTGTGCGTTTAGTTGAGTGGCCTGTGTTCGAATCCAGGCCTTGTACATTTTTTTCTATTTTTTTCAGGTTAATCAGGAGGTATAATATATTATGCGTTGCTGCCACCACAATATCAGATTTGCTCACCTAGCTGGATGGTCATGCGTGCGTTTGTGTATTCAAGAGGTCCTGGGTTCGATTCCTCCCCCAGGCCTTTTGGTTTTCATTATTTTTGTGATTTTTCAGGACATTGCATAAAACCAATTGAAACCATTCCATTATCACCAATACGTGGCTGGCCTGGTGGTATGTTTTGTGGCTTGCAGGCAAGGTGTCATGGGTTCAAACCCAGCCAAGGTAAGTTCTTTTTACCATTTTTCTGTTTTAATTTATTTAACTAATTTGCTTAATTGCTTTCTTATTTATTAATTTAAAAATAAATCATGCATGTATATATATTTAATAAATATCTAAAAACAACACTTATATTTTCTAAAATTCTAAACTTTTATTTTTCTCAATTTAAATTTTTTTTATTATGTAATTAAATTATAATATATGTATATTTATTAAAATAATTTTGTATATTAGATTATAAACCCTAAAAAATATTTTCTAAATAAACCCTAATTTTGTAAACCCTAATTTATTTTTCTAAATAACTATTAAAAACCTAATTTTATTCTCTAATTTATGTACATATTTATTTAATATAATTAATTTTAGTCAATATAATTATAATCAAATTTTTATATATAGTATGAAATTGTTTTCTATAATTTGTTCATATATGTTTAAAAATAATTAAATTTATGCTAATATTGTATGTTTATAATTTATAATCTTAAATTTTATAATTAAATTGTTCATATTTCCTTAATGATTTCTAATTCTTATATATTATTGTATTTTGTTTATTATTATTATTAACCATATTATTACTAATCCATTTATTATGCTTATTATTATTATTTCACTAACACAATTTATATTTTATTATTATTATTACTAACCCCTATTATATTTATTTATTTATTGCTTATTTATTTATATTTTGCTTCTATATTTATTTTCGCTATTTATTTTTAATTGCTTATTAATTATTATTGTAATTGCTCCTTGGTGTAAATTTTTGTAAATATTTAATTTATTTAATTGTTATGCTATGGTTAGTAATTTAGGGAGTGTAAACATGTATTATATTTTAAAATTGAATTTAGATCATTTTTATTATAAGATAAATTAAATTAAACACTCACACACGTAAGTCGATTTTTAATCGCCATCTCACTTCCTTAGGGATACCTCTCATGTTGCCTAAAATATAAGGTCAAGTGGGGTGTATAAAGCAAGTCCCTTAAAAGAAAAGTCATCAAGTCCCTTAATGGTTGCCTTTCATAAAGATCTCGTCCCTTTCGAATAATGATGACAGTCCCTCCAAAAATTGCTTAATACACCTCACAGTTGCCTATAAAAACAGATGTCCCTCATATGTCCCTTACATCCAAGGTAATGACTACCTATTCCTTAATAATAGGGATAGTCTTACCACTTAAAGGATAAAGAACAGAAAGACTTAAACTTTAGGGTAGGTACCTCATAGTTACTTGCTCACCACTTAAAAATTTCTCAAACACTTTACACTTTCAAACAAATTTTCAAATACAAGTTTTTACGCATCCGTACATGGATCATTATTAACTCTTATGAAAATTTTTTATTCACACACTTCACCTTTTCAAAAACAATGCAAAGTGAGCTAAGTAACTAAGAGCCCATGGATAACCATGGATGTAAAGGGTGCTAACACCTTCCCTTTACATAACCTACCCCCCGGACCCAAAAATCTTTTTAAGGTCTTTCCTGTTCTTTTATGCCTTTCCTTTGGATAAAATAAAAGTCGGTGGCGACTCTTGCTATCCGCAACATAACTAAAAGTCAGTTCTCCCACCGTGTTACAATAAGCTGGTTGTGTTGTTTGATATTGTATGTTGTTATGTTGTAAAGTCATGCATGTTATGTAGATCATATGCATTTTTATGTCAGAGTCGTTGCTCACACCATGTTGGCCTGGATTGGCACTAAGTTGAAAGTTGAAGGCTTATGCCTTGATTGCCTTGATAACCTGGCAATAATTTTAAGTTGGGAGTTTTACTCTGAATGGTACCACACGCATTTGCATAATCGAGTTGTATTTGTGTTGTACTATTTATGTTGATTATGTTGTATGTGTTGCTCAAGTGGATAAGTTGTTTATGTTGTGATAAGTTATTTAAGTTGTTGTTGTGGTAGTGATGTGATGATACTTGTATAAACCTTTATCTATGTATTGTTTATTATATATCATTTATAATTATTGATATCTCACCCATTTTGTTTGAATGTAGCCCCTATGTTGGTAACGTGCAGGTAGCTTGCAAGAAAATGGACATCATCAATAATTTTAGTCGGTGTCTGTGCTCTGATACGTAACACTCGGGGAATAGATGCGTAATTGTCTTGTTGTTATTTTTAAGTTGTTTTAGTATAATTATGTTGTTACTATGTTGTTTTAAGTTGAAAAACATGTTATACTTGTTTAGTTGAATAATTTGAGAATCCGATGCGTAGTTGTAAAAGTTGAATTTGATTTCATAAATGAAATAAAGTTGATGTTTTTAGTTTCTTACAAACTGAAAGTGTTATGTATCAATTCTCATGAAGTTAAATGAAGTTTTTATAAGTTGAAAATGTAGCATCCTATTTGTGTACTTGTTGGTTGAATTTTTAATACTCTGATTTTCTATATAATCGCCGGGTAGAAATGGGGGTGTTACATTAGTGGTATCAGAGCAGGTCGGTCCGGCCGGCCAATATTGTTAATGTCTTTTATTCCTTAGTACATGGCATGTGTGTGAAACACTGTCGGTACTTGTTGTTGCTTTTTAGTCGTGGTCTGCAGGTGTTGGTTTGCAATTAAGTGGGGGAGAGGCTTGCTCCCGGACGTGATTGTTGGTACGCAGAAGTTGATTAAGTTGATGTTGATTTCAAGAGTGCAAGGTTGTTGAAGCGATGTTATTGTGGACCGAAGAGAGTTTAGACTCCTGAATTCGTATCGGTCGAGTTTGAGAAGTGCGTGGATTTTGGATGGGGATTGTTTGAGAATGAGGGTTTATCCCAAAGAAAACAATAAGTTGATGGATCAAGTCGGTAGATTGCTATACTTTGGTTGTAGTTGGATTAAAGTCGAGTAAATTTGTAGTTGGATGAAAAACAAATATTTTTGGTAGATCTTGGAAGTAAGAGGGAGAGAGGTGGAACTTATATTCATTAATCTCAAAATTCTTGTTTTGTAATTTTTGGAGCAGCTGTCAGTAAAAGAGGCATAACGTTTTACTCGTAATTCTAATTGAAGCGATTCTGGGCTCGTTGGAAAGCTTACGAAATTACCTACAGTTTTCATATAAGATTTACATTCAGGAGGTTTGTGATGAGGCAGATGAGTGTGTTTTAATAGTTGGGTCTGCTACTGATTTTTGGAAAATTCTGCATACGGGAATTCTGAACTAGTCACATTGCAAGGAGGATTACTTTTCACTCGTGAGTCAGATTCAAGAGATTCTTGAAGTTCTGGAATTTGCACGAAATTATCTTCATGTTGGAATATAATTTTATGAAGTCTTTATTGGAAGAGATAATTGTGTTCGAAGTTAAGCGTTTATTGCTGAAATTTTTGGAAAGATGAAGACGAGTGTGAAATGTTGATAAGGAATAGAATGTGGGTATTAGAAGGAATGTGAAGGTATCGAAGATGCATAGAGATGCGATTTATGCCGAATGAGGACGATTAAAGTGCCGATGTTAGATGATGGTGATGTTTAGAGGAAGACGGATGTTCGATTAGTGTCGTTAAGAATTTTAACTTGGATAAAAGGTGTAGCTGGAAACGAACCGAATTGGGTTATGCTTGATGTTGTGACGACTCCGGTGTTAGAAGGATGCTTAAAATTGTGTTGTTCTACGAGCGTGTATAAGATATTGAATATCGGATTTTGGATGCGTTGGTATAATTGGCGAAGTCGGAATTAAGAAGACTAAGAAGATGTTGGTAAGCCTTAGAGAGTCGACGGAGCATTACGCTTACGGACTTTGAGCACAAGTTGAAGTATGCTATTATGTTAGGTAATGATGATTTATGCCACCGTTATGACTGTCGGCTATCTATTGACAAATTGAGGAACTGGTCACCCTTAATCTATTGTTGATAGTAGACAGAATCATAATTGATGGATAGATGTGTCATGTCAACTAGTATAGTATGTACGTTGTATTGTTGAAGTCAAGCTGAATGCTTGAGTATTGTCTGTTTTGTTGATGCATGTCATTATACGAGAGTTTTAGTAGGATTTAAAGATGAAAGCATGAAGTTGAGTTTGGATTGAATAGTAATAAGGAAAATCATAGTTGAACTCTGGATAATTGGGATGTTGTTTTGGTGATGAATTAAGTGGCATGAAACTTGAAGTCTTCTTGAAATAATTCAAGAGGAAAGTATATGGAAATGTAAGACCATGATTTGACAGGAATGTTAGTACAGTTGAGTTGCAAGTATTAGAAGGAGTGAAAATATAAGTTGGTTTACTAAAGTGCGGTTTAGTTGGAATAAGAAAAGTTGTTTTGTTATGTCGATTCAGATAAGAATTTATGAAGAGCTGTGTCAGTATGAGTACGAATCGAGAATTTGGTATGTTGAATTAGTTAGAAGCGAAAAAATATGAGTTATCTTGTGGGAATTCGTTGGACCCATGTACCATATGTTGTTGTAATGATGTTGCGTGTTTAAGATGATTTTTGAAGGACGCGTTGTTAAAAGATAGTAAAGTTATAATTATGTTGAGGATAATTGGGAAGTATAAGTATATCTTATCCAAGATTTGGAAGTAGTCGCAGTTGTAATTGTGTTGAATGTTCAGAGGCGTTATCTTATGGATCTAAGTTGGAACTATTCGGTAACTACAAGAGTTAGAATACCTGTTGGAACGAAATTCCAAAGGATTAAGTTGAAGGCTTTGTTCATATATTGATTTTGGTAATTGTAAGTTGGTGTTAAACTCGATAGACTTAGTAATTTGCAAGTAATCAGAGTGCGCAACGAACGCGTGGTGTAGTGTAGTTATTCTTATGTGAATAACAAAGATGTTGATAGTTGATTGAGTTGATGTTGTGTTTAAGTTGTGTTTTCTTGTGTTGATGTGTTCTAAGTTTTAAGTTGGTTACTCGTTATGTTGTGTTGATAGTTGTCTAGCATATTGCTTGAGGGGTCTCCGTGTTGTTATTTCCATCGAATTTGTGTATTATTGTTTGTGGTATACATGGGTTGCCTTTGGAAATGAGAGTTGATTAGTCGGATGGAATAAGTAGTTGGAGTAGTTGAATCAGATAAATTTACGAGGACGAAAATATTCTAAGTGGGGGAGAGTTGTAACGCCCGTTTATTTTATTAATTATTTAATTAAATATAATTGTGGTATGTTGTGGTAATTCGTGTTGATTTAAGTATCTTTATCGATTTGCGTTGCTTTGTGTAGAATTGTGTCGATTTGTGTTGATGGCCAAATTTATCGGAATATTATGTTGATGGTTATAAGTTGGTTTAAGTCAAATTTAATTATTTAAGTCGATATAAGTTGTGGAAGACGATAAGGAGTATTTCCGTTTATTGTTGGATATGTTGATTGGACCATTTGGTTGATAATCGGAAGTTAATCTATTAAGTCGGGAGTAAGTAGTTGGTTACGAAATATTATTCGGGTGATTTTATGTTGCGAAGAATTAAGTCGTTAAAACTTGAAAAGTCGATAAAATAATATTACGAGTGATATTATTGATTATTAGGGAGTGTTGGTTATTTGCCTTGGATTGCGTCGGAATTAGCAATTAAGGAGTGTATGGCTTAGGCCCATTAATTGTTATATTGAATTATTTAATATTAATAAAAAGAATAAAATAAAAGAATTAGTCAAGGGAAGTATTAGTAAGAAGACGGAAATTTTGAAATTGGAGAACAAGGAAAAATGGAGAAAAAGGTTACTAGAAGTCGTCGTCGGAAAACAAAATCGGTCAGAGATTCGAGCGACCATCGATTAAGGTAAGGGTGGGGTTCGATCTTTATGACCGAGTTTGATAAATGAAACTATGATTGGGTAGTTAGGTTGATGTGTTTTTGTTGATATTGATGTTGTGTATAAAATCTGTAGTTGTTATTGCAATGGTTGTTGTGTAAAAATTGTCGTTCGATTGTTGAATATATTTTGATTTTAACTTGTTCTGAAGTTTGTTGATTTTTGTTGGTAACACTGCATTGTGTAAAATTCTGGAAAAATACTGATTTGTGGAAGATGAAAGAGACCGGTAGTGGAAGGCCGACGGGAGCCACTTGCTTCCTAGAGGCACATGGCGCAAGCCATGGCCTCATGTGGCGGGTGCCACAATTTTTTGTGGTTGGGAGTTAAAAAGTGGCGCAAGCCATCCTTTAATGTGGCAGGTGCCACATTATTTTGTGGCAGGCAAGTTAAAGTGGTGCAAGCCACTAGTTGTTCATTGAAGGGTGGCGCAAGCCACCCTGTAATTGGGGGAGGGACTTAGTTTTCATAGTAGCAATTAATTTAATAATAATAATTCATTAACCTGTGTAGAAAAATCATGTAGTTTAGTTTATGTAGAATTTATTTGATTAATTCTAACTATAACTATATCTATTCTAATTTTATAAATTGTATTTTATTAAGAAGTAGAATTTGTATTGAGAAGTAGAGTTCAGAAGCAATTGTACTGAGAACGAAAACAATTTTGAAAATTAACACTAGATTATATTACTTGAAAGAAAGAAGTAATTTTAAGAATTTATCAGAACAGATAGTAACCTACATTCTCATGACAGATAGGATTTATTAGGAAACATAAATTTTAAAGTTTGTAATAAACTCGTGATAAATCGCATAATGTTAAAAACAATGTCAGTTTTGCCGAATTAGGCAGAAAATTTAGTTGCCCAGAATTTAACGAAAATCGTCGGTGTAAGTCGGGTTGTTTAATAGTTGATTTTTGTTGCATTGTTTTGTTGAAAATTTGTTGGAAAGTCGAGTTGCAAGTACAGGTGGAGTTGGTAAGTGGTTCCGGTTTACGGAAAATCTCAGTTTCTATATTGAAGGATTTATGAGCCAATGTTGATTTTAAGTATCTTATGTCATATAAGTTGTTCGTGTTGCTTGTTTATGTTGTTTAAGTTGCTCATGTTCCCTAAATTGTTTTGTGTTGTCGAAGTTATTGCGTTGTTGAAGTTGGAGACTTAAAAGCCAACGTTGATTTAAGTTGTTTAAGTTGTATAAGCTGGTTGTGTTGTTTGATGTTGTATGTTGTTATGTTGTAAATTCGTGCATGTTATGTAGATCCTATGCATTTTTATGTCGGAGCCGTTGCTCACATCACGTTGGCCTGGATTGACACTAAGTTGAAAGTTAAAGGCTTATGCCTTGATTGCATCGATAAATTGGCAATAATTTTAAGTTGGGAGTTTTACTCCGAATGGTACCACATACATTTGCATAGTCGAGTCGTATCTGTGTTGTGCTATTTATGTTGATTATGTTGTATATGTTGCTCAAGTTTATAAGTTGTTTATGTTGTGATAAGTTGTTTAAGTTGTTGTTGTGGTAGTGATGTGATGATAATTGTATAAACCTTTATCTATGTATTGTTTATCATATATCGTTTATAATTATCGATATCTCACCCCTTCTGTTTGAATGTTGCCCCTATGTTAGTAACGTGCTGGTAGCTTGCAGGAAGATGGTCATCTTCAATAGTTTTAGTCGGTGTCGGTGCTCTGATACGTAACACTCGGGGAATGGACGCTTAGTTGTCTTGTTGTTATTTTTAAGTTGTTTCAGTATAATTATGTTGTTACTATGTTGTTTTAAGTTGAAGAACATGTTGCACTTGTTTAGTTGAATAATTTGAGAATTTGTTGCGTAGTTGTAAAAGTAGAATTTAGTTTCATAAATGAAATAAAGTTGATATTTTTAGTTTCTTACGAACCAAAAGTGTTATGTATCAATTCTCATGAAGTTAAATGAAGTTTTTATAAGTTGAAAAATGTAGCATCTTGTTTGTGTCTTTGTTGGTTGAATTTTTAATACTCTGATTTTCGATATAATTGTTGGGTAGAAATGGGGTGTTACAGGTACTAACCCAACATTTCTCACATCTCAGGATTGGGATACATATGCGCGAGTATGGTGGGTCACGGAAATCGGTCCATAGAAATATGGAAAATCTGCTGGGGAATTTTCCCATCCCCTAAGAAGGCCAAGCCTATTTTGTTTATCTTTTATGTTTATTGATTTAAATATCATTTATCATAATTGTTCATGCTATCTGTTTACTTGTCATATCTGTTTAGATTCAGCTATTTGGGAATGTGATTAATACATATGTAGGGAGATGAAAAGTCCTCATTGGACTTGAGAACATACATTAAGATAGGTGGTGGTATAATCAAGGAAGCTTATAAGGAGTGAATCCCAGACAAGCTAACTTGAAAACTTGTCAAATCAGTGGAGGTACCCTCTCGGAATTACTGGTGTTGATCAAGCTTGTGTCATGAATACACTACTTTTTCCATGGGGAACCTGAGAACTGAGGATTAGTAAAACCTTTAACCATTTGGCATTTTAGGAAGTAGTGCAGTAACTATCAGGAATAGTTGATACATGATATTGCATTTAAATGAGATTCATTTGAATAATATTATAGCTCTCGTGAGTTAGTCAACTTGTTGTTAATATCCTAAAGAGGGGTCTGTGATTTTGGGAACCTTGTTAGAACCCGTTCTATAGGTGCAAATTGAACCCCTAGTACATACCTTTGGGATGGGTATATCCATAGCTCCATACTCGTGACAATAAACCCTTAAAACCCTATGTTTGTAATTACTTGTGTTTGTTGCATTCAAGCATTCATGCATTCATCATCATCAAAAAAATTCAAAATTTTCAAAACAACTATAAAACAAATTGTTGCAAATATCAGTTACTGTATTATGGATTTCGGTAGAAGAAAAACCTAAAAGTATACCTTCAAAAGTCCAAGTCTAGAAGACCTGGGAAGATTAGGAAGACTAATTACTAATCCTGAAGCTTTTGGAGAAAAAGATGGAGGACTATTGCCTCTCATAAAAGTCAACATGGTAGAAGGAGACCTAGCTACATTGGTTCAGTTCTATGATCCGGTGTACCATTGCTTCACAATTTCCAGATTATCAACTCACACCAATATTGGAAGAATATTCACAATATAATAATTTTATTGAGTTAAACTATTATATATGCTCGATTTTTGATGCTATGATAAGATGTTAAGAATTGTAAATAAGTATGAAATATGGGAATGTTGTGAATATGGATTATTTTGAGTTATGTTTGTTGTATTGTTGCATGTTTGAAATATAATTCTGTTGAGATGAATTATTAGTGTGCTTGTGTTGCATAATTGATTGATAATGTGAATTTTTTGTTTTGGTGTGCTTGAGAACATATCATGGATTCAAAGAGGGGACCTAGTTCCTGAGTGAACCATTGTTGAGTTGGTGCCACATACATAACGTTACATTGAGTTGCATGGAGTTGCGTTTTGAGTATGAGATGCATAATGGGATAAATGCATATGATATTGATGTTGTGTGTGATTGATATGTGAATGACTTATGATTGACGAGTTTATGTGAGAATTTAATTGATATACTATAATTTGAGATTGTGTAGATTATGATATGTGTTGATATCCTACCTTGCAGTATATGCATGTCTTGATTGAATGTGATTTCTCACCCTTTTTGTTTCAATATTGCCTTTACATGGGCATCGTGCAAATACGTTAGAGTAGAGTTGCTGTTGTGAGTAGAAGCTTGTCCCTGGAGCTATACCTTTTAATTTCTTTGTTTTAGCTTCATTTATGCTCATATATGTAACATTAGGGGAGTGATTTCTTAGTTTTATGTTGAGATTTCTGAGAGACGATGTATGCTCTCGTATTTTTATGTTTTTATGTGATAAGCATTTGGAGAAAACTTACAAGTTGATTCTTTTTAAATATGATATGATATTTATTATGATATTTAAAATGGTGTGTTTTAATAGAGTATTTCTGTTGTGATGATATTCTAAGTTAAGTTAAGCATGCGATTATATGTGTTGCATGTTTATTTAAATTAAGTATCACATGATCAGCAAGTGTGAGTGTGTGTGTGTGTGTGTGTGTATGTGTGTGTGTGTGTTACGAGATGTGTAATATCTTATGTGTGATTGATTCATTTTATTAAGGTTTTTTATTATGATATCGGTTTTAATTCTAAGGTTTTTATGACCAGTTTTGTTTTTGTTATGTGATGTGATGCAGATCGTTGATGTTCTTCATCCAGGTTTTCTATTATGATTTTGGTTATGATTTTTGATTTGTGTGTTGAATATAATAACCAATTGTTTAACAATATTTGGAAATTATGATAAAACCTAATATTAAGGATAAAACGTTAGGGCTCCAGAGTCAGTTAAGAGATAGGAAAGTGTTAGGCATCCCTCATCTCCATTGTACTCAACGAAAACCTTCCATAGTTCTATGATTACTATGAGATATTTTCTTATGTTATTTACTCTTGCTTAATTACTTATTTACAAGGAGTTATTTTATTAGTAAGAGAAAATATTTAATTAAGAAAATGAGGACAAAGAAAAAAAATTGTTATTGTACTCGCCAGAGTGTTATAACTTACGTACCCTCAAGCATTATGAGGGATTAGAGTATCGTAGTTCGTATAGAAAATGTTTGTGTGTTTGTTGATTTTAGTTTAGAAGATTTCTCAATGCATCAAGGATGGAGAAAAGTTTGATTGTAAATGTCTCGACACACAAAGGCAGAAAACATGATGTTTGAGTGAGTTTGAATTGATTTGTTGATTGGTAAGGTGTACCACCAGCCAATCAACTTGATTTTTAAAAAGTTGTTTTTAATTTGTTTTAGAAACTAAAGTATACTATATAGATATATAATTATCATTTTTTATTATAAAAGATAAATTTATTAAAAATTATTTTAATCACAAAATATAAGAGATACTTCTTAACTAATTTGATAAGTATGTTTTTAAAATTTGTTTTAAAACTAAAAGTTTAAAAAACTTGTTTGAAAGAGCCATGTCAAGAAACTACCTTTACTACACTCCAAGTTGTCCACCGGGATATCTACAAAACCAATCCTCTCCTTAATTTCCCTCCAAATCAATCTTGGCACCGTGTAAGTCAAAAACAAATGCGACCCATTTTCAATATGAGTAGAACAAAACACACAAAGAGAATTATCAATGAATGAATTAATAATACATATACACATCAAGTTATCTTTAGTTTGAAGCCTCGTCCAAAAAAAACCCTCCAAGCAAAAGCTTTCATATGCATTGGAACAACCAACTTCCATAACATCCTCCAAAAACCCGACCTTGCAGAAATGGGATAGCTTACCACCAACGAAGGAACCCGCCCACTGTCACTATGGGATGGTGCAACAGAGGGACTATCAGCCTCCAAAAGAATTAGCCACCTGCTGTTAACAAAAAAAGGAGCAGCAACAACAAAAGAGCCCGTCTACTGTCACCATAGGGCAGAGCAACAAAGGATGGGTTGACCACCAACAAAAGAGCCCGCCCACTGTCACCATAGGGCGGAGCAACATCAGTGCTGCTGACTTGAAGCAGTGGAGCAGCAGCTGACCTGGCAGAAACAGGAGATAAGTTATGCAAGTCTTCTATAATAGTAGGGTCACAACCAAGCCCCAACAAGTTGCTAGCAGTCTGGAGAAAGGCATCGCCACTATCACCGACTGACATACCAGAAACAAAACCCGAAGACACAAACTTCCCCGTGTTATCGGCAGTTGGAACATTCCTGCTAGCGGCCAAAACTTACGCACGTGAACTAACCGAAAAGCCTGCAACAGTGTCGGGTATCCAAAAGACCTTATCCCTTTTAGAATTAGTCAGACCCTCATTTAACAATAATGTCTTAAGGAAAAAATGACTCAATTTAGTATTAGTATCCATAAAAACCTCAACGCCAAAATCGTTCCATCTCCAACCCCCGTCCACCCAACCTCCCATGTCGGCCACAAAAACCTTTTAAAGAATAGAAACGGAAAATAAAATCAGATATTTGTCCTTCAAAGAAAAATTTCCCAACCAATTTTAATACCAACAAAAGGTATTGAAACCTTTTCCAATTTCCATCCTACAATTTTTCACAAAGATGTCGATTTGGACCTTTTTTTATCAATGACCCTAAATTTTTCACTAATCCGATTTTGATACCTTAGACCCAATGTCTCCACACCACATTGAACAAGTTGATACATATATCACCATAACGAGCCTTCAAGATAGTATACCATAAATAATTTGATCCTTCCAAAATCTTCCACCTCCGTTTTAGAAGAAGCGCCACATTAAAGTCCTCAATGTTTCGCACACCTAAACCATCATTCTCCAATGGTAAGCTCATATTCCTATAAGTAATCAAATGAACCTTTTTCCTTCCCTCTGAACCTCCCCATAAAAAAATTTCTTTACAAAGAAGAGATTTATTTAGCAATTTTTACTGGGATTTTATAAAAAGATAGCATAAAAATGGACAAGGAGCAAAGAACCAATTTAAGGAGAGTAATACGGCCTCCTAGACTAAGCATCTGACACTTCCAACTATAAAGCCTCTTATTAATCTTGTTAACCAAACCCCTCCACAAAGATAATCTCCTTTGACTTGACCCAATCGGTATGCCAAGAAAATTAAAACTATTTTCCTCCCTCCTACATGAATGAAAGCCGCAACATCCAAAAAAAGAGGATTCAAATTAATACAAATGGGTTTCCTCTTATGGTAATTAATCCCCAATACTGACACAAGCTCAAAACTCCTAAGAACCTCTTTTATTGCCCACAAATTTCTCCAACTACTCCCACCAATTAACAAGGTATCGTCCGCGAATTGAAGAATATTGACCGAACAAACCCTATTAACAAAAACTCCTTCATACTCTCATATATCCACCGTCTTCTTGACCAAACCCGATAAAACCTCCGCTACTATGACAAAAAGAAACTGAGATAAGGGGCCTCCTTTTCTCAAACCTATATTCACCTTAAACTCCATAGTCGGATTACCATTAACTAGAACCAACATTTTACTATTAAAAAACAACAACTTCATCCATCTCCTCCAAACAACCCCAAATCCCGTCCTTTTCAAAAAGTATCTAAAAAAAATCCAATTGACTTTATCATAGGCTTTTTCAAAATCCATTTTGAAGACGGTGAACTTCATACCTTCCTTCTTGAAAAAATCTACCAACTCATTAGCAACTAGAACCTCATCTAAAAGTTATCTACCGGGGACGAAAGCACTTTGACAATGAGATATGATGGTATGCAAGAAAGATTTTAGTCTTTCCACAAAGAGTTTAGAAAGCACCTTGTAAAGACCACCCACAAGACAAATGAACTTATAATCATTTAAACCCACAGGGTTTGCTACCTTAGGAACAAGAGTAAAAAAATAGGATGCAATTGCTTTCGATAGAACCATTCCCTAGTGAAAGCCATTGAAGAAATTAACAATTTTTTGTATGAATAATACTGCATTAAATTTTTGTCAAGCATTATATATATATATATATATATATATATATATATATATATATATATATATATATATATATATATATATATATATATATATATATATATATATATATATATATATATATATATATATATATATATATATATATATATATATATATATTATTACATTAATTTTGTATGAATAATATTGCGTTAAATTTTTATGAATGAATATTATTCTTGTAAAAATAATAATATTATTGTATTAATATTTGAAAATTTGAAGCCTTTTTATTAAAAAAAGAAAGAGAAGCTATGAAGGTTTGTCATTTTCTTATTAAATCAATTGGAATTTGGGAATAACACATGCATTAGATTTTCTCTAAAACTAGAATAATACTATGCATATTTTATTCTTTTCAAATTGATAATTATTACGATTATACTATTGATGAAAATGCTTACTTTTCTGTATTTTTTGCAAAACTTAAAAAGAGAATTGAAAACCAAAACTGATTTCAGCTGTTTTAGTATTTTAGTTTTAAAAAATAAATAAAAACAGTTTTTCAACATTTTATATTCAAACAAGTTTTTACTTTTACAAAGAGGTGCAACACAAGGACTTCTCATGAGGTCACCCATCCTAGTACTACTCTCGCCCAAGCACGCTTAGTTGCGGAGTTCTGATGGAATCAGATGCATTAGTGTTGGTATGATCGCACCTTGAAATGGGCGCTCTAATAGGACAAACAACTGAGCAAGACAGTAGCAGCAAGCATGAAGAAGATCTCAAGGAGAGGCAAACAAAAAAGTAAAGGATGGTGGTAAAGGTATTATGAATCCTTTATGAAGTGTTCAACACATCAATGAAGGAGGAAGATCTTACAGGGAAATGGTCCTAGGTTCATCCAGTACAAACCTTGGTGAAGGAAAAAATAATGATGATGAAAAGAATGATCAGGAGATGACAATTCTGAGATGGAGAATATGCAAGTGGAGGAACAAGTAGAAGGTAACATTCCATGCCCTAAATTCATTTTCTCTGAGCATGAGGAGAGAAGAATTCATAGGCCATGGAAAAGTGGGATTATAGTCAAACTGCTAGGAAGAAGAATTGGCTATAAGGCGCTAGAGACTAGACTGAAATAAATGTAGGTGAGGAAAGGCATTATCAATATCATTGATTTGAGCAATGATTATTTTCTGCTCATCTTTTCTCATGACGAAGATCATGGTGTTGCACTTGGTAATGGATATTGGTTTATTTATGATCACTATCTTATAGTGAAACCTTGGACTCCAGATTTTCATCCTGCTAGTGATTCAATTGAAGAGGTTGTTGTATGGGTTCAGATCTTCGGGCTTCCAATTGAATATTATGATACCAAGGTGCTTTCTTTCATAGGAAACAAAATAGGGAAAATAATTAAAGTTGATAAAAATACATTGTCACATGAAAGGGGAAAATATGCAAGACTATGTGTGAAGGTAGATTTGTCCAAACCATTGCTTGCTATTTTCACTATAAAAGAAAGGCGATACAAGATTGAATATGAGGGATTACATCTTCTGTTCACTTTATGTGGAAAGTTTGGCCATTACAAGGAAGGTTTCTTAATGAAGAACACAACTGAAAATGGTGTAAGCAATCCTAGTGGAGGAAATATGCATGAGAAAGAGGGAGAAAAATTGCAGAGAAACAATATTGATGGACCATGGGTGGTAGTACAGAAATCAAGGCGTGGCAAGAAGACAAATGGGGGTATCAACAATAGTTCCAAGAAAATAAGTGTAGGTGACAAGAGTGCAAACAGGGGAGATAATAGTGGAACCCGCCACAATAATCATGTTGACCAACATGGGGAAACAGGCATTAATGTGGCGAATGAAGAGGTAAGAGGGCTACAAGCAGTAGAAAACAAATTGAGACGAGCAAAAAGCAATAATGATAATAAACAAATGCAGGAAAGACACGTGGCTGGAGTTAAAAAGATAGGTTTTAAAAGTGGTGAATTTTTATTTACCCAACTCAAAAAGTTGGGTAATGTTAACTTTAGTATAAAATGCATCGAAAACAACAAACAATTATATTATTTTATAATTAATTAAATGAGTAAAAATGAAATGGTAACATGTGATTGGTTGAAGGTACACTACCCATCTTTTTGTGATGGGTAGAGAAGTTGTCCCCTTTAAAAGTAAAATAACAAGTCACCAAATGAAAAATTCTGAAGACATGATGGAATTAATTAGAGGAAAAATTTTTGATGAGTGGATTCAGTCTATGACAAGAGTTAAAATATCAGAGAAAAATGCTCATGCAAAAGGTACAAGTTGTGAGGAAAGCAAGATATTTCTGAGGATTTGTCCATGGACATTGTGGGAGAAACTTCACAATAATGATATTTCTGGACTCTTGAACTCACTAACATTCCCATGATTATGACGAATCAAGATATATTTGTTTGGAATTGTAGAGGTGGGGCAAGCACAAAATTCTTTTGTTACTGGAAACACTACATATCCATGTACAAACCCAACATAATTATTATTTTGGAGACTCAATGCAATCCCATGAAGATCAAAAAGATGTATAAAAGACTTGGAATATTTGAAGGGTTTATAGTAACTGATAATCAAGGATATTCTGGAGGCATTGCTATAGGTTGGGTCGAGGATGAGGTGAATGTGTCCCTAGTGTGTAAGAAATTCCAATTCATACATACTGAAGTGAAGGTTGGCAGTGACACTACATGGTGTTTTACGAAAGTCTACGCCAGCCCAAACTTTGATAATAGGAAGATTTTTTGGAAAGATTTGAAAAATACCAGTAGAAATATGAATCAACCGTGGATTGTTGAGGGAGATTTCAATGATACGGCTTATGATTATGATAAGAAAGGAGGTGCACCAGTCTCTCAAAATAGGTGCAAGAAATTTATTAACAGAATTGAAAAATGCAGCCTAATGGATTTGGGTTTCATTGGCTCAAAATACACTTGGAAATGCCTTGTATATAATGGTGGACAACATATTTTCGAAAGGTTAGATAAAGCCACGTGCAATACAGTTGGAGGTTGAAGTTCACTGAGGCGTATGTTAAAGTGTTGCCTAGATTGGATTTTTCTGATCACCGTCCTCTCCCCATATCTCCAATGCAATGTAATATTAATAGAAAACGACAATGTTTTCGGTTTGAAAGAGCTTGGTTGGCTGAGGATTCCTATCACTTAATGCTTGAGAGTGCGTGGAACAATGATAGAAATTAAGGGTGTTCATGGTTCATGAATTGCACTGAACCAAACCATATTTATGGTTCAGTTCAGTTTACAATAACAATTTTCATAAAAATACAGTTAATTGCTAAAATGGTTTCAATTGAATTTAAAACTAGTTTAGAACCGGTTTGTGTTTATAAACTAGTTTAGTATCAATTTGTGTTTAGAAACTAGTTTATAAACCAATTTTTTTATGAACCAGTTTGTGTTTACTTTTTTATAATCAGTTTGCAATTATAAATCAATTTTATAATTTGAACACTTTCAAAACCAATTTTTTTAAATAATATTTAGAAATTTTTATTTAAACTTTTTTATTTAGACAAAAAACTGATTTTTTTTTTCAAAAAAAATTAATCAGAAAAAAAAAATTCGGAAATAATTTTATTTTCAGGAAAATTATTTTTTTCAAAAAAAATAATTTCAGAATAAATTGTTTCCGAACAATAATTTCAGAATATTTTTTTTTATTAAAAATTTGGAAAAAAATTTATTTTATTCCGAAATTTTTTTTTTCAAAACAAAATTCCAGAAATTTTTTATTTAAAAAAACAAGAATTTTTTTCAAAAAAAAAAATGTTTTTATTCCAAAATTTAAATTCGATTTTTTTTTCAGAAATTTTTTATAAACATATAAACTTAAAAAAATATTTTTTTTATAAAAATGAATTTATTTTATTTAATAATAATATAGTATATAATATATATTTAATGTTTTTTCACCTAATTAAAATTTTCAATTTATAAAATAGATTTCTGCCAATACATGTTATCAAAAAGTTCAATAAATAAAAGTTATAAAATACTATATATTTTAGGCCTAGAGGAATGAAACTCAATATAAAACAAACTTCTACGAATATATTAAATGATATTATTTTAATATAATTTCAATAAAAAAGAGAATTAATAATTGATACTTTCGTTGCACATATTTTTGTTAGTTTGGAATTTCATAGTGAGGGTAAGCAGCCCCCACTTATTCTCAAACGTAACCATCCAAACCCTATCACCGATTTTATCACGTTAGATTTCGTCTTTCAAGTTCAACATCATGAAGAAAACTCAGCCCTTCTACGAAATATTTCAAAAATTATTTTTTAATTCAGAATTATTTTCAAAAAAACAATAACTTTTTATTTGCCAGAAAAAAAAACCTTTATTTTTATTTTAGAATTTCTTTTTTTTCAAAAAAAAAATTATTCATAATTTTTTTTTGAAATACATTAATTTTTGATTTTTCAGAAAAAAAAATTTATTCAAAAAATTTATTTTGAAAATTATTTTTTATTTTTTAGAAAAAAAATATATTTTTATTTCACAAATTTTATTTTTATTCCAAAATTTTTATTTTTCAAATTTTCTTATTCCAAAAAATAATTTTTCTAAAATATCTTTTTTTTTCATAATTTTTTTTAAAACAATATTTTCTTATATATTAAAGCAGTTTATAAATGAAAACGGATTATGAACCAGTTTTGAACAGAATTAAAATTGTTTTAATTAAATGAATTAGTTTATTAACCATTTAAATGAGTTATTTTATGGTGCAATGCGATTCAATTTAACAATTTAATTTGGTTAACCATATTTTTACACACCCCTAAATGAAATGGATATCATCAGTAATCTTCATATTAATGTAAAGAGGGAGCACTGAAATGGAAGCTTAGTAACACTAACCAAATCACTAATCAAAAAACAATTCTTACCAGGAGACTTGGAGGAATTCAATGGAACATTCATGAAAGGAGGAATGTTGCAGGTCTTAAAAGACTGGAAAAGAAGCTTCAGGATGAGTTATATGAGGTTCTTAAAAAGGAAGAGCAATTATGGTTTCAGCGATCGAAGGCCAAATGGCTAGTGGATGGTGTAGGAATACCAAGTACTATCACCTGAAAGCTATCCAACGGAGAAGACGTAACCAAATTCTCCTGATTAAAGATACATAAGGGAAATGGGTGGAGGATGAAAAAAAATTCGGCTGATGTTTGTAGATCACTATAAAAAGATGTTTGCATTAAATGATACTAGGGTGGATTGAAAACATCATCGTAGCACAAGAAGTTATACACAGTATGAATAAAATAAAAGGGAAGAAAAGTTCTTTTGCCATTAAAGTTGATCTTTCTAAAAAAGCCTATGATAAATTGAGTTGGGAGTTTATATGGAGAATCTTGGAAGAAATCAAGCTGCCAAGTCATTTGATTAATGTCATCATGTATTGCATAACTAGTGTTGAATCAAACATCAAGTAGAATGACATGGCCTCATATTACTTTCGTCGGTGTCGTGGTATCCGATAGGGGATCCTATATCTCCATACCTATTCGTGCTCTGCATAGACAAGCTTTCTCATATGATAATGCATGTTGTAGATGCTCAGGATTTGAAGGCTATTAAAGTAGGACAAGCAGGACCTTCGGTTTTGCATCTCATGTTCGCAGATGATCTTCTTCTCTTCTCCAAGAATGTCACAAGCGCGGAGCGTGAAAAACTTATCCAATTGTCGAGTTTCCATGAGACAAATGTGTTGGGGAAGTATTTAGGAATGTCTTTAACAGGATAGGCTCCTAGAAGAAATGACTTTCAGTACCTGATTGATCAGGTAAATTCAAAGCTAGCATCTTGGAAAAGTAACCAACTGGCTTTTGTGGGCAGAATTACCGTGGCCAAAAGTGTTATCGAGTACCTCCCTTTTTACCCTATGATGACAACATCTCTTCCGAAATCTTGCATCAAGGAAATTAACAAGATTCAGCGAAGACTTATATGGGGTGATACTGATTTTAAGCGAACATATCATGCTGTCAAATGGCAAAAGATTACTAGACCAAAGGTTGATGGTGGACTGGGTTTGAGGAAGCTTGAAGTTATGAATGATGCATGTTTGGCTAAGGTTGGATGGTAATTGCATAAGGATGATGATAAACTTTAGAAACAAGTTGTTATTGGAAAATATGGTAGAAACCAAAGTCATCAAAATATGATCGCAAAGAGTTCAGACTCAAGTTTTTGGAAAAGTATGGTTAAAAGCTGGCCATGTATTGAGAAGAACAGTATGTGGTTTGTTGGTGATACTTGGCTTGCTCCTCACATGAAAATTGCAGATTTGAACATTCAGATCCTAGTAGTCTCCAACAAGCTTGAGTGTGTGACTTAGTGGCTGAAAACGGAAATTGGAAATGGGAGGAGATGCAGGAGTGGCTTCCTGCTGCTATCAAATTGCGTATGATGAGCATGATTTCGCCGTCTCATGATGATGGTCCTGACGAGATGGTGTGTATTGGTGAAATTAGCAAAGGGATTATGGTGGGTGATATTTATGAATGCTTAGACAATAGTCCAATCCATAACAACAAGGATGAATGGCTTAGCATTTGGAGTATTAAAGCACAACAACGAACACGGGCATTTATTTGTCTTCTTATGCATGATGGCTTGATCACTAATAACAAGAAAGAGAGATTTGGTCATGGGAGTGCAATGTGTAGATTATGTGGTGATGTTGAAGAAGATTATCTTCATGTTCTTCGAGATTGTCCGCAAACCATGACTATATGGTTAGTGGAAGTTCATTCTAACAAACGAACTTGTTTTTTTTTAGGTAATCTTCACAAATGGATTCATAATAATTTGACTATGAATATGGGTTGGATGGAGGGAGAGGATTGGATAGCCTTTTGGACGCAAGCATGTCAAAATCTTTGGGTGTGGCATAACAAAGAATTACATGATGAAGATTTTGTTAGACCTATGAATATGGTCGCTCAAATTAGGATGCTTATGCATGATTATAAAATGGTGGAATTGAGTGTGAATTCCAATAGAGATCATCGGAGGGAGGTGAAGTATCTTAAATGAGAAGTTCCAATTAGAGGAAGAGTTAAGCTTAACACTGATGGTGCTCAAGATAAAAATTGTATTGCTAGTTGTGGAGGCATAATAAGAGGTAGCGATGGAGAATGATTGAATGGCTTCTCGAAGCACATTGGAATTTGTGATATTTATACGGTAGAATTGTAGGGGATTTATGAAGGTGTGAAACTTGTTATTAGTATGGGATTCACATCCATTGATGTTGATGTGGATGCGAAGAAATGTTGTTCAAGATATTCTCACTAATAGAGCTGGAAAAAATTTGGGTCGGAAGTTGACTATCAAGATAAGAGCTTATCTAGATCAATTTCAAGGAATGTCTCTTTCTCATGTTTACAGAGAAACTAACAGTTGTGCAGATTCACTTGCTAGAAAATAACTCTTGCCTTCTCAAGGTTTATGTGTTTATCGGAGGTGTCCCTCCTTTGTAGCTATGTAATTTGAAAAGGATTTGGCCGGTGAGGCCATATCTAGACTTGCTCTTGTTTAGTGTTTTTTGTTGGGCTTCGGCTCTCCCTTTATCCAAAAAAAAGTTTCTACTTTTAAAATTTTTAAAACTTAAAAAACAGTTTTTAAAACTAATTCAAATAGACCCTAAGTAAAACAATCCCAAGTATATGAATAATAAAAAAAACGAATTAAGTGAAACCAATCAGTAGCAAATACCAAATATTCATACAATAACAGAGAGGTCATATTACCATAAGATACTACAAACAAAAACAAATTAAATCCCTAAATAAGTATTAGGCATGAAAATAGAATATCAAACAATTTCTATAACATAGATAGTAAAAGGAAACCCACCTACGGGGAGGAGATTATTCTCAGTGAAAAGATAAGATTCACCTTTTTTTCTCCTCATTGCTCTTCATGTTTTCGATATTGGCCTTCTTGTAACATCGTGAAGTAAAAACAAGCACCCCTACCTACAAGTAAAAACAACCAAAAAGTTCAAACATCGAGAAACAAACTATAGAAACATAAACAATAATAGCTAAACAAATTTTGAAAGACGAACTTGTAAAGCTATTGACTAAGATTTGATGTTATAGTTTCGTTTTGGGGTTTCCATATGAGTGTGTGTGTGTGTGTGTGTGTGTGTGTGTGTGTGTGTGAGAGAGAGAGAGAGAGAGAGAGAGAGAGAGACGAGTGACAAAGATGTTAGTGTTTTATTTTGAGAGAGACGAATGTTATGTACCGAAGAAAGCGATAATTTCTCTTATATATAAATAAGTGTCACCTTTCACCACGGTTGACAACAAGAACCATGATGAAATCATTGAAACTTACACCATAGTTAAATATAACAATCGTGGTGATATACAAAGTCAATCTCATTATTATCACAATAAATGAAAAAAATTTGGTGGTGAGATTTGAACTGGAGCTGTCAAAATGGGCTACCCGACCCTAAACAAGTCGGTCTTAGTGGGTCTGGACTTTTTAGGGCTGGGCCAAAAAAACCTGGTTGTAATATGAGCTCGAAAATTACTACTCGAGTCCGACCCTAGATGAACTCTAGACTACCCGGTCCTAAATGGGTGTTTTTAAATAAAATACTAGATAGACTATGGACTGCCCGACTCTAAATGAATTTTTTAAAAATAAAAAATAAAAATAAAAATCCCATAATAGTTATCATAAATGAAATGAAAAATTATATTATTTTAAACATAATACATTTTTAAATACTATGTTATCTTTTATTAATACTATACTGTGTGTTTTTAAATGTAACACAAGTATAAATTGTATAAAATAATACTTGAATCTTTAACATATAATAAATTAATCGAAACAAGGAAAAAGTGTTTATTATACAAATTTATAAGATTTATAATAGAAAGATTGAATAAAATAGAGATAAAATTTAGTGAGTTGAGAAAAATTAATGTGTTATTTTGGAGTAAGAAACTATAAGAATTAATATATATTTTTAAAATTTATGGCTACGTGGGCCTAATGGGCTACCCATGATTTTGTAGGGTTGAGTTAGTTTCAACCACAATTCTAAATTTCTGATTTAGGACAGTCGGAAGGGGAAGGTTATTGGCACGGGTGAATATACCCATGGCCTTTACTTCCTCAACATTAAACCTGAATGTACTTCTACTAAAAGTATGCTTACTTTACCAACATGTAATTCAGTTGGTAATGTTTCTGTTTCTACTTGGCATGCTAGATTAGGTCATTTATCTGATCAAGTGTTGCAAGCCATTCATAATAGTCATTCATAATAAAGTCCCTGATTTGGTTCCCTCAAATGTTCCATATCATGAATTTTATAAAATTTGTCCTCTTGCCAAATTTCATCGTTTACCATTTACTTCTAATAATAATCATAGTGTCTTAGCATTTGATTTGATTCATTGTGATGTGTGGGTCCTTTTAGTAAATCCATCTATGATGATTATCATTATTTTTTTACCATTGTAGATGATAATATAGGATGTAAATGGATTCATTTAATGAAACACAAATCTGAGGCACCAATGTTGATTAAACTATTTTTTAAGTTTATTAAAACTCAGTTTAACACTTTTATAAAAGGAATTCACAATGATAATACTAAAGAATTAAAGTTGACTGTTTTTTGCAAGTTGAAGGGAAACTGCATCAATTTCCATGTCCTCATAGGCCTCAACAAAATTCAGTGGTTGAAAGGAAGCATCAACATCTTATGAATGTAGCAAGAGCATTATTGTTTCAGTCCAAGGTTTCTATTCACTTTTGAGGGGATTGTGTCAACACAGCTGCATATCTCATTAATAGAACACCCTCTGCTGGATTGGATATGAAGTATCCTTATGAGCGGCTCTATAAAAGGGTACCTGATTATGTTTGTAAAGTTACTCGTAAATCCACAACAGATTCCTGTATTTTTTTTGGGAGATGCTTTGATAGCGTGGAAATAAAAAAAAAAAAACCAACAGTGGCTCGTTCGTCTGCAAAAGCTCGGTGTCTCTAACTTCGGAACTGCTTTGGATCAAACAGTTATTCAGAACCGTTGAGCTCACACTACAGTCTGTTATGGTCTTTTGTGACATCCAGTCCGCAATTCAATTGGCTTCGAATCCCCTTAAGCCATGAACGTTCCAAACATGTGGACATCGATTGCAACTTCATCTTACAACACGTGCAGTCACAATTTCTTAAATTGGTGCATGTAAAATCACAACAGCAACTGACTGGTCCTCTTACCAAGGCATTGTCGAAACCGTTGTATGAATTTCTTACGTCCAAGTAGGGATTGCTGGACATTTACCTTCCCACTTGAGGGGAGTATAGACGTGAGATAATTAGGGGTGTTCGCAGTGCGGTTTGTGCGGTTTTCACGCAAAAAATCATCCGACCCGCAAGAGAAAAAAGCATGCGGTTTGGTTTGGTTCGGTTGGCTTTAAGAAATAAAACCAAACCAAACCAAACCAAACCAATGCGGTTTGGATTGGTTCGGTTGGTTTGATTTTTTACAATATTTTTATTAAATCATACATACACCTATAGAGAACAATATAATTTTGTATTTAGTAATTCATACATTATCAAATAGCAACAAAATTCATCATATTTAGACGATAAATTCTCATTCAATATACAACAATAAGATTAGACCAAAGTGGAATAAAAAACATAAAATAGTAGTATAAAACAATATCAAAAATATTACAATAAAAAGAAAAAACGGAGGAGAGGAAAGATTAGAGAAGATGAAAAAGAAAGATCATAAGATATGAGATATTAGAGAAGAAAGATGCGATAAAAATGTAATTGGAAGAGAAAACAATAATATAAAAAAAGAGAAGATGAATATGAAAAAGAAAGAACATAAGATAAGAGAGATTAGAGTAGAAGAGATGAGATGTACATAGCAAATATGATGAGAAGAATGTGTGATACTACTCGAAGATATTTGAGAAGGTTGAAATTAAAACCCTAAGAGAATATTTGTATGGTTAAGGCATAATAAGTTTGAGTTTTAGGTTGGATGTGGAATAAGTGAAGTTTGGGTTGTAACATAATGCGGTTTGGTTTGGTTTAGTTTGGTTTGCAAAATACAAACCGCAAACCGAACCGAACCGCGCGGTTTTGTTAAAAAATGGCCCAAATACATCCGAACCAAGTGCGGTTTTTTTGCGGTTTCGGTTTGGTTTGCGATTTTTTATTGGGTTGATTTGATTTGGTTTGGTTTGCGATTTTCTATTGGATTGATTTGGTTTTGAACACCCCTAGAGATAATAACTAAACTTGGTTGAGAGGTGTAGAATGTAAATAGAGATATGGGCCTTAGAATTGATATAAATAATAGTTAGTTGAGCCTTTGTAAATAACAGATCATCATGAGATTGTAACAAAACGAATGAATAAAATCACTTTACATCTTCTTATCCTTCACCTTTACTCTTTGTAAATAACAGATCCTGAGATTGTAACTGAACGAATGAATAAAATCACTTTACATACATCTTCTTCTCTTTCACCTTTACTCTGTATATTTTTCTCTGTTTCCGTTCCTTTCCATGGAGGTTATGCAAGATCCAATAAGATCAGATTTGATGGTAAGAAAACGTATTAGTAAAAGTATTTACAAAATTATTATTTATTTATTAATTACTTGAAATGAATTAAATTTTATAAGTACTCTAATTGATTATTTATGTTTTCCAAGTATAAATAGACATAAAATGACAAACTATATATTCTCATTCAACCTGATATTCAGTAATATCACCATGGAAAATTGGATACAAAACATTTCAATGATATAATGCATTTTGTACCAAAGATTGAACTATTATTCAACACAATAATATATTAATTATTATATTCTTGAAGAGAGATTTGAGAATCTTATTCTTTCTTCAGACAAGCTTGTGTTGCTGCTGCAACCATTTGTTTCACACTAATACCAGCATTGCACATATTAGCAAAGACTGTGAAGTATTTTCTTCCATAGATTGATAAGCTACTACAATGACCTTCATAAGTTTTTATCTGCATAAAAACATTTGCATTTATTTATCCTAAAATCATATATGTTTCAGAGTGCATATTGACAAGAAATTGGAAAGTGATTTGTGCTTGGAAAATGAAATGATAACAATGGTATAGAACTTACAAGTGTCTTGAAACAGTCCCAATCATCAACAAGGGGTTGGCCAGGAGCACGAACATGGTGCATCATTGTGGAACCATTCTCTTTTCCAAACAAGAGATTGCTCATGAGTTGAAAAGTGTTATTACAGATATATTTGTTCTGGACTGAACAGATGTCTAATAAGGAATATAACGGTTGAAAATATAGCATACCTATCTTCCATCCATGAAATACTGTACAAATCTCCTATACAAGTGTTATACTCCAACGGTGGTGAAGTAGTAGTCTCTGGACAGTAATATGCATAGCTATTCTCAAATGCATCTGATGCCGTTGTTACATAAATATTTATATCATTTGGAAGATATCTAAACATGCTCCCAGATTTACATGCTTCCATGTATATCACCTTTATTTTTATATAGTTAAATAAATAAGCAATCTATTAACAAACTTCAAATTTCAAGTATACAATTTTTTTTTTATAAGCAATTTGTAACAAGTATACAAATATTTATTATTAGTAAAATAATACTTTTTAAACTAAACAATATTATATATTCAAGTTAAAATAGATTTTCACCATTTTTTTATAGGATTTAGCTTCATGTTTCTTCTTCAATGCGTTTACAAAATCTATGTCATAAAGACCACTGTCATCCGGCAAATCTGGTCATAAATAAAAATATACATTTCATTAAATAAAATGTGATAGATATCAATGTTAATTAGTCTAATGGTGATTGAAGCTGAACTTGAATTAAAGAAAAATAGTTATACATGGATTTGATAATATTTAAGTGACAACTTGTATATAATACTCTTTTTTATTGAAAATAAAAATTATAAAAGAGGGCTGGTAAAAAAACTTTTAAAATTAATTGATTAATTATTATATAAAAATTAATTACCATTGATTTCTGTTTTTTCCTAATAAATTCATCTTAGAAAATTAAATAAAAATACTATATGACATGAAAAATTATTCTAGACACTATCAATTTATAAATTTATTTTACTATAAATATCACAAGAATAAAAATAAATCTCTTGAAAAATTATTTTTGTTTGGGGAGATTTTTCACTAGGGAACATTAAATATTGTGGGACTTCATTCTTTGAGCAATACATCTTTGTGAGAGACACCACATATCTATTCAAAACCTTAAGGTAATAAATGAGTGGGTTATCTCACTTATAAATACTCAAGTCACTACATTATTATCTAATGTGAGACTATTATCAACTCAACAATTTCACCAATTTCACCAATTTTTTGACAAAAGAAAACGGATCAACGAGTTACTTACTGACATAACCAGTGGTACCATGATCTACATAGTAAATGAAAATTGTATCATTTGGGCCACTATTCAATACTTTACCACTACCACCTTTTACAGCACTTTTATTACCACTAAGAACTGCAAAAAAGTTCTTTTCATTTCCTTCATTTCCAATATAATCCTACACAAATTTCATAAACATATTTAAAAAATGTGATTTTTTTTCAATAAAAATATATTATTAATATAAAGAAAATTAAAGAAAAGTCAAGATAGAATATGTATATACCTTTGGAACTCCATGATAAACATCAGAACCATTGGGATGATTAATTATAACACCAGGCCTTGGGTTTTCAGGATGAAAGGCTATGTCATCATACATGAAAACAATTATATTTTCATCTTTAAGACCACCTTTCTTTAATATTTGGTAAGCATGACAAACATCAGCTTGGTGCCTATAATTGTCATAACCACTAGATCCAGCAACTAGTAATGCCCATTTTGTGGACTCACTATGTCCCAATACTCTCTGAGTTATACTCATCCACATTAAAACTATCAATGTAACCCAATATTTGTTTTTCTCAGTCATTTTTCTATATGATTTGTTTGTGACAACAATTTAAGGGTGATACAAAAACACTTGTATTAATGTGAAGGGTTACAAGAGTTTTACTTGATATTTATAATATAAGTCTGGCTAAATAAATAAATAAATAATTGTTAAATAATCACTCCCTTCTTCCCGCCGTTTTTTATTATAAATAAATTTTAACTTTCAAATTCATTGAATAATTAATATATACCATATTTATTAATTATTCAATGAATTTGAAAGTTAAAATTTATTTATAATAAAAAATGGACATAAAATATTGATGTATTTGGTATGTTAAATAATTAATATATAATTTTTTAATTTTTAATTATTATATATTTTTAAATATTTATAATAATATATTAAATACTTATGTATTTGGTTCATGACCCATTACATTAATTATATAATAAATTTAAAAATCAAAATTTGATTATGATAAGAAAATGGAGGGAATATTGTATTCACTTCTTAATTAAAAGTAAAATTAGATTATACTCCCTTCATTTCTATTTATAAGCAAATATTAATTTTTAAAGTTTATTGAATAATTGATATATCTAACATATATATGAAGTCTAAAAATATCATTTATTCAATGAATTTAAAAAGTCAAAATTTATTTATAAATAGGAATGAAGAGAGTATTTTACACTTATGATTATGGAAAAACTGTCAATAATTAACAAAATTAATAAAATGTGATGTTCTTTTGACAACTTTTATTATTTTAGAATTCTTTTTTATAAAAGTCATTTTAAAAAGCAAAATAAATTTTTTAAAACATTTATAACAAAAGGGCCATTCATTATTGTGAGACAAATGCAATGTTTTAATTAATTCAAATCTGATTGGCAACTGTTTAGATCATTTGAATGTTGCATAATGGTGTTTTATTCAAAGGAAAATTTCAAATTTTGAGTAGAGGTGAATGAAAGTTAAGGTAATTTCTTGGGAATGACTCAGGGTGGTGTTTATGCTGCGCAACATGCATAGATCTCTCACCGTGAGAGATATTTCTTTTTCAAATGAATATCCACCATTAGATATTGTTGTTCATGATAGTTTTTATATATACTCCCACATATGATTATTGTTGCTTGAATATTTTCATCATAATTCTGGTATGATTGTTGGAAAATTTTACCTGATACTCCTATCTTTATCTCTATACCTCTACATTTTATTAAAAAATGTCAATTTTGCTATAATATATTTTTAACTAATTTTTTTAAAATAATTTTTAATTTTTATTTTGCGTACTCGAAGACTTTGTTAAAGAGTTTCGGTATGTCATTTTTAAAATTATTTTCTTGTGTATCGGAAGACTTTGCAAAAGAATACCGATAATCAATTTTTGTGTACCGGAAAACTATGTAAAAAAGTTTCGGTAGTCATTTCTAAAAAAAAAAATTTTTTTTATATACAGGAAGACTTTGCAAAAGAGTTCCGGATTGTCAATTTTTGTGTACCGGAAGACTTTGCAAAAGAGTTCTGATAGTCATTTCTTAAAATATTTTTTTAACTTTTATTTTGTGTACGAAAGACTTTGCAAAAGAGTTCTGTTAGTTAATTTCTGTATACCGGAAGACTTTGCAAAAGAGTTATGGTAGTTAATTTTGTGTACATGGAGACTTTGCAAAAGAGTTCTGATAACCATTTTTTAAAATATACTTTTAACTTTTATTTTATGTACCGCTAGACTTTTAAAAAGAGTTCTGGTAGTTAATTTTTGTGTACCGGAAGACTTTGTAAAAGAGTTCTAGTAGTTATTTTTAAAATATTTTTGAACTTTTATTTTGTGTATCGGAAGACTTTTCAAAAGAGTTCCGATACACAAAATAAAATTATAAAAAAGTGTTGTCAAAGGAGCTCGCATTAGCAAACCACCTTTTATGCCGCCTTCACCAAAGATTTCATTCATCAACGAGATTTAGATTTTTATGCACAAATACATCGAGCAGATCTTCAATATTGCAGGGGATGGTAATTGTGGTTATCGAGTAGTTTCGACTTTACTCGGTAAAGGAGAAGATAATCATACACTTGTCTGCCATCAACTTATCCAAGAGTTGAGGGCACATAAATAATCATACACACAGTTGTACGAAAGAAAGAAAAATTTGATGAATTATTTTAGTCTTTTGTTCCTTGCCTTAGCGGTCCGACCTTGGAGGCAAAATAAATGTGCTTCCCTGAAATAGGTCACCTAATAGCATGTGTGTATGATAGAGTGTGTGTTGACCTGACACAATACGATTTTTCAGAAACCTTTTTCCCACTACACACTTCCCCACCTTAAAATCCAAATGATAGTATCATGTGTATTGAGTGGCTTTAAAAATCAAGTTATTTTGTTCAAGTTTACTTGAAATCGGGATGTCCTATACCACTTACATCATCGGAGTGAACGACTCATTCAACCACAAAAGCCAAGACTTGACTGAATCATTTTATGGAAAGGATGCAAGAACTCGAGAAGCTGAAAAAACATTGAAAAAGAACCAAACGCATAAAAGTTCAAGGAGGTACCAACCATAGATTTAGTCGGCGACAAATGTTTTGATTCGTTTTATTTACTTGTTTAATTGGAAAAATAAGTGTATGTAATTGTCTTTCAATATAAATGAAGTGTAATATATTCACCTTTTATTCATATTATGTCTTAATGCTTTTTTTTTCTTCCCAATATCAACATTTGTTCTTTTGTAAATGAAAAAATAGGCTCTGTTTCAGGGTTCTGTTTTGAAACTGGTTCAAAAGAAGTTCAGAAAATGCATATTCGGAACAAGATAATAACGTGTGATTTCGGAGATATATCTTCGGAATCAATATGTAAGTTATTGAGTGGTCCATATTGATTTATGACTTCTATAAATTTAGGTGCTCTTATGTTATATTTCAAACAAACGGAAAATGCCTCAAATGTCACAAATAAACATCTATTGATATGTCACAGATGTCTCATTCTCCAGCTCTACACCCGGGAGAATGTTTAAACTCATAGATTTCACCTCCCTCAAAGATATCAAAGACGAAATCCATTATCTCTTATCTTACAGAGACAATCGAAAGATTGTGAAACTTGAGTATTATTCACCGTCGATTGACAATGGAGAAAAGATTGAGTTCAACAAATTTGAGCTCAAGACGCAAGCAGATGTAAGAGCTATGTGGAATAAGTATTTTCGTTTTAAAACAAAAATTTCGCTCGAGTTGGAAGCAACGATTTGAAGATTGATCAAAGATATTGCAAAGATGTTGAAACGTCCACCTTTATATTGAAGTGTAATTTTGCATTTTATGTTGAAATCATTTATGTAATGCTTATTTTATGTTATGAATGTTAATTTCATTTTGGAAAATTACTTGGTTTTGATTCTTCTACTGAAATGTGAATACAAAAATATTACGGAGATGCATCTCTGGAATAAAGTAAATCAAAAAAAGGGTGTAACTCTGAATGACCTTAGTTGAGTGTGTGTTGGGGTGCGTCCAAAGATGCATCTTTGAAAATGGAGGATATTTTTGGAAATTCACGTGGTGCAGTAGAAACATATAGTGTGCATTAAGAAATAGTCCAAACTTTATTGATAATATTTGTTTTGGGTCGTTTGCAAAGTCTGATTACGATGGCGGAAATTACCGCACGAGGAACAAGTAGACCCTTTATTTCCCGTGTCATAAAGTATTGATGGGTGATTTGAAGTCATATATTTCAAGCTATTTTAGTTGTTGGTTCTTATATTTTTGTGTGTTTTTTAGTCTTGTGTTTATGTTGTTTCTTGTTATTCCCGTATGTGGCGAGCATGTTTTATGTTTATCGTTTCTATCGTTGGTGCGTTTAATTTGGTTGTTTTGAGTGTGTTTTCAGGCAGTTAACAAGCTGGTGATCAGATACTAATGCGATGGCGATCCGAGTACAAGGAAACAAAGAAAAATGGGGGTTTCAGAAGCCTGACACGGGTGCCCGTGTCAGGATGGCAATGGAAGCTCATACTTAAATAATATTTGAGGCAATGCAGAAGCATGACACGGGTGCCCATGTCACATGACACGGCCCGTGTCATGGTTCCCCCCACTGAAGATTGTGCAGCCAAGGTTCCAGCAGCATGACACGGGTGCCCGTGTCACACGACACAGCCCGTGTCATGGCACCTGGATGCATGATTTTGTCATTTCCAAATTCTCATGTGCTGAAGGCAGTTTAGGCATTTCGTATGTAATTTTGTAATCTGATACATTAGGCTGATCGTGATTGAGAAAAGAACACTTTTTACTTTTGAATTTTCACGCTTGGGAGAGAACAAGAGATTAAGAGAGGAGAAGAAGGATCGATCAAACGCGGAAGCAATTGACGATCTAACCAATCCTTTGAATATTGTAATGTCTCTTTTCCTTATGTATGTGATTTTCATTGTTTTGAATATGAGTGGCTAAACCCCCCCAATGCTAGGGGGTGTCCCTGAGTTTCTTGTAATGACATTGAATTTGATTTTATGAATTTCACTGCTTCTATATTCATTGTTTTGATTGATCCGATCTTATTATAAAAATCAATATTAGAAAATGAGATTTTTAATCATCGGTTAACAGTAGGTAGGAATGCCACCGTTAATGTTTTTCAATCAAAACTTTTTATCGCATATGACCAAGGAATTGGGATATCATATTTAACCGCAAAAACTTTCGATGTGCAAAAGCTTGGTGTTCTTTCTATACAATCAAGAAATTGGGGTATATAAGGAATACCAAAGGTTTTTCTTAGAGGAATCTCTTAAAAACTAGATTTAAAAGGCGGTAGTGTTTTAGTTGCAGTGTTATTTTAAAGAATATAAATAATTTGTCATTATAAGAATTTCTCATACACCTTCCCTAGTATAATTCTCATATTTGTCATCCTTATTATTTTCCTAAATTTTATGTTTGCAAGTCATTTGTGAATATCTAAACCAACCCAAAAGAACTTTTGTTCAATCGAAACAGTTAAAAAACTTAATTTGTTACGCAATCCTCGAGATCGATATTCGGGGAATTTTCCCTATTATTACTACAGTGGCAAAAATAGTACACTTGTTATTTTTCCATCAAGTATCCTTCACTAGAATGACATGCTGATATCCCAAATTAATTCAACGACTAATCGCATTTCACGTTATTACACACGCGTGCATTTAGCTAACAATCTCCATATATAAAGACTAAAACGAGCAATTTACATATTCTTAAATCATTTATCATTCAAACATAACTTTTCATTCTCTTACTGACTTGAACTTCAATCTAAATTTTTCATTCTTATGTTGTATATAGCTCATGCAACTCAAATCTCCAAGACTTTCACTCACACTTGTTGTGCCTTTACTCAGATCCAAGATTCGCTACAAGCATGTATTCCATAGAGATCTTTTCTCGATCCTATTGGTCCCTTATCTAAGCTCTTGGTTCAATTTAACGGGATAAAAATAGTAAGTTTTTTCCACAACTACACTTTCTTGGCAAACTGAAGCCTTCTATGGAGAAGAAATCCTTTTCTTTTTGCTCCTACATGATTGCTAACACCACATAATCTTAATATTGGCTTGCACTAAATAACTTCACAAACATCAATGATAAAAGACAATCTTTTAAGATAGATCTTACTTTATTTAAGAATTGAGAAACAACAAATTCATGGTATCTTGCTAGAGGTCAAAGATGATTGCGGATTCAAAAGAATATTGTTTTTTTTGTGTACTTTGAAAGCTAAACACTTTGTTTTGAAAATTCTCAAAGATTTGATGTTATTTCTCACATCCATGGGGAAAGTAACATAAGATAAGTTATATACGTGATTGAGATATAACACTAAAAATGAACAAAATTACCCATTGTGAGAGTTGTGTTGTAAATGGGGTTGAAATGAGGTTTCTCATCATTTCATTTTGCTCTATTTTTATACTAGAAATATCTCTATCTTTCTTCTACTCTCTCTTTTTTTGAATTAGCTTTTTCACGAGAACTGTCTTGGTGCTAAAAAAAATTCAAAAATTCACTGTGAGAGTTGTGTTGTATTTAAAGTTGTGATTAAATTTTCATATTCAAGAATGTGATTCTCTTGTGAATTGTATTTGTAAAGGACTTAAAAGGTTGGAAGATAAACCTGAAAAAAGTTTTCGTGAAGGTTTTTGAGCTAACTCTATGTAAAAACTCTGTTGGATTATTGTTGAAGGTTTGTGGGTTAATCCTATAGAAGCTCAAGTCCGATTTTAGTGGAACTCTCAAGAAGAAACTCTTGGGAACATGATTATATCAAATGATTAGGTTGAACTTGTGTTAATCTCTCGTGCACTCTCTTTAGACTCTTCTCTCTTTATTTTTCTATTGATTATTTTTATTTCTGATGAATATCTCTTTTCATCTTTATCCATCTTCTATCTTATTTTCATCCTTTAACATAAACATTTTTAAAAAGTATTTTTTTAATTAATCATGAATTTTGAATATCATAATTCTTTTTTTTCTGTTTGTTTTTGGAGTCACTTGGTAACCAATCTTTTCATTTACCTGAAAGTATCACAATTAAAACCTATCAATGGCCAATAATAAGCGTTACATATGCTACCATTAGCAAGAAACTAGCAAGAACACATCAATGGCAAATAATTAGTGTTACATAGGCTACCATTAGCAAGAAACTAGCAAGAACACATGAAATTAGTGAGACAACAATAATTGTTGCTCAAGTGACTCACATTCACAACATGATGAAGACACTTATAACTCCACCTGACGTTCCATTATTCAAGCTAGGTAATGTCATGACAAATGCACCTAAAGTAGTCTCGGATGCACAGTTTCTTAAGGATTGTTCTACAAATCATGCATATATAAACTAAGTGGGAAACAACAACAAAAACAATAACCAATGTAGCAATACATACAATCTAGGATTCAGGAATCACCTTAATTTCTCATGGTCAAAAACTCAAAATTGATTAAATTCTCTAGTACCTCAAGTACTAGTTGGTTTTTCGCACCAAACACAAGTGTGAAAAATAATGGAAACAACCAATTGAAATTTATTTTGAAACCATTCATTCAAGAGACAAAAGTCTTTGCTAACAATTTACTAACTTCTATCTAACTTAATATGAGAAATTACAATAGACAGAATATATATTACACAATATTTTATCATCATATAAACCTCGAGGTATTGTACATAAAGTCTTGATACTTTATACAAGATATAAATTCTTTATGAATTTATAACATAGTTTTATTCATGTATCAAACTCACCTAATACAATAAGACTTTTCTTGATTGTTATTGAAAGAACCACAACTTAACTTTGTCCCCCTACTATACCTGTGCTACCAGGAATATCCACCCACTCAATTTCAACAACCAATTCACCACTCTCAACATTTCTCAATCTTAGAATCATTTCTTGAATTATTTTTCCACTTTTCCAAACACAACTACTCTCTTCAGCAAGACAATTAGTCCTATTTGCTTGAACCCTCTTGATTGCGCAACCGTCCGGAAGAGTGGCCAACTTCATTTGTACAGCTTGAGCATAAGGTTTCAAGTCTACATCTGCATCACCCATTTTGTCATCTATGGAGAATGTGTCTTTGTCAAAAACTGACTATAGAGAAACAAAATATTCATATCAGCTATAATGAATCTCTCATTCTTGAATTCTTGACAGATCGAAATCATAGATTGCTTACGAGACGTATTGGAGTTTTGATATCCCTTATTGAAAGGGTTAATTCTTCGTTCCATTCAGGGTTGCAATTGTTTTTCACTACACGAGTTTTCAGCTTCTGCATCAATAAAAAAACAATAATATTCAAACCAATTTTCATAGAAATCAATTAGATCTATCATTTACCAAAAACATGTTTAAGGTTGGATTGGAACCTGGTCACCCATCTGGACAACAACATAAGGATCACTGGAATTAGCATCACGAATTGCGAGATTAATTCCTCTTTTGATCCGAAGCTTGAGAAGACCAAGAATATTATCCATCATCCACGAATATTCTTCCCGACAATGAAATTTAAGGAACTTGTTTGGGGTATTAATAGAAATCACAAACGTGTGAAAAGTGAAAACTACAAAACAATAAAAATAAACTTGCTAATGGAATCTTAGTACATAAGGAAAACAGAAAAACAAGAAAAAAGATAAAGTGGTGATGTCGACCTCAGTTTTGTTTTGGCATGTAGCAATATTAGTAATCCAACCTGTTTTGTCTCATCCTAGCCTCTCCTATAGCTACATACTTGCTGGATCGCAAATGATATTTCCATGTTTTATTTACTTGCCAAAAACAAACATTTCTAGAAGCTTGTCTAAGGTGAGTTTATCAAAATTACAGCGTGTAATTTTGTCATTGTGAATCAGACTTGTAAATTTTGATACCATATATTTGCAATGAATTCAATTTAGTTTTTTTATGGAAAAACATTATACTTTATGATTGACATCTTCTTTTAGGACCTAAAATTATATATATATATATATATATATATATATATATATATATATATATATATATATATATATATATATATATATATATATATTCAAATAGAAGTATGGCGCCAAAGGGCCAACTTCTTCTTTCCACTTTTCCCACCTTTAATATTGTAATATGGTATTAACTAATACATCTCCCACCTTCATTCATCTTCATCTTCGTCTGCATCAACTTCATTCTCATTTTCATGGCTTATGCATCACATTCCCCTGCTCAATTTGTTCATAACGAAACCCCCTAGAACAACAAGTCTACGATTTTCAACGATTCCTCAACATATCCAATCTTGAATCCAAGAAACCCTTATTATCTTCATCCTGGAGAAAATCTTGGTGCCACCATTGTTACACCTTCTCTAGATGACAATAACTACCACAATTAGAGTAAATCGATGTGTCGCGCCCTAACCTCAAATTCATCAATGGCAACCATCCAAAACCTACAACTTCTGACCCTAACTTCGAGCTCTGGGATCGTGAATATAGTACGGCTCTATCTTGGATCAATCACACGTTTTCTCCTCATATCGCACAAAGCACCATTTGTTTTGATTCTTCCTTCGATCTCTGGGAAGACCTCCGTGAAAAATTTACAAAAGGTAATCACTTTCGATTTTCTGATCTTCTCTGTGAATTACATTCGATTCAATAAGGTGATCGCACTTTATCCACTTATTTCACTGACCTCAAGATCCTTTGGGATGAATTAGAAGACTTGCGGCCTACCCCATCTTGTTCTTGTGTTACACCATGCACTTGCGATTTGACAAAAGTTGTGCGCAATTACAAGCATATGGAATACGTGACTTGTTTTCTCAAAGGATTAAAATACAATTATCACAATATTCATACACAAAAATTGCTTCTTGATCCCCTTCCCAACATCAGTCGTGTTTACTCCTTGATTTCTTAACAAGTCATTCCATCATCTTTTGATGCACGAAATGATACTATTATTTACACCAACGCCAATGCAAAACGAAAAGGAAAACCTCCTTCAAAATTGCATATTCTCTACACAAACTTCCGTAAAACCAATCACACGGTTGACACTTGCTACTTCAAACACGATTTTCCTCTTGGATATTGTAACAAGAATCCTAGGCCTCAAGCTGATTCCAAGAATGCTACCTCTCAAGATAAAGAACTCGATATTTCAAAAGAATAGTATCATTACCTCCTGCTCCTTCTTTAACAATCAAGAAAGGATAATACACATTCCAAGGCTGACATTGCTCCTCACACTGACCAAGCAGTAATTTCAGGTATTGTTCCCTCAGGAAATCCCTTTCATAACAATTCTATATGGATTCTTGACTCATGTGTTTCCCACCATGCATTCCTTTTTATAAAATATTTCTCATTCATTGAACATATTAATCAAGTTCACATTCATCTTCCTAATGTTCTACATTTAGTTGCAAAATACTTTGGCTCTATTATATTTGGTGATTGATTTAAATTGCATCATGTCTTTTACATGCCTGAATTTCATTTCAGCCTTATTTTTGTTTCACAACTTTGCCACAACTCCCCTTACACCATCACTTTCTTACACAACTCCTGCTTCATCCAGGATGTGTCTACCGAGCAAACGATTGGACATGTGATTCAAGATCATAACCTTTATGTCCTGGAGAGAATTCCTGTACAAAATCACACACTTTCTTTTACATGTAGCTTGTTAGTTTTAAGAATTCCAATAATCTTGATAATGCCTTATGGCATCATCATTTAGGACACCCCTCTAATGAGGTTTTGTACTCTATGTCTCAACAATTTTCTGTCATCAAACATGATAATACTAATTCTCGTAATACTTATCATTTGTCTAAGCAAACTATATTACCTTTTCCTATAAGTACATCTATATCTACTCATTATTTTGATTTAGTACACATGTGTCGCTTGGCACGAAAAAAGGTAGAGTCGCCAGCCAGACATTTTTATCCCGAATAAATGAGAAACGTAATGTTGCACAAACTGAAAAGAAAATGAAAGAACAAGGTCTTGCGAACTAGAGATACTGGGTTCGGGAGTCGGTTACGAACTGGGAAGGTTTTAGCAGCCCAGATCTTCCGCTGTACCCGACGGGATCCACGCTTGTTTGTCTGTTTCAAAGGGTAAGAAAAAATCTGCTGCTGAATAAAAGAACTTCTACTGGAATTGGAATGAGAGAGGGAAATGGAAAAAGAGAAAGAAAAGGAAAAATGTAGGCAAAATAAAGAATGTGCTCGAATGGGCCCTACCCCACTGCCTACGTATCTCATGGAAATTGAGAATCAGAGTCGACGTAGTTCTCCTAACTAAGGTGGGAACTTTGTTTGTGTTTTTTATGAATTGAACTGCTTATGCATATGCTCAGGTGGTGTAGGCTCGTCTTGAACGAGTGTGTTACCGTCTTGCAAAGAGACAAGTCGTAGCGAGTTCACGTTTAGAGTGAATGAGATGAAAAGAGAATTCTCGTAGGAAAGACGTGTGTTGTTTGTTTACTGTCTTTTTTATGAAGTGTTTTTGATTTTGTTGTTTGTGATAGATACCATACACCTCGTACTGATATGGAATGCATGTAAATACCCCATGGCAAAGTCTCTTGGCACATGATAAAGCTCGACCTTTATTAAGATGTTTTTTATTTATTTATTTCGAGATGAGAAAGAGAACTCAAATTGAGAATGGAAAAAACACTAAGGGAAACTAAGACTCATCCTAAGTTATTAATTCAATTGAGATCCTATGGTTAGTGTGGTATTCTAATCTTATTAAGAGAAAAAGAAAGCAAGTTCTAACTCACTTCATGGGATTGAAGGTGAGATTAGAACTCAAAGGGAATGAATGAAGTGAAATGTCAAAGAAGCACCAAAAATGCTTATCGTAATCACAAGTTGAAAGTTTAAAAGGATAAGGAAGAATGTGTATGTGGGATACCCTCCCACACACATGGCTTACCATAACCCCATAAAAAATAAAGGTTAGTTGAAATTAATCCACAATGGTAAAAAAGGAAAGAGGTAATTAAGTACCAAACATGTCCTAGCATGGTCATGACCTAAACTAGACTCAATCATAAGCCTAAGGATGCCTAAAAGCAAAGAAAAACAAAAAGTCAGCAGCTACAATAGCGCTTCAGCATACAATCAGCTACCAAATGCAACTATCAATGTAAACAGCCTATTACAGCTATCAAACAACATGAAAATAAGTGTAAAAAGTGTCAAACCAGAACAATACAACACATATTTTACAGCCTTTGTTTCAAAATGCAGTAATGAAAACATGGTAAAATTACATCTTTTTTGCAATGCAAATATATTAATCACTATGCATGGATATGAAACATACAATAATCATTAATGGATGCATCATAATTAATATGACTATGGACATATGGATATGCAAACAACTCACATTTTAATGCACTTTTCTATACAAAAGCAAATATATGTACATTATGCAAAACCGAAGCTTTAATACAAATAAACCATGGAATGAACGTGTATTCTCATGCATCCTAATCTGAAATGAACATAAAAAATGGAATGCAACAAAAAAAACAAGCAAGAATGAATGCAAACATGTGAATTGTGCAATTTTAAATAGCATACAACATTTCCGATTATGCGTGCAATCATCTGAAACATACATTGAACGCAAATACAGTGCAAAACAGAATTTTAACTTATCATTAACATGCTAACGATGAAGCTCAATCATGAAAACAACATCCATAACATGTTATGAACACAAATTTAACCATTGTGCCAACAAACCGGAACCAAACGGAATGTGTGTCGAAAGTTGTCGAAACTACATGCACCTGCACCTAAACAGCTTCTAAAAATTCCCTAAAATCATAACCTAATGACCTATGATGATTAAAGAGGGAATGGCATGCAAACATGCATTAAAATGCACACAAAAAATCCAAAACAACTCAGTGTTAACTGGTTAACGAAATGTGTTAATCGATTAACACTGCTGAATTCTACATAATTTGCCAAAGTTTGAACTGTGTTAACCGGTTAATGGAATGGGTTAACCGGTTAACACTGAATCAGAATAAGTTTTAAATGCAGAAAAGGCACTTCTAGCTACCAACTTATTCCTAGAGTTCCTAATTAGGCTACTACCAAGTTAGCACGAAATTGACACCTAAATGCAACAATCTAACACCAACTAAAACCATAAACGCATCAAGATTCTAACTTCTAATGATCAAATCAATTAAAGTGTCAATAATTAAGAGAACACGAAGAATGCGCGAAGCAAGATGAAGAGGAATAAGTTAAAATAAAAGTGATTATGAATTCACCAACCTACAAAGCGAAGGCTTTCTTTGGCAATTGTTGCAATGAGGAAGCGATACGCGATAGATGAGAAATCGGCAATCCGAAGCTTCTTCTCGCGAATGCGCAAAATAAATGCGGTTGATGAGAAATCTTCAAAAAAATCACTTCCAAGAGGTGAAATAAACACCAAATCAGTAGCTAATTCTTCAAATAACAATGAATCAAATATGATGATGGAGGTTTAACTTCCAATTCTCCAAGTTCCAATGCAAAACTTGGAGAATCTTGATGATAATGAAGCTTTGTGTGAGTTTTGGGAAATGAGAGAAAAATGAGAGAATTGAGAAAAGTTGTGAAAAAATGATGACGTGTGAATTTTGTGTGAGGTATGGAGGGAAAAATGGTTTTATATGTGTTAGGTTTGGTTCGGGTTAGAAATGAGGTTCGGGTATTAGGTTTGGAACATAGTCTAGGAGTTAGTTAAAGTTAGTTGGGAATATTCCTAGAATATTCCAATGGCATATTCTTAGAATATTCCCTTGGCATATTCTTGGGATATTCCTTTGGAAGGTGGTAGAAGTTTCGAGAATTTGGTTAAAATGCAAGGCAATGTGAAATGGAAAAGTGGTGGAACAAGGCAAGCTAAAATTTGAATTTTTCTTCAAAATTCGCATGTGTTAACCAGTTAACCAATTGTATTAACCGGTTAACACAAGAAAATTTTGAATTTTCCCTCCTTTTGGTGGGAAACCCTCAAAATACACCTACGCCGTCTTGTCTGAGCCTGTTTTGGCTTTGAGCTCTGATAATTGATTTTACCACTAAATAACCCTCGATCACATGCCTTATGCGTTAGCCAATGATGCATGATTTATTTTATTAATTATTACTTTATGAAATGTATGAAAGAATATGCTAAATGACACGGGAACGAAGCATAAGCTACTTGGAATCGGTGATAAATAAGAGGGAAAATTTTGGGGTGTTACAGCTGCCCCTATTCAATCACTGTAGACCTGAACGGGTGATAGCAATGGCTTTCAGACGTTCAAGGTATGGAGGGATTGAATACCCGAATAAGTCGGGAAAAAATTTACTCTGTGGGAAAGAGAAAATATTGTATAATGCCATCTTCGGATGATAACTCAAAGAACGAAACCATCGTACTTAGATGGAATCGAAAGAAATGCGACCATCGTACTTAGATGAAGACTCAACACGAATGAGATCATCGTACTTAGAACTTGACAGAGACGATATTGTCATACTTATACAAAATCAAAAGAAATGAAACCTTCATACTTAGATGAATTCAAGACGAATGAAATCATCGTACTTAGATGAAATCGAAAGACACGAGACCATCGTACTTAGATAGAATCGAAAGAAATGAAACCATTGTACTTAGACGGAATCAACAAAAATGAAATCATCTTACTGAGACGAAATCAAAAGACACGAGACCATCGTACTTAGACGGAATCGAGGAAATGAAACCATCGTACTAAGATGGAATCAACTAGAATGAGATCATCATACTAAGTGAAATCAAATGAAACAAGACCATCATACTTAGACGGAATCGAGGAAATGAAACCATCATACTAAGACGAAATCAACACAAATGAAATCATCATACTGAGATGAAATCAAACGACATGAGACCATCATACTTAGACGGAATCGGGGAAATGAAACCATCGTACTGAGACGAAATCAACACGAATGAAATCATCGTACTTAGATGAAATCAAAATACACAATACCATCGTACTTAGACGAAATAGGCTGGGGATGACAAGTGTTCTCTGCGGGGACACCTTCAGTCTGATCGAAGAAACAATGTTTTGGGCTTCTGTGCTAGGTACCAAAGATAACTTATGCTTCATATGCATATGTTTGAATTTTTCCATGGCGTAATGCTCCCTTATGATGGAAATGATACGCTTCAGACGATGCAAGTGTAATGATGATTACTAAGTGCAAATGCAATGGGATCTCCTGATGAGGAGACAACAGGTCTTTCCCGCCACTTTGCTGGGGAAGAAATAATCACTGCATTGATTAAATTCCTATGGGGAAGAGCAACTTTGTTGGGGATATTGTTAATGATATATTGGCTATGAACTGCCACCTTTGCCAAAAATAAATTGGACTTTGAGATAGTTGAGGAATGAAGACCTTGCTGGGGAGAGTCTTAATTGTCTTAGACTTGATTGAGAGGTACGCCACCCATGGAATTCCGTTGGGGAAGTAATAACCTTCTGACCTGGCTGAGGAAAGGGTTTGTTGACACTCTGCTGAGCACTATTGGGGAATCACCCAGATACAAAGTCCTCTGTGTGGGGAGGAGATGCCAATAAGGATTTGACTTGATTTGGCAACTTCACTAGGGAAAACCGTAAACAATGTTGTGCAAGAAGGAAAACCCTTTAACTTCTCACTATCTTCACCGCTTCTAGGGAATACTGGATCTTCACGTACCTCTATTAGGGAATAATGAATCTTCACGTACCGCTGCTAGGGAATAATGAATCTTCACGTACCGTTGGGGATAAGAAGACTCTGGTGGGGAATATTTCTTGGCTAAAGGAATACTCTCTGCTTGGGAGAATGTCATCATCCTTCTGTTGTTTCGCTGGGGAAGATTTCAATTTCCAACTCTATTGGGGATGCTGGAGAACACCAGTGAGAATGCTTCCTGCTGAAGATGAGAGTCTTAAGTCGCCTCTCGCTAGGGATATGAGATATAAAGCGTCTCATGTTAGGGATGAGAGATACCGATGCCCTTTGCTCTTTGCTTTGCTGGAGACATAGCCCAACGAGACTTGCTGAGGAAACTTGCTTAATGAAGTCTTCCGAATAGAGGTTCTTTGATGCTTCGGGAACATCAACTTTATTCTTGTTGTTCTGCATGGGAAAAGATAGTATGATGAAACTTGCTGAAGAATCCTTCTTAATGAAACCTGCTGGTAAAGAAACTTTCTGATGCTTTGCACTAGTGATGGCTTTGTTTCTCTATACATGCATGTTAGTGGGAGTAATCGTTAGTCTCTGAAAATGAGAAAGTTAAACAAGCATGCATGCCTCAGGTTTATGATCTAAATTAACCATCCCTGTTACTCAACATTTAAGTTGCATGTCAAGTGTTTTACCCTTAAGCATATATTATAAAGCATCAATGTATTTGCAATGCAATATTTATCATAACTTGTCGAACGCTTTCGCAATCAATCAACAGTTAGATGAAAACAAAAACAAATGAGTTAATTGGATGAAAAATGCATTTTATTAATTAGAAAGTGGCCATGAATAGGCATTACACTAGGAAGAAATCCCTAGAAAGAGGAAATTGCACAAATGGAAAAATAAATCATCCTAATGGCAATATGAAATTGAATCTCATCAAGTTCCAATCCGGCTATGACCAGTATGTCCTCGAGACATTTCATGTACTTCACTTTTTGAGAAAAATGATTGGACTGATTCTTGACCCTCGAATTATCCTTGATTGCAGACGACGAATCACAGATCATGCAGATCGCAGTTGTTCATTTCAATCCCTCTTTTGTGTGGATCGCCCTTTCAGGTTTTCAATCCACCGGGATACCCTTTTTTGCCTGAGTTATCCAATGTGGCTTTTCAACTCAGCGAGTGTACATTTTTTTATTTTCCTAACTTTTTCCCGAGACTTTTATTTTGTTTTTGGTTCGTCGGTGTGTCCTTTTTTGCCTAGAGTTTTATTCTATTTTTGTCCAGTGGGTCTCTTTTATACGAAGTATTTTTTTATTGTGTCTGCGTTGACAGGGGATAAAAATTCTTCTTCATCCATGGTTGTTAACATTAAGGCTCCTCCTGAGAAAACCTTTTCAACCACAAATGGTCTTTCATAGCTAGGTGTCCACTTGCCCCTATGATCTGTTTTAGGAGGAAGGATCATCTTCAGCACCAAGTCACCGGGTATGTAACATCGAGGTCACACCTTTTGGTCGAACGCCCGTTTCATTCTCTGTTGATACAATTGTCCATGGCATATAGCTGTTAAACGCTTCTCTTTGATATGGCTCAACTGATTGAATTTGGATTGGAGCCACTCAGCTTCATCAAGCTTAACATCTATCATTATCCTCAAAGATGGAATCTCGACTTCGACTGGTAGAACTGCCTCCATACCATATACTAGCGAGAATGGGGTTGCCCCTGTTGATGTGAGAATGGCAACATCTCATGCCAATCTTTGTACTTCACAACCATCTTTTGTATTATCTTCTTGATCTTCTTGTTGGCCGCCTCAACGACATCATTCATCTACGAGCGATACAGAGAAGAGTTGTGATGTTCTATTTTGAAATCCCGACACAAATATTCCCTCATCTTGTTATTGAAATTGGAACCATTATTAGTAATGATTCTCTCGAGTATTCCATATCGATAAATGATATCCCTCTTTATGAATCGGGCCACGACCTTCTTGGTGACATTAGCATATGACACCACTTCCACCCACTTGGTGAAGTAGTCAATCGCGACCAGAATGAAGCGATGACCAATTGAAGCAGTAGGCTCGTTTTTTTCGATCATATTGATGCCTGTAATACGGTGGGAGAACTGACTTTGTCGTTTTTGTTTTTACAAAAACAATGTTGCAGATAGCAAGAGTCGCCACCGACTTTTCTTTTATCCAATTAGGAAAGGTAGAAAAGAATAGGAAAGACCTTGATTTAGATTTTGCGTCTAGGTGGTAGATTATACAAAGGGAATGTGTTAGTACCCTTTGTATCCATGGTTATCCATGGGCTCTTAACTGCTTAGCTCACTTTGTTTTTGTGTGAAAAATAGTGGTGGTGTGTTTAAAAAATGCCCAAATTTGTAATGATTCTCGTATGAATGTATACAAAGTAGTTTTTTGAAAGATGTTTTGAAAGTGTGAGGTGTAAAGAGTGTTTGTTTTGAAATTGTGAGCAAACAGTTAAGGGATCCTACCTACTCAAGGTCAGTCATGTTATTCTCCTTTTTTCTTAGAGATATGATTGTACTTACTATTATTTAGTAAGTAGTATTATCTTTGGATGTAAGGGACGGGCGTAGGGTCATCGTATGGTCATAGAAGGCAACCTTGTAAAGGTATCTTAGAAACTCGAAGGGACTATCATCATGTTTTCGTAGGGTCATTGATGGACGAGATCATCTTTTCATAGACAACTCGAAGGGTCATCATTGGACTATGATCCCTTTTTCGTAGGGTCATCAAGGGACGAGATCATCTTTTAGTAGGCAACTCGAAGGATCATCGAGGGATTATGATATTTTTTTCGTAGGCAACTATGATGATTTATTCGTAAGCGTCTTTTTCTAAGATACCCCTACGTTCGAGTGACATTATCATTATTCGTAAGGAAACAGGAGAGGTTACCCTAGAGGTGTGAATGTGCAAGTGTGTTAGTTACAGTTATTTTTATCTTGAGAAATAGGTTATTCTAGCATTTTGTTTGTTATCTTGCCATACAAACCAAATTACTAGCAATTATATATACAAATATAGGTGCGAGAAAATAAAGTGCAAGGAAATAAAAAAACCTACGACTATTACATGGTCTTGGGACAATTACATAATTGAAAATGTGAGAAAGTAAATTACGACAATTATAAAAATATAACCGTGCGACCTATACATTTGTTCTAGAATTTAAATAAATAAAAGATAGACAAAAGAAAAGCCTAAAAAATCTAAGTTAATATTTGTAGTATATTTTTTAGAAAAAAGATGCGTTAAAATAAAATGATATTTATTTATAGGCCAATTAGAAAAGAAAAAAAAACTAATCTAATTAATTAAATAATTAAAAATTAAGTCTAAGGTATTAAGTTAATGAATTAAAACCTAATACTATTTTCTTTTTGATTTTATGTAGATTAAAAGAATTATAAAGAAGTTAATTAACACAAAAATAATGGTTAGAAAAGAAAGAGAAAGAAAAGCAAAAACGTATAGGGTGGATGTGGCTATGATATTTTACGATCTGGATTGCATGTGATCATTATGATGATCCAAACCTGTAGAAACACATCTCATAAACATATTAGTGGCATTAGTATGACTTAAAACAAAACTAAAATTAAAATAAGAATATTGTAAAAATTATGAAACTAATGATAGGTGCATGCATATTTGGGCTCCTTTGATCATCAAAATTACCTTGAAAAGAGGTTGAAAAGAAAAGAAAAGAATCTGGTGTTAGAAATTATGGAGATTTGTGGTGTGAGAGAGGAGACTCCTATGTGTAAAACAACATGTATTTATAGATTTAGAAAATTAGGTTAAAAGGCTTAGAAGAAGAAAAAAAATCAGTCTTAATTCCTATTGATCAAAAAATATTTGAACAAAATCAAACAATATTTGATTTTTACTTGGTCACTAAGTAGACCAGCTAGAAACTAAGTATGACACAAAAATGACATAAACTGACCAATAGAAAACGAGTATACAAGAAAAGAAATGTTTTTGGTATCTATTATGATTTTTTTGAGATATTTTTTCATAAAATAATGATTTTAATGGAAAAAATCATATTTTTAAAAATGCATTAAATGCAAATACGAAAATTAAATAATTAAAAATGATATTTTTGTGATTTTTTTTAGATTTTTTCCATAAAATAATGATTTTAATGAAAAAAAATCATATTTTTAAAAATGCATTATATTCAAAAACAAAAAAACAAAAAATGCTATTTTTATGATTTTTTATAAAAAAAAATATAAAAAAAAAAGTTATTAGTAAAGGAAAAATAAATAAAAAATTAAAAAGAGCGGAATGTAGGATTTGAACTCAAAAACTCTCACAATATATCCCTTATACCCATATTTCTACCAATTGTGCTATTTTATTTATTCGAAATAAAAAGGCACCAGAAAGCATATGAAGCGGGTCAAAATTTGGGGTACGACAAGTGTGAGGAGACCTTTTGAATCAATTTGTCTCAAATATGTGAGGGCAAATTTTGGGGTACAACAATGTCCCACATGGCGAAGGGCCCAAGGTGAAGACATAACACTCAACGGATTAGAAGGCACATGCATCTTATCTTCATAAATTTGACACTTATGGCATTTGTGGGAATACTTGCAGCAATTGGATTCCATGGTTATCCAATAATACCCTGATCTCAAGAGTTTCTTCGCCATGGTGTGTCCTCCAACATGGGTACCGAATGATCCTTCGTGAACTTCCTGTATTAACATGTCTGCTTCGTGTCTATCCACGCATCTGAGCAAGACCATGTCAAAGTTCCTTTTGTAAAGCACACCATCCTGATTTAAGAAGAACCTGCATGCCGACCTCTTTAACGTCTTCTTATCTTTGTTGGATGCCCTTGTCGGGTATTCATGACATTTCAGGAAACATTTGATATCGTAGTACCAAGGCTTATCATCTTTAACACCATCAGCTGCAAACACATAAACATGCTTTTCGAGACGAGACACCACAATTCTAGGCACATAGTTCCATTGTTGAACTTTAATCATGGATGATAAGGTTTCTAGAGCATCAGCGAATTGATTCTTGTCACGCGGCACATAATGAAGTTTTAACGTCGTGAAGAAAGTCAACAACCTCCTGGTGTAATCCCTATAGGGACTCAAATGTGGTTGATGAACAAGCCACCTTCCTTGAACTTGATTCATGACCAAAGCTGAATCATCGAAGATATCGAGGGTCTTAATTCGCAAATTAATAGCATCCTAAATCCCCATTATACAAGCTTCGTATTCAGCCTCATTATTGGTGCACTCAAACGTCAATCGGGGAGTGAAGTGAATATGAACTCCTTCCGGTGTGATAATTACATCACAAACTCCGCTGCCATTCATATTAAAGGGCCCCATCAAACATCAGACTCCATTTGGATTCAGGGTCTAGCCCTCCTCCGGGAGTAGTTCTTCACAATCTTTTGATTTGAGGAACATGTCTTCATCAGGGAACTCAAACCTCATTGGCTGATAATCGTCAATTGATTGTTGGGCTAGATAATCTGATAATACGCTTCCCTTGATAGGTTTCTAAGAAGTATACTAAATGTCGTATTCCGTCAAGATCATCTGCCAACGGGCTACCCTTCCGGTCAAATCTGGCTTTTCGAAGATGTACTTGACAGGATCCATCTTGGATATCAGTAAGGTCGTGTGAGTAAGCATGTATTGCCTCAATTGCTAAGCGGTCCATGCCAGTGCACAACATGTCTTCTCGAGCGTTAAGTACCTAGACTCACATTCGGTGAATTTCTTGCTCAGATAGTAGATGGCATGCTCTTTCCTACCTGTCTCGTCATGTTGACCAAGAAAGCGACCCATTGATCCTTCAAGTAATATAAGGTACATAATCAGTGGCCTACCCGGAACCGGGGGTATGAGGATTGGAGGTTCTTGTAAATACTCTTTGATTCTATCGAAAGCCAATTGACAATCGTCGTTCCACCTGACGGCCTGATTCTTTCTTAAGAGCCTGAATATTGGTTTGCACGTAGCTGTTAGGTGAGATATGAACCGTGCTATGTAGTTCAATCTTCCTAGGAAGCCACATACTTCTTTTTCAGTTTTAGGCTCAGGCATCTCTTGAATTTCTTTCACTTTCGCAGGATCGGCCTTAATCCCCTTTTCACTTACGATGAAGCCCAACAGCTTACCGGAGCGCACTCCGAATGTACATTTGTTCGGATTCAACCTCAGTCTGAACTTCCACAACCTGTCAAACAGCTTGGCCAAGTTGACTAAGTTCTCTTCCTCAATTTGTGACTTCACAATTATATCATCCACATAGACCTCGATCTCGTGATGAATCATATCATGGAAGTTGGTAAGTTGCTCCAACATTCTTTAGACCGAACGATATTACTTTGTAGCAGAAAGTTCCCCAAGGTGTGATGAATGTAGTTTTTTCCATATCATCTGGCAACATTTTGATTTGATTATAGCCCAAAATGTCATCCATGAAGGAAAACATCGAAAATTGAGTTGTATTGTCGACCAACACATCAATGTGAGGCAACATGAAATCGTCCTTGGGACTAGCTCTATTTAAGTATCGGTAATCAACACACATCCAAACTTTACCATATTTCTTCGGTACCGGCACGATGTTAGCAACCCATAGGGGGATAACGCATAACGGCCAAGAATTTAGCGTCAAACTATTTTTGAACCTCTTACTTGATCTTTATTGCCATGTCAGGTCAAGTTCTTCGCAGCTTCTGTTTTACTGGATGGCATTCTTCTCGGAGCGGCAACTTGTGCACTACAATATTAGTGTCGAGCTCTGGCATATCTTGCTTAGACCAGACAAAGGCGTCAACATATTCACGGAGCATGTCAATCAATCGGCCCTTCACAGATTCTTCTAAAGCAGCCCCGATCTTGACTTCTTCTCTTCGGTTCCCATGTTTACAACCTCAATGACCTCCTCATGTGGCTGAATCTCCCTCTCCTCTTGCTTTAGAAATCTGGAAAACTCTTCAGGTAATTCATAATCTTCCTCACCTTCCTCGTCGGCTTGGTAAATTGGATTGTCGAAGTCATAGCGAGCCATAGCAAGATTGTCGTTGATGAGACCCAATGGGGTGCATCTGCATGAATGATAATTCATGCTAGATTTTAGAGAGCGGGACAAACATGAAAATGAAAATGCACATTGCCATTTATTGTGTAAAAATAAAATGAAAGAAAGGGAACACTATGAATGAATGCAAAAACGTCCATTTTATTGATGATTGATATTGCAAATTTAAACAATGAAATGCCCTTATAATGAGCTAGTATGCCTTGGGAAAGACATAGAGTTTTCATACAAGAATAAAATCACAAAACAATTACTCTTTGTGCTAGGTAATAGTGATGATTTCTTCGGATGACCAATTATTGAGTTCCACTCCTGGGACACTCGGCTTCATCCACTCGTCAATTTCACAGTCGCTATCAATTATGCCTTCATGAATAACACATATATTGTTGTGATCTACCCATCCAGAGCTGGAGAAAGTGATCGGGCCTTTACGACCTCTAGCACATTGAGTTGATGTTGCTTGAGTAGGGTTATAACCGATTCCGAACATGTCCTCCTTTTGGGGGACCTCTATCATCTTGCCCCAGCCTTCGTTAACCCCTGATTCCACCACCTTCAGAGCTTGCTTATAGGATGCAATAGATACACCCTTCTTCTTCTCTTCCGCAAGGGATGCTGCAGAGAATGACGCGACTTCAGTCTTGACCAGCTCGAAAGCCTAATAAGGGGTCTCATATATCTCACCGTCCATCTCCACATATTTGAAGGACGATAGATGGCTAATGAAGATATCTTCCTCCCCATATACTGTGGCAATTTTTCCTTCCCATAAAAACTTTAGCTTCTGATGGAAAGTCGAGGATACTACCCCGACTGCATGAATCCAGGGACGCCCAACTAAACAATTGTATGTTGGTTAGATGTCCATGACATAAAAGGTCATATTTAACCCATATGGGCCTATCTTGATCGGTAATTCCACCTTTCCAAAAACTGACCTTTTGGATCAATCAAACGCTCTGACTACCAAGTCACTTGGCTTGAGCACCACTCCATCGTAGTCCAGCTTGATCAACGCTTTCTTCGGAAGCACATTTAGGGAGGACCCTATATTAACCACCACGTGGGAAAGCACAACCCCTTTGCATTCCATCAAAATATGCATAAATCTATAGTGACTGCTCCCCTCAGCAGTTAGATCAAGATCTATGAATCCTAACCCGTGATTGGAGTTCACGCTAGCCACAATTGTCTCGAGTTGGTTCACTGATATTTCTTGTGGTACATAGGCATTGTTCAGAATTCTCAGCAACACCTTTCTGTGGGATTCAGAACACATCAGTAAAGATAATATCGAGATCTTGGAGGGAGTCTATTGCATATGGTCAACTATCTTGTAGTCTCTTTTCTTTATAATCCTCAAGAACTCATCAGCTTCTTTGTCAAAGGTAGTGTCAGGATCCAGAACAGGAACATCATTTGTCACAACTTGCTTGCCTGTGGCTCTAGCCTGGGCATCTACATTATCACTTGGTGGCACAACGTCGTTCCTCAATACTTGAGGCGCGAACAATCTTCCACTCCTCGTGAATCCTCTGAACCCCACATTTTCGACCTGATGTTGAGCTGTGATGGAGGCGGTTACATCTTGTTTCTGGTCGTTTTAATAAACCTCTATCCCATAATACCTGGTACCGCTTTTTCACTTTGATATGGCACATGCCCTAGAGTGGTGAACGTGATTGATGCTACTCTCGCTGGCACCGGAATTTCCACTGGGGTATACTATTTAGTAATTGTGGAAACCTCATCTTCTTTAATAACCCGATCAAACTGAATGCTTCTGTCATCAATCATCTTCTGAATCCCTGATTTCAACCTATCACATCCATCCGTAGATTCCTCGCATTCTGGGCAAACCTCTCCACCGCCTGGGAATATACCTTTCTTTGCCAAACAACCCTTCATTGATAGAAATGAAGTCTTCAAGGAATTAACATCATAAATCAAATTCAAGTTGTCACCGTAATTTACAGCTCCCATAGTTCTTCCATGTGGAGGCATGGGGTTCTGCAAGACATTGGGAGTAGGAGCAAAGTTGATCTCCTTGGAGTACAACATATCCTGGACCAGATGTTTGAAGGCCTTGCAATTCTCTACAGTATGGCCCGAAGCTCCGGAATGAAACCGCAGTGGGCATTGGCATCATACCCTTCGGGGATTTGTACAGGTTTTTGAGGTTGTAAAGTTCTAAGCTGAATCATCTACAACTGAAGTAGGTTCTGTAATAGTTGAGAGTATGACATCGGTGGTGTTTCGATGTGTCTATCCTTTGGTCTGGGTGGATAGTTTGGTATGGAAGCTCTTTGTTATTGATAATTTTGTTGACGTTGCTGTGATGGTTGATGTTGTTGATTGGTGGCAGCATGGATGGTGATGGATGTTGCTTGATAGTAAGAGTTCTAATTTCCTCTTTTTCTCTGGGAGTACACTGCCTCAGTCTCCCCATCTCTTCATTTTGCAAATGGATTTTTGGTCCCTGAAGTAGAAGTTCCACCATTCTGGATCTTTCCCTGTTTCATCCAATTTTCAACCCTCCCCTACTTCCTTCCAGTTGCACAAATCAGTCCGTTCTAACTTCAGTATCACTTGAGAGAACCTCCAGACAAGCTGTCTTGGAAGAAGTACATCCAAAGTTTCTCATCTTTAGTATAGGAAGCTATCTTGCGATAGTAAGCCTGAAGATGAGTCTTGGGACATGAATTACCGTTGTATTTATCAAATCCAGGGGCCTTGAACTTCGGTGGGATGATCAAACCTTGCATCAATCCCATGTCAGAGACATCAATACCCAATGTATCTCTGCACTCTAGAGCTCTAGCCTTTTCTTCTAGCATCTGAAAGTCCTAATGATTTCCCATCATACCAAGTCCCAAGTGTTTGTTCAGCAAAGAGAACTGGTCGGCCTGATTATCCTCCACATTATGAACTGGAATATGAATACCCTCTGGGGTAGGAGGCCCATTAGCTCCTGTTGGCCCAACAGTGGCGTTAACTGGGTTGCCTTGTGCATCCAGATTAACTTCGACGACCGGAATCTGCTCTTGTGGTTAATCAAGCCTTTGGACAACAACCATCAACTCTTGTTGACTTAGGGCAACCCCCTACATCATGTTCATGAATTAATTCATGTGCACACGGAGTTCAGTCAATTCAGCTTGAATAGTGTCCATGATGTTTCTTTGATTGCGACGGGTGGCATACCGGTGAAGATGGCGATTTACAATCCTTGAATAAACAAATAAGTTAGGGAACCCTGATAACCTACAAAGAAAAAATTCAAAGATGATATGAATGCATGCAAATAATGTGTTCTTTAATTCTCAAGGTTGTTTACGTCCCCGTTCCAGTATTCAAGAATAAGAAAATCCAGATGGCCTGTGAGAATTTTGAAAAGTGAATATCATATGAAGCTCATATTAGCTAACTGTGGAGAAACAGTGCCTGGAACACGTGTCAGTGTAAGTACAACAATCAGAAACTGAAACCACATGATATTAATAAAGGATCTCCCTGAAGGACACAAGTCTATCTGCTTGTCCTTCACCATTTCTTCAGCTTTCTGAACCGTTTCCTCTAACCTCTGATTAAGGGTCACCATCCTCTAATACAAACTGTGGGCATCCTGATTCTCTTCCCTGAGTTGTTGGACTAAATATTCCAGCCTTTGGTATTCTTCCAAAGGCACAGTAGCCTTAGGTTCAACTATTGAAGGGGGAGATTGTGCAGAGAAGGGTAACAGGATCGTCTGGGCTTTCTCCTTTAACCATGTGTCGTACTCGGGAAACGTCTTGTTATTGCTTTTGCCCAAACATGCTATGCATCTCCTTCGGATGAGTTTCCAAGAGCCCGCAGGTTTTCTAACCAGTGGAAGATTGTCTTTTACTAGGAAGTAAAAGGTCTGAGTTAACTCCGACTCCTCAAGAATATCTTTAAGTGCGTACCCTAATTGCCTTCTCAAGAGAATCAGGTTATAATTGATTCCCCGGTTACTCCTAAGAGTGGCACATTAGGATAACTCCCATAGCTTGTGATGAAGTTCCTCTCTTTCAATCTCATGGTAAACCAGTTGATGTCTTTGGAAAATAACATGCTTAACCTTTGAGCCCATATAAGGCTAGGATCAGTGAAAGCTTCAATATTTGGCAAGTGCCTGCTGAACCACTTGTGAAACAAAGGTGCGCAACACCGTACCAAACCTCCTCGTTTTTTCTCATTCTTTTAGTGAAATGAATAGTAGAGATCTCCCAACATAGTGGGTACTGGATTCTTCAGCACAAAGAGATGAATAGCATTCATGTCTACGAACTTGTCGATGTCTGCAAACAGAATGATCCCATAGATAGAAAGGGTCAGAACAACACAAACAGAGTTCCACTAAGCTTTAGTAGTAAACTCCTCAGCCTTCTTTACCAATAATTCCAAAGAAAAACCAGACATTCCCGTTTTGGAGGTACTCAGATTTGCAGATACCACAGTCGGGCTCAAATAAAGAGATTTAGCAATGTCAGCATACGTAGGTCTAGCCATCTTCGAGTTGAAAGGAACCTGATCCTGAAGAGGAACCCCTAAGATCAAAGCATGTTCCTCCAGCAGAGGACCCAACTGGAAATCATGAAATGTAAAACATCTGAAACGAGGTTCGTAGTACTGCATCAGTGTATGAATAACACTTCTCTCAGAACTATCCAGGTCTACCACCATGTCTAAAATACCCCTGTAAGCCTTCCGGAAATCTTCAATATGATGTGGGGTGATTAGAGACACTATCTTGTTTACCATGTCCATATTAGTGTCAAAGAACTTATAATGGATATTATTCTTTTTGTAATCTTCCATCTTTGAGCAAGAAGTCCGACCGGAATTGGGAATAGTATGTAAACCTTGAGAATGAAAAAGAACATAAATGATTAATGATGTGATGATGTTATGCAATGCAAGGCATGTGATCAGTGACGTGTTTGTGTCGGTGTTGATCAGATAACCAAATGTCTGTGAAGAGTCATAATAGTATTATCTCTGTGCAGAAATCCCAGAATTCAAAACCAAATGACCAAATGGAACTGGATCATATCACAAAGAACATTGGCGAAGCGGGTATGTTGAAAGTTTAGGGTTCCTGCAAACTTGTAAACCCCTCTCAATCTCACAGGTGTGCTACCTCGGGTCAACATCACGGACTCTCAAAGCCGAATAGCAATAATACATTCACCATCTCTGGGAAATGGTGTATTACCATCTCAGGGAATCAATTTAGCATTATATACTACTCAGGGAGGTCTCAACTGAGTCCGAGAAAAACAAGCATCCCTCATAAGTTCTCAGCTTCAAGCACTGAGATCGAGAAACGATAATACATTCATCCCGAAGGGTACAATACTATTTTCATATGAAAAGTGCTTTAACTGAGTTCCTATGAGAGAATTAGGTCATCCTATGCGAGTTCCTAGTGGGTCTTCCGGTGAGAGTGGGTTTGCCAACAAATGTGGTCTACCACTGTCACCATTGGAGAGGGTTGTTTCCACTAAGGTCCTCAAGATTGGTGCCCAGATGCACATAACTATCAAGTTCGTACCTTGAAGTGGAGGAAATCCCCACACAGGATAGTTCCAAGACGGTCGCACTCTGGGTGTGGAACACATCGCCACTCATCATGATGATATATCATGGAAGTACAATGTTTGTCCATGCTAAAGTCTAGGGTTCACTCGAGCCTTGGTATTGGGATCCTCACTCAGTAACCCCATCCCACCAAAGAAAACCAGCACAATCCAATATATATATATGATGCATGGAAAATAAATACTAAAAGAAGTAAATAAAGTTGTAGAGTAAAGCTGTAATTAAATGCAGCAAAGCTAAGCTAAAGCACACAACGGCAAACAACTAGCACCCACAGAAACAAAAACAGACAAGCCCTAGGATTGACTCTTAAAGGGGAAACCAGAGATTCTGGGTTCGTTCCCCAGAAGAGTCGCAAGCTGTCGCTCCCAGGATTTTCATCCTAGTACAAACGCGAAAGTGGCGCGGAAAAGGTAGAGTCGCCAACCAGGAATTTTTATCCCAATAAATAGGAAAGGTAATGTTGCACAAACCGAAAAGAAAGGGAAAGAACAAGGTATTGCGAATTAGAGATACTGGGTTCGGGAGTCGGTTACGAACTGGGAAGGTATTAGCACTCTATATCGTCCGACGTACCCGACGAGATCTACACTAGTTTGTCTGTTTAAAAGGGTAAGAAATAAAATTGTTGCTGAATAAAAGAACTGCTACTAGAACTGGAATGAGAGAGGGAAATGGAAAAAGAGAACGAAAAGGAAAAATATAGGGAAAATAAAGAATGTGCTTGAATGAGCCCTACCCAACTGCCTACGTATCTCATGGGTAATGAGAATCAGAGTCGACGTAGTTTTCCTAACTAAGGCGGGAACTTTGTTTGTGTTTTTTATGAATTGAAATGCTTATACCTATGCTCAGGTGTTGCAGGCTCGTCTTGAACGAGTGCGTTATCATCTTGCAAAGAGATAAGTCGTAGCGAGTTCGCGTTTAGAGTGAATGAGATGAGAATTCACGCAGGAAAGATATGTGTTGTTTGTTTACTGTCTTTTTTAAGAAGTCTTTTTGATTTTGTTGTTTGTGAAACATCCTCATGCTAAGACCTGTCCATCATGATAGATATCCTACACCTTATCCCGATATGGAATGCGAGCAAATACCCCATAGTAAAGTCTCTTGGCACATGAGAAAGCTCGACCTTTATTAAGATGTTTTTTTATTTATTCTGAGATGAGAAGAAGGACTCAAATCGAGAAAGGAAAAAACATTAAGGGAAACTAATACTCACCCTAAGTTGTTTATTCAATTGAGATCATATGGTTAGTGTGGTATTTTAATTATATTAAGAGAAAAAGAAAGCAAGTTCTAACTCACTTCAATGGATTGAAGGTGAGATTTAGAAATCAAATGGAATGAATGAAGTGAAATGTCAAAGAAGCACTAAAATGCTTATCGCAATCACAAGTTGAAAGTTTAAAAGGATAAGGAAGAAGGTGTGTGTGGGATACCCTCCCACACACATGGCTTACCATAACCCCATACAAAACAAATGTTAGTTGAAATTAATCCAAAATGGTAAAAAAGAAAGAGGTAATTAAGTACCAAACATGTCCTAGCATGGTCATGACCTGAACTAGACTCAATCCTAAGCCTAAGGATGCCTAAAAGTTAAGCAAAACAAAAATTCAGCAGCTACAACAGCACTTCAGCATACAATCAGCTACGAAATGCAAATAACAATGTAAACGGCCTATTACAACTATCAAACAATATGAAAGTAGGTTTAAAAAGTGTCAAAACAGAACAATACATCACACATTTTACAGCCTTTGTTTCAAAATGCAGCAGTGAAAACATGGCAGAATTACATCTTTTTTTCAATGCAAATAAATGAATCACTATGCATATGTATGCAGCATACAACAATCATTAATGGATGCAACATAGTTAATATGATTATGTACATATGGATATGCAAACAACTCACATTTTAATGCACTTTTCAATACAAAAGCAAATATATGTACATTATGCAAAAATGAAGCTTTAATGCAAACAAACAATGAAATGAACGTGTATTCTCATGCATCCTAATCTAAAATGAACATCAACAATGGAATTCAACAAACAAACAAGCAAGAATGAATGCAAACATGTGAATTGTGCAATTTTAAGTAGTATACAACATTTTCGATTATGCGCGCAATCATCTGAAATATACATTGATCGCAAATACAGTGTAAAACAAAATTTTAACATATCATTAACATGCTAACAATGAAGCTCAATCATGAAAACAACATTCACAACATGTTATGAACACAAATTCAACCGTTGTGCCAACAAACCAAAACCGAACGCAACGCGCATCGAAAGTTGTCGAAACTACATGCACCTGCACCTTAACAACTTCTAAAAATTCCCTAAAACCATAACCTAATGACCTAAGATGATTAAAGAAGGAATTCATGCAAACATGCATTTAAATTCACAAAAAATCCAAAACAGCTCAGTGTTAACCGGTTAACGGAATGTGTTAACCGGTTAACACTACTGAATTCTGCAGAATTTGCCAAAATTTGAACCGTGTTAATCGGTTAATGGAATGGGTTAACCGGTTAACACTGAATTAGAATCAGTTTTAAATGCAGAAAAAAGCACTTCTAACTACCAACTTATTCATAGAGTTCCTAATTCAGCTACTACCAAGTTAGCACGATATTGACACCTAAATGCAACAATCTAACACTAACTAAAACCACAAACGCATCAAGATTCTAACTTCTAATGATCAAATCAATTAAAGTGTCAACAATTAAGAAAACACAAAGAATGCACGAAGCGAGATGAAGAGGAATAAGTTAAAACAAAAGTGATTATGAATTCACCAACCTATAAAGCGGAGGCTTCCTTTGGAAATTGTTGCAATGGGGAAGCGATACGCGATAGACGAGAAAACCGGTAATTCGAAGCTTCTTCTTGCGAATGCGCAAAATAAATGCGGTTGATGAGAAATATCCAAAAAAAGCACTTCCAAGAGGTGAAATAAACACCAAATCAGTAGCTAATTCTTCAAATAACCATGAATCAAATGTGATGATGGAGGTTTAGCTTCTAATTCTTCAAGTTCGAATGCAAAACTTGGAGAATCTTGATGATGATGAAGCTTTGTGTGAGTTTTGGGAAATGAGAGAAAAATGAGAGATTCGAGAAAAGTTGTGAAAAAATGATGAAGTGTGAATTTTGTGTGAGGTTTGAAGGGAAATGGTTTTATATGTGCTAGGTTTGGAATTTGGTTCGGGTTAGAAATGAGGTTCGGGCATTAGGTTTGGAACCTAGGCTAGGAGTTAGTTAAAGTTAGTTGGGAATATTCTACTTGGCATATTCTTGGAATATTCCTTTGGAAGGTGGTAGAAGGTTCTAGAATTTGGTTAAATGTAAGGCAATGTGAAATGGAAAAGTGGTGGAACAAGGCAAAATAAAATTTGAATTTTTCTTCAAAATTAGCATTCGTTAACCGGTTAACCAATTGTGTTACCCGTTTAATGCAAGAAAATTTTGAATTTTCCCTCCTTTTGGTGGGAAACCCTCAAAATACACCTACGCCGTCTGTTCTGAGCTTGTTTTGGCCTTGAGCTCTGATAACTGATTTTACCACTGAATAGCTCTCGATCACATGCCTTATGCGTTGGCCAATGATGCGTGAATTATTTTATTTTTTATTACTTTATGCAATGTGTGAAAGAATATGCTAAATGATACGGGAACGAAGCATAAGCTACTTGGAATCGGTAATAAATAAGAGGGAAATTTTTTGAGTGTACAACATGGACATATAGGGTCCTATATTTGTTGCTTCCATGTATAGATTCCATTATTTTTTTACTATTGTTGATGATCACTCATGTTATACTTGTATTTTACAAATGAACAATAAACCTGAAACCAAAATTCATATCAAAAACTTCATCACATACTGACAAACTTAGTTTTCTTGCAAAATTAAGACTATTAGGAGTGTCAATGGCATTGAATTCATTATGCCTTCTTACTATACCTCATTAGGTATAATACACCAAAAAAGTTGTGTGGAGACTCCACAACAAAACTCTATTGTAGAAAGAAAACACATGCATCTCCTTAATGTCACTAGATCACTCATTTTCCATGCTAAATTTCCTAAGTGTTTTTGGTCATTCTCTTTATGCCATAATACTTACCTTATTAATAGAATATGTAGTCTAGTCATACATAATAACACCCCCTTTGAAATTCTTTTTCACACACCTCCCTCCTATAATGATCTCAAAACCTTTAGTTGTTTAGTTTATGCCTTCAACCTTACAAGGCATAGGGACAAACTAGATCCTAGAGCCACCAAATACTTATTTTTAGGCTATCCCATGGGTGTCAAATGTAACACCCCATTTCTACCCGACTTTAATTATTAAATAAAATTTATAAAATCTTACCAACAAACATGGGATATCACATTTTCCAACTTTAAAACCAAATAACATCTTTATTAATATAATAACTTTGAAAAAAACGCAGTGAATCAACATGTTCAATTTTAATTCAACTTCAAATAAATCAACATCAAAATAATCTCAACTTGGTTCTTCAACATAAAACAACTTAAAATTAGTTCATAAACATAAACAAAATCACAAAGATAAAACATGCATTCATCCCCCCCCCCCCCCCCGAAATGCTACGTATCAGAGCGACAAACACCAACTCGAAGCTACTAAGTACTGGACTCTTCGTTACCTGCACGTTACCAACAGAGGGCAACATTCAAACATAAGGGGTGAGATATCAAATAACATAAACAGAATATGATAATCAATATGTGAACAGGATAATCATATAATCACGCCACTTCACACAACAACAACATCAACATTGCAAATTACAACCAACAATCAACATAATTATTATACTACTCGATGCGACTCAACTTATATGCATGTGGTACCATTTGGAGTAAACTCCCAACTTAAAACATTGTCAGGTTATCGAGGCATTATCAACTTATTTGCCAATCCATGCCAACTTGAATCGAGCATACGCTCCAACTTCAAATATGCACATGTATGCAACTATGAATGGAATACAACAACAACGAAATAATCATCAACTTAACAATATAACAACTTGAACAACTCAGCAACACGAATCAACACAGGTCATAGGACCTATAACATATTAATCTTCCCAAAAATCGGGACAACACAACTTATAACAACTTCAACGTGAAAACAACAAAATTACGGTTAAATCGACTAGATTACTAATTTAATTATTTAAAACTCTTAAATCTACTATAAACAACTTATTTTATCCTTAATTTAAGTCTAAGATCAATCCAACTTGAAACGGATGCGAAAACAGGTCAAATCGCCAAAAATTGCATTTTTCCGCACTTGCCCTGCCCATACGCATATAGCCTCCTTGGTACATGTATTGGCCTTGAGCGATACACGTATGGATTGCGTAATAGGGATTGTTATGCGTATGGCCTTGTCTGTTATGCGTAACATCAGATCTATTACACAAATGACCATAATGCCTCAAATTCAAACTCTATTATGATTTCTCACACTTTCTTCATTTTGTTCAATCCTAGTTGAGTTTCTACATTGATTTTACTCTCAAAAACTCATGTATCTATTCATCTATCAAATTCTATGACCGATTTTACGAACCCTAACTCCTTCTACACGAATTCTACAACAACAGTCCAATAACAACACAAACAACAGAACACAACAACATTCATATCAGTAATACAACAAGAATGACATGCTTCTTCATCAATTATCAACACGAAATCGACAACAACAATCATATCACAGAACACAACAATGAAATTAAACGGAAATCCCAACCTACATACAATCATCTAGTCTCGGTTATGGAATTCGAACCCCACCCTAACCTTGGATTGAAGGCAGCTCGAATTCACCGTAAAAATTCTCGCGAAAATCTTCAACCTAGCCTCTTATTGATCTCCCTCTAAGAATTGTTCTTCCTTCTCTTACAATTCTGATTATTCTATCTAATTAGGTTTCTTTTGTCTAATCCTACTAATTTACACTAAACAACCTAATTACTAATTGGTCCAATTTAGCACCCCCAACTTACTACTCTTACACGTAAACTAGCCCAACTTAATATTATACTAATAATATTTCTTTTATTCAATCGAATTATTTTAATTAATTAAACCATCCAAACACAACTTAACCCGCAACATAAAAAATCGACTTAAACAGCTTAAACGACTTAACGATACAAACCACAAAACAACACTTAACAACTTAAAATCAGGAAACACATGCAATAATATTTAATTAAATTAATTAATTAAATACGGGCGTTACATCAAAGGTTGCTTGTTGTTTGACTTACATACCAGGTCCACATTCATTTCTAGAATTTGTGTGTTTCATGAACTTATCTTTCCTTATTCCTCTCACCCACATAACATTCCATCTAATACTTCCACATTAGACACCAATACCTCTACCTTACCCTTTTTTATTTGACCATTTATCACCTATGACATCTTCTCACAATACTGCTACTAACTGTCCAAACTCTTCCTCTATACATTCACCTAATCCTTCCATCACCCCTCATCTCCCTTCTCCCATGCCTGCAGACTCACCTTCCCATGAACAAACTACCAGTTCTGGATCTAACAGTCCAAACCACAATCCTTAGAAAATCTACTAGATTAAAGTCTGCTTCTGCATATTTAAAAGATTTTGATTTTAATTCTACTTATTCCTGCATTCCTTATGACATATCTAATTACATATCATATTTTCATGTTTCTCCTACATTCTTCAATTTTATTTCTTCTATTACTACTACATCTGATCCTTTTAATTACAAGTAATCCAACATTTATCCTCATTGGATCAAGGCCATGATATATGAGATTCAAGCTTTAACTGCTAATAATACTTGGAAATTCTTTACATTACCTAAAGGTAAGAAAGCTATAGGGTGTAAATGGGTCTATAAGACTAAGTTTCATTCAAATGGAAAAATAGAAAGACATAAAGCAAGGTTAGTGGCACAAGTCTTCACTCAAATCCAATGTATTGAATACTTTGATAGCTTTTCTCCTGTTGCAAAAATAACAATTGTAAGATTAATCATTTACATTGCTTCTTCCTTAAATTTGCATATTTTCCAACTGTATGTGCATAATGCATTTCTTCATGGTGATTTGGATGAGGAAGTATATATGCCTCTCCCTAAAGGTATCACACCTTCTCATCCAAATCAAGTTTGTAAGTTGCTGAAATCAAATTATGGTTTAAAACAATCAAGCAGAAAATGGTTTGACAAGCTTTCCAATGTTTTACTTACCAGTAACTTCAAACAGTGTGCATCTGAACATTCTTTGTTTATTCACACATCTAAACAACATTTCACCTTTATTCTCATTTATGTTGATGATCTTTGGATTGCAGGAAACAATTTAGACATCATCAATCATACCAAGCATATTTTTCATACTCATTTTCATATCAAATATCTTAGAACAATGAAATACTTCTTGGGATTGGAAATAGCTTGCAGTTGTCATGGCATTAACATTTGTCAGAGGAAATGCACTTTTGATCTCTTGGAATCAATTGGCTTACTTGGTTGCAAGCATGCATCCACACCAATGGCTCATGACACAAGATTAACCTTTACTGATGAAACACTTCTACAAGAACCTACTAAGCATAGAAAACTAGTATGATAACTCATAGATCTTCTAAACACCACATCAAACATTTCATACATTGTCCAGCAACTGAGCCAACATATGAGCAATCCTACAGATGTGTATTACAAAGCAGTTTTATGTGTGCTTCGCTACCTAAAGTCCTCCCCATCCTAAGGTCTCTTTTCCCCGGTGATTCTACTCTCTAACTCAATGCATTCTCTGATTCTAACTGGGCAACTTGTCCTGAAACTCGTCGGTCCATTACAAGTTACTATATTTACCATGGTGATTCCTTGATTTCTTAGAAGTCTAAGAAGCATCCTACCATTTCCAGAAGTTCAACAGAAGCAAAATATCGATCAATGGCCTCCACGATTTGTGAGATTCAATGGTTGACAAATATCCTCAAAGAATTACTCATTCCTCTCAAGACACAAGCTCTTCTTTACTGCAACAATTTATATTCCGTTCACATTACAAATAATTCATCCTTCCATGAACGAACTAAACACATTGATCTCGATTGTCATCTTGTGCATGAAAAACTACAACAACATCTTTTTCATATTCTTCTCGGGCCTTCATCTTAGCAACTAGCAGACGTCTTTACCAAACCATTATAGTACACACCTTTTTCTTCCAATGTTTCTAAGCTTGGCCTACACTCTATATACCCCAAGCTGAAGGAAGGGTATTAAATAGCTTAGTTGGGTATTATTTATTTTTTGAGCCTTTAGCTTATGTATAGTGTTTGGCCCATGTCCTAATATATAGCTTGCTGCATCTTGTAGATTGATACATACACATCAGAATATCCATTTTCCATTTTATTCAAATTGAAGTATGGCGTCAAAGGGTCAACTTCTTCTTTCCACTTTTTCCACCTTTGTGTAATAGTCCTAAAAACAAAGTCCTGCGAATTTTGACTTTAAAACTAAATTGTCCACAAAAAGTGAAATATAAGGACTCAGACAAAAAAAATTACGGGGACCAAAATAAAAAACACACCAAATTACAGGGACCAAAGGACTATTTAAGTCTATTTTTTTTTAAGTTAAATAATATTAATTATGAAAAATAAGAATTTCAAACAAAACACAATTAAATATACAATTGACACAATGAGTATCAAAAGTTACACAAAAAAACAAGAGACAACAATGCATAAAAGAATCATGGCAAAAAGTCACACAAAAAAAATGTTTGAAACAAGTATTATTCTCTAAAGACTATAGTATAAAGGAAATAAAGTTTGAAACAAGCATCATTCTCTAAGGATTACACTACAAACAGGGACAGAGTTAGAAAATTTGAGTAGTGGGGGCAATATTACATATAAATTTATAATTTTTTATGTTTTTTTTATATTTAAAGTAAAAAAATAAAATAAATATTTGAAATAATATATTAATTAAAATACTGTACTTTATATTTAAAAATAATAATTAAACATGTAAAATTTAGGTGTAAAAAAATGTACATGCATGATTTAAAAAATAAACTAGAAAAAAGAAAAAGAAAATAGAGAGGTAGATATATTATTAATGGTATATTTTTTATGAAGTTAAATGAATAAAAACATAGAAATGGGTTGGAAATATACATATAACTTTGACGGTTGCACATGCATTTTGGTGTATATGATTTTACATTATTTTATTCATACTGCACTTGAAACACATACTAGGATTACATAGAAAACCAAAACAAAGTGGGGGCACATGTCTACACTCTCATCAATGTGGCTCCGTCCCTGACTACAAAGGAATAACTGGTTAGATATCAAAGCTAGTAGGATCACCATTATCGGATTAAGAACCATCAAAGGAAGAAGAAAGCATTGTTATCATAGAAGTAATGGACCCCCTTTATAGCATTTATTTTTTGTTGATGATGTTTTTCTTTTTGTAAAGGTTTCTAACTCCCAAATGAAAAAGAATCGGTGAGAGTTTTATAGGTTTGTAAAGCAACAAGATACCAACACACAAGGCTATACAACCTCCACAAAGGTGGAGTAATGAATCGGACCCCTATATTCACATATCATATCCTACACAGCCAGGAGTAAACACTACAAAGAAATAAAAATCTAAAGGTAACCTAGTGAAAAATCAAAAGAGGGAAAATGTTAAAAAAAATATGGTGTCATTTTTAATAACTGAATCTATACCAGATGTGACTTCTGATGTGCCATAAGGACACTCATCCAAGAAAAAGAAGAAGGCATAAAAAGGAAGATAATAAAGACAAGATACCATTTAAGAAGGCAAAGGAAGCAGAATCTAAAGTGATAAATAAATTTGACATGTATGAGTCGGCTGAAAACGAGCAATAGAAAGAAATTGAAGAAGAAATTGTAATGGAATAAGAACCAAAGAAAAATGAGCTAGAGAATTTACTAAAGAGGGAGATAATGATAAGATTGACCATGATAAGGAGTAAGTGAACATCAACAATCAAAAGGAAGGAAGAACTGAAAATAAGGAAGTTGAAGAAGACAATAACAAGGAAGTTGAAGACAAGGACGAGGGCAAATGCAACAAAGAACAGGCTGAAAAGGAACAAGAAGTGGAACCTGCGGCCAACAAAATTCCATCTATTCTTGTGCAGGTACAAATAGAGGAAAATCAAAATGAGGAAGAAGAGGAAGCTCGAGATGAATTAGACTTACAACAAAGTATTTATCGTTTTGCCATGTTTTCTGGCCTTAAAGTGAACATTGCTAAATCAAAGGTGTTTTACTCCACTACCACTAAGAGGAGTAAAATGGATTTAATTGTATCCAACATATGTATAAATATAAATATTACTCTAGATAAATACTAGGCTTTCCCTATCTCTCATGGTCGCCTTCAACGCAAATACTTTGTGTTCCTTGAGGAGAAAATTAGTCAAAGGTTAACAGTTAATTGTTAAATTATGTTGATCATTTGACTTTGGTTAGGTTTATCCTAAACTTCATCCCAAATTACTATATGTAAGTTACTTGAATACCTCAACCAATATGTGATTTTTTTACAGGATGGCTAGGAATTTTTTATGGAAATGTAATTCAAATTCTAGTGTGCATCTCGTAAACTGGAATAAAGTTGGGTGGTCTTGGGATCCAGAAAGAAAAAGAGACAAATACTTCTATATTGAGTAAGTTGGTTTAAGGTCTCCACTGGGATTGTGATTCCCAATGGATCCATGTTTTGAAGCATAAGTAAATCGACGAGGAAACGTTCCTTAATATGAAAAAGAAACTATGATCAGTTTTTTGAAATGCAATTATGAAAGCTCTATTTTCTCTCAAAGATGGATTTAAATTTAGATTGGGGAATGTGAACTCCTCTTTCTAGTTTTAAAATTGGTATAGGATATAGAAATTAGAAAAGCATATTCTCTATGTGAATATCAATGATTTGGAAATGCAAGTGAATGATGTTTACTTAGATGAGAATTGGAACTTCAATTAATCATATAGTAATATTCCTCCATTGTTTGTGACCACCTAAAAGTGCTTTCCGTTTGTTTGAATTCTCTGGTGCCTGATTGGTTAACCTAAAAAGGAAATTAGATGATTCATATACTTCTCGGGATGGTTATAATTGGCTTAACATACTTGAATTTGTTCATAGTATAGTAGACAATAACTCTTGGAAGCGGATGTGGAATATTCCTTCTCCTAAGAAGGTGAAATTCTTCTTTTGGATGGTTTTACATAAATCAATTCCTACGATATCGATGTAGTATCATTTGTTGGAACAAAAGGGATTTGTCCCATATCCCTTAGGTTTTAATGATAACAAAGTATTTAAAGAACAAATGGGTATACTAATGTGTGTTCAAGTGTGTAGGACCATAGACTAAAATTTCATATAGAATCCAAGTATTGGTTCGTGTTAGTTATGTGGTTGAAAACATTTTTTCTAAAACAAGGTGTTACCACAAGATGTTATGTCTGATGTCTTGACATGTGAGTCAAATATTCTGCAGGTGGATTTCTTTGTTGTTGCGGTGTTTAGTTCATGATGTCAAGCCTGTTGTCCTAACATGTGCTTACAGAACATTATGTTTAGAATGTTATGTTTTGTTTGTTGCATTTTTTTTTTGCAATCTTTTGTGTGATTATTATGAGTGATTGCTTGCTTAAATCATGGTGGTGACATTATTTGAAGCAAGAACATTTGATTACTTTTTGAAGAATAGTTTGTTGATATATTAGTACAAAAAGATTTGAAAAGATATAATTAGTTTTAACTAAGATTAAATTTGAGATCTGATATTACCCAAGCCCGAGATGTTTGATCTCTATTTAAAGATGTGTTAACCCTACCTGCAATATAGAGAGAAGATATTGAAAGCTGTGTGTTTAAGGATTAGGTTTAGTATTTTAAGTTTGTTTGTTGTGAGACATTCACTCATCACTTAGATGATTGAATTGGACTGAGTTTTATTGAGTTATAAGTTGTCCACTCTAAGATTTTAAGAACGAGTGTATTGTTCTTGATTGAAGCTTTTAAGAAAGATCAAATGTTGTCCTTGAAGTGTGTTCTTCTATTTTGTAATTTTCTATTATTATCACTGCTTGTGGTTGAGGGGGAGTGAGAGGTGCCTCTTATCTAAGAGTATCTTAGGTAGAAATTGCATGGGTAGATATTAGGTGATAAGATTGTAAACCAGAGGTTGTTTGCTGAGAATCTTCAAACTAATTCTATTTAGGGAATTTCCTCCCTGGCTTGGTAGCCTCTAGACATAAGTGTGTCTGCACCGAACTGGGTTAACAATTGCTTGAGTTCTCTTTACTTTTTGGTTACTAAGTTAATTATATTGTTCATACATTGAGAATTGTTTAGATATTAGTGTCGTGGCATCTCTTTCGACATCTCATATCTGATACCAGAATTTCAATTGGTTTCAGAGCAGTCATCCTGCTCTATTTCTGGGTGAGATCTAGGGACGATAATTTCTGGTAGTATGGACAAGGAAGGAGGATTTGTGAACATGCCACCTATTCTAGATAGAACTAATTATTATTATTGGAAACCTCGCATGGTTTCCTTCTTGAAATATTTGGATAGTAAGGCTTGGAAAGTTGTCATAAAAGGATGTGAACACCCTGTCATTCTTGGGAAAGATGGAAAAGCTACATCTGACTTGAAAACTGAGGAAGAATGGACTAAGGAGGAGGATGAATTGGCTCTTGGAAACTCCAAAGCATTGAATCCACTATTCAATGGAATTGATATAAATATATTTAGATTGGTGAATAATTGTGAGGTAGCTAAAGATGTTTGAGAAATTCTTAAAACTCCTCATGAAGGTACTTCTAAGGTGAAGATGTCAAGACTTCAATTGCTCACTACCAAGTTTGAAAACCTAAGGATGAAAGATGATGAAAACATACATGATTTTCATATGAATATCCTTGAGATAGCCAATGCTTCAAGTGCCTTAAGTGAAAGGATGTCAGAAGAAAAGTTTGTAAGAAAAATTCTCAGGTCTCTTCCCAAGAGATTTGATATGAAAGTGACTGCCATAGAAGAATCTCAAGATATCAGCAAGACGAGGGTGGATGAACTTATTGGATCCCTCCAAACTTTTGAATTATGGATAAGTGACATATCTGAGAAGAAAACCAAAAGCATAGCCTTTGTGTCCAATACTGAGCATGGATAGGAGGAAAATGATCTGGATACTGGTGAAGGATTATCCAATGCAATAGTGTTGCTTGGATGAAAGTTTAACAAAGTAATGAAGAGGATGGACATGAAGTCAAGACCTAATGTCATGAACAACTCATCTGACATCAACAGGTCTAATGATGTTGGTAGAAAAATAAGGTCTGAAGAAAAATGCACTCAAGGAAAAGGGATTCAGTGTTATGGATGTGAAGGATTTGGTCACATTAGAGCGGAATTCCCTACTTACCTCAAGAAACAAAAGAAGGGCCTTGTTGTATCTTGGTCTGATGAGGATTCTGAAAGTGAACTTGAAGAAGAATCTGCCAAACATGTTACTGCTATGATAAGGAGATATATCTCTGATGAAGATTCTAGTGATGATGAATTGACCTTTGAAGAACTAGAAGCTTCCTACAGAGAGTTGTCTCAAAAGTGAAGAAGTTTGTCAATAAGGGGAGAAGCATAAGAAACTCATAATCCAACTAAAGGATGAAAAGGAAGAACATCTTGAAACTATCTCTAAGTTGAATAATGAAGTCATTTTGCTAAACTCCAAACTTGATCAAATGTCCAAGTCAGTCAGAATGTTGAATAGTGGATCTGACACATTAGATGTAATTCTTCAAGTTGAAAAAATGGCAGGAGACATGACTGGGATAGGATTTAATGGAGAAAGGAAATCCTCCACAGACTGTGGTCTTTCTGAAACTAAACCAAAGATGTCACATCACACGTCTAAAATTCATGGCAAAGGTTAACTCAATCACTCAATATAAAAATTCCAAAGATGTAAATGCCATTAATGTGGACGTTTTAGTGATTTTGCTTCAGACTGTATGGATATCCTAAGCCTGCTCCTCAACCTGGATCTCATCAAAACCTTCCTACTAAGAGAAAACAATGGATTCCTAAGGTTGTTGCTACCAGTTTGATATCTTACACTTCTTTTAGAGTCTCAGCTAAAGAGGATTGGTACTTTGACAGTGGTTGCTTTAGACACATGAGTGGGCTTAAAGATATGTTAGTCGATATCAAATCTAATTCCACTAGCTATGTGACTTTTGGTGATAGAGCAAAGGGTGAAATCAATGGAGTTGGAAAGCTAAATTTCTCAGGAGTTCCAAGTCTTGATAATGTGATGTTTGTTAAAGGATTGACTGCCAACCTAATTAGCATCAGTAAATTGCATGATCAAGGGTTCAATGTCAACTTCACTATATCTGAATGCTTGGTTACAAATGAAAAGAGTGAAGTGATTATGAAGGGAGTCAGATCTAAGGACAATTGTTATTTATGGGTTCCTCAAGATTCTAGTTATTCCTCCATATGTGCTATAGCCAAAGAAGATGAAGTGAAATTGTGGCATCAAACACTTGGTCATCTGCATCTAAAAGGGATGAAAAATATCATCTCTATGGAAGTTGTCAAGGGAATTCCTAAGCTAAATATTGAAGAATGAATGGTATGTGGTGAATGCCAAATTGGAATGCAGACTAAGATGTCACATCAGAAGATTAGACATCTTACTACTTCAAAAGTGTTGGAACTTCTTCCAATGGACTTGATGGGACCTATGTAGGTGGAGAGTCTTGGTAGAAAGAAGTATGCTTATGTGGTGGTGGATGACTATTCTAGATACACTTGGGTTAATTTTATCAGAGAAAAATCTGAAATGTTTGATCTGTTCAAAGATCTTTGCCAAAGACTCCAAAGAGAAAAGGAGAGCAATATTGTTAGAATTAGAAGTGACCATGGGAAGAAATTTGAGAATCGCAAATTTGCTTAATTTTGCTCATCTGAAGGGGTTGGCCAAGAATTTTCTTCTCCAATTACCCAACAACAAAATGGAGTTGTGGAACAAAAAAATAGACCTATCCAGGAATCTGCTAGGGCTACGATTCATGCAAAGAAATTGACTTACCACTCTTAGGTTGAAGCTATGAACACTGCCTATTATGTTCATAATAGAGTGACCTTAAGAAAAGGAACCATGACTACCTTATATGAGATATAGAAGGGAAGAAAACCTACTATTAAATATTTTCACGTGTTTGGAAGTAAATGTTATATCTTAGCAGATCGTGAACAAAGAAGAAAGATGGATCCTAAAAGTGATGAAGGAATATTTATGGGTTATTCTAAAAATAGCAGCGCTTATAGAGTCTTCAACTCCAAAACTAAAGTTATGATGGAGTCCATAAATGTTGTTGTTGATGATTTGCATAAGGAAGTTGATGTTCTAGAAGATGTTGGAACGTATTTGTATATCCTAGCAGAAGCTTCAGACAGAAATATTGATCTTAATCCTACCAATACATAATCTGAATCTGATCTTGCTAACAAGGGACTCTCTATCAGAATTCAGAAAGATCATCCTACAGATCTTATCATAGAAAACCTAAATGAATGAGTCATTACCAGATCAAAATAATTCATATCAAGTTCCATTTTTGTCTCAAAAATTGAACCAAAAAATGTTAAGGAAGCCTTAACTGGTGAATTTTGGATTAATGCCATGCAAGAAGAGTTAGGGAAATTCAAGAAAAATGAAGTATGGGTACTAGTTCCAAGACCTGAAGGAACAAATGTGATTGGTACTAAATGGATATACAAGAACAAGTCAGATGAAAAAGGGGTGGTCACTAGAAATAATGCTAGATTGGTTGCTCAAGGATATACTCAAATTGAGAGGGTTGATTTTGATGAAACTTTTTCTCTTGTTGCTTGTCTTGAATGCATCATATTACTATTAGGATTTGCATACATTTTGATGAAGCTTTTTCTCTTGTTATAAGTTGTTATAAGTTGTGTTGTCATGATCTCTGGGAAGATTATTAAGCTGCAGATCCTATGGCCAATGTTGATTCATGTTGCTGAGTCGTTCAAGTTGTTATGTTGTTATGTTGTTGATTATATCGTTGTTGTTGTTGTATACCATTCATAGTTGCATACATTTACGTATTTTCAAGTTGGAGCGTATGCTCGATTCAAGTTGGCCTAGATTGGCGAATAAGTTGTTGATGCCTCGATAAACTGGCAATGTTTCAAGTTGGGAGTTTACTCTAAATGGTACCACATGCATATAAGTTGAGTCGCATTCAAGTTGCATTTTATTATGTCGATTTTTGTTGTTGAATATAAGTCGTATGTTGATGTTGCTTGTTGTGTGAAGTGGTGTGATTATTTGATTATCTTGCTTACATATTGATTATCGTATCCTGTTTATGTTATTTGATATCTCACCCCTTCTGTTTGAATGATACCCTTTGTTGGTAATGTGCAGGTAACGAAGAGTCAATTACTTAGTAGCTTCGAGTTGGTGTTTGTCGCTCTGATACGTAGCACTTCTGAGGGATGAACGCACGTTTTGTCTTTGTGGATTTTGTTTAAGTTTTGAACTAGTTTTAAGTTATTTATGTTGGAAAACCAAGTTGATGTATTTTGATGTTGAATTTATTGAAGTTATTTTAAAGTTGAAACTTGTTGGTCCGCTGCGTCGTTTTCAAAGTAATTCCATTAGTGAAGTTTGTTATTTGATTTCAAAGTTGGAAAATGTGATATCCCAAGTTTGTTGATGAAATTTTATAAATCTGATTTAATAATTAAAGTTGGGTAGAAATGGGGTGTTACAGCTCACATTATGGGCTTAACTGCATAATACATATCCTTAAAGGTATGAATGAAGTCTGTAAACGTCTTAAACAGCTTCTTCGGTGGCTTAAGGGACACCCAACTATGCTTTTGATTCGAAATTTTTCTTTGAAGATGAAAGCAGTGGAAGAATAGGGGGATGGTGGTGTCGGTCTCAAGATATTAGCACACGATCTTGAAGGCTTGAATGAACGTAATCGAGTTCAGATTCAACTGGGAGGGCGCTAACTCCAACCGATCAAAATTCCTATTTGGAGGTTGTTGAATGATAACCGAATCCCCAACTCTTTGAAGGCGTACTCGTACATGGCAAAATAGTTCCCCTGGAAAGGCGAGCAAATACGCTCCTCCCGATCAGTTTTATAGACTGCCCAATTTTTTGGAGTCCTCGGATACCCCACGCCTTCTTCGACAATCGTAAAGGCACTCTCCGGGTAGTCAATAAAATGTGAGGCTATCCCACGAGGTTTCATCCCAACTCATTCTAGTTCAGGATCATTGATTGTGTCGACTAGTTGGAGGCCATTGGTGTTACGAGCCATAGAAACATGAAAAATAGAGGAAATAGTGAATTTAAAGATCAAATCAAATCCACACTTCCACTGCAAATCAAGTGAAAGGGCGAGGAATGGCACAAGGATGCTGCCCTCGACCAAATCCCTTATTCAAATGGTAAGTAAAGAAATCGCGAGGACCTTCTCCTTGACACGAAATTCATCATAAAAACTCATGATCTTCGCGGGGAAGAGCCTCCTCGACATGAAGTTCATCAGAAAAACTCATGATTTTCGTGGGGAAGAGCCTTCTAGACACGAAGTTCATCACAAAATTCACGATCTTCGCGGGGAGGGGCCTCATCGACACGAAGTCCATCAGGAAAAATCATGAGCTCCATCAGCGAAATTCTATTTACCGCCCTAACAACGGCGCCAGAATGGCTATCGGAAGAAATAACACGCAAAAAAACGTACTTTCCTACTCAAAGAACTAAATTCCCTCCAGTTACCGGCGTTTGGAAATGAAAAAACCACCGCCAAACACCAACACTCACCGGACATAACACAAAGTAAGGAGAAAAAAGGTATTTCATATTTCTATATTAACATGCAAGCTAAGAAAAGAAGAATGCTTACTTGATTTGTGAAAATGACGGAGGTTGATGGCGGATTAGCGTCGGTGATGACAACAACAACTCAGAAGAAAAGCAAAATTTGAGAGAGAAGAGAGCGAAATTTTAATATGAAGAAGAGAGCGAATGTATCAAATGTCCCTCCAATCTTACCTTTTATAATCCAACTCCAATGCACGAGGAAACGTGGCACCTTTTTGGACAAGCGTGACACATTCATAGGCCATAATTAGCCTACTCATAGGCCATAATTGCAAATTTAATAATTATGACACATGGCTCGAGGAGACGCAACGCTAGTCTCTTTAAGTCTCATCAACCTTTTGCATTCCCTCACGAGCATGTTCTCGGGGAAAGGCTTGAAATAAGTTTACAGTGTCAAGCACAAGTGACAAATTTCACATTCCCTCATGAGCATGGCCTCGGGGAAAAGCTCAAAACAAGTTACGATGTCGAACACAGGCGACAAGCCTTCGCATTCCCCAACGAGCATAACCTCGAGGAAAATCTTGAAGAAAACTTACGGGCAACATGATAACTCACAAACAAAGTTCCACGTTCGATACGAGCGCAAGCCAGACTCTCGACCATAATCCCTGCACAATACGTCTTCCTCGTAAGAAAAATCCAACGAGTTACGAGTAAAATGTCATCCTCGTATACACAAACCCACAAACAAGAGACGCCTGTAGAAAGCATCATTTACGACGAAGCGAGCTCGCAATCGCATACCCAAATGGATGTTTTCTTCGCGTAAAGTCCCTTGCTCCTCCTCGACACATGATCTGACTCTAAGTCATTGCTCCTCTGCCTAGGAACAACAACTTGAGGGATCCTGCTCTGGACTGGGTCTGTGGCTGACCCACCGTCGAGCACAACCCAATCCAGTTCTACGCCAAGGAAAGACCAAAGTACTGGCCCAATCCATTGGGGCCATTTGAGAACACGTTCCCCACGTGCTCCTCACTCGAGGACATGTAACCAACTGAACTTGCACACCTCGTGGAGTCGTTTGCCCTTCGTAACGGGCAAGTCTTCCATTATTCGGGAAGGGCGGAACAATTGAACTAGGACGATGAGCACGAGTTGTTTATCCCTAATTTCACGTGGGAATCCTGGCAGTCATCTATTATGGGCTTGAACATTCATCCCTTAATGGAGACCATTGGTCACGCGGTGGGGGGTCACTATAAAAACCCTTCTCTACATGAGGGTCATGCATTCTATTCTCTAACCCTTTTCACTCAAACTGACTTAAGCATCAGAGTGTCTATAGATACACCCTCCTCTTTTGCTAATCATTTGCATCCCACAGGCGTGTTGCTGATCACTCATTTACTCTGATCATCGGTAAGATCAAGATGCATAAAAGGTATTTTTTTTAATATATTTTTGGTAGTATTTGTGATTATTATTATTTTAGTTGTTTATACGTTGTGTGTCATAAATTAAAAGAAGGTTGAGTATAATTTTGATGGCTAATTAAGTAGGTGTGACAATTGGATCCATTAAGGTAAAATCCATCCACCAAAAATCCATCAAATCTATCAACTATATAAAAAGTGATTTAATGGATTGACTTAAATCCATCCACTTATATGCATGGATTAGTCCAATTCATCCAACATATTATAATAATTCAATGAATTATTTTATCTTCATTAAATTTAATTTTAAAAAATATATATTTTTTTCAAAAAATATAAAAAATCGAAAATTAAAAAAAATGTTTTTTTTTCTGAAAATAAAAAAAAATCAATATTTTGGAAATTAAAAAAAGTCAATTATTTTACTAAAAAAAATATTTATCTGAAAAATTAAAAAAAATACAAAAGATTGATTTTTTTCTCGAAAATACAAAAAATCGATTTTTTTTTTCAAATAATACAGAAAAAATCAATTTTTTCCGAATATAAAAAATTCAATTTTTCGCGAATATATAATAAAAACATTTTTTATTTCAAAAACAAAATAATCAAATTTTCTTAAAATACAAAAAATCATTTTTTTTCTATACACAAATATTTTTTATTTAAATATAAAAAACAATTTTTTTCAAAAATACAAAAAAAAAACAAAAAAATTGATATTTTTTCTAAAATAAAAGAAATCATTTTTTTTTTCTAAAAATAACAAAATTTGATTTTTTCTAAAATAATTTTCTTTTATTATTTTCAAAAATTTATTTATTTTTAAATATAAAGAAAAATCATTTTTTTCAAAAATAAAAAATGACTTTTATTACTTCAACAATGTTGAGGAAAGTATGCAAGAGCTGATCATACAAACCACTGGTTTCTCCAAAGGTTAACTTCCATTTAGGTATCTTGGTCTCCCTCTTTCTAGTAAGCGGTTGACTGTGGGTCAATGCTTGATTCTAGCTGAAAAGCTGACTAGTAAAGTAAGACATTGGAGTGCTAAATTGTTAAGTTTTGCGGGTAGAGTTCAGCTTATAAATAGTGTTCTGTTTGCAACTGCTAACTATTGGCTTCAAGTCTTTCCTTTGCCTAAAGCTGTCACCAGAAAAATTGAAGCTATTTGTCGGTCGTTCTTGTGGTCTAATAGTGAGATAATAACTAAGAAATCTCTTATTGCTTGAGAAAAAGTTTGTTATCCTATGGAGCGGGGGGGGGGGGGGGTCTCAATGTTATTGACATTGGTAATTGGAACACTGCTTGCCTAGTCAAATTACTGTGGAACCTGAGTGGGAAGTGGGATAGCTTGTGGATCTGTTGGGTGCACAATTATTTCTTGAAAAATCAGGGGATCATGAGTATGCAAAGTAAAAAGTCTCATTCTTGGATTATGAAAGGGATTTTGAGGGCTAAAGAGAAAGTGCGATCAATACCAGAATGTGATAGAATGCAACAGTATCAGATATTTTCCATGAGAAAAATGTATAAGGCCCTTAAAGGTAGTCAAAGCAGGCCTGATTGGAGGGCGTTGATTCTGAAAAACCAAGCGAGACCGCGATCTATTTTTACGTTATGGACAACATGTCACAAAAAGTTAGCAACTAAGGACAGGATGGTGAGATTTGGCATGCTCCATGAGGATAAATGTTGCTTTTGTGATGAGCAAGAAACTATAAACCACTTGTTTTTGTTGTTGTAATGGAAGCAAAGTGATTTGGAAGACTATGCTAGATTTAATGCAAATTGACCATACAGCTCAGAATTGGGAGGATGAACTGAACTGGCTGAGTAGGAAAAGCAAGGGCAAAGGTTGGAAAGCTATAATGTTGAAGTGTGCGGCGGCGGAAGCCGTATACCATGTGTGGAATCATAGTAACAAAATTGCTTTTGGTGGTACGAGTAGAAGGCAACATGTTATAGATCAGATAATACACCGTGTAACGCAAAAGTTGTGGTGTAAACCGAGATTTATGAGGAACATTAGCTTGTTAATGTTACCTTAGAGTTGTTTTGTTGGCTGGATCTGCGGATCGCCTTTGTGTGTAATTTATTTTTGGTAGTAATATATTCTTTTTCCAACAAAAAAAACTTTTTGAATGGATGGATTGGATGAATTTTATCTTTAATAAATATATTAAATTTGATATTTTAAAGAAAACTTTAATGTTCCATCAATTAATAATACAATTCATATTCATCCAATTTGTCACCCCTAGAATTAAGGGTGGTATAACATATTCAATTTTTTAGACATGTTCATTTTATTTGTATTTTAGTGTAGAATGAGATTTACACCATCACCTTTTAATGTATTTGTTCCACCAACCTTATTTATTTCGTGGATATTTGTTGATACATACATAAATTTTTGTGTTTTTAATTTTAAAATATACAATATCCGCAAACTTTTGCTCTTACTTTTTTGTGGGACGGTTTAAAATTTTATGTCCGTATATATAATCATGATCGCATCCTACCTTATTTTTTAATAAACTTTTACGAAATAAATTTAAATGGGAGCGAAGTTGCTCGTTTACTATAAGTATTCTCAAACATAATAATTAAAGGCCTCGTACCAATACCAAGATTTCCAAAAAATTAAACTAAAGTAATTTGTAAAATTTCCATGTAAAACTCAACGGAGTAGTATTTTTTTTCCGGGTCAAAAGGTGACAACAGTACGAAAACAGAAAAAGAAACAAACAACCAATACCTAATTTGAATCCTTCTCCAATTCAACAATATATATTCCACTTTCCTTTTCTTCTTTTCTCATCAACCTCTTTCTGGGATTGGATTAGGTGACTTTACTGTTTGGTGACGTATATTATTTGTTGAGAGAGAAAGATTAGCTTAGATAGAGAGAGAAAGTCACCAAATTACAAATATCCAAAGTCACCCGATCCCTTCCCTTTCTTCCCCTCTTTCTTTCCATAAAATTTCTCTCAGATTTTCGTGAATGGTAGAAACCCTTTTCCCTTTCCCCTTCGATTTCATGCGCTCGTTTTCACCATCAACAACGGCGAGTGCTCTCTTCCTTCCTTCTCTCTTCCCCTTCGCTTCTTGCATGCAAGGTTGGCACTATCGCTGCCTCGGTCTCGATCCATCCAAACCCTAATTCAACGATTTTCCCAATTCTTTCCAAAATTTTACAAAATTGAACGTTACATTTCGTAGGGTGTAGTTTGTTGTTTGTGTATTTTTGGTTTTTTGATTTGTGGTGTGGTAAAATAAGGACGCGATGTTGTTGAGCAAGCATAAGAAGAGTCAGAACGCTAACAGCGGCAAGAAGCTGTTGGTTAGTATCAATGTGTTGGGAAGTGCTGGCCCGATTCGGTTTGTTGTGGATGAAGAGGAGCTTGTTGAGGCTGTTATTGATACTACTTTGAAGTCTTATGCGCGTGAAGAACGATTGCCGCGTCTTGGGAGTGATCATAGAGCTTTCTTTCTGTATTGTCCTCATCATGGATCTGATGGTATTGATCTTTTTCTTCAATTGCATTATGTAGTTTAATTCTGTTGATTCACAATTTGTTATTATTTGTTTGAATGTATAGATGACAAATAATTTACCTTTGTACCTATGTTAATCTCGATAAAAGAAGAGAGTTGTGTTAGGCAGACAACAACCAACGTCGAATCTCTATGACATTATGCTGAAAGTTATCCATGTAGCCAATCTCATTTAGTGGGATAAGGCTTTTTGTTGTTGTTGTTGTTGTTAATGAATGGTAAAAATTATGTTTTTGTGCTATTCAGAAATGTTGGTCTGAGTGGTTAGGGACTTGGGTACCATAAAGAAGGAGTCTAGGGTTTGAACCCTGACTCTTGTGTGTTGAGAAAACATGCTGTGCATCTTGTGTGCTCAACAAGTTCCCAAACCTATGATATGGGTGTTTATGAACTTGTTTTACTACTGATAAAGAATTTTTGAAGTAATTTTAATTATTCTGATATTTATTCTTTTTTTAACGAAACTATTTGATTCCTCACTTATCTTGTAGTGAGTTCCTAGCTTCTTTTGCATAGACATTGAATTGTTTTAAATCTTTTAACATGATAGATTGATTGAGATTTGAAAGGATGAGTTTGGCATAACTTTGTGGTTGTAACTGTTTATTTTTCATATTTAGTTTGCAAATGGAATTCTTGGGGGGCATCCCTCTTTTTGAAAAGGGAGCTTGTGTGTGTAGACTGTAGAGAAAGAGAAAAGAGAGGGGATATGGTTCTTTGTAATTAAGATGAATGCAGGGTATTTGTAAATTTTAATTTTGAATTATCTTTTTGATTTGTATTCAAAGTGAGTTGGGAATGAAAGAAAGTAATTTATATTTGTAACTTTTTAGCATAATTTTATGATATAATCCCCATTACTTCCCATCAAACTTGATTTTTAATGCTTAGAATTGATTCTCTAAACTAACTACCCCTCTCTTTGTATTGTGGTTTGATGATGCAGTGGCTTTGAGTCCATGGGACAAAATCGGATCACATGGAGCTCGGAATTTCGTGCTATGCAAGAAGCCACTCACTACAAATGAAGCAGTTGATAATGGAAGTAGGACTTCGTCACTTTCACGCAGGGGAAACGGTAGTTGGAAGTCTTGGTTCCACCTCAACCTTAAAATTTCTTCCCATTAATGAATCAAATTGAGATTGGGGGATCAAACATTTGCTACAATGTTATATGGTTGTTGGGTAAATTTACTTTTATGATTCATCTTGGCTGTGTTTGTTTTTAGGTTGTCTCTGTTGGCACTAACCAGAGACAACAGCTTTGAATTCTGGCAATAATAAAAAAGTATTTCTGATGTATTTGGTGATGAGCCTTTGAATTTTTTGATGGAATAAAATTTATGTTTTGAATTTTGCAAATTTTTGGGTTTATTATGTCTTGTTATCTCTGGCAATGTGGGAAAAAATCCAAGTTTTACTCTGACCATCTTATCTTATGTTATTTTAATAAGAAAATGTATGCAGTGGTGTCCAACAAGTAGTTTTCTAGGACCCGCAAATTAATAATTGAAAGTATTATATGAGTTGTATACTGAGTGGTTGGTGAACCATTTATGGGACAACAGCAACAGCAGCTGTTTTTTGTTTTTATTCACATAATAGTCGCCTATAATCGATTGTGATGGTTCAACAGCAACAAAAAATGTGTGCTCATTGCTCACTTTGGTGATTGAGAAAGGGATTTAGCTCCAATGTTAACCATAATAGGACACTCTTGCATGCGTCCTTTTAGCTAGGTACCAATTGTTCTGTAATTTTTTGTTTTTGTTTTTTAGAGTTTAATGAACATATGTACGGTAGGGTAAATTCGGCAGATTGCACGTTGATTATTGGATGGATGAAATTGTAAAATGGATATCTCCTTTATTTTTTTTTAGACAGGACATTTTAGTCTGACTATGTACTAAATATTAATCTAGAAGACTGATATAATTATCTCATTTACCCTCTTAATTTTAAAAGGATCTCAATTACTCTCTTGTTTCTGGTATTAATGAATGTTTGATGAATGAGTAGATGATTTGTATGTCACTAATACAAAAATACTATGTCACCCCCTTCAAACAAGTTACTTCATAATGACTTTTGACCACATCTGCAATCTCTAATGTTGATATCAAATAATGCCAAAAACTAAGCCGATTTTGAAATTCCAAAGTCAAAAACATGTTTGCATGAGGCATAATTGGAAAAGGGAATTGCTCATTAGATTAGACTCTCATGCATATCACATTTTTGAAAATTTGAATTGTTCTTAATGCGTCTAGAGATGTATTTTTGAATGCACTCAAAATCACGTCAACCCCTTTATTTTATGAGTTTTGCCCCGGTTTTAAAAAATTATAGTCTCGAATGCACTCAAAATCACGTCAACCCCTTTATTTTATGAGTTTTGCCCCGGTTTTAAAAAGTTATAGTTTGGAGATGCATCTTTAAATAAACTAGTGAATCATTTTAGAACATCATCTGTTCTGGATCGGTCCAATCCCTACAATTGGGCCAAGAAAACCAATCCAATAGGCCTGCTCGACGTCGAGCACAATCATGAAAAGTGGTCCTTGTCGACCACAAGCAGTCCGACCACGACGAAGTTCCCTAACGGCTAGTCTTGACCGTTGCCTATTTTCACGGATTCCTCGATCCGCGCCTCACAAGATGGACCAATAATCTTCCATTTAGTCCCTTATATAAACCCTCTCGTTTGGGAGGGTCAGGTATTCAATTTCTCTGACCTTTATACTTGTACTTGCCCACTCTTTGCTCGGTTACTTACTTTGGCATCGGAGTGCCTTGCAGGTACACCCCATTTTCTCCTCACCGACCGTCTCCATCAGCTCTCGAGACCAGCCGCATCGGATCCTGATCTCCAGGTACGATCAGGTGGCGCCGTCTGTGGGAAACTGATTTCCCCGTTCTTCTTTCAAAATCTTCAAAGAACCAAAGTTTTAACAAGATCCATGGCTGCTCGGGACAACCAGGAAAATCGATCAAACGATGACATGATTCTCACACAACGTGAGAGCAACATCCATCCTCCTCTACATGCCCGAAAGATGCATACCCTTTACCTAACATCGACAAATTGGTCGACAATTCGTCCGGCTTCAAGCTATTATCCTTCATGGACGCATATTCAGGATATAATCAAATACCCATGGCCGTGTTTGACAAAAAATACACGGCCTTCATGACCGAATCGGGCAATTACTTTTACAACGTTATGCCCTTCGGTCTAAAAAACGCGGGCGCAACATATCAGCGCATGATGAATAAGGTTTTCCGAGCTGAAATCGGAAATATGCTCGAAGTATACATGGACGACATGATCGTCAAATCTCAACAAGAAACGGACCACGCGTCCCACTTACGAAAAGTGTTCGATCAGGCACGAAAATGCAAAATGCGCTTCAACCCTGAAAAATGCACGTTCGGTGTCCGAGCAGGAAAATTCCTCGGATTCTACTTAACCGAACGAGGCATCGAGGCCAACCCTGACAAATGTCGGGCATTCGCGGAGCTCCCAACTCCCACTTCTAAAAAATCCATACAATCAATAACGGGGTCCTTACCTTCCTCGCTCGGTTCGTAGCAAAGTCCGCTCAACACGCTCTCCCTTTTTACAAACTCCTCCGCAAAGAGGCAACTTTCGAGTGGACGGGGGAGTGCGAGCTAGCGTTGTCCCACCTAAAAAAGGCATTAAGTGAACCCCCAGTCTTATCCAGACCTAAAGAAGGGGAGATATTGTATCTCTACCTTGCAGTTGCAAACGAAGTAGTAAGCGCGACACTCGTGCGCGACCTACCCGAAGGGCAAAAACCTGTATATTTCACAAGTAAGGCACTCCATGGCCCAGAAATTCAATACCTCCAGATAGAAAAGGTGGCTTTGGCCCTCCTTCTCGCAGCCAGAAGGCTACGCCATTACTTTCTGGCTCACACCATCATCGTAAGAACCGATCAGCCCATAAGACAGTTGCTCGGTCGACCGGACATGGCCGGACGAATGCTAAAGTGGTCATTAGAACTATCCGAGTTTGACGTCAAATTTGAGGGAAGACAAGCTCTCAAAGCTCAAGCGCTGGCCGACTTCGTGGCTGAACTTACCTTCACCGAGCAAGACCCGAAAGTCTCATCCAGGTGGGTTATTTTCGTGGACGGAGCATCTTGCCCGGCGGGTAGCGGAGCCGAAATTATCTTGGAGAACGAAGAGGGGAACGCCATCGAAGTGTCCCTAACCCTATCTTTCCCCACTTCTAACAACCAGGCAGAGTACGAAGCTTTTCTAGCGGGCATACAACTCGCGACCGATCTGGAAGCAGAAGAGATCACAATCTGCACGGGTTCTCAGTTGGTCGCAAGCCAAGTCCGAGGAGATTTTTAGGCCAAAAATGATAACATGGCCGAATATTTGACCCTCGTAAAAGGCGAACTAAAACGGTTCAAAAGTGTGGAAGTCAAACACATCCCGCGAGAAAACAATGCCCGCGCAGACATCCTGTCCAAATTAGCGAGCACTAAAAGGAAAGGAAACAACAAGTCCGTCGTACAGAAAACGCTTCCCCGACCGAGTATCGGGCAATCGTCGGCCCGCGTAGACATTAACATCGTGGGTGACACGAGCTGCAGGATGATCCCAGTATTTAACTATCTAACTAAAGGAGAATTACCTACCGACCCAAAAGAAGCCAGTACTATACGAGGAAGGGCATGCTCATATTCTCTAGTAGGTGGACGTATGTATCGTCGAGGATTCTCTACACCCCTCCTCAGGTGCGTAGAAGAAGAAAATATCTCACACGTACTAAGGGAAGTCCATGAAGGAATCAATGCGCAACATCCTGACGGACGGTCGTTGGCTCGAAAAATCCTACGGGCAGGATACTATTGGCCCACACTCCAACACGATGCGAAAGAGTACGTGAAGAGGTGCGACAAATGCCAACGACACGGAGACGTGCACGCAGCACCCCCATCCGAGCTAAAATCATTATCGTCACCTTGGCCATTCGCATGGTGGGGGATGGATATCTTAGGACCATTCGTCGTCGGGTCCGGTAAGAATAAATACTTAATTGTAGGTGTCGACTATTTCACCAAGTGGATAGAAGCTGAGGCCTTAGCCAAAATCACTGCGCTCAACATACTACGTTTCTTCAAGAGAAACATCCTCGCCCGGTTCGGGGTGCCCCTCGCCATCGTGACCGACAACGGCACTCAGTTCACAGATAAACACTTCAAAGAATTCGTTGCATCAATGGGAACGAAACAAAATTTCGCTTCAGTCGAGCATCCCCAAACTAACGGGCAAGCAGAGGCCGCGAACAGGGTAATCCTAAGAGGTTTGAAACGAAGACTGGATGAGCATAAGAAGCATTGGGTAGAGGAGCTACATAGCATACTATGGGCATATAGGACCACGCCCCACTCAACAACCGGGGAATCCCCATTTCGATTAGTATATGGAACCGAAGTGGTGATCCCTATAGAAATGCACGTCCTATCGAAGCGCACAGAACCCCCCATGGACCAAGATACCAATTCCGAAGCCTTGAGAGACGAGCTCGACATGATCTAAGAAGTTCGATCGGAAGCCGCTCTTCGAGAAACCATTCTCAAACAAAAAATAGTCGCTCTGTATGATTCTAAGGTCATAAGGCGAACGTTCGAGGTAGGAAGCCTTGTCCTTAGAAGAAATCACAGATATCCCCGCGAGGGAAAATTAACACCCAACTGGGAAGGCCCGTATCGCGTCCGAGCAAAAACCGAGAACGGAGCCTATTATTTGGAAAATCTACACGGGGAAGAGCTTGCTCGGCCCTGGAACGCCGAGAAACTCAAACAATACTACAACTAAATCACAAAGTCACCCTGCTCAACTTTCAAGCAAGGAGAAAGGGGGACCGACTGAAAACTGCGTGCCTAGGTACGAGCACGACAGCCCAAATATAACAAAGTCAAGCAAGATCTCCTTTCGGGCAAAAGAGAAACTTGCCGCACAGACGGATACTCGAACGAGTCCGACGTCGCCTAAGTACCACGACCAGACAGAACCCCAGCTCGCGATGGGATGTTCAAGCCACGGAGCCCGGGCCATTATCTTGGCCCGGGCACCGACCAGGAGTAAGACTCCTAAATCTGATTGGTCCCCCTAACCAACAAATCACACACACACACCGTATTTATTTGATCACATCCAATTAATGCAAAGATGCATACCAAACACTTAGTAAAAATAACAAGTAAACTATGTCCTCCGACGGACGCATTGTTACGAGCAAATAAAACATAGAAACCGACCATCAAAGTCGTGCACATGAAATTAAAAATGCGACACCAAAGGGCCGACTTGTTCAGGATTACATACAAAGGGGGCCACGCCCCCCAAAAAAGAAAACATCATAAATTATCAGGCACGCATGCCATAAATTAATTACCCTCGCCTCCCGGGCGGCCTTCCTCCTCACAAGCTCCCTCCTGCTCTGGTTGCGCTTCAGGCTGGCCAGGCTGATCAGTCGACCCCGGTTGAGAATCATCCACCACCAAGTCTGAGGGGACCAAGATCTGACCGTCCACGACCTTGTACAGGTAGCTCATTCGACCAGCGTCCAAGGCCATGTCAGGATGAAGAACTCTCATTTGATCCACCGCGTTCTGGAAACTGAGCTCAGTCGACGAGTTCAGATCTTCCATATCCTGGTCAATCCGAGTAAGCAATTGAGCCCTCGTCACTAGACTCTTAGTCTCTTCATCCTCATCATCCTTCGGGCAAAAGGCGTCCTTCAGCTTTTTATTTTGCTCAAGCACCCTCTTCTTGTCGACCTCCAACTTGGCGATGACGGCGGCCCGTTCGGTCGACTCCTTGGTCGCAGCTTTAGCCTCCTCAGTGGCCGCTGTCAGCTTAGCCTCAGAAGCAGCCAGCTGCTCCTTAAGCCTACTATTCTCTCGCTCCAGTCCGGGACTCCCTTCGGCCGTCAGCCAGGCCATTGTTAGGACCCGCATAACTGCGCTTGCGTCTTGGGCCAGAGATAATCGTCGAGCGGGACGGTCCATACCTTCCAAGAACAAAGAATCCGCACGGTCCACCTCCATGCTTGTTCCCTCGAAGAAGTTGCGCATCACGAAACACAGAGGCAGCCCATGCTTCGGCTTTGGAGGAGCGTTGGTCATTAAATCCACAGTGGCCGCAGACTTATGCTTCTTCATCAAGGAGCCGGTCGATGCGCTCGGCGAACCCTGAACCAATGGGCCCGACCCCGAGCCACTCGTCTCAGTCAGCTTGGTCTGCACGACCCTTGATCTTTTCCTCTGCTGCTGAACCAGGCGTTCTTGAATTTTGTCCAATGGGTTCGTCAGGGAGCCTGAAAAAGGAAAAGGATCAGGTTAGTCATAGACAGCAAAGTTAAAGCAAAAATTTAACTAACGCAAATAAACAGATACCAAAGAAGTCGGACACTTCCTGCCCGGTACGGCAAGCCAGCAACTCAGTAACATTGATCAAGGGACGCTCCACAGCTTCCCCCCCATCCTGATCAACTATAACCTTTCCATCTCCGTCCAACAGGGGGGTCGGAGTGAAGAATGCTATTAATTTTCTGAAGGCCTCGAAACTGACCGCATCATCATCATTCAATGTGTCCCCCACCTGAACGAACTCCCCGACAGGTTTCTCATAATGAGCATGACTCCAGGAAAATGGGAATAGCCACACTCTCCTCGGGATCACCTGACCTTGATCGTCGAGCTTAGGCTCGTCATTCTCGCCAGTGTCTATTCCCAGAAAGCTCATTGCTCTCACGGCCACCGCGCTCGCGGGTTTTATCAGGAAGTAATCAGTTTTGAAGGCCCGGATAGATTCTGAATGGGCCTTAAAAATCTTCGTCCGCTGCTTGAAGGACACGAACCCCTTTCGGTCAGTTCCTCGCCCGACTTGGCGCTGCAAGGAGAACAGGTGGAAGAAGAGGGGAAGCGTGGCACCAACACCCAGATGGGCGCACGTCATCTCGAACGCTCTTAGAAATGCGTACGAATTGGGGTGTAGCTGGGAAGGGGCGACGCAGAGATGCCCGAGCACGGCACTCACAAAGTAACTGAAAGGCAATGTTACCCCCAGGACCGAGATCGCGTATTCGTACATGGAGAAAGCCCGACCACGGAAATCTGAGAAGATACGGTCATCGTCCCCCGGGCAGGTTACAACCCAATCGGCAGGGTCACAGACAACGGGCAGTGGCTCCGTTTGAGGTCTTGAAAATGAAGACACCTTGTCCAACAAATCTTCCACCACCCATTCTTCAGGCGAGACCCTCGTCTGGTCAGGACACTGGGGCGAGTCTGTCGATGCTCCTGTAGTACTTGTATCCGAACTCTCCAAGGAACTCCCGGAACCAGAAGGAATGGACGCAGATGACCCTGAATCTTCCGAGGACGTCTCTTCGGAAAGCACGTCCAGCGGATTCACGAGCGAGTTTTCACCTGAAAAGAAGAGGAAAGGCGTCAGTGAATTCGATTAAGAATATCAAATCCACCCTTCCACCGCTCGACAAGTGAAAGGGCGCGCATCAGCTCAGAGACTATGTCCCGAGCTATAGCCCTGGCTGACCATCGCTCGGAGCGACGACTTACGCCCAACATTATAAGTCAAGGAACTAACCTAGGTATCTATCAAAACCCAAGTCTAAGTCGACCAATACCTACGTCGACCCTGAGCTAGGATTTGCAACTGACCGACTACGGTGGCAGAAGTCCTAGGGTTTACCGGTTCCAAATCTAAAACCTACCGTCAAAACTATCCTAAGCCACATGCATTTCTACAAAATCTAAGCTATAAACACCTAGAAAGAAGAAAAAGAGCCGTACCTTGCGCTTGAGAAGACATTCTTGAAGAAAATAGCGTTCTGAAAGTGGTGGTCGGCAAAGAGAGGCGGTGGTCGACGGCTGGGACGGTGGCAGTTGAACGAGCAGAGCGTTGAAGAAGAAGATGAAGCGAAATGTTCAGAATGGGCCCTGAGAATCCTATTTATAGGAAGGGGAACACGTGCAAGCACGCGTGACCCCTACACGCTAGCCCCTAGACTAGCCGTCAAATCATTAATAGGCGCGAATTCCCATATATTCCAGCTTTTCGTTTCACATTCCTCTGTCGAGCAACGCACCAGCTGCTCGTTCCCAGAAGATCGACAGCGTAGATCCCTGGCCCTAACGCTGCTCATCGCCGAGCACAAAATCATTCTTAAGTCACTGCTCTACCACACGAGCAATGACTTGGGGGGCTCCTGTTCTGGATCGGCCAAATCCCTACAATTGGGCCAAGAAAACCAATCCAATAGGCCTGCTCGACGTCGAGCACAATCATGAAAAGTGGTCCTTGTCGACCACAAGCAGTCCGACCACGACGAAGTTCCCTAATGGCTAGTCTTGATCGTTGCCTATTTTCACGGATTCCTCGATCCGCGCCTCACAAGATGGACCAATAATCTTCCATGTAGTCCCTTATATAAACCCTCTCGTTTGGGAGGGTCAGGTATTCAATTTCTCTGACCTTTATACTTGTACTTGCCCACTCTTTGCTCGGTTACTTACTTTGGCATCAGAGTGCCTTGCAGGTACACCCCCTTTTCTCCTCACCGACCGTCTCCATCAGCTCTCGAGGCCAGCCGCATCGGATCCTGATCTCCAGGTACGATCATCATCATTGTCCTAACATCCTAATTTTTTGTGGTCAACTTATATTAAAGTAAAAGCAAAGTAAAATCACAGTAAATGAACTTCTATTAAAATTAAATGAAAGTAAAAAAAGTCATACATTAATCCAAAAAGTCAAGACCATACATAACATTTGCCCGAAAATATTAAAGAGTGATACATCCAAACATAAACTAGTTATTGGGTAGGTTTAATCTTATGCCCCATCCCATATTTCACGGCATGTCGTAACTCGACAACCATGTGTTCCACGAAGGACAATTGAGGATGTCATCCTGAAAGAGTCATGACTCTATGACTGCTCTACCCATCTCCCAATACCCCGACAGACCGTCATCACACTATATGTTTGCTCATCCTGAACCTCAAGCACCTCCTGGTTAGCTGGCCTAGGTGGACTTCTAGGAGCGTCTAGTGTCACGATATGTTGTGACACTCTATAGAACCATGTCATGTAGCCATCAACAACAGTCTAGTGTACAAGAGTTGACTCTCTATGATACTCCTCTAGTATCAGATTACTCTCGAAATCATCTAATATCACTTGTAAATCTCTGTGGCGGATGTCGGGAACAAGAAGTTGCACTTTTTCCACAAACACATGTGTTAACCAGGAACCAAAAGTAACACCTCAATGCACAATGTTTGTGGTACTCAACCTGCATATAATCACCTTCGGCATCTCAGGCCCCCTACAAATGACCTTTATAAAGTTTTTCTAAGAATCTAAATCTTGCATGAGCACCTCTAGTGTCATGTGCCTCTTGTGCAGCCTTAGTAGGGTCAACCCCCAAATGGTGCACCATCATGTCGACCCACTCCTCTCGCCCAATCCTCTGGTGGTCTAGTAATCTCTCCTCTGATGGGGATATGCAGGATAGATGAGACATCATCCAAGGTGATGATTATCTCGTCTATAAGTAGGTGGAAAGATGACGTCTATGAATGCCACCTCTCAGCAAAACCCCCCAATATGTTGTGGTTGATGGTCATATAAATCGAAGAACATAAATTGGAAAGCCCGAAATAGCGTATAACATCAATGAACCAAGCATCATTGGGTTATTGAAGCTCCAAAATATTTTTTCTATGGTTAAGAATTTCCAAACAATGACGCTCCTTTAAAAAGAAAATATAACCATCAGTATGTATTTAATTAGTCGACAACATATGTCCTAGAAAAGAAAAGAAATATACCTCTACATGCATATGTGCCAAGCAGCATAGACTGCATAATGATGTAGTAAGCAGATGTTAAATGGGCCTCCCGAGTCTCTAATGGGGGCATCAAGATCGGTAGTGGCTTCTTCCTGAGCTTCAGGGTCAACATGGACTTCAAGAACTTTAGGTTTTGCTACCTATGAGGCCTGAGAGAGTCAACTACGAGAAAAATACGGATGGGAACCTTGGGGCTACAAAGTAGATGCATCATCAAACGAATTATCTTCAACTCGTGGCATGTGGTCTTCGCTACAGCCCTCTCATATTATACAGACGCAGTTTGAGACACACAACTGAGCCAAATTTGATCAGTGTTATTTTTAGCCATTGCACCTACGTTAGAAATAGAGACATATATAAACATGTTTGGAGAAATTAACAAATTCCACAAAATCACTCTTTTTTTTTCCTGAGTCCAAGATGTATCTCCAAAAACATTGCGGAGCAAATTCGGAGATATATATCTCCGGACAAACCTGCGAGTGTCTCAGCCATGGCAGATACGCCATTTCTGCCCAAACAGTCCCAAAAAAACGTCAATGCATGTTCTTCTAGCCAATCGATTTCGTTTACATTACTACCTAATGTGCCAAAAACAACTAATGTAGCCTAAAAAAACTAACTACAGATTAAAATATAAAAAGAAAACAAATTTTGAAAAACTTGTCGAATGAAATTGATTAATAAGAATGAGCAACTTGGATGTTATGAGATGCTAGAAATGGGGAGAAAGAGCTTCATTGATGCTTGAATGAAAGGATAAGATGCTTCAATGATTGGGAGAGGGAGAGGCCAAGTGTTTTTTTATAGGAACTTTTGAGAAAATGAAGAAGGAGGAAGAGAGGAGCGGGATATGAAAGAAAAGCGTCTGGAGATGCAATTCCAACCCACCCACAAATGTTTGAATAAATGGTGTTTACGAACATGCATCTGCAAGGACGTATTTTTTACACACACATAGATGCATCTCTGAATTAAATTCTAATATAAAAAGGATGTATTTTCAATTTGGTCTGAAAATTGACTAAAATAGGTGCATTCGAATATGTATCTTCAAACGCTAGCGACAGTCTAAACTTTTTCTGATGGTGTATGATAAAACTTAAGAATGCAAAGAGTAATTCCTTTGGAAAAAAATTTGGGCTCATGTTGCTATGTAACATAACAACTTGTCTATTCTATGAAAATTAAAATTTTAATTATCTTATTACAAAACCAAATATGTTATGAATAATGAAACCATTTAACAAAGATGATACTACCATAATAGAAAACACTAATAAAATGCATTGGTCAGTAAAATGTAATAAAAAATGTAATATATGAATTTGTCACAAAACAATAATAAATAATTTCAGTGAAATAAAATAGATTTAACCGAATTCATATTAAAATTTAGACTAAACTGAATCAACTTAAATCGAGATTAATACACAAAACCTAATAATTCTGACAATTGTGGTCAGAGATTAGAGATGAGGTCGGAGTTGTGACATCTTGAGAGTTCAACGGAGAACAACTTCAACTTTGGATTTATGTTGAAAAAGTTGATTCTGATAGATTGTGTTTCAGCGGAGAACGGTGGAGGATTTAGGTTCAATGTTGATGATGACGATTCTCATAGATTGAAAAAGTTGAAAATATTTATTTTGAAAATTTGGAATAAAGAGAGATTCGTTTTGGGAACATGTAAAGTCATGTAAAGTTGAGTGAAATGATATCATTAATATTAGATAGTGGAGAAAGGCAGTTAAAAAAATTAATGATGGTAGAGAAATCAATAAAATATTCAAAAGGACTTAAATGAAATTTAATTAGGGTTGGAATGTAATAATTAGGGTTGTCAAATTACAATGAGGGATATAAAATTAATGTCCTAATGAGATTTCAGAAGGATATTAATATAATTTTATATGTTTAAGAAAATTTTATATTGATAATAGATTAGTAGTAATTGATGCTTGCATCTGCACATATTCACGACTTGTCGTTCATTATTAATTCTTGAATAATTAAGTTAAAATTAATTATTTATTAGTTTAATTGAAAAAAATTACATGTTAATATACAAGGTCCATTGAAACAGGATATGATTACATTTAAATACAAAATAAATAGAAATAACAAAAAATAAAAAATTTATATTAATTTATGAATTAAAGTAATATCATGTATAAATCAGAGGCGGATCTACATGGTAGTCAGCGGGTGCAACTACATCCTCTCAACTTTTTAAATTTATATTAATAATCTATATTTTATTTTATTTGCATCCCTGAATTTTGTAGGTTTGCACTTTGCACTCACTGTAGTCACTTAAGCTACTTTTCAATTCTTCTGTCAAAGAATACAAATTATTTAAATATAATACTTATATTTAAAAATAATACTTATATTTAATTTTTATTTTCTACTTAATATAATATTAATGATGTTTTATAAATAATATGCTTAATTATTTATTGTAAATAAATTGAATTAAATAACAAATAATTAGATATAAAAAGATTAATACAAAAAGGTGAACACTCCGGTACCCTTGAATTTAGTTGGGTACCGGTACCTTTAACCAATCAAAAGTTATGATTTAATGCCATGTCATTTTATTGTATTATTTTATTTTAAAATACATTAAAATATTCTCACAATTTACACTAAAGGTACCGGTACCCAATTACTTATCATGGATACCTAAGAATTTACCTAAAAAAAATTGCATTCTCAATTTAATTTTTCACTTCTCTCTCTAATTCTCTCACTAACCCTAGTTTCTCTCAGATTTTTCATTGAGAGTTCCAACGGTGTATCAAACTTGCTCATGTTCTCACTAGCATTTTATTATCGATTTCGGATGTGTTTTTAACTATTATGTTAAATCATAGTCAATTTAGAAGCATTTATCTTCAACATTGAAGTTATTAAGGTAGGATATATTGATTTTAAGATTTCGTTAAGTTAGAATTTTTTGAAATTAGAAATTGGGGTTTGATGATTTTGTTGTTAAATTATAATTGTGTTAATTTTGAAATCAGACGAAATTAACAATGTTGTTTGATTGAGTGTTTGAAATTGTTGTTGAGTATGCCTCTTTGTTGAGTGTTTGATTGATGAAAATCTGTATTGGATGAAATAAATTTATTTTGCAATATGCATGACATTCACATTCCAAACATGGATGATATATATTTTTCGGGAAGATCAAGACGTGCAAGTAATGTCGAGTCTATCACAGTAGAGAAATATTATCACATTGAATTATTTTATACTGTCGTGGACATGCAACTTCAAGAACTTAAGAATCATTTTAATGAGACAAATAGTAGGTTGCTCATTTGCATGTCTTATTTGAATCCAACAAATTTGTTCTCTTCTTTTGACATGGAAAAATTAGTTGAATTTGTAAATTTTTATCTAGGAGAATTTTGTAAAACTAGTTTGATGTTGCTTGATAATAAACTTGAGACTTATATCATTGATATGCGCAGTAGTATTGAATTTGCATCCTTGAAAGGAATTGGTGGTTTTTTTATAAAAAAAAGTTGGTTGAAACTAGAAGACATGTTGTTTATCCATTGGTTTATCAACTTTTGAAGTTAACAATAATTTTTCATGTTTCCACGACAACCGTCGAACGATCCTTTTCTGCTATGAAGACTGTGAAAACTAGATTGCTTAATTGAATAGGGGATGGATGTATGAACGATTGTTTGGTGACTTATATTAAGAGTGGTGTATTGAAGGATATTGATAATGAGCCGATTATTCAACGATTTCAAAATATGAAATCGCGAAAAGGACAATTATAGAACATGTATGTAATTTTTTGAATAAGTTATAATCTGGGTACTATTTTTTTGTTATGTATTTTACTTTTATAGATATAATTATAATAATTTATTAGTATGAAATATTTTGCACCCCCTCAGCCAGGGTGTTGGATCTGCCACTGGTATAAACTAAAAAAAGAATTTAAAAATTATATTTAAAAAATTAAATAAATATTGTGAATGAGTTTTATATATATATATATATATATATATATATATATATATATATATATATATATTCTAAGCTGACCATATCAACCTCAACCGACCAATGTGGATGAAATGTAATCCTTCTAGAATCTTCTCAACACGCGAGAAGCATCGTATTAGTGAGCACAAGAGATCCAAATCTCAAGTGCATACAACTGTTCTCTATAATTAACTTTTAACTATTAGCAAGTTAGTTATTTCCTCTTTAATATATATATATATATATATATATATATATATATATATATATATATATATATATATATATATATATATATATATATATATATATAGAGAGAGAGAGAGAGAGAGAGAGAGAGAGAAGGTGTCATATCGAGTAGGAATGGACAAATTTGATCCGGTTAAAACCGATTGATCAGTTGTCTTTTCTGTGCAAATGGATTGGATCGAGTGTCAAGTTGATTTGGTTGTTTAATATAGATAGTAAAGATTACTTCGGTCGGGCTCGGATATTTATTTTAGATGCGTCAAAAATCGAAATCGACTGAAATTAATTAATATATTTTTTTTATATTTTTATTACTATATATCTAACTCATTATAAAAATATGATTCATAATGTTACGGGATATTATGTTTTTTATAATTTAATAGTGGCATTTGTACTCTCAAAACTCTAAAACATGCAATATAATTTTTTTTAGTATTATTTGATTTTTGGTTTAAAGTATGACAATGATCAAAATTTTTTTTTTTTGAATTAAAGGATATATATTAACTCAAAAGCAATTACACACAAGGTGATCAAAGATCCAACCATCAAAAAAAGACTATAAACTACTTAGATCATCAAACTAGCTATATATTTCCTCAGCTTTTTTGATCCCCATCCTCTATACAAAATATTCTCTATAATACTATCATATGTGTTAGTATTAGTGTGATTAGTCCCTCCAAAAATCTTCATGTTTCTAAACTTCCAGATACCATAAATCGTCTCAGTGATGGCTAGCTTCAACATGTTAGCTCTCCACCCCTTTTTTGAGATTGTCTCCAAAATCCACTGTTTCTCATCTGTCCAATGCAACGGTTTATGCGACATACCAATCCAATTCAGAACCTGCTGCCAGATGTCTTTAGAGACTTCACAAGCAAAAAGGATATGGTCCAAAGTTTCCTCTTCCTTGTTACACATACTGCATATTGTTTCGTTAATCATGCCAAATCTCGCCAATCTACCCTTTGTACCTAGTTTTCCATGACACACAAGCCAAGTAGTATGGATCGCTCGAGGCCTAGCACAGTTTCTTTTCATCAGGAACCGCCACGGCACCCTGCTGCCATCATCTATTAAAGAATCATATATGAGCTTCATGCAGAATCTGTTCTTCGCACACATATAGTCCCAAACAGGTTGAATTGTGATGGTAAGACTCCTCAGATTCAGGATGTGTTTCATAATCCAAGAGCTATTATTCTTGACAGAAGCTTCCATAACAGGGATCCCTTTGAAATAATTCACGTGAATCACAATGATCAAATTTAATGTCAAATGATATTGTAATTATTATCACGTAATAATAATTTTTTCTTTTAATGATAAAAACTAGTTCTTTAACTATTCTAAAATTTTGATATTTTTTATAAATAAAATTAAAAATAAATATTTGTGTCTAATAAATATTAAATTGATTCGACTTAACCAAATTCGACGGAAATTAATATTTTATCGATCGAAATTAGACCATAAAAATGAAATTGTGGTTTGCGTCGGATTTAAGTTTTGGACCCGAAATCGACCGATTGTCCAACCCTAATATCAGGTACGAAGTTTCAAATTCAATTTATATTCACTTTTCTCCTTATCATACTGAGCGTTGGAGTGTTAACCTTACAGGTCACCTGTAACACGGTGGGAGAACTGACTTTAATTATGTTGCGGATAGCAAGAGTCGCCACCGACTTTTATTTTATCCAAAGGAAAGGCATAAAAGAACAGGAAAGACCTTTTAAAAGATTTTTGGGTCCGGGGGGTAGGTTATGTAAAGGGAAGGTGTTAGCACCCTTTACATCCATGGTTATCCATGGGCTCTTAGTTACTTAGCTCACTTTAAAATGTTTTTTGAAATGTGAAGTGTGTGAATAAAAATTTTCTTAAGAGTTTTATAATGATCCATGTACGGATGCGTAAAAAACCTTTGTTTTGAAAATTGTTTGAAATTTGTGAAGTGTTTGAAAAGTTTTTGAAGAGTGAGCAAGTATCTAAGAGGAACCTACCCTAAGTTTAAGTCTTTTCTGTTCTTGAATCCTTTAAATGGTAAGACTATCCCTATTATTAGGGAATAGGTAGTCATTACCTTGGATGTGAGGGACAATGTAAAGGGTCATCTGTTATTTAGGCAACTGTGGGGTGTATAAGCAATTCGAAGGGAATATCATCTTTATTCGAAAGGGACAAGATCATTACGAAGGCAACATTCGAAAGGGACTTGATCTTTTATCTGTTAAGGGACTAGATGATGTGAAATTAGGGACTTTGCTTTATACACCCTACTTGACCTTTTCTTTTAGGCAACATGAGAGGTATCCCTAAGGAAGTGAGATGGCGATCAAAGATCGACTTACGTGTGTGAGTGTACAATTTTAATATTTATCTTTAAATTTAAATGATCTAAATTGATTTTTTACATACAAACATGTTGCACTCCCTATTTTTACTAACCATAGCATAAAATAAATATTTACACATTACTACTAAATATTACATCCAAGGAACAATTACATAATAATAATAATTAAAGCAAAATAAATAAAATAAGCAAAAATAAATAATAATAATAATTGGGTTAGTGAAATAATAATAATAAAAATAATATATAGATAAATGGGGTTAGTAATAAATAAATATCATAAGAAAATAAACATAATTGATAATATAAACAAAAATATTAAAAGATCAATGAATAATTTTTTTTTTAAGATTTAAGAATAAAATATAAACAATTATACTAATTATTATGAAATTTTAAGTTATATGTCAATTATAAAAAATTAAGTTAATTATAAACATATTATGAAAACAAAATTATAATTACAAAATTAAATTAACAATTTTAACTATTTTAAACATATAATAAAAGTTATTTACATACAAAATTAAATTATAAACAATTTATAGAATATTATCATATTAACAAAATTAAATTAAGAATTTTAATTTTAAACATACTTATATACAAGATTTAATTTATAAAAAAATAAAAAAATGTACATAATTAAATAGAATAAAAGAAAATTAGGTTTTATTATCAAACATTAAGATTTAATTATTTAGCAAAGATTAAAATAAACAAATAAATCATATTTACAACTAGGGTTTTAGAAAAATATTTTTAGGGTTAATCTTGGTTTATGAAAATATTTTTAGGATTAAATTAGGGTTATAGTTTAATTAAATTAATAATAATAATAAACAAAACAAAACAAATAATGGAGAAGAGAAAAAAAAAACTTACCTAGGCTGGGAATTGAACCCAGCCCCTTTGCTTTTACCACCTCCAGCCAACAAGACCAACCACTGGGGCAGCGCGCGCCTGGTGCTAAGGAAAGGAGTGCAATTGGTTTTGTTGCTTAAACCTGAAAATTATGAAAAAAAAAGAAAACCAAACAAAAGGCCTGGGGGGGATCGAACCCAGGACCTTTGCACTGCACACAAACACACTTACCATTCCAGCCGGGAGGGCGCTTCTGATATTATAGTGACTATAATTCATAATATATTAAGTTTCATAATTGACCTGGAAAAATAAGAAAAATTGTGGAAGCCAAGATTCGAACCCAGGCCTGCAAGCAACATACACGCACACTTCACCACTGGGACACACGCTTGTGTGTGATACATAAACAGAACAAATACATTATAATATATAACAACAAATTCAAATTATAAAAAATGCGCGCTGGCTCTTTCTTCTTCCTCCAGACCTGGGAATATTGCTGCGAATATTCCTAGGCAGTTTCCTGCGAATTCCAATCTGCAGCAAAACCTATGAATCCTAACTATCATCAAAGCAGTGAAATTACATCAAATTAAAAGCACAGACAAGGTCTAGAGATTGATTTGAATCGATCTATGGTTTTAGAATTCATTTATACTTGATGAATTAGAAAGCCCTAAAGCTCAACCGAAACCCTAAAAATGGTGGATCACATTCTAGGTGATGGAACTTCACAAAACCTGCCCAGAAACAATCTATGACACACCACAAACAAGAAGCATTAATCAAAATTCATTAAGAACCAGTCAATATTTAGAATCGAAAATCAAAAAATTCATGAATATGATGAAACGGATTATGCATATGAGGGTGATTTTGATGCTTTTGATGGCTGGGATTGGTTTAAGGATGTCCAAGGAACCCTTCCATGTCTTTAAAATACCTTAGAATCTCTTGTAATGATGAAACCGAATTGGTGTTTTTGGTGAAATTTTGAAAACTTGAACTTACTCTTGGAGGCAGAATTTTCGTGTCCAATGAATAGGGTTGTGTTGTATACTTATAGTGTAATAGAAATAGGTCAAAACAATTGATTGTTGTGTGGAAAATTTGATTGAAAAAGATTGAAAAAGATTAAGTCTTAAACTTCAAATATGGCTGGTCAAAGTTCAGTTGACTTTTCCTGAGGAAACCCTAATTTAGAAACTCCTGATTCTTGATGATCTGAAATATCCTTGATGAATCATGATCAACCCTTGATTAAATGATGAATTTTACTTCATATACTTGATGTTGGCAAAAAATCATGAAGTTTGACTTTGGTTTGACCACAGTTGACCTCAGTTTGACTTTTTAACTGCTTTGACTGGTTTTGACTTATCTGATCATCTGACTGAGCAAACTTTTGAGAAAAGTCTTGAAACTTGTCATGGGGGTTCTTAAACACATATAAGATGTTATGAAGCTCACTTGAAGTCTTGGAAGTCCATTTAGCCTGATTAAAGTCAAAACCCTAGTTTTGGATGCACTGCTTAGGAGGATGCATTGTCTGAGGGAATTGTCAAACTTTCTGACTATTTGTGAACTTTGTGAACCTTGTGAACCTCATAAGATGTCTTGTGAACCTTGTGAACCTCATGGGAGGTCTTGTGAATCTTGCGAACCTTGTGAACCTCATAAAGTGTCTTGTAAACTTCATGAACCTCATGAAAGGTCTTGTGAACCTTGTGAACCTCATAAAGTGTCTTGTAAACTTCATGAACCTCATGAAAGGTCTTGTGAACCTTGTGAACCTCATAAAGTGTCTTGTAAACTTCATGAACCTCATGAAAGGTCTTGTGAACCTTGTGAACCTCATAAAGTGTCTTGTAAACTTCATGAACCTCATGAAAGGTCTTGTGAACCTTGTGAACCTCATAAAGTGTCTTGTAAACTTCATGAACCTCATGAAAGGTCTTGTGAACCTTGTGAACCTCATAAAGTGTCTTGTAAACTTCATGAACCTCATGAAAGGTCTTGTGAACCCTGTGAACCTCATTAGCACACAAAGTCTTGTATTGTGAGGGCAAATTTTGGGGTGCAACAGCTGCCCCTGTTCAATTTTCTGAAACCTGAGATGTTAGATTGGTATATGTGCCAGTCGTAACTTGGAAGGTTGAAGGGGATTGAACACAAAAGCCCAAAAATTTGCACTCACCGGTGCGTAGAGTGATACTGATGACTAGTTGAATATGCTTGAGTGGGCTTAAAGATGCCACTTGGAGAAAAGTATTTCTTGGAGGATATAGCAGTCCAAAATATGAAGATATAATGATAGCTTTCAGGAGGATAAACAACGTCCTGAGGTAATGGTGATGGCTTTCAGGAAGATAAACAACGTCCCGAGGTGGTGGTATGCTTTCAGAAGGATAAACAACATTCTGAGGAAACGATACGCTTTCAGGAGGATAAAAAACGTCCTGAGGAAATGGTAACCTTTGGGAAGATAAACAACGACCCAAGGTCATGATAGCTTTCAGGAAGATAAACAACGTCCCGAGGAAATAATATTCCTTCAGAAGGATAAACAACGTTCTGAGGAAATGATATGCTTTCAGGAGGATAAACAACGTCCTGAGGTATAAATATAACTTTTGGGAAGATAAACAACGGCCCAATAGTCATGATATGCTTTCAGGAGGATAAACAACGTCCCGAGGAAATAATATGCCTTCAGAAGGATAAACAACGTTCTGAGGAAATGATATGCTTTCAGGAGTATAAACAACGTTCTGAGGTATAATGATGTAACCTTTGGGAAGATAAACAACGGCCCAAGGTCAGGATTTGTTGATGAAATTTGTCTGTTGGAGAGTTAACCTGAAAACAAGGTAGCATTCTGTATGATAGTATTAGCTTGTGCATTATGTATGCATGTATAGTATGATGCACTTAAGTAATGTATTATGTATCTATGTATATGTATGTTATGATGTAAATGATGTATGTATGCATCATGCAGCCTGAAGCGTCTGGATATCTTCGTATAACAACTGCTGGCCAGAGAAAATAAATCCCGATTCGTTGCTAGAGAATATGAGGAACTCATTCCCGTCTTGTCTGATAATATAGTATATATAACCTCCCGTCTTCATTTGATAGTAGGGTATACATAACCTCCCGTCTTCGTTTGATAGTAGGGTATACATAACCTCCCGTCTTCGTTCGTCGTACTCCTATTGGAAGAGTAAATTCCCGACTATCCATATGAGGATAAAAGAGATGGATATAAATTCCAGGGGAGATGTGACTTGAAGTATTTATGAAGATGGATTTGCCCTACTGGGGATTTGTAACTGTCTTGTAGAGATAAACCGGCGAAGCTTCGTTGAAATCCTTCCCTCGTTCGTCCTTAGTAAATACTATTACTGCATTTTCATGCATTTCTGGTAAACATCAATCATATTAAGCATTTATGCATTTCTGGTAAACATCAATCATATTCAAAAGCATATATACATTCAAACATAACCAATGGACATTTTGCTTATGTAAATAGGGTAAAAGTAAATCTGGATTTAAAGATGGAATTTTATTTATATCAAAAAGTGACCTATACATAGGTAGGTTTGTACAAGGAGACAGAAATCTTAGTAAGAGGAATTTGTCATAAAGTTTTACAAAACAAAGAAAATCAGCTATGTGGGAAATAATCCTATTGAGTTTCAATTCTACTATTGCCATTATCTTCAAGTATCTCATCTTCTGCTGTTGAGACGGAAACGATTGGATTGAGCTTTATCTGTTCGAGCTTGAGTAAGTAACACAACTGGTTGCAGTTTCATGGGTGATCTAAACGAGACATAGTCATACGCTTTAATCCCTAACTTTTTCCTGGATTGCCCTTTCAGGTTTTCAATCCACCGGGATACCCTTTTTTGCCCAAGCCGCCCTTTCAGGTTTTCGACTTGCCGGGTGTACATTTTTTATATATATCCCTAATTTTTGCCCGAACCCTTTTGGTTCGCCGGGATGCCCTTATTTTTGCCTAGGCCAGTCAACCTAGCGGGTCTCTTTTTTATGCGTAGTATTTTTTAACTATGTCTGCGTTTACCGGCTGTGGGAAGTCTTCACCATCCATAGTAGTAAGTATCATGGCACCTCCTGAGAATACTGTTTTGACCACAAATGGTCCTTCATATGTAGGAGTCCACTTGCCCCTAGGATCACCCTGTGGTAATATGATACGCTTGATTACCAAATCGCCAGCCTGATATACCTTTGGCTTAACCTTCTTGTTAAAAGCTTTGATCATTCGTTTCTGGTACATCTGGCCATGACAAACTGTTGCTAACCTCTTCTCATCAATAAAATTTATCTGATCAAGTCGGGTCTGAATCCATTCACCTTCATCCAAGCCTGCATCCTTCATAATTCTTAAGGAGGGAATCTGAACTTCAATGGGAAGAACTGCTTCCATACCATAGACTAAAGAGAATGGGGTCGCCCCTGTTGAAGTACGTATTGTAGTACGATAACCATGAAGAGCAAATGGTAACATCTCATGCCAATCCTTATAAGTAACAGTCATCTTCTGTATAATCTTCTTAATGTTTTTATTAGCAGCTTCAACTGCCCCATTCATCTTTGGACGATACGGAGAAGAGTTGTGATGCTTAATCTTGAACTGCGTGCAGAGATCAGTAATCATAGTGTTGTTCAGATTAGAGCCATTGTCAGTAATAATCCTTTCGGGGATGCCATACCTACATATGAGATTATTCTTAATGAATCGAGCCACAACATTCTTGGTAACAGATGCAAATGAAGTTGCCTCTACCCACTTCGTGAAGTAATCAATAGCAACCAGGATGAAACGATGCCCATTAGAAGCAGTAGGTTTGATCTCACCAATCATATCAATGCCCCACATGGCAAAAGGCCAAGGAGCAGTCAACACATTCAATGGTGATGGAGGTATATGTACTTTATCAGCATAAATTTGACACTTGTGACATGTTCTGGAATGTTGATAGCAGTCAGCTTCCATGGTAGACCAATAGTAACCTGCTCTCAATATCTTCTTTGCCATGGTATGACCACTAGAGTGAGTGCCAAAGATCCCATCATGCATGTCTTCCATAATTTCAGTTGCTTCCTTCTTATCCACACAACGAAGCATAGTTGAATCATGATTGTGCTTGTACAGAATACCATTACTCAAAAAGAACTTAGCAGAGAACCTTCTCAGGAACTTCCTATCTTTGACAGATGCCCCTTCAGGGAACTCCTGAGCTTCAAGATATCTTTTCACTTCATAAAACCAAGGTTTCTCCTCTGCTTCTTCAGTGCCAATCTCATTGCAGTATGCAGGCTTCTCAAATCTATCAATAGTGATCTTGGGAGCTTCATCATCCCAGTTGATCTCAAACATGGATGCCATGGTGGCTAAGGCATCTGCCAACTGATTCTCTCTTCGTGGAATATGTCCAAAGGTAATCTCTTTAAAATGTGGGATCAAAGACAACACATGCTCTCTGTAAGGAATGAGATTATCATGCTTGGTATCCCAATCTCCTTTGATCTGACTTACTACCAAGGCTGAATCTCCATACACATCAAGGAACTGAATCTTCATATCAATAGCAGCTTTAATACCCAGGATACATGCCTCATACTCAGCCATATTATTAGTACAATAGAAACAAAGTCTGGAAGTAATTGGGGTATGACAACCTTCAGGGGAACTAATCACAACACCAACACCATTACCAAGTGCATTAGAAGCTCCATCAAAAACCATGGTCCATCGGGATCCTTGTTCAGGTCCGTCATATTGTCCAGGTTCTTTGGTAATAATCATAATGTCTTCGTCAGGGAACTCAAAACTCATTGACTGATAATCATCCACTGCTTGATGAGCCAAATGATCAGCTACAACACTTCCTTTAATGGCCTTCTGAGTAGTATACTGTATGTCATATTCTGTCAAGATCATTTGCCATCTTGCAATTCTTCCGGAGAGAGCAGGTTTCTCAAATATGTACTTGATTGGATCCATCTTCGAAATCAACAAGGTAGTATGGGTCAACATATACTGTCTTAGTCGGCGAGCAGCCCATGCCAAAGCGCAGCAAGGTTTCTCGAGCAGTGAGTATCTTGTTTCACAGTCGGTAAACTTTTTGCTAAGGTAGTATATTGCCTGCTCTTTTCGACCAGACTCGTCATGTTGCCCCAATACACACCCCATTGAGTTGTCTAACACTGTTAAGTACATAATCAAGGGTCTTCCATCAACTGGTGGTATCAAAATTGGAGGTTCTAGCAGATATCTCTTGATTTCATCAAAGGCAGTCTGGCACTCATCATTCCATTCCATCACCTGATCTTTCTTCAACAACTTGAAGATTGGCTCACAGATGGCAGTTAATTGGGAAATAAATCTTGCAATGTAATTCAATCGTCCCAAGAAACCTCTAACCTCCTTCTCAGTACGGGGAGCTGGCATCTCTCGTATAGCTTTCACTTTTGCAGGATCCACTTCAATACCTTTTCCACTGACAATGAAACCCAGGAGTTTACCAGATCTAACTCCAAAAGTACACTTGTTTGGGTTCAATCTTAACTTGTATTTCTTCAACCTCTCAAACAATTTATGCAGATGATCAAGATGTTGATCTTCATTCTGAGACCTGGCTATCATATCATCCACATACACCTCTATCTCGTGATGAATCATATCATGAAACAAAGCCACCATAGCACGCTGATATGTTGCCCCTGCATTCTTCAAACCAAATGGCATCACTTTATAGCAAAAAGTGCCCCACTGTGTAACAAATGTTGTCTTCTCCATATCTTCAGGAGCCATCTTGATTTGATTGTAACCAGAGAAACCGTCCATAAAAGAGAATACCTTATGCTGAGCATTGTTGTCTACCAGAACATCAATATGAGGAAGTGGAAAGTCATCTTTGGGGCTGGCCTTGTTCAAATCTCTGTAGTCTACACACATACGTACCTTACCATCTTTCTTAGGTACCGGTACCACATTTGCAACCCACTGAGGATAAGAAGTCACAGCTAAGAACCCTGCATCAAATTGTTTCATTACCTCTGCCTTGATCTTCTCTGACATTTCAGGACGCATGCGACGAACCTTCTGTTTCTTTGGACGACAATCTTCTTTCACTGGTAAACGGTGAACCACAATGTCTGTATCCAACCCTGGCATATCTTCATAAGACCAAGCAAAGATCTCCACATAGTCACGTAACATCTGAATCAATCTGCTCTTGACACTATCCTCTAATTCATCCCCTATCTTGACTTCTTTCCTGTTTTCTTCAGTTCCCAGATTCACAACTTCGACTGGCTCTTCATGTGGCTGTATAGCTTTCTCTTCTTGTTGTAACAACCTAGCAAGCTCTACAGGTACTTCACAATCGTCCTCATTTCCATCTTCAGTTTGATAGATCGGATTCTCGAAATTATAATTGGCAATAGTAAAATTGTTATCAACAGGATCCAGAGTGGATGAGGATCTGCATTTTAGTGATGTGGGTGTGTGTAAGAACACATAGCTGATAAAACAAAAAGAAAAGAAAAGAAAGACAAGGAACACAATATTTACGAAAACGAAAGATCCACTGATTTTTATTGAATGAAGTATGCAAATGAAATGACATCCTGTAACAAGCACACCATTGTGCCCCGGGCAAGGCACAAGGCTTGAAAGTTCAATTGTTCAAGAAATTACAAACTTAAAAGCAACAACACAGTAATAGTATTTACTCCTGACTAAAGGAGATAGGAATAACATCTTCAGCCTTCCAATTATTGAGCCCAACACCCACAGTAGGAAAAATCCAAGCATCCAAGTTGTAATCTTCATCATAGTCACCCACAGCATTGATCTGGTTCTTCATAATCCCCTGATTGGTGATACGAACAGCACGAGCACGACGAACAGCTTTCTGGGACTCTGCAGTGAAACCCAAACCAAATTTGTCAGACTTGTAAGGGATATCAGGAAGCTGACCCCAAATAGTACAACCACCTTCATCCACCACAGCTCTAGCATCTTTGAGAGAGGCCATTGTTGGAGGTACCCTGGTGACTGTAGGAATTTGCTTGACAACAAGAGGAACTTCATAATCATTAACAATCCAAGTAACCACTTCAAATGTCTGACACGGAGTTTCAACATATTCACCTTCCACTTCCAGATATTTAAAAGTGTTTACATGGCTAACAACATATCCTTCTTCTCCATAAATAGTGACAACTTTCCCTTCTACCGGATATCTCAGCTTCTGATGTAATGTAGAGGTTACAGCACCTGCCCCATGGATCCAGGGACGCCCAAGCAAACAAGAATATGAAGGACGAATATCCATGACATAAAAGGTAGCATTGAAAACCTGAGAACCAACTTTGATTGGGAGATCAATTTCTCCATGCACCACTCTTCTCGAACCATCAAAAGCCTTCACCACTATGTTACTGGGCTTCAGCACAGCATCTTCTGGACTAAGCTTATTCAGGACTTCTTTGGGCAATACATTCAGAGAGGAACCATTGTCTATTAATACATGTGACAGGGTAGTGCCCCTGCATTCAATTGAGATATGTAGAGCCCTGTTATGATCCCTCTTGGCAGGAGTCAAATCAACATCAGAGAAACCTAACCCATTATCATAGGTCAAGTGTGCAACACAATTTTCAAATTGGTCAACAGAAATTTCATTGGGTACATGGGCAGTCTTCAGAAACTTAATCAAAGCTTTGGCATGAGCTTCAGAACATAATAACAAAGACATCATAGAAATCTTGGAGGGAGTATGCCCCAGCTAATCAACAATGTCATAATCACTCTTGCGAATGATTTTCAATACTTCTTCCATTTGTTTAGAGAGATCATCATCAGCTGGCACATCAGTAGGTATAGGTTCAATAACAGGACCTTTGCCCCGAGCATCAGTGGTGGAGGTAGCAGCTGGAGTAACTGCATTCTTGGAAGTAATTGGAGGAGAGAAAACTCTTCCGCTTCGTGTGAACTTGCTAGATCCAGCAATATTATCAACATCAACAGGCATATCAGCTAAGGGTTCCTGCTTAACACCATGGATATAAACATCAGACCCATGATGCCAAGGCACAGCTTTATCGGAAGTATACGGGATAGGACCGGGAGTGGTAATGACCATAGGAGCCACTCTAGCTTCAGCAACAATCTTCACAGGGCCTTCAGCAGTAATCTTAATTGGACCCTTATGAGTGATTTTAACAGGTCCCTTTGAAGTGATCCTTACCGGTACTTTATCAACCATATCCACCTCTTCAATCTTCGTATGCTGGGTTATATGATCAACCATATTCTCTACGGAAGGTGGAGTCCTCTCAAATACTATGGTATATGTATCCATGAGACGTTGAATTCCATCTCTCAATCTCCAGTAGCTATCTGGCTTATAGGTACAATACAAACAATCTTCACGACAACCTGGAAAGAACCCAGCTTGTACTAATTTCTTCTTAATGACAGACAATGGTGTGGTCAACTCTGTAACTAAATAGATATGTGAATCTTCATCAATTGCATTGACAGTCTTCTCATGATTTGGCATGGGAGCAGTAATCACATTTGGAGTACCCGGAGGGTCAAACTCAATTTCTCCAGCCTCAATCATATCTTGAATTTTGTTCTTCAAGACCCAGCAGCTATTAGTATCATGTCCCTGACAATTCGAATGATATGCACATCGTGCATTAGGATTGTACCTGGGAGAGGTAACATTAGGATTCTGAGGAGCATCTTTCAGAGTGATAAGTTCAGCCTTCAACAAGTGTTGCAATGCCTGGGCCATTGACATGTTGATCTTAGTGAACTGCCTTCTAGCCCTCTGTTGGTTGCCCTGTGGCTGCTCTGTTGTTGCAGTAGTTGGATTGGAAATATGGACTGCACTCACAGACTGGTGCCTTCTATTACGATCAGGTTGACCATAAACAGCATTTGACTCTTTCTTTCCACTGGGAGGCTTCTTTGCAGCACTTGATGAAGAAGCACCCACTTGAATCTTGCCACTCCTAATACCACTTTCCACGCGCTCTCCTGTCATTATCAACTCAGTGAAGCCAAATGATGAGCTTCCAATGAGATGACTGTAAAATGGACCATTCAACCTACACATGAACATATCAACCAACTCCCTGTCAGTTAAAGGGGGTTGTACTCTTCCAGCTAAATCTCTCCACTTCTGAGCATACTCCTTGAAACTTTCTTTAGCACCCATAGACATGCTTTGCAGCTGCATGCGAGTGGGAGCTAAATCAACATTGTATTGATACTGCTTATAGAAGGCTTCAGCAAGATCATTCCAATCCCGGATGTTGACACTCTCCAACTGATAATACCATTCCAATTGAGCTCCAGATAAGCTCTCTTGGAAGAAATGGATCCACAACTTCTTATCAGCAGTATGAGGTTGGATTCTCCTGACATAAGACCTCAGATGCAGCTTGGGACAAGAGACCCCATCATAAACAACAAAAGTAGGAACCTTGAAACCAATGGGTATGACTACCCCAGATATCAGACTCAAATCTTCAAAATCCAACCCAGAAGACTTCTGCAACTCCATAGCATCCATTCTATCCACCAGCATTTTGAACTTATCTTCATTAGGCTCATGATAGTAGTTGGCTTCAGAATCAGAGTCCCCCATAGTGTTGTGGAGACTGCCTCCCTCTTTCTCAGACTCTTCAGACTCATAATCTTCAACTGGTTCTTTGGTCTTGGCAAGACCTTTGAACCTTCTTCCCATGTTGATCAGGCCACCTGACCTTCTAGTCTTCTTAGTCTTCTTGGCCAACAGTGTCTTCAATTCATCCTGCCCCTTGGACAAGTTCAGGATCAGCTCTTGGAACTGTGCATTTTGTGCCTGGAGATCCTTAACTGTTTGTTCAAGAGCCATTGCTGAAATAAACAGCGAGAAGATAAGAAACTTGTGCACAATAAACCTGTGATGCAATGATATGATATGTTAATGCGTATGCAATGTTTTCAAGGACCGCAGGATTTAAATTTGCTTAAACAAACAAAAAGGTAAACTTTTATTAGTAATAAACTTGTTTTGCCTCTTGGGCTTACAAAAATGAAATGAAATAAATACAAGAGATGGGGTTTTAAGTCTCCCATGGACGCTTCCTCTTTGTGTTGAGGTATGAATTGAGATTCCGTTCCTCGTGAAGTTGCTTTGTTAGTTCCAGGATTCTTTCTTGGCTTGCTTTGTAATGAGCCTCGAAAGTATCCCTTTGCTCCCTCAACTGGATCCAGGACCTCTGTAAGTCTTCCATGTCAGTAGGCATGTCTGGGTGAAGGATGGTATAAGAAGTATCTCCTTCAGCAACAGGTTCCATGGTAACTGGCAGGACAGCAGGATATGGCATCATGAGAGTCTGAGCACGAGATCGCACCCATCTGAGATAAGCTTCCATAGGAATAGTGTACTTGGGTTCCAGAGTCTTGCTGTCAACCTTGTTTACTTTTCCCCATGCTCTTATGAATCTCTGACGGTAACCTTGAAGATCGTTGTCGTAGTCAAACACAATGCCCTGAATCAACATGTCATGTGGGCCATCACTCCGAGCGTAACCAAACTGTCGTAAAGCTAGAGAGGGGTTGTAGGTGATGCCTCCTCTTATGCCTAGAAGTGGCACATTAGGAAACTCCCCACAACGGTCAATGATGGTGACATTCTCCATAGATCTGGAGCACCAATGAATATTTGAATGCGAGAGTGACATAATCCTCTTGGACCACCTGAACCCTTGCTCATTCTTCATTACTGAGCGAGGAAGGTGAGAAATAAACCACCTAGACAGCAAAGGTATGCAACACATCAAAGTTCTTCTTGCCCTTGTAGTACGGGTGTGAAGAGAATGCAGGATGTCTCCAAGTAAGGTAGGCACTGGATTGTGACTCAGGAATATGTTGATGGCATGAACATCTATGAACTGATCAGGATTGGGGAACAATACTAAGCCATAAATCAGCAAGGCTAATATCTCCTCAAAAGCATCGTAGCTCATGGCCTTCAAGAACACTTGAGCTTTATCCACTAATACCTTAGCAAGAATACCTTTAACTCCGCTTCTCGTTTCTAGAACAATGTCAGACTTCTTCAGATGTAGAGCTGCAGCAATAACCTCTGGTTTAAGCTCCTTTTCCAAGCTTGTGAAAGGTCTTTGATCAAGAACAAGTATACCCAGAAGTTTAGAGAACTCTTCCATTGTAGGAACCAGCTGGTAGTCAGGGAATGTAAAGCAATGGTGCTTAGGGTCAAAGAACTGAAACAGAACACTCATCATGTCTTCATTGAATCCTGAGGTGACTAGATCCAATAGGTGACCATGTCTCTTGATAAACTGGGAATGATCATACACTTGAGAAACCAACTCTTTAAGCTTAGCAGGTATGCCTACAAAGTTGATCCTGATGGTGTTTCTACGAGCAGAAGCCATTACCTGCAACAAAGAACAAAGATAAATCCTTTGGTCCTTGAAATGGTTAGTGAAAATGCTATGCTTATGATGCATGATGATGCTATGATGTTATGATCAATCACAAACATGTGGCACACACAAACAAGTCACACCATAGCCCTAGGCTTAAAGGCTTGCATGAGGTTCAAAGGTAAGTACCCTCCCCTGAAGTTAGTTGGTTCATCCTGTCCTACAAAGTAACCAGGTTCTAAGGGATCTCAATATCATTGATCCTTCACAAGGGTGGTTGTTCAGTAGGCAACTTACTTGCCAACCAAAACCCTCCAAGTTTAGAATCTCAATGAGCGTAGTATCGAGTATCAACCAACTTCAGTCTGCACCAAAGCCGGTTATCTCACTACTTTTCTAAAGGCCAAGATGGGATAACTAGGGTTCTAAAAGTTAGTTAGTGCATTGACAACATATGGCAGCCTCATATTATCCTCAACTTGACTTAAGGAACATAAGCACCAACCAAGAAATCACACTAACTATGGCCACCAGATCAACCATATCGGTATACGCCGTACAGTTTCCTTGGTCTATTGCCATTTGCCTAAGGTACACTAGATCCGGGTTAGGATCTTTCACACAAAAAGCCCAACAGATAAGTATAAAGCAAACAAGGCAAACAATTTTAAAGTGATCTAATTCCTAAGGGTACCCCTCTTTTATTAATTCCCCAGCAGAGTCGTCAGTTCTGTAACACGGTGGGAGAACTGACTTTAGTTATGTTGCGGATAGCAAGAGTCGCCACCGACTTTTATTTTATCCAAAGGAAAGGCATAAAAGAACAGGAAAGACCTTTTAAAAGATTTTTGGGTCCGGGGGGTAGGTTATGTAAAGGGAAGGTGTTAGCACCCTTTACATCCATGGTTATCCATGGGCTCTTAGTTACTTAGCTCACTTTGAATTGTTTTGAAATGTGAAGTGTGTGAATAGAAATTTTCATAAGAGTTTGACAATGATCCATGTACGGATGCGTAAAAAACTTGTGTTTTGAAATTAGAAATTGGGGTTTGATGATTTTGTTGTTAAATTATAATTGTGTTAATTTTGAAATCAGACGAAATTAACAATGTTGTTTGATTGAGTGTTTGAAATTGTTGTTGAGTATGCCTCTTTGTTGAGTGTTTGATTGATGAAAATCTGTATTGGATGAAATAAATTTATTTTGCAATATGCATGACATTCACATTCCAAACATGGATGATATATATTTTTCGGGAAGATCAAGACGTGCAAGTAATGTCGAGTCTATCACAGTAGAGAAATATTATCACATTGAATTATTTTATACTGTCGTGGACATGCAACTTCAAGAACTTAAGAATCATTTTAATGAGACAAATAGTAGGTTGCTCATTTGCATGTCTTATTTGAATCCAACAAATTTGTTCTCTTCTTTTGACATGGAAAAATTAGTTGAATTTGTAAATTTTTATCTAGGAGAATTTTGTAAAACTAGTTTGATGTTGCTTGATAATAAACTTGAGACTTATATCATTGATATGCGCAGTAGTATTGAATTTGCATCCTTGAAAGGAATTGGTGGTTTTTTTATAAAAAAAAGTTGGTTGAAACTAGAAGACATGTTGTTTATCCATTGGTTTATCAACTTTTGAAGTTAACAATAATTTTTCATGTTTCCACGACAACCGTCGAACGATCCTTTTCTGCTATGAAGACTGTGAAAACTAGATTGCTTAATTGAATAGGGGATGGATGTATGAACGATTGTTTGGTGACTTATATTAAGAGTGGTGTATTGAAGGATATTGATAATGAGCCGATTATTCAACGATTTCAAAATATGAAATCGCGAAAAGGACAATTATAGAACATGTATGTAATTTTTTGAATAAGTTATAATCTGGGTACTATTTTTTTGTTATGTATTTTACTTTTATAGATATAATTATAATAATTTATTAGTATGAAATATTTTGCACCCCCTCAGCCAGGGTGTTGGATCTGCCACTGGTATAAACTAAAAAAAGAATTTAAAAATTATATTTAAAAAATTAAATAAATATTGTGAATGAGTTTTATATATATATATATATATATATATATATATATATATATATATATATATATATATATTCTAAGCTGACCATATCAACCTCAACCGACCAATGTGGATGAAATGTAATCCTTCTAGAATCTTCTCAACACGCGAGAAGCATCGTATTAGTGAGCACAAGAGATCCAAATCTCAAGTGCATACAACTGTTCTCTATAATTAACTTTTAACTATTAGCAAGTTAGTTATTTCCTCTTTAATATATATATATATATATATATATATATATATATATATATATATATATATATATATATATATATATATAGAGAGAGAGAGAGAGAGAGAGAGAGAGAGAGAGAAGGTGTCATATCGAGTAGGAATGGACAAATTTGATCCGGTTAAAACCGATTGATCAGTTGTCTTTTCTGTGCAAATGGATTGGATCGAGTGTCAAGTTGATTTGGTTGTTTAATATAGATAGTAAAGATTACTTCGGTCGGGCTCGGATATTTATTTTAGATGCGTCAAAAATCGAAATCGACTGAAATTAATTAATATATTTTTTTTATATTTTTATTACTATATATCTAACTCATTATAAAAATATGATTCATAATGTTACGGGATATTATGTTTTTTATAATTTAATAGTGGCATTTGTACTCTCAAAACTCTAAAACATGCAATATAATTTTTTTTAGTATTATTTGATTTTTGGTTTAAAGTATGACAATGATCAAAATTTTTTTTTTTTGAATTAAAGGATATATATTAACTCAAAAGCAATTACACACAAGGTGATCAAAGATCCAACCATCAAAAAAAGACTATAAACTACTTAGATCATCAAACTAGCTATATATTTCCTCAGCTTTTTTGATCCCCATCCTCTATACAAAATATTCTCTATAATACTATCATATGTGTTAGTATTAGTGTGATTAGTCCCTCCAAAAATCTTCATGTTTCTAAACTTCCAGATACCATAAATCGTCTCAGTGATGGCTAGCTTCAACATGTTAGCTCTCCACCCCTTTTTTGAGATTGTCTCCAAAATCCACTGTTTCTCATCTGTCCAATGCAACGGTTTATGCGACATACCAATCCAATTCAGAACCTGCTGCCAGATGTCTTTAGAGACTTCACAAGCAAAAAGGATATGGTCCAAAGTTTCCTCTTCCTTGTTACACATACTGCATATTGTTTCGTTAATCATGCCAAATCTCGCCAATCTACCCTTTGTACCTAGTTTTCCATGACACACAAGCCAAGTAGTATGGATCGCTCGAGGCCTAGCACAGTTTCTTTTCATCAGGAACCGCCACGGCACCCTGCTGCCATCATCTATTAAAGAATCATATATGAGCTTCATGCAGAATCTGTTCTTCGCACACATATAGTCCCAAACAGGTTGAATTGTGATGGTAAGACTCCTCAGATTCAGGATGTGTTTCATAATCCAAGAGCTATTATTCTTGACAGAAGCTTCCATAACAGGGATCCCTTTGAAATAATTCACGTGAATCACAATGATCAAATTTAATGTCAAATGATATTGTAATTATTATCACGTAATAATAATTTTTTCTTTTAATGATAAAAACTAGTTCTTTAACTATTCTAAAATTTTGATATTTTTTATAAATAAAATTAAAAATAAATATTTGTGTCTAATAAATATTAAATTGATTCGACTTAACCAAATTCGACGGAAATTAATATTTTATCGATCGAAATTAGACCATAAAAATGAAATTGTGGTTTGCGTCGGATTTAAGTTTTGGACCCGAAATCGACCGATTGTCCAACCCTAATATCAGGTACGAAGTTTCAAATTCAATTTATATTCACTTTTCTCCTTATCATACTGAGCGTTGGAGTGTTAACCTTACAGGTCACCTGTAACACGGTGGGAGAACTGACTTTAATTATGTTGCGGATAGCAAGAGTCGCCACCGACTTTTATTTTATCCAAAGGAAAGGCATAAAAGAACAGGAAAGACCTTTTAAAAGATTTTTGGGTCCGGGGGGTAGGTTATGTAAAGGGAAGGTGTTAGCACCCTTTACATCCATGGTTATCCATGGGCTCTTAGTTACTTAGCTCACTTTAAAATGTTTTTTGAAATGTGAAGTGTGTGAATAAAAATTTTCTTAAGAGTTTTATAATAATCCATGTACGGATGCGTAAAAAACCTTTGTTTTGAAAATTGTTTGAAATTTGTGAAGTGTTTGAAAAGTTTTTGAAGAGTGAGCAAGTATCTAAGAGGAACCTACCCTAAGTTTAAGTCTTTTCTGTTCTTGAATCCTTTAAATGGTAAGACTATCCCTATTATTAGGGAATAGGTAGTCATTACCTTGGATGTGAGGGACAATGTAAATGGTCATCTGTTATTTAGGCAACTGTGGGGTGTATAAGCAATTCGAAGGGAATATCATCTTTATTCGAAAGGGACAAGATCATTACGAAGGCAACATTCGAAAGGGACTTGATCTTTTATCTGTTAAGGGACTAGATGATGTGAAATTAGGGACTTTGCTTTATACACCCTACTTGACCTTTTCTTTTAGGCAACATGAGAGGTATCCCTAAGGAAGTGAGATGGCGATCAAAGATCGACTTACGTGTGTGAGTGTACAATTTTAATATTTATCTTTAAATTTAAATGATCTAAATTGATTTTTTACATACAAACATGTTGCACTCCCTATTTTTACTAACCATGGCATAAAATAAATATTTACACATTACTACTAAATATTACATCCAAGGAACAATTACATAATAATAATAATTAAAGCAAAATAAATAAAATAAGCAAAAATAAATAATAATAATAATTGGGTTAGTGAATAATAATAATAAAAATAATATATAGATAAATGGGGTTAGTAATAAATAAATATCATAAGAAAATAAACATAATTGATAATATAAACAAAAATATTAAAAGATCAATGAACAATTTTTTTTTTAAGATTTAAGAATAAAATATAAACAATTATACTAATTATTATGAAATTTTAAGTTATATGCCAATTATAAAAAATTAAGTTAATTATAAACATATTATGAAAACAAAATTATAATTACAAAATTAAATTAACAATTTTAACTATTTTAAACATATAATAAAAGTTATTTACATACAAAATTAAATTATAAACAATTTATAGAATATTATCATATTAACAAAATTAAATTAAGAATTTTAATTTTAAACATACTTATATACAAGATTTAATTTATAAAAAAATAAAAAAATGTACATAATTAAATAGAATAAAAGAAAATTAGGTTTTATTATCAAACATTAAGATTTAATTATTTAGCAAAGATTAAAATAAACAAATAAATCATATTTACAACTAGGGTTTTAGAAAAATATTTTTAGGGTTAATCTTGGTTTATGAAAATATTTTTAGGATTAAATTAGGGTTATAGTTTAATTAAATTAATAATAATAATAAACAAAACAAAACAAATAATGGAGAAGAGAAAAAAAAAACTTACCTAGGCTGGGAATTGAACCCAGCCCCTTTGCTTTTACCACCTCCAGCCAACAAGACCAACCACCGGGCCAGCGCGCGCCTGGTGCTAAGGAAAGGAGTGCAATTGGTTTTGTTGCTTAACCCTGAAAATTATGAAAAAAAAGAAAACCAAACAAAAGGCCTGGGGGGGGATCGAACCCAGGACCTTTGCACTGCACACAAACACACTTACCATTCCAGCCGGGAGGGCGCTTCTGATATTATAGTGACTATAATTCATAATATATTAAGTTTCATAATTGACCTGGAAAAATAAGAAAAATTGTGGAAGCCAAGATTCGAACCCAGGCCTGCAAGCAACATACACGCACACTTCACCACTGGGACACACACTTGTGTGTGATACATAAACAGAACAAATACATTATAATATATAACAACAAATTCAAATTATAAAAAATGCGCGCTGGCTCTTTCTTCTTCCTCCAGACCTGGGAATATTGCTGCGAATATTCCTAGGCAGTTTCCTGCGAATTCCAATCTGCAGCAAAACCTATGAATCCTAACTATCATCAAAGCAGTGAAATTACATCAAATTAAAAGCACAGACAAGGTCTAGAGATTGATTTGAATCGATCTATGGTTTTAGAATTCATTTATACTTGATGAATTAGAAAGCCCTAAAGCTCAACCGAAACCCTAAAAATGGTGGATCACATTCTAGGTGATGGAACTTCACAAAACCTGCCCAGAAACAATCTATGACACACCACAAACAAGAAGCATTAATCAAAATTCATTAAGAACCAGTCAATATTTAGAATCGAAAATCAAAAAATTCATGAATAGGATGAAACGGATTATGCATATGAGGGTGATTTTAATGCTTTTGATGGCTAGGATTGGTTTAAGGATGTCCAAGGAACCCTTCCATGTCTTTAAAATACCTTAGAATCTCTTGTAATGATGAAACCGAATTGGTGTTTTTGGTGAAATTTTGAAAACTTGAACTTACTCTTGGAGGCAGAATTTTCGTGTCCAATGAATAGGGTTGTGTTGTATACTTATAGTGTAATAGAAATAGGTCAAAACAATTGATTGTTGTGTGGAAAATTTGATTGAAAAAGATTAAGTCTTAAACTTCAAATATTTGAGAATTAGACCTTTCTATTTCAAGCCAATCACCATGATTCTCATACCAATTTGATCCAAATCACTTTTATGACTTTCTAGAAACAAAATCCCATTTAAATATATGACTTTTCTATTTTATTTTAATTTAAAATGATTTTAAATGAATAAAATCAAAATAAATAAAATAAAATAATAAATAAAATCTGAATATTTGATGGTTGGGTCGTGCATGAGGTGTTTGTATGGATTGGATCATCATATGGCAAGCCCATTTAGAAAAAATTGGTTTTAAACCTCCATTTTCTTCATAAACCAACCAAAAATTTCCCAACTTTGCAAGGGCACAAATCCTTCAATTTTAATGCTATGAGGGTGTTCTTGAACATTTTGGAAATATTTAAGAGTCCTCTAACCAACCCCACTGGTTTCATGTCCATATCACTTACCATTCTCAAGTTATTCCCTTTTGAAGTTGTTGACTTTTTGTTGACTTTCAAAAGGACCTATAATGTCTTAGCTCATACCTTCCAAATGAAGCATTTTTGGGCTTGGCTTGTGAGACACAAAGTTGTATAGAATTCAATTTCCTTCAAAATGAGCTTTGTATGGAAAATTGGTGATGAAGCATGTGAAAGTTATGGCTGGTCAAAGTTCAGTTGACTTTTCCTGAGGAAACCCTAATTTAGAATCTCCTGATTCTTGATGATCTGAAATATCCTTAATGAATCATGATCAACCCTTGATCAAATGATGAATTTTACTTCATATACTTGATGTTGGCAAAAAATCATGAAGTTTGACTTTGGTTTGACCACAGTTGACCTCAGTTTGACTTTTTAACTACTTTGACTGGTTTTGACTTATCTGATCATCTGACTGAGCAAACTTTTGAGAAAAGTCTTGAAACTTGTCATGGGGGTTCTTAAACACATATAAGATGTTATGAAGCTCACTTGAAGTCTTGGAAGTCCATTTAGCCTGATTAAAGTCAAAACCCTAGTTTTGGATGCACTGCTTAGGAGGATGCATTGTCTGAGGGAATTGTCAAACTTTCTGACTATTTGTGAACTTTGTGAACCTCATAAGATGTCTTGTGAACCTTGTGAACCTCATGGGAGGTCTTGTGAATCTTGTGAACCTTGTGAACCTCATAAAGTGTCTCGTAAACTTCATGAACCTCATGAAAGGTCTTGTGAACCTTGTGAACCTCATAAAGTGTCTTGTAAACTTCATGAACCTCATGAAAGGTCTTGTGAACCTTGTGAACCTCATAAAGTGTCTTGTAAACTTCATGAACCTCATGAAAGGTCTTGTGAACCTTGTGAACCTCATAAAGTGTCTTGTAAACTTCATGAACCTCATGAAAGGTCTTGTGAACCTTGTGAACCTCATAAAGTGTCTTGTAAACTTCATGAACCTCATGAAAGGTCTTGTGAACCTTGTGAACCTCATAAAGTGTCTTGTAAACTTCATGAACCTCATGAAAGGTCTTGTGAACCCTGTGAACCTCATTAGCACACAAAGTCTTGTATTGTGAGGGCAAATTTTGGGGTGCAACAGCTGCCCCTATTCAATTTTCTGAAACCTGAGATGTTAGATTGGTATATGTGCCAGTCGTAACTTGGAAGGTTGAAGGGGATTGAACACAAAAGCCCAAAAATTTGCACTCACCGGTGCGTAGAGTGATACTGATGACTAGTTGAATATGCTTGAGTGGGCTTAAAGATGCCACTTGGAGAAAAGTATTTCTTGGAGGATATAGCAGTCCAAAATATGAAGATATAATGATAGCTTTCAGGAGGATAAACAACGTCCTGAGGTAATGGTGATGGCTTTCAGGAAGATAAACAACGTCCCGAGGTGGTGGTATGCTTTCAGAAGGATAAACAACATTCTGAGGAAACGATACGCTTTCAGGAGGATAAACAACGTCCTGAGGAAATGGTAACCTTTGGGAAGATAAACAACGACCCAAGGTCATGATAGCTTTCAGGAAGATAAACAATGTCCCGAGGAAATAATATGCCTTCAGAAGGATATTCCCAATCAACCTCGTTTTCCTGCTCTATAAGGTGTGGCAGATCAAGGAGAAGAATTTTAATTGCATCTAGATCTAGTTGGGTTGATCTATCCAAGTTCTAGCGATTACAACTTTGATTCCTCCTCTGACCTCACAACTAGAATCCTTACATGGGTTCCAATTACTACAACTTAACCTTAGACTACAAGGTGTTAACCAACTGTTGAATAGGTGTACAACATTGTTCAACGGCAGAATTCACTAGAGATAGAAGAAAGATTGCTTTGCCTTGTAGAAAACCTCTAAAACGCGTCTCAACGAGGGAATATTAAGAGGTCGTATCAAGTAGGACTCAAATTGTCGTCCATGATTCGATCATAGTGAAGCTCTAAGGTCAAAGAATCAGCAGAAAATACATAAGCTCCAACGTGTTTCCCGAAGTACCGAAGGAGATCGAGGTAACTACACTTTTTTCCCCGGATCAGGAAAAAATAACCTCTGAGGAACCACAAAACACATCCTTTATGTGCCCGGATTTTGGAAAGAAAAATACCAAAATCCATGGAGAAGCCTACCCGGTTGGGATAGTACAATGGAAAAAGAGATCTGGACGAGCACGTTCAACTCATGAATGATCGGCTCAACTACTTCAAAATTAACGAAGCATCCAAATGCAAGTTTTTGTATTAGCTTATACTGATCAATTTTGCAGTTAATCTTTCTACCAGCAGCACATCATTAGGGCTAGGGAGACCTGTATAGACCAACTTTATTATACCCTTGAGTTGTCATCTTGCTCCATCACCAAAGGTAACATAACTTTAAAGTATTATCTTAACTCTTCTAGATAATCCTTTTCTCCAGTCATGTGCATGGAACATCCACTATTAAAGTATCAATCTTCTCTTGGGGAAACTCTAAGAAATGTGTGAGCTATGAGACTTATGGCTATTTCTGTGGGCTTCCACACTATCCTTGCTTGAATGTTCTTGCCTCTTTTTATGTTAAACATTGGTTGACTATCAGAATGAGGATATCCATGAAGTATATAGCAGTATGGATTTATATGACCATATCTTCCATAATAGTGACATTTCCAAGAATATTTCTCATTTCTTTTGTATTCAGGGTACATATGTCGAGCAAGTTGTTGGGACATATTGTCCTTCATCAAAAATTAAATTTTCTTCTTAGGAGGGACAAACGTTTTAGTGGAAACTTTTGTTTCTTTTCTCATGAAGCTGCAGTCAGTTTATATTCCCTTCACATCATTAGAAATCTTTCCAACTTCCAGGATTTCATCAAGAGCCTAAGAACCATTGTTCAATATAAGTATAAACTCTGTCATATTATCAAGTTTTTATTTTAACAAGGTGACTTCCTCTTCCATACCTGAAATAGTTGAGCCAAGTTTCTCTTTTTCCATAAGTAGAGAACTTATAGTTTTCTTTTGTTTCTCTCCTACCATGCATGTTTCCTTCCACTGATTATTAAAAAGTTTTTATGTTTCAGATAACTCTTCATTAGTGATTTCTTCATCACTAGACTCATTACCATATTCATATTTTCCAGTGAAATTCATCACCTTTTTAGTTGTTTCTTCTTCACTCTCATCACCAGAATCAGACCAAGTGATTCCTTTTTCCTGCTTTTTTAATAGCGTGCGACATCCAGATTTAATGTTACCAAAACCTTAACATTCATGACATTGACTACTACGGAAAACACTTATCGCAATGGTTGGAAAAGGGATACCACCACGTCGGACCAACCGTTATGCGGTAAGGTGTGATTGTATGTATGATAATTTCCACCATGGTCGTGCAGCCGTGATTATAAGTTATGTAGCATGCTTCATACCACAACGGTAATGTTAAACAACCGTTGTGATATTCTTTAATGCATAACATTTACCAACAATTGGTATAAACAACCGTTGTGATATATACACTGAGTTTATAATAAATTATGTAGAATGCTTATTTCGTTAATGCTCACTAAACATATAACCTTTCAATATCTTCTAGAAAATTATAATATGAAAAATTAAGTTATCTTGTAAGAACAAGTTTACATTCAATAGTAGACAAGATTTCTTCAACTTGTTATCTGCATTTTGCTTTTAATAGTTTGAACTTTGTTTAGTGATCCTAGTTCTTCAACTACTCGTTCCTTCTAATAGTTATAGAACAATGTGCAAATAACTTATTGAATAATTCTTGTCTAGAATTGAACATGTATTTGTTTTTAAATATAACTTTATCTAACATATTACAATTTTCTAATTCAATCTGATGAGTTATATATTCGGTAAAGGATTGAAAAAACACTCAAACCACATAAGATATAATAAACTCATCTTTTAAACAAACATTAACAATAACATTCATTAACAACAAACTATAAACAACATACACGATAAAAAAATCATATCAACTCATAGAATGTTAAAGAAACATACATGTCCCATAAACCCTAACTTTTTGCCACACTCGCTTTAGCTTCTTCCTCATTATTGAAACAAGCATCCCTACCTATAAATCAAAACAAGCATAAAGTTCAAACATTATGAAATAAGTTATTGAACCATAAACAATAATACATAAACATATTTTGAAACATAAACTACTGTTAAGACGAACTTGTAAAATAGCCATTTGCTAAGATTTTATAGAACAAAGGTATCCTTCGAAGAAAATGAGTTGGCTACATAAGTTTGGGGTTTCCATATGAGAGAGACGAGTGACAGAGATGTTAGGGTATTGTTTTGAGAGAGATGAGTGAAAGACATGTTAGGGTTTTGTTTTGAAAGAGAGGATTATAATATACTGAAACGAGAGATAAATTCTCTTATATATAAATAAGTAACACCTTTCACCACTGTTGACAATATGAACTGTAATGAGATGATTGCAACTCACACCGTGATTGATCATAAAATTCCTGGTGATATACAGGGCCAAACTTGTAACACCCCACTTATCCCAATTCACAAAATAATAGTTTATTACGAAAAATCATAGTTTTTAAAGTGGAATGCCACATTTTCAACAATAATGACCAACATAAAAATCTTCATTTAAAACAGCGGAACTTATCAGGTTCATTACAATTCATAATCAAAACAACATCAACAATCATTCCTCAATAATCCTCTTGGTTTATAAAAATGGATACGTAACCAAAATAAACAAAACAACTAAAATCTCATCTCGTGTTATGTATCAGAGCATCCTAAGACTCGAACACAGTAACACGACTCCACGCACTCTCAACTACCTGGATTATCTGTACTTCTAAAGAAACACAGACACAACAACAAGTAACAAAGGGGTGAGAAACAAATTCAAAATATAAACGGTGCAGATAACATTTATAAGGGTAGTTTCTCACTCACAACCACAACACAATAATCACACCAATAATTATGCAACAAAAAATACAGCATTAACCATGCAATGTGACTCAACGCGACACAATGCATGTGGTACCAGTTTTTGTTCATTCAATCGAACACAGATAATCACGTACGTCCATCCGGCAATGATTATCCCACCATTCTCCATAACAAAGTACGGATGATCGTAATCGCCCATCCGACAAGATCATCCCAACAATAATTCAACAAATGTGTGCATGACTATGAAAATGCATGCAACATGAATAATTCACCATATTATACATCAACATGATCCATCCAATCAAAATACAACAATAATTCCACAAAATTCACCAATAATAATATCACGCGACCTAATTGATCATTCACTAACTAACTCCACTTAAATTCCATCATTAATTCATTCTCGATGTTAATCCTCGAGTAAACATGTATTAAGGTTCATCTCAATATCACATACCAAAAGAATCGACACACATGCGAAATCGGGATAGAAATCGCAAAAACAGCAAATTGGCCCAAGCATTCTGGTCATACGCGTATTGGCAAGGCCATATGCATATTGACTCAGTCCAATTCGCCATATATGCCCCTCATACGCGTATCACTCTGGCCCCATATGCGTAGCTTACGAAAATAGGCAGAGAACCCTACATTTTCACTCACCAAATGCGTAATGCACCCATCATACGCGTATTGGCATGTTTCCTCGCACATCCATACGCATAATGGCATGTCCCATACGCGTATGGGTGGAGAACCAACTTTTTCCGCCTTTTCCTCTTCCTTCCATATCTGTTTCTCAAAAATCTCGATTTCGTGATTCCTACCAAACCTATAATTATTTCTAATCCAGTTATACACCATTATTCTTATTATTCTTTCACTTATCATTACTAAATTCAATTTAATTATGGTTCTAGATCTAAAATCACAATTATTCATCAAGAACAACTAAAAGTCTGCATAAACCATGTTTATACTAGTACAACAACAACAACATTTCCTCATTATTCATCAAGATTATACAATTATATTCATAGATTCGCAAAAATGGTCATACATTCACAGATTCATCACAAAACATCATAAACAACAGATATTCCTATGAGGGAAGGAAGCCCTTACTACCCATCATGTTAAATCACCTAATATTAAATCTGTTATCCCCCCTTACCTCGAATTCGGATGAAAATTCCTGCGAATTTCTTTAAGATTGGTGCCTTAGATTGATCTTCCTCCTTACTAGCCTCTTTTACTCTTCCAACAAAATTCTTCGATTAATCTTTCCACTAATTTTCTGTTTTGACTAATTCTCCTCTAAACACTCACCTTGAGATTTTACCAAACCGTCTCTTATTTTAATTAAATCCAAATAATTTAAATTTTAATTTTAATTCTAATATTACTAGTATTATTTCATAAAGATAATAATAATAATAATAAAATAGTAATTAAATAGTCATGTTATTATTCGTACACCCGTTATTACTAAGCGTGCCCCGATTCTACCCATCCCACTAGGACACAACCACGAAACGACAAAACATACGCCTTAAACAAGGCCAACACAACACCAACAATACCCGACGATTAAATATTAGAAATGGGGTGTTACAAAACTCATTATGTCACAATAAATGGAAATTGTTGACATCTTAATTTGAACCCTATCACTCCATTTTTTTTTTACAACTTCAAAGTAATAAAATTTGACCAAATGTGATTTTAGATAGAAAAATAAGAGGATTTCTTAGTACACCCCTTGATACTCTTAGGCACCTAGCGCATTTCCTTTTATACTCCATGCTTCCAGAGATACACATTCGGACGTACCTTTTTTACCCAAAATTTGGTTTTTTCCAAAGATGGATCTACATAAGTATTTTAACCTGGTAAATGCTGGGAAAATCTTCAAAATAAGTCAATTTAGGGAAACTTTCGTAGATGCATCTCCAAAATGTCTTAGCGTCAGATTACTTCTTAGATGCATCTCCGGAAGTTTCTGCAATATTTTAAACCTGCACGGTCATTCCCCTATTGTTGTCTTTTCTTCTTCCACACTCATCTTTACCAACCTAAAAAAACCATACATCATCAATATCATTTTTCACTCCAAAACTCCAACTTTTTCGTGCAACAAATCAAAGGAGCAAGAGAAGGTTGAATTGCAGGTAAAGATTCAACTTTGTCCACTATATTTCTCAAATTAACCATCAAACTTTTAACAAAAAAAAGTAACGTTGCTTGGATGTACATCTACGGAACATGTTGAAGATGACCACTTCCAGATGTACATCTCCTCGGAACAATGGTTGTAACCTATTTTTTTACAGTTATTTTGTAATTTTTCTTTATTTATCTTATTATTTACAAATAGATATGGTACACCCCGATAACATCTCAAAAGAATGAATTTCTACAAACGATATTTCTTTGAATGTTTAAGGGGTTGTCGTAAAGACGGTAGATGATGGAGGTAATTTAATAACAAGCAAGAGTTTGATGGTCGTGATAGCATGATCACATGGATTCATAGGACTGCAATTAGACTTGGTTTTGGTGTTATTATAGGAAGATCAGATAATGGTTCGGAAAGAAGAAACGTTTTTTGCAAATTTGTTGTGCAAAAGAAGTGGGATATATCAGACTCCTTTACGAAAGTTAAGAAGAGACGACACAAGTAGTAAAAAATGTGAATGTCCTTTTAAAATTCTTGGTTACATGTTGGTTACCAAGAAGTGGGGATTTAGTTTTATTTGTGGTTTCCATAACCATGAATTGTGCTTAAAGTTACAAGGTCATCCTAGTGTATGTCGGCTCAAACCGAAAGAGAAGACGTGTATCAATGACATTATAACACCCCAATTTTATAATTTAATTATCTATTTAATTATTTATGAACATGTGGTATTTTGTGGTGTTGTGGTGAATTATTTTATTGAAATAATGATATTTGAATAATTGAGTATTATTTAAATATTATTATTAAAAATAAAATAAAAGAGTTGGAGATCTTAGGGGTAACTTGGTCATTTGAGAAGGTTATGAGAAGGGGGATACAATTAATTTTCTCATAAGTCATGTTTTGTGAAGATTGAGAGGTTGTTATGAAGAACAAGGGAGACTAAGGTTGGAGTTACTCAAGAAGTGATCGAAAAAGCTCTTTTGACTAAGGTATGAGGAGTATTTCTTATTCAATATCTATAATGTATAGGTAGTCTTATTAGAAAGGGGATTTTTTAGGGAAACCTTAGGATTTGGAGGATTGTTGGCAGGTTTTTGGTGAATTGATATTGTTAGATGTTATAGTTGATAATTATATGATGATAATAGGTAGAAAGAATGAATTATGTTGTTTTCTATTGATTAATGATGGTTTTGATGAGTTTGATCATAGCTGGAATGTGTGGAAAATCGCAGGGTTTTCTGCCAAATTTCGCCTTCTCGCTTAGCGAGCGAGTGAAACTTTGAGAGTCCCGCAACCAGAGAGTAGCTAACTTAGAAATCGTGGGGCTCGCTTAGCGAGACCGGGAACCTTTTGAAAAAATGTTTTCTTGTTCCAAATGACTTGTTTTGTTGCCTTATATTTCTATAATGTTGTTGTGAATTCTTTCCATGCTATAATATGCTAAATGTGTGAGAATTATGATGAAATGATGTTAAGATGATTATGACGTATTATGATGATATGTAGTATAGATGACATGAGTAGGCAAAGTAGTAGATGTATGAATGATGAATAATGATGAATGTCGATGCAAGTGTTGATTATGATGATTGTGTTGATGTTGTTGCATCGTTGCATTCATGGCATAAATAAGTTGGGGGCTTCGGTCTGTTGGTTGCTTCAATCCCATTGTGTGGATTGAAGTGATATGTTGATATGTTGTGATACCTTGTGGGGGTTGATGGCCCAGTGTCCATCCATGATGATGATTCGGTACCACATGCATATTATGAATATTGCATTTCATTCTTGGTGGCATAACATGATTGCATTTGTTTTATGATGATGTGATTGATTTTGTTGTATTTGGGTGAGACTTGATGTAATTGATGTATTATTGCATGTTGTCTTATAACTCCGTCTTTATATTATTTATATTGAATGTGAATTTACTCACTCCGCCTGCCTTATGTGATGGTCTATTATGCCATCCTGCAAATACTCAAGAATAGCTCGGTGTTTGGAAGTAGCTTGGAGTGCGTCCTTTTGTCGTTTATAGAGTCTAGGTGGTGTTCTGCTCTGTGTCGTGTAACACTGGGAACACTTGGATGTTTTTGTTGTTTTTGTCTGTTTTAATACATGATGATGATTTTTTAGATTAACAATCGAATCCTTTTATTATGTTGATTAAGTTGTTTAATGATGATCCGCTGCCTTGAATTGATGTTTTGCTTTTAATTATGATGTATGTTGCAACCCGTGTTACGGGACATGACACAATGATGAGTTATTTTGATGTTTTGTTGAAATGTGATACCCTTTATGTTGAAAATCTGATTTCTTTGAGTAATTTCGTATAATTATGTTGTGGGGTAAAAAAGGAGTTACATTAGTGGTATCAGAGCAGATTGGTTTGTCTGGTTGTGTGTCGTTGTTGTCAGTCTGTTGTCGGTCGTTACTTGTTCACGATTATTTATTTTCTGATGTTTTAAGTTTTGTGGAGAATGGATAGAAACAACATATGTGCTCTTGTTGAAGTTGTTGTGGCGCTGGCTGAGGCTACTACTAGAAATAATGAACAGGATGAGTTCCATGCTTTGGAGAAGTTCCAGAGTAACAGTCCGCCAGTTTTTGAAGAAGCTCGTGACCCGCATAGTGCACAGAAGTGGCTCAAGGAAATTGAGAATATTTTTAGAGTGATGGCATGTACGGATGCACAGAAGGTACAGTTTGGTACCCACATGTTGTCTGAGGAGGTTGAAGACTGGTGGGATAATACCCGTCAACGTTTGGAGGATGCTGGGGTTGTGGTGACCTGGGCAGTGTTTAGGAGGTAGTTTCTGGGGAATTATTTTCCATAAGATGCTCGTGGTAAGATGGAGGTGGAATTCCTTGAGTTAGAGCAAGGAAACGTGACAATTGAAGAGTATGTTTCTAAGTTCGAGAGGCCAATGAAGTATTGTCCTTACTACAACCGTGTTGATGTTGAAATGTCTGAGTGCCTCAAGTTTGAGAATAGGCTGAGACCAGAGATCAAACAGGGGATTAGATGTCACCAAATCTATAGGTATAATGAGTGGGTGGACAAGAGCATAATCTATGATGAAGATAGTCGAGCTCGATTTGCTCACTACAAGCAATTGAGTGAGAAGAAAGAGAAAGGCCAGTTTAGAGGAAAGCCTTATGTGACTCTTGCGGAGAAGGGGAAGAAGAAGGTTTCAAATGGGAAGAAGCCAAGTAGGGGAGCAGGTTCCATTTCTCCCAAGTGCTACAAATATGGAGAATTTGGTCACAAGTCTGATGTGTGCAGTAATCCAGTGGTGAGATACTACATGTGTGGCAAGAGAGGTCATCGGGTTGGTGATTATCCAAATGAAGGTCCAACTTGTTTTAATTGTGGTGAACATGGGCATATCAGCACCCAGTGTCAGAAGCCTAAGAAGACTGCTACTGCTACTCAGACCAATGGCAGAGGGTTCGCTTTGAGTGGTTCTGAAGTTCCTAAGAAGGACAACTTGAATCGAGGTACATGTTTTATTAATGGTGTTGAGTTGATTGCAATTATTGATATTGGTGCTACACATTCTTTTATTTCTCTTGAGTGTGCTAATAAGTTGGGTTTGATGTTGTCTAGTATGAATGGTGATATTCTAATAGAAATTCCAGCTAATGGTTATGTTACTACTACTTATGTGCGTTTGAAGTGTCTTTTGACTATTTTTGAGAAGGACTTTTTGATGGATCTGGTGTGCTTGCCTTTACATCAAATTGATGTTATTCTTAGAATGAACTGGCTAGAGTTAAATTTTGTGCATATCAATTGTTATGTGAAGATTGTAGAGTTTCTTGAAATTGACAATCATGGTGAATTGATGTTCTTGACGGCAAGGCAAGTAGATGAATTGTTAGAAGATGAAGCACAAATGTTTGCAATGATTCCATCGTTGCAAGTCAAAGGGAAGACTTCGAGTATTGATTTACCAGTTGTTCGAGAATTTCCAGATGTGTTTCTGTTGGATATAAGTGATTTTCCTCCAGAACATGAAGTTGAGTTTATGATAGATTTATTACCTGGTACTAGTCTTGTGTCTATGGCTCCGTATTAGATGTCTATTGTGGAATTGAGTGAGTTGAAGAAGAAACTAGAAGAGTTGTTAGAGAAGAAGTTTGTTTGACCTAGTGTTTCTCTATCGGGTGCTTATGTGTTGTTAGTCAAGAAGAAAAATGGTAGTATGAGGTTGTGTGTTGATTATCAGCAGTTGAACAAGGTTACTATCAAGAACAAGTATCCACTTACGAGAATAGATGATTTGATGGATCAGTTGGTGGGAGCTTGTGTATTCAGCAAGATTGATTTAAGGTCTGGTTACCATCAGATTCGTGTGAAGTCTGATGATATTCCAAATACAGTTTTTGGGACAAGATATGGTCATTATGAGTACACAGTGATGTTGTTCGATGTATCCAATGCATCTGGTGTATTCATGGAGTACATGAATAGAATCTTCCATGAATACTAAGATAAATTTGTGGTAGTTTTTATTGACGATATTCTGATGTATTCCAAGATAGAAGAGGAACATGCAGGGCATTTGAGGATTGTATTGCAAGTGTTGCGAGAGAAGAAGTTGTATGTGAAGTTGTCAAAGTGTGAGTTATGGTTGCAAGAAGTGAGTTTTCTTGGACATGTGATTTCCAGTAGTGGAATTGTTGCATATTTGTCGAAGATTGATGCAGTGTTTGTAACACGGTGGGAGAACTGACTTTAGGTTATGTTGCGGATAGCAAGAGTCGCCACCGACTTTTATTTTATCCAAAGGAAAGGCATAAAAGAACAGGAAAGACCTTTTAAAAGATTTTTGGGTCTGGGGGGTAGGTTATGTAAAGGGAAGGTGTTAGCACCCTTTACATCCATGGTTATCCATGGGCTCTTAGTTACTTAGCTCACTTTGAATTGTTTTGAAATGTGAAGTGTGTGAATAGAAATTTTCATAAGAGTTTGACAATGATCCATGTACGGATGCGTAAAAAACTTGTGTTTGAAAATTGTTTGAAATTGTGAAGTGTTTGAAAAGTTTTGAATGAAGTGAGCAAGCAACTATGAGGAACCTACCCTAAAGTTTAAGTATTTTCTGTTCTTTATCCTTTAAATGGTAAGACTATCCCTGTTATTAAGGAATAGGTAGTCATTACCTTGGATGTAAGGGACATATGAGGGACATCTGTTTAATGAAGGCAACTGTGAGGTGTATTAAGCATTTAGGAGGGACTGTCATCATTATTCGAAAGGGACTTGATCTTTATGAAAGGCAACCATTAGGGACTTGATGACTTTTTCTTTTAAGGGACTTGCTTTATACACCCCACTTGACCTTATGATTAGGCAACATTGAGGGATAGCCCTAGAAAGTGAGATGGCGATTAAAAATCGACTTACGTGTGTGAGTGTTTAGTTTATATTTATCTTTAATTAAAATGATCTAAATTTGATTTTAAATATGAATACATGTTTACACTCCCTATTTTACTAACCATAGCAAGCAAATTAAATAATTTAAATATTTACAAAAATTTACACCAAGGAGCAATTACATAATAATTATAATAAACAATTAAAATAAATAGCAAATAAATAAATATAAGCAAAAATAAATAAATAGGCAATAATAAGTATAATAGAGGTTAGTAATAATAATAATAAAAATAATTAAATAAGGTTAGTAAAATAATAATAATAAGCATAATAATAAAATAAATGGATTAGTAATAATAATAAGCAAAATGAATAAGAATTAGAAATTATTAAGGAAATATGAACAATTATAAAAATTTAAAATTATAAACAAATTGGATAAATTATGGACATATTATGAGAAATTATTAAATTTTGCAATTTTAGAAAATATTTACATACATAATTAATTATAAACAAAGATATAATATTATTAAAATGTGATTAACTATTATTTAATTATATTAACTAAAATATATACATAATAACTATATTTACAAAATTTAGAAAATAAAAAATTAGGTTTTTAATAATTATTTAGGAAAGATAAACTAGGGTTTCTTAAAATTAGGGTTTGTTTAGAAAAATATTTTAGAGTTTATTTTATAATTATAATTTATTTAAATAATACATATATACATTTTACAATTGAAATCCATAATAATAAAAACTAATTTTTTAATTTAGAAAATAAATTTTCAGCAACTAGAAAACATAATATATATATATATTTTATAATATAGAAAATAATAGAACAATATAATTTATTATTTGAATTTATTTTATATGTAATATTAATTAAATTGAAAGAAATAAAGAAAAAAAGAATGAGAAAACAAAACCTGATGGGGCTGGGGTTTGAACCCAGTCCCTTATGCTTGCCAACAACTGCATACACCACTGGGCCATCAACGCGCAGGCAACAAGAAAGAAGGTGGAGTTGACTTTGTTTCATATCTTGAAAAATCCAGAAAAAATAAAAGAAAGCAAAAGGCCTGGGGGAGGATTGAACCCAGGACCTTTCAAGTATCATACAAGTACATTGCCAATCCAGCTGGGTGAGCGCGTCTGGTAATATGATGACCACAATTGATTATATGTCAAACCTGTAAAATAAACAAAATAAAAGAACAAAATGCAACAAACGGGGAATCGAACCCAAGACCAAACCCTTGTATACGCACGCTTCCAACCACTGGGACTTCACAGCTGTTGTGAAACAAATCGTAAACAATTACATAAAATATTATATCACATATTCAAAATATGGAATTCGCGCCAGGGCTTCGTCTCCCTCCTTGGTACCTGCGTTTTTTGCTGCGATTTTATCTATGAAGCTTCCTGCAAATTTTCAAAACCCTAAACCTGTGTTTTTCGAATCATCATACAAATCACCATGACAATCAAAATTAAGGGCCCAGATCAATTATACAGAGTTCATACATCACAGCCATGGTTTTAGAATTGATTTCTAGGTCTCAAATGTGTGGTTCCCGTTTTGAACCTTTAAACCCTAACAATGGCAGTCTTCAATACAGTCCATAACAATACAATTAACCTATGCAAAAAGCTTCCAAACATCACCACAAACACAAATATATGATTAGTTTTCAGTATTAACACACGAATTAATCAAATCGAAAAATTTCAAAACATGGAAAAGATGCATTCGGCTTGTGCGATTTAGGTCATGAAGATGCAATGTTATGATCTAAAATCACTCTATGAACATCCAGGAATAAGTTGCAACCTTCAAATTGCCTTGAAAGTGGCTGTAACTTGGAATCCGAATTTGAAATTTAGTGACTTTTTTGAAGATGTGAACTTACTCTTTGAGGCAAGGAATCCGTCCCTTTGCAATGGCAATGAGTTATGCACTTATAGGAGAGTGAATTAGGTCAAAAAGATTGATTGTTTGTGTGGAAAGATTGATATGAAAAGATCCAAATTGATCATGCCTTTAAAATCCAATATTCTTGTATGAAGGCTTGCTATTTTTGGACAAATCTTATGATTTCCTTCCTCTTCAATTCAAATCAACATTTAAGACTTTCTAGAAGCTTAATCTCCATCAAATCTTACATTTTCATATTTTATTTTTATTTAAAATGATTTTTAATGAATTAAATCAAAATAAATAAAAATAAAATAATAAAAATTCTGATTTTTAATGGTTTGGGTCGTGCATGAAGTCATTGTATGGATTGGGTCATCATTTGGCAAGCCCATTTGGAAGAAATTGGTTTTAGACCTCCTTTTTCATCATAAACCAACTCAAAATTTCCCAACTTTGCAAGGGCACATATCCTTCAATTTTAATGCTATGAGGGTGTTCTTGGACATTTTGGAAAGCTTAAAGAGTCCTCTAAACAACCCCACTGGTTTCATGTCCATATCATTTACCAATCTCAAGTTATGCCCTTTTGAAGTTGTTGACTTTTTGTTGACTTTCAAAAGGACCTATAATGTCTTAGCTCATACCTTCCAAATGAAGCATTTTTGGGATTGGCTTGTGAGACACAAATTTGTAGAGAATTCAATTTCCTTCAAAATGAGCTTTGAGTGGAGACTTGGTGATGAAGTATGTGAAAGTTATGGCTGGTCAAAGTTCAGTTGACTTTTACTGAGGAAACCCTAATTTAGAAACTCCTGATTCTTGATGATCTGGAATCTCCTTGATGAATCATGATCAACCCTTGATCAAATGATGAATGTTACTTCATATACTTGATGTTGGCAAAAAATCATGAAGTTTGACTTTGGTTTGACCACAGTTGACCTCAGTTTGACTTTTTAACTGCTTGGACTGATTTTGACTTATCTGATCCTCTGACTGAGCAAACCTTTAAGAAAAGTCTTGAAACTTTTCATGGGGTTCTTATACATATATAAGATGTTATGAAGCTCACTTGAAGTCTTGGAAGTCCATTTAGCCTGTTTAAAGTCAAAACCCTAGTTTTGGATGCACTGCTTAGGAGGTGCATTGTCTGAGGGAATTGTCAACTCTTCTGATCAATTGTGAACTTTGTGAACCTTATGAACCATCATAAAATGTCTTGTGAACCTCATGGGAGGTATTGTGAACCTTGTGAACCTTCATGAAGTGACTTGTAGACTTCATGAGCCTCAAGGAAGGTCTTGAAAGCATTGTGAATCTTGTGAACCTTGTGAACCTTCATGAAGTGATTTGTAGACTTCATGAATCTCATGAAAGGTATTGAGAGCATTAGGAAGCTTGTGAACCTTGTGAACCTTCATAAAGTGACTTGTAGACTTCATGAACCTCATGAAAGGTCTTGAAAGCATTGTGAAACTTGTGAACCTTGTGAACCTTCATAAAGTAACTTGTAGACTTCATGAACCTCAGGGAAGGTCTTGAAAGTGTTGAGAAACTTGTGAACCTTGTGAACCTTCATGAAGTGACTTGTAGACTTCATGAACCTCATGAAAGGTCTTGTAAGTATTGAGAAGCTTGTGAACCTTGTGAACCTTCATGAAGTGACTTGTAGACTTCATGAACCTCATGAAAGGTCTTGAAAGCATTGTGAAACTTGTGAACCTTGTGAACCTTCTTAGAACACAAAGTCTTGTATTGTGAGGGCAAATTTTGGGGTGCAACAGTGTTACAGTGGGAGACTCATAAATCTGCTACTGAGATTAGAAGTCTTCTGGGTTTAACAGGTTATTACAGGAAGTTTATTGAGGGTTTTTCAAAGTTGGTGCTACCTTTAACTGAGTTGACTCAAAAATGTCAAGCTTATGTGTTGGATGTTGCGTGTGAAAAGAGTTTTATAGAGTTGAAGAAGAAGTTGACAACTACTCCAGTGTTGATTTTGCTGAATCCAAATGAGTCATTCGTAGTGTATTGTGATGCGTCAAAGATGGGACTTGGAGGAGTTTTGATGCACAATGGTCAAGTCGTTGCTTATGCTTCTAGGCAATTGAGGGTTCATGAAAGGAATTATCTTACACATGATTTAGAGTTGGCAGTTGTGGTGTTTGTGTTGAAGATTTGGAGACATTATCTATTTGGTTCGAAATTTGAAGTGTTTAGTGATCATAAGAGTTTGAAATGTTTGTTTGATCAGAAGGAGTTGAATATGAGGCAGAGAAGATGGTTGGAATGGTTGAAAGATTTTGTTTTTGATTTGAATTACCATCCTTTTAAGGAAAATGTGGTTGCAGATGCTTTGAGTGGGAAGACATTACACATGTCGATGCTAATGGCGAAGGAACTCGAAATGATTGAACAGTTCAGAGACATGAGTTTATTGTGTGAGGCTACATCTGAGAGTGTGAAGTTGGGGATGCTGAAGTTGACCAGTGAAATTATGGAAAGGATTCGTGAAGGACAACAATCTGATTTGAAGTTGGTTGATCAGTTGACTTTGATTAACGAAGGCAACGAAGGTGAATTCCGAGTTGATGAGAATGGTGTGATGAGATTCTGAGATAGAGTGTGTATTCTTGATGTTCCGGAAATTAAGAAGAGTATTTTAGAAGAAGGATATCATAGTAGATTGAGTATCCATCCTGGTGCTACGAAGATATACCATGATTTACACAAATTGTTTTGGTGGCCAGGTATGAAGAAGGACATTGCGGAATTTGTGTATGCTTGTTTGACTTGCCAAAAGTCAAAGATTGAACATCAGAACTCGTTAGGTATGATACAGCCGTTGAATATTCCAGAATGGAATTGGGATAGCATTCTCATGGATTTTGTGACAGGTTTACCAAAGATTACTAAGGGAAATGATTCAATTTGGATGATTATGGATAAATTGACTAAGTCGGCCCATTTATTGTCGATGAAGATTAATCATTCTATGCAGAAGCTAGTTGAGATATATATTGAAGAGATTATGAAGCTGCATGGGATACTGTCAAGTATCGTATCGGATAGAGATATGTGATTTACGTCAATGTTTTGGAAGAGTTTATAAGATGATTTGGGTACTAAGTTGAGGATGAGCTCTGCTTATCATCCACAGACAGATGGTTAGACAGAGAGGACTATCAAATCTGTAGAGGATTTACTAAGAGCTTGTATGTTGGATCAAGGAGGATCTTGGGATAGTCATTTGTCGTTTATTAAGTTTACCTACAATAATAGTTATCATGCTAGTATTGGAATAGAACCCTATGAGGCATTGTATGGTAGAAGGTGTCGGACTCCATTGTGTTGGTATGAATCAGGAGAGAATGCAGTACTTGGACCTGAGATTGTGCATGAAACGACTGAGTAAAGATGATACAAGAAAGAATGAAGGCTTCTCAAAGTTGACAAAAGAGTTATCATGATAAGAGGAGGAAAGCTCTTGAGTTCCAAGAGGGGGACCATGTGTTCTTGAGAGTTACTCTAATGAAGGGTGTCGGAAGATCTTTGAAGTCTAGAAAGCTCACTTCGCATTTTGTTGGTTCGTATCAGATTTCACAAAGGATCGGAGTGGTAGCATATCAGATTGCGTTACCACCATCGCTTGTGAATTTGCATGATGTGTTCCATGTGTCGCAATTGAGGAAGTATGTGTGCGATCCATCGCATGTGATTCAGATGGATGACGTGCAGGTAAGAGATAATCTGACTTTTAAGGCATTACCATTGCAGATAGAAGGCCGATAAATGAAGCAGTTGTGAGGAAAAGAGATTGCCTTGGTAAAGGTATTGTGGGGTGGACTAGCAGGTGAAATTTGGACTTGGGAATGTGAAGATCAGAAGAAGGAGTCATACCCGACTCTATTTATTTCAGGTAACATTTTCAAGGACGAAAAATCCTAAAGTGAGGGAGAGTTGTAAGACCCCAATTTCATAATTTAATTAATTATTTAATTATTTATGAACATGTGGTATTTTGTGGTGTTGTGGTTAATTATTTTATTGAAATAGTGATATTAGAATAATTGAATATTATTTGAATATTATTATTAAAAATAAAATAAAAGAGTAGGAGGTCTTAGGGGTAACTTGGTCATTTGAGAAGGTTGTGAGAAGGGGGAATATGATTAGTTTTCTCATAAGTCGTGTTTTGTGAAGATTGAGAGGTTGCTCTGAAGAACAGGGAAGACTAAGGTTGGAATTGCTCAAGAAGTGATCGAAAAAACTCTCTTGACTAAGGTATGGGGAGTAATTCTTATTCAATATCTATAATGTATAGGTAGTCTTATGATAAAGGGGATTTTTGAGGGAAACCTTGGGGTTAGGAGTATTGTTGGTAGATTTTTGGTGAATTGATGTTTTTAGATGTTATAGTTAATGATTGTATGATGATAATAGGTATAAATAATGAATTATGTTGCTTTCTGTTGATTAATGATGGTTTTGATGCGTTTGGTCGCAGTTGGAATGTGTGGAAAATCGCAGGGTTTTCTGTTAAATTTCACCTTCTCGCTTAGCAAGCGAGTGAAACTTTGAAAGTCCTGTAACCAGAGAGTAGCACTCTAGCGAGACCGGGAACCTTTTGAAAAATGTTTTCTTGTTCCAAATGATTTGTAATGACTTGTTTTGTTGCCTTATGTTGCTGTGAATTTTTGTCATGCTATAATATGTTAAATGTGTGAGAATTGTGATGAAATGATGTTAAGATGATTATGATGTATTATGATGATATGCAGTATAGATGATATGAGTAGGCAAAGTAGTAGATGTATGAATGATGAATGTTGATGCAAGTGTTGATTATGATGATTGTGTTGATGTTGTTGCATTGTTGCATTCATGGCTTAAATAAGTTAGGGCTTCGGTCCGTTGGTAGCTTCAATCCCATCGTGTAGATTGAAGTGATATGTTGTTATCTTGTGCTCCCTTGTGGAGGGTTGATGGCCCAGTGTCCATCCATGATGATGATTTGGTACCACATGCATATTATGAAGATTGCATTTTATTCTTGGTGGCATAGCATGATTGCATTTGTTTTATGATGATGTGATTGATTTTGTTGTATAATGGTGAGACTTGATGTAATTGATGTATTGTTGCAAGTTGTCTTATAATTCCGTCTTTATATTATTTATATTGAATGTGAATTTACTCACCCTTCCTGCCTTTAGTGGTGGTTTATTATGTCATCCTGCAGATACTCAAGAATAGCTCGGTGTTTGGAAGTAGCTCGGAGTGTGTCCTTTTGTCATTTATAGAGTATAGGTGGTGTCTTGCTCTGTATCGTGTAACACTGGGAATGCTTAGATGTTTTTGTGTTTTTTTCTGTTTTAATACACGATGATGATGTTTTGGATTAACAATCGAATCCTTTTATTATGCTAATTAAGTTGTTGAATGATGATCCGCTTCCTTGAATTGATTTTTTGTTTTTAATTATGATGTATGTTGCAACCCGTGTTACGGCACATGACACAATGATAAGTTATTTTGATGTTTTGTTGAAATGTGATACCTTTTTATCTCGAAACTTTGATTTTTTTAAGTAATTTTGTATAATTATGTTGTGGGGTATAAAGGGTGTTACAGACATGACCTTGAATCTTTTCCAACCAAAAAATATACTTGCCACTTTGAAACAGAAGGAACCCGACAATATTTCAAATATTAGGCAAGTTTATAACATTCGGTGTCGTTATAACAAGGTCATTAGGGAAGATAGATCAGAGATGCAAAAACTGTTGAAATTGTTGGATGATAACAATTACGTGTCCCGGTACCGAACTTGCACTGATGGAGATATAGTGAGAGATATTTTTTGGACTCATCCGGAATCGATAAAGTTGTTCAACACGTTTTCGGTGGTGCTCATTCTTGGTTCTTCCATTATTTGAGATGGTTGGTGTTACCTCCACCGAGAAGACATATTTTGTTGGTTTAACTTTTTTAGAGTGCAAAAAAAAGGATAATTTTATTTGGGATTAGAGGAGTGTCGGCCACTTTTGAAAGATCAAGTTAAGAATGTATTGCTACGGACCGCGATACCGCATTGATGAACGTGACTGCAAAGGTATTCTCTTCTTCTTATGAATTACTTTGTAGGTATCACATAACAAAAAATGTGAGAAGTCGGGTTAAACCCACGGTATGGACAAAACAAGTGGAGACCAAAGATGGAAAATTTGTGAAATCTGGTGTGATTGTTGAACAAATTATGGATGCATGGAAACGTATTATAAATTATTCCATCTTATATGTCGATTCCATCATTAATTTCCGAAAAGTGTGTTAAAAATATTCGGCTTTGTTGAAATACGTTGAAAGCACCATTCTTGATCATATGAAGGAGAAGATAATGCCTGACACCTTAGAAACACAACTACCAATAGAGTTGAATCGACACATGCTACTTTGAAAAATTGGTTGGGCACTAGCAAGGGAGATTTGTGTCGAGATTGGGACTCGATGGATCTCATGATTAAAAATCAACATAATGAGATACAAACAAATTTTGGTCAGAGCGTAATGGTATTGGAACATCGATTTAAAGACAACATGTTTTATTCTCAGTTGGTAGGCAACATTTCTCAGGCGGGGTTGAATTATATCTTTCACGAAACAAGCGACATGAAACCACCTTCTCAACCGGTAAAGACAAAACGTGCTCCGAAGAAAATGAATTTTACGCCGAATGATAACTCGAATACCCGGTCTCCTTCATATTGTGAGCACGTAGACAAACGTTTTCCCGACTCACCGACTCCTACAAAAAGTGTCATGAAAGGAGTCTGCATAAGCAAACCACCTCCGACACTGATTCCACCAAAAATTCCATTCATCGATGAAATGTCGGTTTTTATGCACAAATACATCGACCGTATCGTCAATGTTGAGGGGAATGGTAATTGCGGCTACCGAGTCGTTTCGGCATTGCTTGGTAAAGTAGAGGATAGTCATGTGCTTATCCATCATCAACCTATCCAAGATTTGAAGACGAATAAAGAATCGTACACGCGGTTGTATGGAAAGAAAGAAAACTTTGATGTGGTCTATGAATCTCATGTTCTTTGTTTGAGCGGTCTGACACTAGTGTCGAAATGGATGGCCTTCCCTGAAATGGATCATCCAATTGCATGTGTATATGATAGGGTGTGCATTGATCTGACATGCTACAGATTTTCGGAAGCATTTTTTCCACTCCGCATCACACCATCCAAAAATCCAAATGAGCGCATCATATGCATTGGATGGCTTTCTAGATCAAATCATTTTGTTCAAATGTACTTTAAACTAGGATGTCTCATACCACCTACATCACCGGAATGGACGAGTCATTCAACCGTAAATGCGAAGACGTGGTCGGATCATTTTATGCAAATAATGCAAGAATTCGGGAGATTGAACAACATTGAAAAGGATTCAAATGTAGAAAAGTCCAAAGGGGTGTCACCAATAGATTTATCCGACGAGACTTGTTTTGATTCGTTTCGAATTCTTGTATAATCGAACGACTAATTATAAATTTTTGAAGTGCAAAATAGTCAATTTTTGTTCATATTTCATGTTTATGCACTTATGCATTTTATTTGTCTCTATTGATATGCTTATCTATTCTGTTCTGGTTTGAAAATGCAACAGGAAAATTTGTATGTGTGTGTGTATATATATATATATATACACATACACACACACAAAAGTTTCTAACGCTTCAATAAAAGTTCCGGAGATATATCTACGGAACCAAAAAATATGGGGTCGTTCTGTGAATATATCTCCGGAAGTAGTTGGTCAGACAATGGTTGGCCCATATTCATCTAGATTTTCTATAAATTTGGGACTTCAAGTATTATCTTTCACACAAACACAAATGTCTCTGGGGTGTGAAATCAAGATATGTTGGTATGTCGCAAGTGTCTCCCACACTGACGGCAAAACATCCGGGCAGACGTTCAAACTCACCGATCTCACCCCGCTCGACGATATCCTTGACGAAATTCACTATCTTCTACCTTACAATGACAGAAGAAAGGTGTGGAAGTTCGAATACCGTTCGCCTTCGGTTGACAACGAAGGGAACGCCGTGTTCGCCAAATTTCAGTTCAAGAATGGAGACGATGTCAAGGTGATGTGGCGAACATTTTTTGGTTCTGAAGATAAAATTCCGCTTGAATTGGATGCGACTGTAGAAAGAATGATTGATGACATTTTGAAGATGTGCAAGCGTCCACTAAATTATTGAAATGTAGTATTTAATTTTCTGTCGAAATCATCAATGTAATGTCGACTTTATCTTATGAATGTTAATTTTATGGTTACAATGTTCATTTGTTGGGATATTCTCTCTGATTTATTTCCGCAATTATGCATATGGTAAACTTTTGTAGATGCATTCGAAAAGCAAAAGGGTGTTTTTTTGAAGCACACATGATACCTAAGAATCTCAAGGAATGGGATAAGAAAATCTCAAAAAATAATGTGGTTATTTTTATAGCAATGCTATTTAGTACGAATGAATTTGTAAAAAAAATGTAAGAATGTACACATGTCACTATTTTATAGATTAATTTTAAATTGATTTTAAATTTAACTTTCTTTTTAATATAGATCATGGGATAGTGGTGATAATAAATGGTTGAGATTTATTCTTGCATTTTTTGTTTTCACCTTTTCTTATTATTAAGCATTTTCCTTATTTTTATCAATATGAAAATAATGAGATGTGATGTAAGGATGACAAGTTAAATTCTCCTAGAGAAGTATTAGCATGGCAATGGTCTAATGAAGAAAACAATTCTAATCAGCCATTAATAAACAATTTAATCTTCACATTATCCATACATAATAACCACAATCTTGCTACTCTGACCACTGTAAATATTAGTCATTTTCTATTATGACAATACATAAACATACGATATTAGGAACAAGTCACCGATGATATTTGTCTTTCCTAACAATGCTACTGATAAAAGAAAGTATATTATAAAAGAAAGCCTGGCAAAAGACTCTGGTTTTTGCATCTTTGCAATGAATAAAATTCTAAATAAAATAAAAATAACTTAATAATCATCCCCAGTTGAAATTAATTAGTAGAATTTTGCATTACAATAGTTTCATTACAAACATTTTCCTTTAAATTAATGTCTTCTCAAATTTGTGGTTTCCAATAGTTTTCAGTCACAAAATATACAGATGTAACAAACTAACAGAAGCCCTTCTCTCAACCACATTAGGAAGACAAAATCCCCTGCCCTGGTAAAGATAAATAAATAAATATATCACACTTTACACGAGGAGGACTAGAACAATCACCAATGAAATCATATTTCCGCAAGTAGCAGCATTTTGTAAAAGGCTCAAGTCCAAGTTAGATAGGCAGGCATCTAGGCAAGTGTTCTCTTCTAGACATGGAGTTGCATCTACAACTAGACTTGAGCAATCTCAAGAACTTCTTCAGGCTCGAATTCTGTTGCTGAGATTAATGAAGCAGACTGAATCTTTCCAGCATGATCAAGCCGCATCAAAATAACTCCCCTGACCAAAATTCCACAAACAAAATAGTCATTAAAGATGTAAGAGGAACTAGGTACATAAGCATATAACTATAATGACTCAAATCAAATAAGCACAAATATGAGACAAATCATATTTACCTTACAAATCCTTATTTAGCTATAATGGCTTAAATCAAATAAGCAAGAAATATGTGAATGGGGCACAATTCAAATTTACCTAGCAAATCGAGATTGAATCGAAATATCCCGAACTTTAATCCTGTTGACTGTACCACTTTGGCTAACAAGAACCACTTGTTCATCACTTTCACCATCCTCTGTGGAGACGATTTTTTATAATTAAATAATTTTAAAGTAAGCAGTAAATCAGTACTTTAAAGGTTCGGGTACAACAATGGCAAACCAGTGATAATTAAATATCTATAGCTAATTTTACATACAACATGAAGTAATTAATTAACATAAATATTCAGAAACTAAGACATCAAATAAATGTAAGATAATCATTTATGTTATGTAAGATGAATAAATAATAAAAGTAATTAATCATATATTTCTAGTTTAACCGGGTGTAGTCCAGTCCAATTTTTAAGACTCTACCATCTAGTCTAGTCCAGTCCAATTTTTAAAACAATGATCGGAACTACAATCAAATGAATAAATGTTAAACAAAGTTACAGTGAGAGAATACCTGCTAATGTGAATCCTACTACAAATACAGCAGCCAGACAGTCCTCAGCAGAAAACTGAAACACAGACCAGAAAGAGAACATATTATTGAATGAACAGTTTATTTTTGTCAAGAGTCATTGCTGTGAAAGGTGAAAAAATACCTTGTATCCAATCAGACCAACTCGATTCAAAGATGACATTTTAAAACGGCTTAAAGGAACCCGCTTTCCATAACCACTCTCAGAAATAAACAACAACCATGGGCCATTGTGACTCTTTCCACTGTGAGCATATAGTAAATAAATATGTTAAGGACAAATGTGATCAGTTATTCCCAACTAGCATTAAAATGACAATTAGTTGTGATTAAATCTATGAACTTCCTGTCTGTGCAATTGGAGTCATATCAAGAGCTAGAAGACAAAAAGATTTTATTATAATCCAACATATTTTGTGAAACAAAAATATCATGTACCAAAAACAGAAAAAATAACAAAAATGATAATACTGATGATGAAAACCAAACAAATAGATTATTACTTTTTTATTATATAAATAAGCATATGCATGCCAACTGGAATCTTCAAATCACAATACCAATTCATAACTATGGTTTATTTAATAATTTAAATATATTTAAACCTTCCGTTCCAAATATTTGGAGGTTTAAGTAGTAATAATAAAACTACAACATTACTGTGCAGTGCAAATGCAATTCTTGCTGACGGATCATCCAAAAAAATATGCCAATATTATTGAAATGAAGTTTTTTTCAGAAAATATACTAAACATATAAAGGAACTATATGAAAATTGTGTTAACTTAAAATGCTCCAATTATGGAAAACAGGCAATGATAAGAACATCTGAACATTGTTCCTAAACAATTAAGATCAAGGACTATTTTCTCAATCAGAGAATCCTGAACTCTGACACATAGAAAAGCATGCAAGATCTTATCATAATTACTTGCTCCCAGGAAGTTTTGACATGGTTTCCATGTTGTTCCACATGGATGCTGGTATGATGTCCACACTTGCCATCCTATCCCCTTTTTTGAGCTTCATTGCCTGTGCACCCCTCGTATTTCTTCCTTGCGTGCGAATCTGGGCTTAAATCAAGATAAAAAATGTAAGAACAAAATTTTACAACACATGGCAATAAACTGGAAACCAGACTCAACAAAGAAATACTAGTACTTCTAGCAGTTTACTTGGATAGTCTTGATAGAAATAAATGGGATTAGCTTGTTAGAGAGGTTTAAAAACACACTTCTACAACGTGGTTTCTGTTTTTGAAGTTATAGAGTTTAATCATTTAGAGAGAAAAAAGAATACTCAGAATAATAAAATAAAATAAAATAGATATGATGTTAGTAATATATTAGGTATTATTATTACATAATACAAAGCACTATTTTTTGTTTATACTAAATATATTAGGTATTATTACAAAACACAAAGCACTAGTTTCTCAATCCGCCCCCTAAAACACGGTGGGTTACCGGAAGCAAGCTTCAGGTAGTGTATTCTAAGGAAATACATATCAGTTGAATAAAAAACTACATTGTAGTCTACCCAATTTCAGGGTGGAAATGTCCTTATTTTAGTCATTGTTTTTAGCCCTAATAAAGATAAACTTACTATGAACTACACAATTTTGTATTCTCTATTTATGCTCTCCCTTTCTTTCCTCCAATTCTAAATTTCAAACACAAATTGTTCTAAGAGTTAACCCTATTTTCAGCCGAGACATTTAAAAGAAATTACACAGTACCAGTAGAAAATTCAATCCTTTTAGTTTCAATGAATATGGTGATTTAAGTCACTCATATTTCAAAGATTATCAAATATTGAATTTAAAATTCAAGTAAATTAGTAACATATCAATGGACTAGATATGATTCATTATCAAACTTTATGGTAAAATTTGAACGATATAAACAGCCCCTTCTTGAGGTAAGAGGTTTTAGTAGTTATTGCAGAAATAATAAAAGAATGCAACTTGCCTTACTACATAGACTCAATATGACCAGTCCATTGTGTGAAGCCATAGCCACAAAGTCATCATTTGTGCAACATCGGACCCATTTCAGCTCGTCACCGGGAACCTTTGAAGTTAAATGATATATATGAATATCCATAGACAAGGATTTTAACCACAAATCTAGTCACACGACAACAAAATGAAGATAGCAATGCAGACAGAATTTAAATAAGAGAACAAACCAATTGAGTTGCAATGATTCCAGTTGATCTGATTGATGAAAATGAATTCAAGGGTACTCTCTTGATATACCCTTGCACTGTAAGCATCAGCAAAAACTGATCTTCGGTGAATTCACTCACAGGAATTATGGATGTTATTCTTTCGCCGTCGGATAAAGATAAGATCTGTCCCAAAAGTAGCAAAAGAAAAAAAAATGTTACTTACGGCAACGTGTGTTATTTTCAAGTCTCTACTTATTAAACTGTTATTAAAAAGAGGCACAAATAAGTGTACAAATAAAAATGTTGTTATACAATAACTCCCTTAAATTGTATTATCTCGATGATCACGCTCTCTCTCAACCATTTTACGAGCCCATAGATTTACACTACACACCCAAACATATGTATTTGTCGCTCATTTTTCTCCATTATCTCACTTTCAGCCAAAACTTTATGTTGCTGTATGTAGTATTAGAGTATAGTAGGGTTAAGCCTAACTAAAGTATTGTAACTAACTGTGCTGAGTCAGCAGTTAGACTAGGCTTATAAACACTCTCACATGGAAGGATTGTAACTAACTTTGGATGAATAACAAATTCAGTTGGAACAATCCTATCTCTTTTCTCTCTTCACTCTTCTCTCTTCCCTCCTCTTCCTTTTCTTGCTTGAATACAGTTTCTAATATGGTATTTAGAGTTTGACTCAATCCATAACCATGGCTTGCGATGCAAATTGAATACGACGAAAAACACTCCACAAGAACTTTTGTTCAACTCATCCTTCAACTTGAAGAACATTTTCAAGACGTTTACGCAGCAAGCAACACTCAAACTCGATGAAAACGACTTTCGATCGTGGAAACAGTAGATTGAAGGCATTATTTGCACGCACACTCCATCGTTTTCTCGTCAATACAGACGTTCCTCCGCACTACCTAACGGACGAAGATCGCACCAATGATACAGAGAATCTTGTGTTTGTCACGTGGGAGCAGCAAGACTCTCTTCTCTTCATGTGGCTCCTCACGACGCTTGCGGATTCGGTGTTACCTCGTGTTCGTTGTGTTCATTCTCATCAGATTTGGGACAAGGTGCACATGTACATCTTCGCGCACACCAATACTAAGTCACGGCAATTGCGACCTGAGCTGAAGTCCATTTCGAAAGGTGACAAATCTATTACATCTTATCTTGCTCGCATTCTGAGCATTAATATACCTGAGTCTATATATAATCTGATTTCGCATCGTGATCAACTCGAGGCAATTCTTGATGGCTTACCTGGTGATTATATTGCCCTAGCCTTTATTATTCAGTATCGTCCAATTATCTGTCCTATTATTGAAGCTGAGTCTATGCTTCTTTCATATGAAGCAAAATTGGATAGATCAAAGAAAACAATTCTAACTGAACCTTTGTCAGTTAATGTTGCTCAAGTTATGCCTCCTGCATCTCACTCCTTATCTCAAGTGAATTCTGATTCCACTAATGCATCTCAGTTTGGTTCTATGCCTAATTTCACCAAGAATAGAGGTAGATTTTGTGGCTGTCGCACCTTCAAACATGGTAGAGGTGGTAGGTTTGGATGCAGGTTCAAAGTGCAGTGTCAAATCTGCTCTAAACAAGGTCATGATGCCAGTGTATGCTATCACAGACATTCCTCACTCGTGCCTTCTGTGTGGAACAATTATCAGCAAAGTCAGTAGCAAAGACCTAGCTGGAATCAGTGGATCAACAACTCCACCCTTTCTCTACAAACTTCTTGTCCCAACCAATGGCTTGCTCCTGCATCTTCTCTCCAGAATTCAGGTCCCAACCAATGGCTTGCTAATGCTCTAATGGGACCTCCACCTGGTTTTGCACCTAGACCTACACACACCCTCGAGCATACCTCACAGGCACTGGCACTGGTGCTGACAATCACATTTTGTTTGGTCAACTCAATCAGAGATGGTTCCCTGATTCAGGAGCAACTCACCATGTGACAAACAATGTTGACTACCTCTCAGAAAGTGTGACATTCCCCGGCACTGATCAAGTCCTGCTTGGCAATGGTCAAGGTTTACCAATCACATCTATTGGCTCTGCACATTTTACATCTCCTTACACCACACACACTCATCTCACACTCAAGAATTTACTTCTTGTCTCTGATATTACTAAGAATTTAATTTCTGTTAGTAAATTTGCAAAGGACAACAAAGTATACTTTGAGTTTCATGCTAACAAGTGCCTAGTCAAAACACAGGGCAACTCTGAAATTGTGCTCCAAGGCTCACTAAATAAGGATGGATTATACACTTTTGGATCACTTCAACCCATCACAAGTCCTGCATCAGCTAGTGACATCATAAGGGAATCTTCTCTTAATGCTCTACCTCTCTTAACACTCTTATACTCTATGGCATAACAGGCTTGGGCGTCCACATCATGAGCTCTTAAGCTACTCTAGATCTTTGCAATATTTCTTTATCTCAAAAATCTATGTTAGACTTTTGTAGTCCATGCTGTTTGGGAAAAATACATATGTGACCTAGTTCACCATTTCACACTGCATATAGTCATTGGAATTAATATTTGTTGATGATGTATGGGTACCTGCTCTTATGGTTTCTACTTGTGGATTTAAGTATTTGTCAACATGTGTGGATGCTTTTTCTAAATACACTTGGATATTTCCTCTCAAGCTTAAATCTGATGTTCAGCTCACTTTCACACACTTTCTCAGTGGTTGAAATTCAATTTTCTACTAAAGTTAAAGTTGTTCAAACTGATGGAGGGGAAGAATTTCAATCTCTCACCTCAGTATTTCTCACAAAGGGTATAGCACATAGGCTGACTTGCCCTCACACACACCACCAGAATGGATCAGTTGAAAGGATGCATAGGCATGTGGTTGAAACAGGCCGAACTTTTCTTGCTCAAGCAAATCTTCCTCTCAAATTTTGGGATCATGCTTGTTTAACAGCTACTCATTTGATCAACAGAAAGACAACCCCTCTGTTAAGCATGAAGTCTCCATACTAAATGCTATATGTTAGAATTAGAGTTTGGCCTATATATTGTCCAATGTGGGACTCTTAACACACTCCCTCACGTTCAGGATTGGACATCTGAAGCGTGGAAATAAATGATGGGTGACCCGATAGCGGAAACCATAGAAGGTGGCCCACCAGATCTTAAACCAGGCTCTGATACCATGTTATAATTATAGTTTGGTCTAACTCAACCCTACAAAACCGGTTGGTAAAGTAAGGATTTCCCCCACTTTAAAGACATGTTCAGGTCATATATTGTTCGATGTGGGACTCTTAACACTTTACAATATGGGGTGTCAGGTTAAAGGGTAGGGGTGGCAGGATAAATTCTCCACAACAGGTATTAGTATGGCATGGTCTAATGACGAAAACAATTCTAATCATTCGAATTTTTTTTTTTTTTTGCGAAGCTATGGACCCTTTGTATTATTTATATCAAAACGCCCTTTGAATTTTTGCCACTTCCACCATGCCTTTTCCAAGTCTGAGAGCTTGCAGAGGCTGAACTGAATGGCTTCTTGAACGTCTTTTCTTTCTACAATTCACATCTCATGTGCTTCTAAGGAACCTACGAGAACCTCCAACTTCATGGTGAACAAATAACTAGCCTCTTGAAATGCCACGATAACATGACCAAAATGAGAAGTCAAATTTCTCATCACCTTCTCGATGATCGTTCTATCTGTCATGGTTTCACCGCACCCTTTCCGTCTCTACCATATGCAATAATTCATATTGTCTACGCAGCGATTTTACAATTTTAACCTACTCATTTGATCAACAAAATGCCAACCCCTTTGTTAAGCATTAAGTCTTCATACTTCATGCTTTACAATAAAATTCTTGACTACAAGTTTATCAAGGCCTTTGGGTGTGCTTCCTACCCACACCTTAGACCTTATTCCTCTCACAAGTTCAATTTCCATTCTCAAGAGTGTATCTTTCTAGGCTACTCCTCCAATCACACAGGTTACAAGTGTCTTGATCCAACTGGAATAATCTACATTTCAAAGGATGTTTTGTTTAACAAAATTAGATTTCCATATCCCTCACTTTTTCAATCCTCCTCCGCAGCCTCTATTCCAAATTCAACCTTATATCCACCTTTTCCTATAACTCCCAACCTATTCAAACAACCATTCCTATTTCCCAAAATTCCAGGCCCTCAACTAGCACAAACTCTATTCTTCCTCAAAACTCTCCCCCAAACAGCCACTCAATTAGTATTCACTCACATTCTCCTCAAGCTTCACCGTCCAACACGCCCTCACATACACATACATCCTCACTTAATAGTCCTACAGCTACCCCCAACACTCCTTCCAATAACTCTTCAGCTTCTGCATCCACTGCTACAAACATTTCTAAATCTCAACAAACCACTTCCTCTAATTCCACTATCTCCACCAGTTACCCTTCTTACATCCCAATAATACTCATGCTATGACCACAAGAAGGAAGAGTGGTATAGTTCAACCAAGACTCCATCATACACTTCTACTCACTGGAGTAAAACCTACATCTACCAAGGTAGTTCTAAAAGATCCAAAGTGGCTGGAAGCTATAAATGTAGAATTCCAGGCCCTAGTAAACAATCATACATGGACTTTAACGTCTTTTTCCCCAAATAGGACTAATATTGGCTGCAAATGGGTATTTAGGATTAAACAAAATCCTGATGACACCATTAACAAGTACAAAGCCAGGTTGGTGGCAAAAGGGTTCCACTACAACATGGCTTTGATTTTAATGAGACTTTTCTCCCCTGTTGTCAAACCAGTGAATGTGAGGGTTGTTCTAACAATTGCCATGTCAAAAGGTTGGTATCCTTTAGGAGAAAGTCTGTATGGAACAAGTCTAAATGGAATAACCTTCTGGTTTTGACAACTCCGAACCTCACCAGGTATGCAAGCTGAATAAGGTCATTTATGGGCTTAAGCAGGCACATAGGGCCTCGTTTGAGAGGTTGATTCAAGGTCTTAAAGGGTTTGGCTTTACAGCAAGTAGATGTGATACATCTCTTTTTACTCTTGTCATCTCTACATACACCATCATCATGCTTGAATATGTACATGATAAAATTGTAGCTAGAATTTCACCTACGCATGTTCATCAACTCATTAACAAACTGAATCCACAGTTTGCTTGGAAACAACTTGTGAATCTAGAATACTTCCTGGAGATTGAAGCCTCACAACAGCAGAATGGATCACTTTTTCTATCTCAAACCAAGTACATCAGAGATCTTCTCACTAAAGCCAAACTAACTAATGCAAAGGGAACTATGATTTCAAGTCTAAAGCTCTCCAAACATGGGACTAACTTTCTAAGTGATCCTACTTCTTACAGGTCTATTGTTGGTGCTCTCCAATATGCTACTATTACTAGGCCAGAAATCAGCTATACTGTCAATAAGGCTTGTCAATTCTTAGCTCAGCCTCTACAAAGCCATTGGACTGCAGTTAAAAGGATTCCGAGGCATTTAAAAGGGTCACTTAATCATGGTCTTCTCCTGCAGCCTGCCTCAACTCAGTGTCCTCTTGCCATTAAAGCTTTTTTTGTGGGGGGCTGATCCTGATGACAGAAAGTCCACTTCAAAAACTTGCATTTTCCTAGGTCCTAATCTCATTTCATGGTGGTCCAAAAAGCAAACCTTGGTGGCCAGATCCAACGCTGAAGCTGAGTATAAGAACCTGGCAAACTCAGCTTCAGAGGTGTTGTGGATTCAGTCTTTACTAATTGAACTCAAGGTTCCCTTTTTTACCACTCCTGTGTTATTGTGATAACTTGAGCAGTGACTCTCTCCCATAATCCAGTCTTGCATGCCAATACCAAACACATGGAACTTGACATCTTTTTCTTAAAGGAAAAAGTTTTGAGCAAGAGTCTTATATAGTACACCATATTCCTTCCTTTGATCAATATGCTGACCTGCTCGCAAAACCACTCTCTCCACTTTGGTTTCTTCAGCTCAGAGACAAGTTGCAAGTGTTAGACAAGTCATCTCTTGCACAGAAATGAATTTGGTCTTGACGGTAAGCTATTAGAGTATAGTAGAGTTCGGCCTAACTTAAGTATTGTAACTAACTATGTTGAGTCAGCACAGTTAGACTAGAGCTTACAAACACTCACCTAGCAGGATCGTAACTAACTTTGGATGAATAACAAATTCAGTAAGAACAATCCTCTCTTCTCTCTTATTCCTTTTCTTGCTTGATTACAGTTTCTAATATGCAGACATTGTATACAAGTATGCCCCATTTTTCTGGTGTGTGCGGGTGTGTTGCTGTGTACAGAGAGAATAAGAAAAATACTTGAACAAGTGGTATGCCAGAAGCAGTCCGGCTACACTCTGGAATTTTGTAGGCCCGAGCTGAGTATACCGTTCCCTTATCACTGAAAATTGAATTCACAAGCCACATAATATTCAAATGAAATGTATCTAAATTTGCTACAAGGCAATGATTTCAAATACTAACAATAACATAATTAACCACAACCAAGAAAAGAAACAAAAACTAAGTATTCTAAATAATGACCATATAATGTCATTTCTTAGATAATGAATGACTGTTGACAAGCACAGCTAAACCATACAACAAATCCACCAATAAATTTAGTATCTGTTAGAGTATATCTCCAGAAAGAAGTCAGGACCAAAAAAAAAGAGTATCTCCAGAAAGAAGCTAAACCATAATGTCATTAAATATTTAGATTTTTTTTTATTTTTTTTATATATGTATCCTATAAACATAGAGTATCCCATATTTTTCAAGGAACGATGTATCTCCATAATGGTAAGATACATATTCAATACTGTATTTGTGCATCATATGAAAGTGCATATTTATATTTAAAAAATCTAGGTACTGCCCAAACCAAGATCGAAAATAAAGTTAAAAATATTTGTTACTTATAGTAAGATAAATGCTAGCAAAATAATCCGTGAGATTTGTTACAACAGTATTTAATATTGGGTGAAATCTAATGCTGATATCACTGATAGATATTGGTTAGGGTTAATAGTGGGATCCAAATATTTGGATTTAAGGATTCAAGATATGAACATGTTCAGGCTATTTAGAGCTTCTATAGGTACAAGTCTCTCGAACAAAAATAAATAACTAAGTCTCTTCATTTTTTCTGCATTGACCAATGGGTTAGCTCGAATTTCAATAGGCAGATACCAGTCCACTTTAGGAACACAATGAAAACATACCTGAAATAAAGGACATAATCATGTGCGCGACAAACTATGAAATCAGACATTGAATCATTCATTTTTAGTTTGCCTACTGATTTTCCAATTGTTCCACGATGTTGTAGGTTAAAAGTATCTGGCTTCATACGCTTCAAATAACCCTTTCCGCTAAGTGCCTGAGAGTAAAAGACACTGTCATGAACACAGCATCCATTTTGTGACCAATTGATAGAAGAAAAAAAGTGTAAAAGTAAGATTTATACTATAGTTGCCATGTACCAATAGCATTTCTTCATTTGGAATAACATCAATATCCTCAAGCTGACCATCATCCGTGTCCTCCAAAATTGAACGCCTCGGACTAGCAAACTTGTTTTTCAGATCAATTGCCTCTTGTTCGATAAGCTAAAAACATGAGAAAATCAACAAAATTGACAATCCCAGATAAATGGAAAAAATTTCAGCAATGCTAATTGCTTATATATTAAGTCATGTGTCACCCTTTAAAAAAAATTTGAAAGAGGGAGTATGGATTCATTAGATCTCCAGTCAACCTCCAACATTCACTCGACGGTTGATGAGAATTGTTTTAAGATAATTTTAAGGCCTGTTTTTTGATACCTTTTTTCATTTTTTGTTTACATTTTCAAATACAAAAATGTCGCCTTATTTTCCCTTTTAGATTTGGGAAATTGTGTTTAATAGAAAAACTATAAATGAATTACTTTTGTTTTCACTTTTCCCAATTCAAAACATTAAAAATAGGAAATAAAGTGAAAGCAATGTCACATTAATGGAGGATGGAGATTCGGTTAATATTCCAGTGCTGCAGTAACCTTCAACAATGTCCCACTGATTCCGTGTGTGAAATTGACCGGAACAACCAACTACGGTACCTGGGATGTTGCTGTCCAGTTGTGATTTTAAGGCTGATGAAGTTATGACCTCTTGACTAAACAAGGCAAAGATATTCTAAACAAATATCAAGTTTACAAGAAACGTGGTGTTTTCTATTTTATTTTGGGAGTGGGGTATTGATAGGAAACCCTGAATAGGAGGGTTTATAAACAAAGAACGGCAATAACAGGAAAACTAAGTACAGTTAGGTAGTCAAATTAGGTTAGAAATAAAACGAACTGGGGAAGGAGGGATAGTACGAGGATGCTTGAGAATTCTTGAATCTAATAGCCTGGAAGATTCTTTAAATTATTCAAGCTGTTATTCTGTATTTCTGACCAATCCTAACAATGCTCCACTGGAGCAGATTGGGAGTTAGGAATTTCTTAATTAAATTAATTGTTTATCTAATTTCTGATCCAGTGTTATGATCTATTATATTTAGCCTCTACTTGTGCACAATATCTCTTTGTTGATTATAGGAATAGTGTTAACAATTTGGCTGAAACTAATACAATTTCATAATTTTTTCATACCAGCAATTAGGTAATACCAGTATTGCACTGAACAAATAGACTTAATAAGCTAACTTCGTAATTAGACTGACCAGCCAAAACTTTACAAAGCTAATTCAGTGAGCTTTTAATGAGAAGAATACAGCGTCAAAATGATATATACCTCCAGAATATTTTTCCTGGTGGACAACAGTTCCTCTAACTTGGAAATTTGTTCGGTCAAAGACTTGTTTTCAGCCACAAAGTTGTCGCTCTGCACACAGCACAAAGCTTATAAGTTCAAATATGCTCCTAACACAGGTAAACTTAGAGAAATCTCAATAAAATAAAAACAACAATCATTGTAGTCTAGTGAAAGGTATGATTCTAGTGCACCTCACGAAGGGTCAGCCTTCTTAGGCTCATGTCCAAAAGAGCTTCAGCTTGTTTCTCAGAGAGATTGAACTCTGCATAGATATTCACATTCACATTAAACAGCTATAAGATAGAGAATTCCAAGTCAAGGTTACACGGATTTAATTTCAATAAAAAATCATTTTTCAAACGTCAGGGATGCAAAATAGAGTTTCCAACAGAAAAACTTCTAAAAAGTAGCCTCTACATATCATGTCTTAACTTTCATATTCCAAGAAGAAAATTTAGAACCAATGAAATTGCTAAACAAACTTAAAATTAGGAGCTCACCATTTCGTAGCCCGGCTGCAGCAATTGAGTTACTTGAAGCTTCACGTATTATGTGAATCACCGCATCCAGATTATTGAACCCAACAAGAATACCCTGAGTTTGTACATAACATTTACAGTCAAAATGCTCATTAAAAAAGTGCACCCTCACTAGTTAGTCTCACTCAATCCTTGTTAGAAATTTAATATAAAACCATTCATTCGTTGAGAAATCGGACTAGAATTCAATATTGCCGCCCACATGGAAAATAATAGCAATCCATATGTCGGCCTTTATAGCTTGGCACAGGCCATTTATTTGGATAAAAAATATGGTTCAATTAATCCCTTTACACCAGTTTGGCCAGTTCCCACAGATTTGGTGATCAATCAATTTTTTTGGTTAAAGGGACCAAACCAATTTCGGCCAGACTAGTTTTTCAGCCTTTCAACCAATGATTATACTTTGTAAAATGTGTCCGGGCTTTATACTCTATGTACATGGCAAATAGACAGTACAAACACAAGTAGATTCTCTGTTTCTTGTTACATACCTCAACAATATGTCTTCTCTGTTGTGCTTTTGATAACTGAAATCTTGCACGTCTCTCAACAACAGAGCATCTGAAGTCTAAGAATGCCTGAAGTAACATCAAAAATTAAGCCAGGAAAACAGAAAGTAGCACTCCAACTTAAAAAAACAAAGCCATCACCCAACACACAAACGACTAATACCAAATAGGGGGGAAAAAAGTCATTACAGGATACACACCAGTATAAAAAGTTAAAAATATTAGTGGCTCCTAGCAGAAAGAATGTGTTATTAGGGAAAGTGGAAACTGTATGTAGTTTAAATTTATAATTTTAGCTATATCACACGTTAAAATTAAATGTTTCTATAGCTTGTACAGGTAGAAAAAAACAAATATTCATATTACACTAACAAAAACTCAAAGAAGCTTATTGGCAAGAGAGAGAAACCTTTTAAATAAAAAAGTAGGTCAAAAGAGCAATTTGATTATGAAACTTGAACATGGAAAATGTTACTTAACACCAACTGTGAGCGCTCATTTTTAGAGATAGGATGAGCACACTGCAGTTACAGTTGGGACATCTAATGGTTAATTATTTGGTTGTTACTGGAAACTAACTAAATTGACTAACTAACACCTGAATAAACTAGGACAGAGAAGATTATTCTCTCACAGACCCAATGTAGTGGTGAGTCACTTAGAGAGATTTATTTTCCAAATAACCATAGATGACATGGGACAAACATTGAACTACTGAGGCCAGTAAGAACTAACCTGTAAAATTTCTTTCAATCCCATTTGTTTAGGTTGTCCGTTAAGAATGCTACAAAATTTCAGACGAAAAAGGTATGCTCCAATTAAGATGTAAAGCATTAATAAAGCATAAAGCATTATAATACAGATATAACATAATCAAGAAGTGAGAAACAATATGCTGACAAATTCAATAGAACCCATAGAGCCCAGATTAAGGACAAGAAGAAGCTATATGTATATGGTTTAGTATATATAAAAAAACCATGGAACCTTCCCTTTCATCGGAAGTGAAAAAAGAATCATCTATCAAATGGAATAAGATAGAGGTCTGGCTCTGGCCTATGCAATTCCAAAAAATCATAATCAATATGTTAGTCTAACAAAATTTTCCTTAAATATACCAAGTGCAGGTTCTATGCCGGTAAGAGAGCCATAAACCCCCAGGGGGTTCAGTGAGTGCAGAACTATAATCGTTCCAAAAGATATTTATTTGTTATAATGCAATTCCAAGATATGGAGAAAAGTAATAACAATCAATCACCAGAATGGCATTAATGATCAGAATCAGAGTATTTAAATTGGCTACTTTGAAGAAGAAGAAAAAAAAGGTGTAGACAACAAACTTACCCCACCATGTTGCAACTAAATGCAGACTGCAGAGAAGTTAAGCGATAAAGATTATTCAAAACAATCAATGGATCTGACCCCCGCTTCAGCTGCAAAGTGGGTGAAATTAATCGTCATGTAATACAACAGTTTCTTTTTTCCATTCCTTTTTGGTTTCTTGCATGTGTCATAGAACAAGAGAATATAGGAATTAGGACCAGAGCCTATTAATATATTTTACCTCAATGACTACACGCATTCCAGAGCGATCACTCTCATCCCTGATATCACTTATCCCATCTAAACTCTGCATAGAAAACAAAATTAAAAATAAATAAAAAAAGTGTAAAAGCAATAATTTTAGGTTAAAGCTGCCGGTTGAAATGATTGGCACCCTTCAAAAACCCAGAGAAGGCAGAAAACACCAACAATATTTGAAACACACAAAGTGCAAACCTCCTAAGAATAAAACATATGATATGAGACAAAAACCACAAGCAAAGTCCAAAGGTTCAAAACAAGTGTTAGAAGAGGAAAAACAAAAGAAAGTAAAATTAATATTTCATATATTTGTTGATTCCTTTCTTAACAGAAGAATATCTTCAGATTACAAAAGTTTATATGGACATTATCCTTCACTTAATAGGGGCTAAACCTGCACCTACTTCTAACTAACTCTGAGGCAGTTAAGACTTAAGACTAACGGTGCTGATGTGGCACTCTAACAAAACTAACTATTGCCATACGGCTAAATTACAAGCTGTCACTTTGCATATTAATAGTAAACCCTTAGATAACTATCTCAAATACTCACGCAGCAAGATACAAAGGCCAATGCAATTTCTCTACAATACCGAGCAGAAAATTGTATTGCTCTTGAGAAGGCTCTGCTAATATGTTTCCAACCAGAGCTTGGGGTTTATCTATAAGACTATAAGCTTCTGGGAGACAAGAGATCAGAAGTTTAGCTAAATTTCAAGAGGAGAGCCAACAAGAACCAACTAAACAGATAGAAACTGATAAAGAAAAAGAATAAAGGGCAGCACTCAATGAAGTGGCGAAGAATGTGGAAGCAAAATTAAAGGCATAAAATGGTCAAGAATCTGAGACATATTCATTCATGTATGGAGGTAGAGGTCGTGGAAACTAGCCTATACATGTAAGAACCTACAGAACCAAAGCCGTGCACCAGATGGGGTAACAAAGGTATGTACTATTGTGACGTAAAGTATAAGCACCAGCGATTGTGCGAGAGATGATGGCATGGATGAAACGATGAGGTTGCCAAAAATACAAGACCTGGTGACAAACTTGAAGACTTCCACCACCCAAACCATTGGACTCGGGCTTGGCCAATTTGTGGCCTAATGGGTCCTATTTCAGAAACGATGGGCCCTCATCCATCTATATCAGAGCCATCATGTTTCATGCAATGGGATCTTGGTGGAAATTTTAATATAAATAAAAATTCTTCTTTTTTCCACCTCAAGGACAGGGTCAATGTTAAGGGGAGTACTAAAAATTGAGAGGGTTGCAGAGGCTCAGTTTGTTAACAGAAAAATATATGGAAAGTTGATGAGAGTTTAGAGGAAGGTCCCAGATCACTCGACTATCCAAGGATAGTGAGTGATCTGCTACATTATATTCATTCAATAATAATTCAATTTTCTTCCAAGTGTGGTCAAGTTCATATCACAACCAAGTATTATATATTAATATTATCCAATAACTACCCCTACAAATAGTTGAAGAAGAGAGAAAGGGAGAAAAGGTAGAAAGACTATAGAAAAGTTGGGCTAGGAAATTAAAAAAGCTTCTACCAAATTAATATAGCACTCCCTCCGGGGGTTTTTTACAAGTCATTTTGGACTTTACACATGTATTAAGAAAAGTAATCGTTGTTGTATGGGAAAGAGAAATTATGAAGGATTTTACAATACTATCCTTCAATAATTGCATGGGAGAGATAAATTTAAATAATTGAAAAAAGAGATGATAATGGTATAATAGGAAAAATAACATTAATGATTCATTGGTATTGCAAAACAGCTTATTTTGGTACAAACTTTGTCACCAAGCGACTTATAAAAAAAAGGAGGGAGTAATAATTAGTATTGTCTCAAAAAACTTACATGGCACTCAGGTTTCAAAATGTTAGCTACTAAACACCTTATTTAAAAAGTGACCTCAAAGCAGTTAGATTATATATCTAGTTTTAGAAGGCATAATCATCTTTATCCCTCAGACAGGGCCTTATTTCACTTAAACAGAAGTCAGTTACATCTAGTTTTAGAAGGCATAATCATCTTTATCCCTCAGACAGGGCCTTATTTCACTTAAACAGAAGTCAGTTACATGCAACCAAGAAGACGTAGATTGACAATGACATTTACACCATTTGGATGAAAAAGAAGAAGAAAAAAAAGCTTTTTTAAACATATTAATACCTTGTTTTCCACAAGATCAGCAATCTTCTCAACCAAAGCTGATTTGTTTGTCTGGTATGGAATCTATTCCAATCATAAAACAGAATTTGTAAGGAACCTCCCAGAGACAATAAAACATGTATATCAAATCACAGAATCTGAAAGAATCTAGAGAACTACCTCTTTAATTATTATGGCACTCCGTTTTGACTTAGAATCAAGCAATTCAACATCAGTTTTTCCTCTGACAACAACACGTCCACGACCAGTACGGTAGGCTTCTAAGATCCTTAAGAAAAATAAGTATATATATCTATCATATCAGAAATCGAACAGTGCATAATTTTTGGGAAGGCACACAATTTGATACAGCATACACATGAAGGTTTGATATCAAACTAATGGATTAAAACAAGGTCATGTAGTTTTCAAGTGCCACAGACTTCTGTAACAGAAGATTCAGATTCTCTTCAAGGCTTGTTTTATTTTATTTAAAACCCTCATTTTCTATTATGTAATCACCATTCTTGATTGAAGAACAAAAGAGATGAAAATGCAAATAATGTATGATGCAACACATCAACTATCTATGCACCATCACCAAATCATTAGCCATGTTTATTGATTTGCAACCGACAAATAATCAGTTAGATTGCCACTACCAGCTAAAAGGAAAGGAATGCTATAGGCAACATATTTTAAGTTTATATTGACACAGTTAATGCAAATTTGTCAGCCAACATAAAAAACTAAAAACCTTTATGAAATATACATAGAAAAGGGATCTTTCCAAAAACTTGATAGACTCACCCAAGGTTTCCCATAATCAGTCCTCCTGTGGGAAAGTCGGGTCCTGGCATGTATTCAAGTAATTCTTGCAGCTACAACAGACCAGGAAAAATTATAAACTTAAAAGGAGAGGAGGGGAGAAATTAATAAGATTGAAAAGCCTACAAAATAGTAACTGAAAAATAATAACATACTATGCTTACATTTCTTAAGAACTATTTTACTTAGGAACTCTGAATTGGCATTTGCATTACAACAGTTAAGCAAATGAACAGTTACAAGACAATTCTTAATTTGACAACTGGCAAGTTTATTGTAGAATTGGCTGTTCTTAGTAAAGAAAATTTAGTTTGCTGTAACAGTGACTTTTTAGTTGTGTGACAAGACCAACACATTCTTCAATGCATTATGATTAATCCATTCTCAGAAAAGCTGACATATTTGATTCAAATTAATCGCTTTTTAAGAGTTTGTCAACCTTCTAAAAAAAACAATCATGGAGTGTGTTTCCGAGACCTTTCCAAAAAGTGTATTGCAAGTATTCCTTTGCAACATTAATGTTCAAAAAATCTGGAAGAGAAGAGGTCAAGGTCAAGACTCCATCCAACTGTACTTTGTCAGCTGTTCTGTGGTGCTGGCTGTACCTATCTTTTTAATGAATTTCCATTTTTATCAAAAAAGAAAGTGAGATTTGGCACTCACAGTAGCTTCTGGATTATGTATTATAGCACAGAGCACATCTACTACTTCCCCGAGATTATGAGGAGGGATATTAGTCGCCATGCCAACCTGGTGAATATAAAAATACAAAGCTCTATGTAAGAATATGCATATGTATGACTTATTGATGAACAAATATCAGTTATTCCAATATGCAAAAGGGGGCCCAAAATCACCGCAATCCCAGAAGAACCGTTCAACAATAAAGTTGGAAGACGAGCGGGTAGGACTGATGGCTCTTTTTGTGAGTCATCAAAATTTGGAACGAAATTAACCTGCAACGAGGAATGATTACACATATGAAGCACTCTATTGATGTCAAATTAAATCAGAAAATCCAAAAGGCAGAGAACGGCAGTGACTTACTGTATCTTGATCAAGATCTGCCAACAACATTGCTTCAGCCAATTCCTGCATATTTAGACCAAGAACTAATTAAATTCCTTCAAAATGTATGCCAATATGCAAATCTATTCAAAGAACATGAAAGACAATGACAGTAAATCCAAAATTATGGACATTTACTTTAAGGCTAATAAAACTTCATGACAATCCCCAAAAAACAGGTATTTGTACAAGAAAGATTCATACAATTCATTCACTCTATTTTCATATAAGCAACAAAAGCAGGAACTATGTAATAACAAATTCTATTAATCACTAAAATAAAAATGCACTTCCACCACCTGCAAAAATTATTAAAATTATAGTGACATTTTGGGTTTAATTAAAAACAGTTCTAAAGTCATGGTCTCTTTAACACTCCCTTCCAATAAGAAAAATTAAAAAAGAACAAGACTCTTTGAAGAAGAGAGTTCCAACTATAATCGTTTGTTAACAACAGATTTAGATAAGAAATATGCATATCTCTAAGCAACACAATACCAAACAATAGCCAAGTAAAACACAAGAACTGATCATTCATGTTTATGAAGACAAGGTTGTTTTTCCTAGAAGTTCCTTGTTAGGTTAATCCTCAAGACCCAATTTTAACAAATCTTTTTAGCACATCCTGCAATAGTTTCTCGAGAACAAATTCTTCAGAATTCAGATATGTAGCTAAATAAAGTACAAAAAACATAATTTCAAAAGCAGAATCCCTTCAATAACTGATGGATGTAAGTTACATGATCTTTCAATTTTGCTCTCAGAATTCTGAAAAGGAAACATATCCCATGAACATCAAATTTCAAGTTTGGCATCTTGAATGTTTATTTATAAAACTGCTCACAATTGGATAAAAAATAACACTTTGTTTACTGACATCAGAACTCTGACATGATTAAAAATTAGTGCACAACTTTCCCTACCAGTAATTAACAAACACAAATAACTATTGATTGGAGAGCCCTTTATATCAAACTTTTTGGTATAAAATTGAAGTTAAACTAATATAAAAGTAGACTTCATATTTAAAGAGTAAGGGGTTAAATACATACTTCCAATCTGCACTCTGTGTAACGCATGGCGGCAGGAGGGTCAGCATCAATTGACCCAAAATTTCCATGACCATTGACCAAAGGACTTCGTAATGAAAAATCCTGAAGAACATTGGAAAAATATAAATATAAAAACAGAATATAAAATGATACTAAAAGTCAAGGAGAGAATCAGCAAAAAGCATCACTACAAAAAAGTAAGTGCATATATTACATGCCAAAAGATACTAGGTGAAACAACAGGAAATAGCACTCTCAGTAAAGGGAGGGAAAGGATATTTCTTTAGTTCCAACTTCCAATCCCCCAGAACACATAAAACGTAGACGGACCAATAAACTGATGTAATGTCAAATTACCACATCCAAAAAAAAAAACTAACATCCATCCCACACTTCAGGTTAATAGCTAGAATATTTTGGCCAAAAGAAGAAACTGGGTGGTGGGAAAACAAGTAGTAAGCAGTGTTGTCACTTGGCAATAGCGCGCAATAAATTGATCGCCTTGTTTACACCAAGCCGGCGGCGGCTGGTGTCCTGCTCTCGAGTGACAGGTTGGACACCAGCAACTATAATATGTGGGCATATGACAGTGACATCGACTTTGGCTTAGAGGTCTAGATTATGAAGATTGTCTCATCCATGAAAGATGAATTTTTTCCTGTCACTGACTGTCCTTGATGGAGTAGCATTGATGTTCAACTTTGTATTGTCACCAAATCAACCATTTATCATTTGGAGAGGAAGTTGTTTAATGCTACGGGACTTGTGATAAGCAGGCAGACGAATCATTTGAGAGGACCAAATGCATTGAAAAAAATTGAAATTTTATTAAGGGTAAGAATTATCAGGGGAAATTATGATTGGCTTCATAAATTCAAATTATCCTCTATGAAGGGTAGTAGTTTGTCTCTCAAGTAAAATACTTATCTACCTTGGTAATTGGTATCTATAGTCTATCCATAGATGGAAATAGCAATACTATTGATTATTCCAAACTCATAAATAATTCCATAAGGCACCATAAGTTTACTTATAACCTAAAAATAATAAAAACCTTAGACAAATCGTGATAAGACACGTAATCTTAATAAATTTGCATATTAGTTATCTTATAAAAGATAAAATCCCTAAAAGTAAAGAAAGATATAATTTATAACCAATCTAAATAATAAAACTATTATCAAATCACAAAATTAAAAACAACCATGATCAATTATGGAATAATAGTTGTGCATAACTAACTAGAAAGTATGATAACAATTTAGAGAAGAAAACCAGTTAGAGTGTTTGGATTAGCTCATTTTAGGGATATAAATTACAATTTACAATGGCTCCTTTTATCAACTTTCTATGATACACGTGTTATATGACATTACAGATAAGAAACTACTGACCCAGCAATCCAGTATATCTTTAAGATGAAGAGAAAATAAAATAAAACAAAAAAAAGCAACAAATGTTGTTTTACCTGGGCCATCCGAACCATGGAATCATATACAGCAGAGTCACCGTGAGGGTGGAATTTTCCCAATACCTACAATAATAGGGTGGTATAGCAGCCTATATCAGCAGTACAGACAACAGTAGATAATACACTGTTCAAACTCCAAACATACGTCTAGATGCATTTATTGAGTGCTTCATTATTATTAACAAATATTTAAAATTTTGTTATTAACCTCTCCAACAACTCTTGCACATTTCTTGAATGGTTTTTTTGACGAAAGGCCGAGCTCGTGCATTGCAAATCTGCATTCAGAATATTAGCTTGTCTTGCAATAACATCTCAATGAGAACTATCAAATTTAAGCAAACTCCAAAAGTATGAAGCAGCATGAATTCCGATTTTCGAATATATGTTATGGATAATGGATCTACATCCAAATTAAGTACTTTTTACTACAATTCCTAAATTTCCCTCTACTTAAAAGTTTAATAGTATTCAAATAAGTGGTTAATGATAAATTTTGCTGTCTATTCATGTTTATGTTCCATCGATAAGTTGGAAAATTACAACCAAAATAAGTTAGTGGAGAATATGAATAGACATTTAAGAGTTCAAATTATATCCTCCTGGATTAATGCTGCTTAGCAAACTATAAGCGGTCAACTCAAATTGAAAATCTTCATATGAACTAAACATACAACAAAGAAAGTTTTCACAACATGTAACTAAAGTGTGCTTCAATAAGAGGTGTCATGACTAACATAATGACAACACTCATTAATTCAGTCCATTGAGACATAAATTTGAGTGAGTTTTTCATTACAATAACATATATCTGAGTTTTAAATATTTAGGACAGTTATTCAGCTCTGAGAGCACAATCGCTTAACATTTTTTCCCACAGCAAAATTAACTTCAAAAACAATTAGCTTCGCAATAAAAAAGTACCAACAGAATCCTTCTATGATAAAAATTTCTACAGTTCCTCAATCAGAAAATCACAATAATAAAAAACAATTAAGTTTGCAACAAATACTAACAGAATCCTTCTATGAACAGGCTTCAACCCATCCCGAACATCAGGCAAAGCACGACCAAGCAACACCGACATAGCATACGCCATGTAAGCTTCCGTCGCCTCTTTATGAAGTTCAGTCAACACAATCCTCCCCTCATTCCTCTTAACAACATCACTACCGTTACTATCCACCACCGCCAAACTTCCATTTCCGTCTTTCTCCGGTTCGTCACGGCGTCTAACAGAACTAGAAGCAGCCTTTATAGACGTGGAGGTACGACGCTGGGAAGAGGCGGAGAGGAATCGGATATCCGGCGTAGTGCGGCGGAGAAATGAGAGGCGAGTGGCGCGAGTGAAAGGGGAGAGTGTGAGGAGACGGAGTGCCGAAGAGAATGCCATTGAGGAGTTGTGGAGATTGAGAGAAGAGGGTTTCATAGGGTTGTTGATGGCATTGGAGATAATGTAGTGTGGATTTTGAGTTCGAAGTTTTTAGGGATTTTGTAGAGAGAGATTCTTAAACCCTTTTGGTGAGGTTCTCACTGGTGTTGTTGCGCGCCAAGGTGCGGATTTCGGGATTTTTGGATGTAGAAATATCTATAATGCGTACTACTAAAATCTATCTTCTTTGCTTTATTTTTACCCTATTTTTAAGGATTAAATAAGGTTTTTTTAATCTTAAACATAAGGATTTTTAATCTCCAAGTTTTTCTGTTATTGATTTTAGTCTTTCTTTTTTTTTAATTCAAGTTGCGTATTTGAAATAAGTTTTTTTATAAAATGTTATTAATAAAAATTTTAAATATCATTATTTTTTCTATAATATTATGAATGACTAAATTTTTAATTAAAATTTATGCATGTTTAAAGCTTTAATCTTTTAGATATTTTAATTAGGTATCGGTCAGAAAGTATAGGTGTTCATATCACATTTTCAAAGGATAAGGATGCTCATAGACCTTAGTAGGTATGTTATGTTGTATGGAGGACATGCAAACGAAAGATGGTCTTTGGAGGAGACAAGTGAATAAGCTAAGTTTGCTAATTTTCAAAAGAATGATCATTATTCCAACACCTACAATCCGGGATTGAAGGATCGTCTAAATTTTCAATGGAAAAAAAACCAAAATTCAAGTGGTGATTAAAGTATGCAACAAAACCAACAAGCTTTCATCTAAAGGAAACCTTCACAATTGGAGGAAACCCTGCAAAACTTCGTTAAGGTCACTTAAAGTAGCTTAGATCAGGTAAAAAACCATGTGACCATGAGTAGAAATCATGATGTGTCTATAAAAAATTTGGATGGTTAGTGATCTAGACAAATAGTTGCTTTACCGAGCTCGAGTGGAGGATTTACTTGTAATACGGCAGATAATCCTAAGAATGAGTCTTGCAAAGCTGTAGTAATTGGTTTTGAAGTGGTCACCAACAAGGGTGGAGACGAAATAGTTAAAGAGGTGTTAATGGAAAAAAAAAATGAGGCTTGAAAAAAATAGGAGTGGAATTCAGGGTGACCAAGAGAAAAGAGGATCCATCATTGAACAATTAATAGATAAAAAAAACCCTTTGAGAAGGATCAAGAATAAGATCTTTAATGATCTCATTGTTTGATTTATGGGCAACTTATAGTATTTCCTTTAGTTATTTACTGGAGTTTTTGGTGGATTGCAGATCCTAATTAAACTTATTATTCTCCCTCTCAAGGACACTCGTTAGATCACCATAAGTATTCACTGTTTATTCCTTGGTTTCTTCTAGTTACCTTTTTAGGGTGTCCCATTCTTCAGAGATATTCACAAAATTGAAGACCTCACACTTACCACACACCCTCAAATAATTGAGGATGCAAAGCCTGAGTAGGTGATAAAGTGATCTTGTGACCAACTCATAACAATCATAGCCATCCATTCAAGCTAGCTAGCTAAAGTCATTCTTTGAAATAATATTCTAGAAGTTTCCTAACCTTTATGATACTAATGGTTAAGATCGACGAGAGCTTTAAGAAGCCAAGTCCAATTGAAGTGACTGTTAAAGAAGAATGACGAAGATTATTGCCTCCTAAAATGAGACATTTTATTGTGGAACATGGATTATACTTTTTGACAACATGCCCTTCGGTCTTAGGTTGTCCATCCTTCCTCGTGTGCTTGAGATCACCTTGGACTTAGGCAGAGGCCCCTTGAGAGGTTTGGAGAATATCCTTCATTATTTCATCACCCCTTTACATGACATATTTGACACGAGGCTGGATAATAACCTTATAATGGGCGGGGGAAAGGGTGGAATAAGAAACTAGCAATCTTGACAGTGAAATAAGAAAGAAAAACTAGAAATCTTAACAGCGAAATAATAAATAAAAACACTGAGGCCATTTTTTACCAAAAATACTTTTCCTCTTTTCTTTACTACATGCCTTAAGAAGTAGACGAGTCTTAATGTATCTAGGTTTCTTCTTCTCTTATATCATATGAGTCGACGTCTATCTCACATTCAAAGTTATTCACTAAGATCACAAGCATCCTCTCCGTGGAACCTTATTTTGCATATGATATGATTTTAACAAGGACAACAAAATTTTTTGAACTGTTGATGACAAAAAATTATTAATAATGACTCCAATGTCACTTAACATATCAAACACAAGTTATTAAGCGGATAAAAATGCAAACATAAGTGTTAGGTTTTGATGGACCTGACTATCCAATGATGGAAACCAAATGGAATTTAAGCTCAAGCCTTATCTCACATAAACTCAAACAAATGTCTACAAAAGAAAAAATTTGACAAAGTCTTGAAGTGCAAGGAAGCCTTACCTTAGTCTGAGTGAATATTGTGTAAAGAAAAGGGCATTCTCGCAAAAGTAAATGGCTAAAACACAAACACATGCACTAAGACTCATTTTCAAACTGATTTTTCTTAAGAAAATATTTTCTAAAATGTCTTAAAGTTGGTTCAGATGAGTATTTAAGACCAATCAAAATTGTTGTGGGCAAAGTTTTTCCTTTTCTAATCTATTGGAGCACTTATATAATCAATTAGATCAACTAAAAATTTAAGCTCTAATCAATTACGACATCATCTTAATGATGTACAACAACTATAAATCGTTTCTATCCTTTTTGAATTGGTAATTGATTACCATAGGAGATTCTAATCGATTAACATTAGGTTTAAATCTATTAGACTGTCTTACAATGAATTAAAATCAATTTCCTTTTTGAGTTAACCTCTAGCATATAAATAGAGGTCCTTTCCCTTATTTCAAAACATCTAGAAGCGTGTTCTGACATCTCTCTCTCTCTCTCTCAATTTTTTTCTTTACTTTTTGTCACTAATATTTTAGTCGTAGTGCTTATTCGAGAAAGCCCTTTAGGTTAGAAGTTAAACCCTTAAAATCTTTTGGTTTGGCGATTGTGTGATCAAACACTTGTTTAGGTTCAAGCTCAGCCTATGATTAAAAGCCTAATTGATTCAAGATTACCCCGTGGTAAAATCTTATAGGTTCTTGGTTAGCATGTGGTAAAAATAAGGTTAGGTTAAAGATTAGCCCGTGACAAAAGTTTGGATAAGGTTCAAGATTAGTCCGATATTAAAATCTCTCAGGTTATTGGTTAGTCCGAGTGAAACCAATGCTTAAGGTTTGTGAGCTCAATTTCTGGTAAAAGCTTAAGAATTTTGTTTAAAAACTTGAAGACTATCTGCTCCAAGGTTCTTGTGGAAAGAATACTAACCACTTCAATTCACCTTTTGGAAGTGAAAACTCAAACTGCTAAATTATATAGTCTTGTTGTTTTGGTTGAAAGTCAACTATTTTCCTTGTATAAGGGAGTTCATGAGTATTACCTACTAAAAGCTCTAAAAGTTGATTGGATACTCTCAGATCAATTATTGGAGAGAGAAGTAAGTCCTTTTTGTTTTGACCAAACCTCTACAATTCTCGGTGTTCTTTCTTTCTCTAAACTTTTTACTTTAAGCATTTTACATTTTGCAAATTATTTTCCACTGCTTAATACTTAAATGTTTTCAAAATGTTTTTAAGCTTTGATTATAATCTGAAAACGTTTTTAAAACCAAGTTTCTTCTGAACCAAACATTTCACCTCCCATTTGTGTATGAAGTTACACGTCCAACACTCTTCAGACTCATCTTTAAATCAAATAAGTCGACTTGCTTAAAGATGTAAGTCCTATAACCACTAGCAAAGTGGCTCTGAGAGCACTAATTAGGGAATTTATATGTATAAACCTACCAATAAACAAGGGGTCTAGAGGCATCCCTAACACTTTCATCTTCCTCACTTATCAAAGAATTGAAGGAACTAGCGTAAGAGACAATGACTTTAGAGTTGTCATCACCCTTATCTAAAGTGCATTCCTTTTTCTCGTACTCATATTCATCCTACCAGGTTAGTCACAAATAACAAACTTTCTCAAAACATGGAACAAATGAAAAACAAGGTTGATGAATGACTCTTCTTGAAAAAACAAGATTGATGTTGAATGACTTTTCTTGGATTCACACCAATATTAAAAAGATTTCATATATGTCAATCAAACGAATGTAATGATGTGACAATCTCCAAATGGTTAAATACCTTAACCTCAAAGTTGTTGAAGGATAGAGTGACCCGTATCAGATTTAGTTAAAATCTCAAAAATGAAATAATTTTAATTTTTTAAATTTTTTTAATAATTTAGAATGTATTTAAAATTTCAAATAGTTTAAGAGCCTATTCATTAATAATTTTATTCTTTTATACAAACTTTATTTCACTCATTTAAAATTTTTAATTCACCACTAAACATAAAAAGAAACTCCATATGTTTCTGTTGATAAATAATCATATTTGATATCTAGCATGTTGAAATCCAGCTACCGCTAAACTCAATCTCATTGCTTTAACACTATCATTTTATATCAGCAATGGGTTACATGTACTCTTAAGGCACTTGTTAGTATTACTAAAGATAGAAAACCTTTTATTCTCTCTGCTACAATTTCATTGATTTATTTGTAAAACAATAATAAGTCAACCTGTTTGAGTTTTTATCATTCTTGCACAAAAATTGTTATCAACCGATCAAATAAATATGAACTATACACCAACCAAAAATTTGAACTACTCACAAATATTTTATGAGAAAGGTTATAAGTCATGAAATCACAACACCATAATAATGTTGAGGATTTGAATTCCTCTACTCAACTTGAAAAGCATCATACATTGATGCTTGCAAATACTCTACAACATTTAAGCTAGCAATGTGATATACGAAGCACGCACACCCCAAATACGACCACGACACTGACATGGTGATACTGACAATAATTTGAAAAAATGAATAAATTAGATGTAATCATAAGTGTTAGTGCAAGTGTCCTACCCCGACACGGATACGCCGTTTTTCAGAAGTGTCTGTGCGCTACATATTACGAATAACTTTCCGGGTCCTTATTACATGTCATTGGCAAGAGAATCACATCATTCTCCTTCTTTTGACATCGACTTTCTCTTCCTCGCGAGTAATCACTTCCTTTTCCTTAATGTTGTCTACATGAATAATCCCGCTTGATGCATCTTGAAGTTCTAGTGCTTTTTTTACAAACATATACAGTCTCCACACTGTGTAGGTACTCTATATATTATAATGATACCAAAATTAGTGAGTAGCTAAATAACATTTGCTAAACAAAATCAAAAGAAATTAACATGACAAACCTGAGAGTCAAGATCAAGGGTCACATCTTCCATATCAACTTGGAAATTTGGATTATTCTCGTTAACTATCTCTAATGCCTTGCGGAGGTTATCAGGAGTCAATTTAGTGATATTCGCTGCGAGTAATGGTTTCTCCAGAGATGACAGTTTCCTAAAGTATTATCAACAACCAAAAAATACATAATAAGCAACATATTTCCATAACATGACCAAAAGAAAATCAATTACAAATTTTCAGTTACGTGTTTAAAGGAGCAAAATAAAGGGCGGTAACTAGTTGCTATAAAACTCTAATCTAGATTTCTCGCAGTAAGAGAATCATACATTTGATGCAGTTATACAAATAGGACCATCAGATCAATCATCGGCTCATTTTCATAAATTAAGATTTAGGATTATAATACAAAGCCGAACTGTGGATCGTCTAATCTTGACTAGACAATTCAGATCAGCGACAACGTTGTGAGTTGCGATTTTGTGAACAGAAGAAATCTAAATTCATTAAACACTAACAGATGATATATACTATGTAGCACTATTTTACTGAAATTCGACTTAGACCACAAAAAAGAATATCTTGTCGGGTGACTCTTTCACAAACCTGCACTTTGCAATCATTTTCGATTTGAGATTCGTCAAAATCTTATCAGCGATAAACAACTGGAACAACAGAAATTGAATGTGCAAATTAGCCATCTGAAATACTTCTAAGTAACATACATCAGTTGATTTTAAAGTTTAAACACAACTCTGTAAAAGAAAATAATGAACCAACCTCCTGGCTTAATTTCATAGTCATGTTGGCATAAGTGGCTTCTTGAGCAAGCCTTTTGTTCAAATTCTCATCTGCTTCCTTTGATAGTTCACTCTCCTGAAATAATCAAACAAAGATAATGCAGTTACAGAAAGTTTCATTGATCTAAAAAAGGAAATTATGCAGGAAAAAACAAAATTACCAATTTAGTGACTTTAGGCAATAGATGCAACCATTTCTTCTCAAATTTGTCGAGCAAGGACTTGGCCATCACATGGATAATATGCTTTTCATCATTGTACTTCATTGCATTAGTAAAAATCAGCCTTACATCAGCATATATCTCCTTCACATTTTTATAACCAGAGCCATTTTTCACCTTCATTTTTTTTTCTATTGTGCTAAAATCCATAGGCTTTTCAATGATCTAGGGAAAGAAAAACAAACAAATTGTTTTGAAAGAAGAGTTAGCAGAGAGCTCTGAAAAAATAGATAAATAACAAGCTCGAGAGGGCCACCACTAGTATCAGAAACCTATGAATGACGGACACCGGAAACACGACACTCACACTAACACGTCAACACCGGTAATAATTTGAAAAAAAAACAAATTGTACGTAATCACACGTGTCAATGTAGGTTTACCGACATTGACACAAACACACATTTTTTGTGTCGGTGCTGCAGAGCCAAAAACACTTACCAAGCAAATATCTAAACCACTTTTCAAAAAGTGTATAAATTTTAAATGTCATTTATGCAATTAAGATAGTTATAGTATATAAGTCAATAGAAAAGTTTAAAAATGAAGAAACAATACCTCATAATAATCATACAGCCCAAGACCTGCAACATCTACAGGTTCCAAAAAGGGCCATGCCCATTTGTGTCGAGTTATCTGATAAAAAGAAAATGAAACATTATTGAGCTATTACATGAAACTCTATCACTGTTTCGTTCAAATTCCGCTCCGTGGCAATGTTATAGTGCCGCTATAGCTATATTTGCCAATAATTTGTAGTACTAAATAGTGTATGGTGCAAGAATCCACTATGCTAAAGCATAGATATTTGACATCACTTACCTCGGTTAACATTTTGGAAAAATGACGCATAATCTCGTCTTGCATTTCATCCAAAGCACGCTGCAGCGGCTTCTTAGATCCAGTATGAGGCTTCTCTCGGCGTTTGATTTTGCGATCATTGTTTTGAACATAAGTAGATTGGTAAAACTGTTCAGCCTCTGTTACTTGATTCTCAAGCTGCACTCAACACACAATACAAATAAATAATCCTCAAAATTCAATATTCAATCTGTCATAAACCTCTAAGGCCTTAAGAATCTAGAAATTCAGATAACTATCTAGGTTTTATTCTTGAGTAAAAAAAAATAGGGTTCATTCTTGATATGGTTACCAATTTCATCTAGGGTTTATTTCTATTTCAAAATTCAATCTGTCATTAACCTTTAAAACCTTTAGAATCAAACATAAATTTGTGAAATATCATCCTAAATATTAAATGTGATCATAAAAAGAAAGATGAACATAAAAAGAAAGAAAAAAAACCTGATTAATTTGGACGTGTAGTTGATTGAGAAAATATCCACAACATCTTAAATCTTCATTAGAAATACAGTCATTAGATGGAGGTTGATCAGAATAATCTACCATTGGTAATGCCTAATTTCAATCTATGAAATCGAAACAATGGTAGAATTTTACACTCTAGTCTAAAGTAACAATTAAAAACTCAATACTCTTAAGCCCTAAGTTTATGATAACTTGGCTAAGAAGTTATCAAACAGCTACAATTATGGTCAAAACTGTTATTAAGCATGTATTTCTCCTCTTTTTAACTTTTTGTTATTGAATTTCTCCTTTTCTTAATATTATTAAATAGTTAATTTAATAGATTTAATTGATTATTTATTTTTACAGAAAAATAATTAATTAAATTTATTAATTTAATATTTACGTAATTTATGTATCATTAATAATATAAATGTTAATTGATTAGTTGATATGCTATCTTCTATCAACATAAAAATTTTATATATACTAAATTATAATCCTATAAGTTTTTCATCAATTTTTTTTCCTTCAAAATTTTAATGTTAAAATTAGTATTTTAATTTCTAAAAATTTATCATTTATAATAATTTTAATTTAAAAGCAATAAATGCAAATCAAATATTGATTTTTAATTATGATATACTTTCCAATAACAATAATATATGAATATATTATAATAAAATGATGGAGAAGTTATTAAATAAATATTATATATACATATTTTAAATATTTAATAAATTTATAAATAATAATAATAATATATTTTCTTAATAATAATTGAAAACGTCAAGGTTATATTTTAAACCACCACACTGAGATTTTTCTTTAAAAAAATTATTTAGAAGATATTAGTCACTGATAATCAGTTAGATTTTATGATATTCTTACTTCCTTTGAGGCTGTCATTTTCTTCCTTTAAAGAAACTGAAAGGGACATCCGACTATATGCGAACTATCCATTGTTTTATTCTGCTTTTATGCATTCTAACGATTCAAAATTCACAATCCAAAATAAATGTGTACAAATATCTTATCTTTTATTCAATTTTTTTAGGAAAATGACGCTGAATAACAAAAGTCATTGTGATTTCTCTCATGTCGATTTCATTCTTTGTTTTCATCTTGATGTATATTACGTTTTTATTTAGATTTTAGATTTTGTATTTGAGATTTAAATTTGTGTCGTAGGCTTTAGATCTGGGTTTATATATTTGGAATTGGGAGAGGGAAAAAAATTGTGAGAGATTTGGGTATGATAATCCTGAATAACTTCAAATAATCGTGTTCGTACATTTTCCGAATAAAGTATTTCGACCCTATTCTTGCATGGGTTCACGAAATCTTTGTGAGGATAATTCTTGAAGAACAATTTGTTTCTGGCAAAAAGATAACTGTTCAGGAATGTAGAGAGAAAGTTTGGTTTTGTTCTGCCCCTTGGAATCCCAACGGGGCACTGCCACGCACCCCGTCAGGTTATACGTTGACTCGATGAACGTGCACTTCGCACTACCCTAACTCGTTTTCGTTTTCAAGCTTCAAGCTTTAACGCATAATTGCATCGCCTATAGTAAATCACATTACTATTAAAATACATTGATGATACTAAAATCACCAGAAATCACTCAAGGATGGAAAAGATACCGCTTTGATGATACTAAAATCACCAAAAATCACTCAAGGATGGAAAAGATACCAAACACAAGCGGGTGCAATTCTGAACCGTTTAGTTTATTTTCAACCAGACTATGTATTGTTTTAATATACATTACTTCATATTTCTTATATTAGCAAAATAATGTCGCCAATTTATAGAGTCATAAACATGTAATTTAATATTTCAATTATGCTAATAAAACAACTATTTTAATATTTTATAATCATTTGATGACTATTATAAGAATAAATTATTTAATATTTCATTATTATTATTATTTTTAGTGGCAGAAACTCAAAAGTCCACATTCTTTCTTCTTTTTCAATTTTTTATAAATTAGACTGTTATGATGGATGATTATGAAAAACACAAAATTTTCTTTATTAATGACCTATATTAATTTCATGGGCTTTGGTTACACAAAATTATTATTTTCAAATGTTAAAATATCTCTCTTTCTTCATTTCCTTTTTTTTTATGATTATTTAATACAACTGAGTTTATAATAATATTTATTTTTCTACTAAAATATACATTTTTGACGGGTCAAAATTATTTAATTTGTATATATTTTTTAAAATTTACTATATTATATTAATTTACTATTCTAAAAATTAAAAAATATGATATTATGTGACTCATACGAACACACAAGTCCCTTATTAATACTTTTTTTCACGGGTCACTATCATTGAAATATCTATTTTATTATAATCATCAATTGTCTCTATTTGAGACACAAAATTATTATTTTCAAATGTTAAAATATCTCTTTTTTCTTTTTCTTCATTTCACAAACTCTTTTTTTGTATGATTTTTTAATACAACTGAGTTCATAATAATATTTATTTTTTTACTAAAATATACATTTTTGACGGGTCAAAATTACTTAATTTGTATATATTTGTTAAAATTCACTATATTATATTTATTTACTATTCTAACAATTAAAAAATACGATATTATGTGACTCATACGAACGCACAAGTCTCTTATTAATACATTTTGTTCACGGGTCATTATCATCAAAATATCTATTTTATTATCAATTGTCTCTATTTGAGACACAAAATTATTATTTTCAAATGTTAAAATATCTCTTTTTTCTTTTTCTTCATTTCACAAACTCTTTTTTTGTTTTATTTTGTATGATTATTTAATACAACTGAGTTCATAATAATATTTATTTTTTCTACTAAAATATACATTTTTGACGGATTAAAATTACTTAATTTGTATATATTTTTTAAAATTCACTATATTATATTAATTTATTATTCTAACAATTAAAAAAAACATTACGTGTCCAGTATGAAACGCGGGTCTTTTACTTGTAATAATGGAAAGATATCAATAAAAAAAATATTTAATGAAAAAAAATATAGTTATCAAAATTATCTGCAAAATTCTATGAAATAATCAAGACTTATTCTGATAACTAAATAATCGAGATTTATTCTAAATAATTAATTAATTAATTAATTAATTGATATGCTATAATTAAATCTGTACAAAATTCTAGGAAATAATCAAGACTTATTCTGATATTTCAAATTTTTAAAAATATATTTTTCCAAAAAATATTCTTTGAAACCAAAATAATTTATATTATTGATTAGGCTAAACAAAGAATTTACGGGTATATTGATAAATAAAGAAGAAATAACTCATTTGATCTTGGATAAGAATCAGGCTCTCCGCTCTTGTGTTAGGTGCATGGTGAACTCCAGACCCTGAGTCAAATTGTTTTTTTTTTCTTAAATAAATTTAATATAGAATTAAATATGTTTCCGTCCCCGTAAATTAACGAGTTTTTAGTTTTCGTTCCTATATGTTAATGAGTTTTAGTTTTCGTCCATATTATTATTATTTTTTTGTTTTAATCCCTATATCTTCTTTTTTTATGATTGATCCCTAAAATTAAAATCCACAGTTTTCCTGTGAATTTAGTGAAAACAAAAAACACTCTAACTTAGAAGTAAGAAAACACTATTTAAGACTTAATTATATGATGGTGTAAAACAAATGCACACTTATAAAATAATGCATTACTTTTAATTTCGTTTTGAGAAAAAAAAATTATATTCATTGATAATATAAAGTGTTTTTATATTGTCAAATAATCATATATTCGAATAAATCATATTTAAATTTTAAAATACTATTACGATATGACATGGTTGAATGTTATAATTATATCGATTTATCTTTTATTCAAATTAATGTGTATAATTTCTTTATGTAATATAATTGTTATTTTCGTTACTTTACTGCTTATTTTCAAATATATGAGTTGGCATATATGTAAATTAAATTTGATATTAGACCAATTTAATAAATAGTTATTTATCTTATTTTTGTTTAAAATTAAGAATATTTTCGACCTTGCAGAGGAATCCGACAAGGGGATCCAATCTCAACCTAGCTGTTTGTGTTATGTATTGACAAGCTCTCATATTTTATTATTCATGTTGTTAACCAGGGTGAGTAGAAACCGATAAAAGCTTGCAGAGGAGGTTTGGTGGTGTCCCATTTGATGTTTGCAGATGACCTCCTCCTATTTGGAGAGGCAATGTTTCGGCAGATGCAATGTGTTATTAAAATCCTGGAGAAGTTTTGTAGCATGTTAGGGGAGCAGGTCAGCCATGACAAAACTATAATTTTCTTCTCTAAGAATGTCGGTAGACGTTGCAAGGAGCAGCTGGTGCGTAATTCATGCTTTATCGAAACAACCACACTTGGGGAGTACCTTGGTGTGCCGCTAACTGGTAAGACACCAAAACGACGTGATTTTTAGTATATTATAAATCAAACCTTAGCGAAACTCTCAATGTGGAAAGGTAAGCAGCTAGCCTTCGCGGTAAGAATAACCTTAGCAAAAAGTGTAATAGAAGATCTACCTATTTATCTTATGATGACGACGACAATCCCTAAGGCATGCATCAACGAGATTAACAAAATTCAACGGCGCTTCATATGGGGTGGTGAGGATGACAAGAGAAAATACCATGTTATTAGTTGGATCAAGATTACAATGGCTAAACATAAAGGTGGTTTGGGGTTGCGTGATCTCGACACTATGAATGAAGCATGCCTATCTAAGCTGGCCTGGAAATTACACATTGACAATGATGATATCTGGAAACAAGTTGTGTGGGGAAAGCATGGAAGAAGTAGAAATAATGAAGGTACATGCATTAAAAGTACTCATTCTAGTTTTTGGAAAGGAATGATGCATATTTGGCCCAAAGTTCGTCAGAACTGTACATGGGTTGTTGGTGACGGAAAGCAAATTGCGGCTTGGGATGACTGTTGGATCAGACCTAACGTGAGAATTGATGATTACGATATAGCAGTTCCATTATAACTTCATGAAGCTAAAGTTTGCGACTTAGTCAATGTGCATGGAGATTGGAATTGGGAAATTCTTGAAGCATGGCTGCCATCGAATATCATGGATAAAATTTGCAGTTTATTACCCCCTTTTGATTCTGCAGGCGCATACGAGATTGTGGTAGTAGGAGCTCAAAATGTTCAATTGAGTGTTGGGAAAATGTACAGTATCCTTGATGGGCGGAATGAGAGTATGGAAAATAGCTTGTGGAAATTCATTTGGAAGTTGCAAGTTAGCCAAAGAATTAGAACTTTCCTTTGGATTTTAATGCATAATGGTTTGTTAACCAATTTGAGGAAGAGTCGGTTTGGCAGTAGTAGTGCGATGTGTCTGTGGTGCCTTGATGTAGAAGAAGATGTTATTCATGTCCTCTGAGATTGTTCCCGCGTCATGGCAATGTGGATAACATCGGTTAATACTAACATGAGAACTATTTTTTTTGCAGGTGACTTAAAGAATTGGTTTACAATAATCCGTCCAATAACCTGGGTAGTCATGATATTAAAGAGTGGGAATATTTTTAGGCAACAACATGCTACAACATTTGGAGTTGGCACAATAAAGAGCTCCGTGAAGATACCTTCTCTAGACCTTCTAATATGGAGCATCATATTAAAAGGCTTGTCCAAGACTACAAGAAAGCTAGTGCTCCTATAGGAATTAATATAGATCATCATAAGGAGATAATTTAAATTAAGTGGCATCCCCTAACAACAGGAAGAGTAAAGCTTAATACAGACAGAGCTAACGACAATCATGAAAATGCAAGTTGTGGTGGAATTATTAGAGGTGGTGAAGGAGAATGGATTACATGTTTCTCTAAATACATAGTAAGATGTGATAGCTACACTTCCGAGCTTTAGGGAGTTTATGAAGGATTAAAAATCACTTCTGATATGGGGTTCACAAACATCGAAGTGAACACTGATGCACACCAAGTAGTCATGGATATCAAAACTAACAAAGCATCCAACACAATGAGTATAAATTTGACCTACAAGACCAGAGACTACATTGCCAAAAATAATGGGATCTCTATTACCCATGTTTACCATGAAGCTAATTAGTGTGCTGATGCATTAACTAGATTTGGTTTATCTTATCCACAACAGAGTAGTGTGTTCAGTTGTTGTTCTCCTTTTGTTTCAAAGTTGTTAGCAAGTGATTTAGATGGAGTTATCACACCACGGCTTGTGTCGGTGTGTTGCACCCCAAAATTTGCCCTCACAATACAAGATTTTGTGTGCTAAGAAGGTTCACAAGGTTCACAAGTTTCCCAATGTTTACAAGACCTTTCATGAGGTTCATGAAGTCTACAAGTCACTTTATGAAGGTTCACAAGGTTCACAAGTTTCCCAATGCTTTCAAGACCTTTCATGAGGTTCATGAAGTCTACAAGTTACTTTATGAAGGTTCACAAGGTTCACAAGATTCACAATGCTTACAAAACCTTTCATGAGGTTCATGAAGTCTACAAGTCACTTTATGAGGTTCACAAGGTTCACAATACCTCCCATGAGGTTCACAAGACATTTTATGATGGTTCACAAGGTTCACAATACCTCCCATGAGGTTCACAAGACATTTTATGATGGTTCACAAGGTTCACAAAATTCACAATTGGTCAGAAGAGTTGACAATTCCCTCAGACAATGCACCTCCTAAGCAGTGCATCCAAAACTAGGGTTTTGACTTTAATCAGGCTAAATGGACTTCCAAGACTTCAAGTGAGCTTCATAACATCTTATATGTGTGTAAGAACCCCCATGACAAGTTTCAAGACTTTTCTCAAAAGTTTGCTCAGTCAGATGATCAGATAAGTCAAAATCAGTCAATGCAGTTAAAAAGTCAAACTGAGGTCAACTGTGGTCAAACCAAAGTCAAACTTCATGATTTTTTGCCAACATCAAGTATATGAAGTAAAATTCATCATTTGATCAAGGGTTGATCATGATTCATCAAGGAGATTCCAGATCATCAATAATCAGGAGTTTCTAAATTAGGGTTTCCTTAGTAAAAGTCAACTGAACTTTGACCAGCCATAACTTTCACATACTTCATCACCAAGTCTCCACTCAAAGCTCATTTTGAAGGAAATTGAATTCTCTATAACTTTGTGTCTCACAAGCCAAGCCCAAAAATGCTTCATTTGGAAGGTATGAGCTAAGACATTATAGGTCCTTTTGAAAGTCAACAAAAAGTCAACAACTTCAAAAGGGCATAACTTGAGATTGGTAAATGATATGGACATGAAACCAGTGGGGTTGTTTATAGGACTCTTCAAGCTTTCCAAAATGTCCAAGAACACCCTCATAGCATTAAAATTGAAGGATATGTGCCCTTGCAAAGTTGGGAAATTTTGAGTTGGTTTATGATGAAAAAGGGGGTCTAAAACCAATTTCTTCCAAATGGGCTTGCCAAATGATGACCCAATCCATACATTGACTTCATGCACGACCCAAACCATTAAAAATCAGAATTTTTATTATTTTATTTTTATTTATTTTGATTTAATTCATTAAAAATCATTTTAAATAAAAATAAAATATGAAAATGTAATATTTGATGGAGATTGAGTTTCTAGAAGATCTTAAATGATGATTGGAATTGAAGAGGAATGAAATCACAAGATTGGTCCAAAAATAGTAAGCCTTCATACAAGAATATTGGATTTTTAAGGCATGATCAATTTGAATCTTTTCATATCAAAATTTCCACACAACCATTCAATGTTATGACCTAAATTCATTTACCTATAAGTACTAAACACAACTCAATCACCAAAAAAAATTTTCTGCCTCCCAAGAGTAAGTTTCATAAACCAAAAAACCTCTCAAAAACTCACATTCGGTTTCAATCTTCCAGGACATTTGAAGGTAATTTGAGAACACAGCCATGATCCTTGGACCTCATTGAGTGGAAACCAACACTTATTTGCATCCAAAACACTCCATAATGCATGAACCGAATCATCCATGTGCTTCATATATTTTTTTCCGAATCATCATATTTACTTATTGATAATGAATTTTAATGATATATTGATGTTTGTTATTGGCTATAGATGAAGTCTGGATAGTTTGGTGAAGAGTTATGGCCGAATCATGAGTATACCATGTTTAGGGTTTAAAGCTCTAAATTTGGGTTCTTCAATTTACACAATATAAATGAATTTGGTTGACATAATTGGATTGTACAGGTTGCAAGGAAGTTAAAGATGTTTTTAATTTGATAAAATTGTGTTGTTTGAATAGTGTTTGATGTTCGCAGGTTGTATTGGTAGGAATAATCGCAGGAAAAGTTGTAGATAAATTCGCAGGAAAACCTGCGAACCCAAGGTTGAAGATGAAGATCTTCGCGCGCTTCAGATTTTTGAATTTTGATTTGTATATTTATTGTGTTGTTTGTATATTATTTCATAGGATGATAAGTGGCCTGGTGGTTGGTACGCGCATGAAAGAAGCTAAGGACCCTGGTGGTATGGCATGGGTGTTGTCAAGCAAGGCATCCTGGGTTCAATTCCCAGCCAGGAAAGTTTCAATTTTTTTTTATGATTTCATTGTTTTGTTAATTATATTATAATCATGTAAATGTTTTCTAATTCTAAACTTAGTTTTTTATAATTATACATTTAAAATTAAAAACATGTATATAATAATAATTAGATTTATATTTTGTTGTATATAAAATTTAATTTATTTTTGCAAACTCTAATTTAATCATAATATCTTTTTTAAAACCCTAATGCAATTTTATAAATTATTAAATCCTAATTATTTTCAAAACCCTAAAATATTTTTCTAAAAAAAACCTAATTGTAATTCTTGTTTATATTTTAATTAGTGAATAAAATTTTATTATAATCTTTAAATTTGTAAATATAATTGTATGATCATATCTTCATTCATGTATCTATCTTATTAAATTTTGTAAATATAATCATAATTGATCCTATTTTTATAATATGTAAATATGACCTACATTGTTTATAATTTAAAATTTTGTACATAAAATCTAAAAATTAAAATGTTTAATTTTTTTTTTTATAATATGTAAATATTCTATAATTGTTTATAATCTAGTTATGTATGTAAATAATTTTTTTAATATATGTTTTAAAAAATAATTAAAACTTGTTAATTTAATATAATTTATTTTCATAATATGTTTATAATTAACTTAATTTTTATAGCATTTAAGACTTTATGATAATTAATTGTTTATATTTTCTTCGCAATCTTAAATAATAATTGTTCATAAAAATTTGATCTTGTAATTATTATGCTAATATTCTTATTTATTTTATCATTAATGCTATTTATTTTCATATTTATTATTATTATTACTAACCCCATTTATAGATATTGTGATTTATTATTATTATTATTATTACTAACCCCATTTATAGATATTGTGATTTATTATTATTATTATTACTAACCCCATTAAATTTGATATTATTTTTATTATTATTATTTTCACTAACCCAATTATAATTATTTATTTATTTTGCTATTTATTTAATTTGCTTTATTATTATTATTGTAATTGCTCCTGGATGTAATATTTTGTAATATTTAAATTATTTATTTTTATGTCATGGTTAGTAAAAATAGGGAGTGTAAACATGTATGTTATTTAAAATTAATTTAGATCACTTAATTCAAAAGATAAATATTTAAAATTGTACACTCACACACGTAAGTCGATCTTTGATCGCCATCTCACTTCCTTAGGGATACCTCTCATGTTGCCTAATCAAAAAGGTCAAGTAGGGTGTATAAAGCAAAAGTCCCTCAAAATAAAGTCATCTAGTCCCTTAACAATAAAAGATCAAGTCCCTTTTCGAATGTTGCCTTCGTAATGATCTTGTCCCTTTCGAATAAAGATGACAGTCCCTCCAAAAGTGCTTAATACACCCTACAGTTGCCTACATTAAACAGATGACCCTTACTTGTCCCACACATCCAAGGTAATGACTACCTATTCCTTAATAATAGGGATAGTCTTACCACTTAAAGGATAAAGAACAGAAAAGACTTAAACTTTAGGGTAGGTACCTCCTAGTTGCTTGCTCACTTCATTTCAAATTTTCAAACACTTAACAAATTTCAAACAAATTTTCAAACACAAGTTTTTACGCATCCGTACATGGATCATTATTAACTCATATGAAAATTTTCTATTCACACACTTCACATTTTCAAAAACAATTCAAAAGTGAGCTAAGTAACTAAGAGCCCATGGATAACCATGGATGTAAAGGGTGCTAACACCTTCCCTTTACATAACCTACCCCCCGGACCCAAAAATCTTTTAAAAGGTCTTTCCTGTTCTTTTATGCCTTTCCTTTGGATAAAATAAAAGTCGGTGGCGACTCTTGCTATCCGCAACATAACTAAAGTCAGTTCTCCCACCGTGTTACAGAACTGGCGACTCTGCTGGGGATTTAATATAAAAGAGGGGTACCCTTAGGAATTAGATCACTTTAAATTGTTTGCCTTGTTTGCTTTATATTATCTTGTTGGGGTGCTCTTATGTGTGAAAGGTCCTAACCCGGATCTAGTGTACCTTAGGTAAATGGCAATAGACCAAGGAAACTGTACGACGTATATCGATACGGTTGATCTGGTGGCCATAGTTAGTGCGACTTCTTGGTTGGTGCTTATGTTCCTTAAGTCAAGTTGAGGATAATATGAGGCTGCCATATGTTGTCAATGCACTAACTAACTTTTAGAACCCTAGTTAACTCATCTTGGCCTTTAGAAAGTAGTGAGGTAACCGGCTTTGGTACAGACTGAAGTTGGTTGACACTCGATACTACGCTCATTGAGATTCTAAACTTGGAGGGTTTTGGTTGGCAAGTAAGTTGCCTACTGAACAACCACCCTTGTGAAGGATCAATGATATTGAGATCCCTTAGAACCTGGTTACTTTCATAGGACAGGATGAACCAACTAACTTCAGGGGAGGGTACTTACCTTTGAACCTCATGCAAGCCTTTAAACCTAGGGCTATGGTGTGACTTGTTTGTGTGTGCCACATGTTTGTGATTGAGCATAACATCATGACATCATCATGCATCATAAGCATAGCATTTTCACTAACCATTTCAAGGACCAAAGGATTTATCTTTGTTCTTTTTTGCAGGTCATGGCTTCTGCTCGTAGAAACACCATCAGGATCAACTTTGTGGGCATACCTGCTAAGCTTAAAGAGTTGGTTTCTCAAGTGTATGATCACTCCCAGTTCATCAAGAGACATGGTCACCTATTGGATCTAGTCACTTTAGGGTTCAATGAAGACATGATGAGTGTTCTGTTTCAGTTCTTTGACCCTAAGCACCATTGTTTTACATTCCCCGACTATCAGCTGGTTCCAACCATGGAGGAGTTCTCTAAACTTCTGGGCATACCTGTTCTTGATCAAAGACCCTTCACAGGCCTGGAGAAGGAGCTTAAACCAGAGGTTATTGCTGCAGCTCTACATCTGAAGAAGTCTGACATTGTCCTGGAAACGAGAAGCGGAGTTAAGGGTATTCTTGCTAAGGTATTAATGGATAAAGCTCAAGTGTTCTTGAAGGCCATGAGCTATGATGCTTTTGAGGAGATCTTAGCCCTGTTGATTTATGGCTTAGTATTGTTCCCCAATCCAGATCAGTTCATAGACGTTCATGCCATCAACATATTCCTGAGTCACAATCCAGTACCTACCTTACTTGGAGACATCCTGCATTCTCTTCACACCCGTACTACAAGGGCAAGAGGAACTTTGATGTGCTGCATACCTTTGCTTTCTAGGTGGTTTATTTCTCACCTTCCTCGCTCAGTAATGAAGAATGAGCAAGGGTTCAGATGGTCCAAGAGGATCATGTCACTCTCGCATTCAGATATCCATTGGTGTTCCAGATCTATGGAGAATGTCACTATTATTGATCGTTGTGGGGAATTTCCTAATGTGCCACTTCTAGGCATAAGAGGAGGCATCACCTACAACCCCTCTCTAGCTTTACGACAGTTTGGTTACGCTCGGAGTGATGGTCCACATGACATGTTGATTCAGGGCAGTGTGTTTGATTACGACAACGATCTTCAAGGTTACCGTCAGAGATTCATACGAGCTTGGGGAAAAGTAAACAGGGTTGACAGCAAGACACTAGAGCCTAAGTACACTATTCCTATGGAGGCTTATCTCAGATGGGTGCGATCTCGTGCTCAGACTCTCATGATGCCATATCCTGCTATCCTGCCAGTTACCATGGAACCTGTTGCTGAAGGAGACACTGCTTATACCATCCTTCACCCAGACATGCCTACTGACATGGAAGACTTACAGAGATCCTAGATCCAGTTGAAGGAACAAAGGGATACTTTCGAGGCTCATTACAAATCAAGCCAAGAAATAATCCTGGAACTAACAAAGCAACTTCATGAGGAACGGAATCTCAACTCATACCTCAACACAAAGAGGAAATGTCCATGGGAGACTTAAAACCCCATCTTTTGTATGCCCAAGAGGCAAAACAAAGTTATTACTAATAAAAGTTTACCTTCGTGTTTGTTTAAGCAAATTTAAATCCTGCGGTCCTTGAAAACATTGCATACGCATTTACATTCCATATCATTGCATCACAGGTTTATAATTGTGCACAGGTTTCTCATCTTCTCGCTGTTTATTTGAAGCAATGGCTCTTGAACAAACAGTTAAGGATCTCCAGGCACAAAGTGCACAGTTCCAAGAGCTGATCCTGAACTTGTCCAAGGGACAGGATGAATTGAAGACACTGCTGGCTAAGAAGAAGAATCCTGAGGACAACAAGGATGATCAGCTGAAACAACTACAAGCTGAGATGACAGGAATGAGGACCCAGATGAATGACCAGGTGGCTCTTATTCAAAGTTTAGCTCAGGGGCAAGAAGAGCTAAGAACCTTTGTGCACAAACTTCAAAGTGATAGAGTCAGGGATCTAATTGTCAGTCAACCTCCGTTAAAACAAGCTGATTTGGTTGAAAGGAAGATGAGGATAAAAGAAGGTAAGAAACAGGTTGCCATTGATTGTTCTTCAGTTGAAGAAGAAAGACCTGATAAGGTTAATCCATCTCAACATAAGAAATATAGAAGGCAGTTTATCAAGTTCAGCACTCCAATGTCACAAGTTCTGCAATGCTTGTTGGAGATGAAACTAATTTCCTTGAAAAATTCTCCTCAAAATCCTAAAACTTCCTCTCCTCGCTATAATCCCAAGGCAAGGTGTGGGTATCACTCCAACTGTCCTGGACATGATACTAATAGTTGTTGGACATTGAAGAAAAAGATCCAAGACCTGATTGACGAAGGAATCCTAGAGGTTACTCCAGAAGGTCAAGTTGAATTCTACTATCACCCATCAAACACTGAAGCTGCAAGACAAGTTGCCCAGGGTAGCAAGAAAGGAAGCCTACCTATTCCTGTTGAGATATGGGGCACCTTGGGACATCCAAGTGGTAAATTTGATTTCATGGTGAAGTATATTGCTCCTCAAAGTTCACAGATTGCAATTGAGGACATTCAGCCAACTGGATGGGACAACATTTGAATTTTCATTTGTAATTTCTTTTATTTGTTTGAACACTTACTATTATGTTAAACTTTTGTTTTCATTAATGCATTGCATATGTTTGTCTTGAATTAATCCATTCGTTCCACTATATTTTGAATTATGCTTCTTATTTCTATCTTGTGATATTTAACTCCTGATAAAGCTATAAGCCTGTAGAGGGAGGATGACGAAAATAATACCATAATCTTATGCAGTATGCTTTTGAACAGACTATGCTGACGATGTACAGGCATTGTTTCAATTCCTAAACAGTGGAGATATAAGGAAGTTAATCCCTAGTCAACCCTTTTGAGCCTATGAAGTAGGAGTTTTTATTATCGCACAAATTAAAACCCTTATTCATAACCCGGGGCAGGGTAGTTACTCGGTTAACTCATATATGCCAAATATCTGTGTTGTACACAACTAATGATGGTTCTCTGTAATCATTAAACCTGACAGTCAATATCCAGCAAAAGAAAAACCCACTAAGTCAAAACCTATGAAAGAGACTTAGTAAAAAAAAAAAAATTTAAGACATCCTGCTGACTGTAACCTTGAAATAAACAGTTCAGGAAAAAAGAAGATATAACAAAGTCAAAATAAAAAAGAGGTCACTATGAATCTTCAACAAAGAAAGATGACTGAATGTTCAAATAAATTTTTGGTTTCTGAACCATCACAAATGTCAGTGTTACAATTCCAAACTCCTTTGAGCCTTAATGCATAAGTTAACTGAGCATAGGACTGAAGAACATCATGGAGATTGGGTTGGGTACAAATAAAATTTGAGCCTTTATCCTTTGTTTCTTAAACCGTGAACCAGGCCACGTTACAACCATTTAAAAGTCCTAACTGAAGCATGGTTAGTTTGAAAGCGTACTGTTACAAAAAGGTATCCTGACTCCTTTAGGGCTTATTATAAAACTTGAGTTAATATCACAGTTTTCACAAAAAATGTTTTTTCAAAAATAACTCTTTTTCGAAAAACTTCAAAACAGACATAAGCATTGCATTTTTGAATATATTTGTTTGCAGATACCTGAGTGTTTGACAAATGGAGAAACTTACAGGATGAATGTTTAATGAGCCAAAGTCCTTCCGATAAACAAAGTTGCTTCTTGGATCAAAGTCCATGTATACAAAGGGGCATAATTATTATCTCCCAATCAAGGGGGCAGGCCATGATACTGCCTAACTCATGTGGGGCAATCAGGTTCAGATTCAACCATGCTTAATAGCCGGGGGCAATTTTCCTCATACAGTTGGATTACTAAAGGTAACATTACAGAGTTCACAATGCCAGGGGCATATGCTTATGGAGCATTCTGCTTGTTTCTCTTGAGTAGAAGCTATTATGGAAATTAATTGTCTATGCCAGTAGCATCAGATGGTGTCAGTATCATGTCTTCATATCCAGCTATGAGGATTTCAGGGAAGGTATTCAGGAAAGTTAAAAATTTCAGGAGCTCCAAATCCAATTGGTTATACACTCTCGAAGTTGAAACGTTTCTGTTCTCAAGTTCAGCATTACTTTTCCCTCTGAATCCAGATTTACTTTTACCCTATTTTACATAAGCGAAACGTCCATTAGTTGGGTTTGAATGCATGTGTGCTTAATATGATTGATGTTTACCAGAAATGCATAAAAATGCAGTAATAGTATTTACTAAGGACGAACGAGGGAAGGATTTCAACGAAGCTTCACTGGTTCATCTTTACAAAACAGCTACAAACCCTCAGTAGGACAAATCCATCTTCATAAGGTCACATCTCCCCTGGAATTTATATCCATCTCTTTTATCCTCATACGGATATACGGGAATTTACTTTCCAATAAGAGTACGACGAACGAAGACGGGAGGTTGTATCTACCCTACTATCAAACGAAGACAAAGGTTATGTATACTTTACTATCCCTAGCAGACGGGAGGTTATCTATACCTTGCTATCCCCAGCATACGGGAGGTTATGTATAATATATTATCAAACAAGATGGGAATAAGTTCCTCATATCCTTCAACAACGAATCGAGATTTATTTTCCCTGGCCAGCAGTTGTTATACGAAGATATCCAGACGCTTCCGGCAGTATCATATCATACATACATCATTTACATCATACCATAATATACATATCCATAGATACACAATACATTTACTTAGGTGCATCATACTATACATGCATACATATAACATAAACTAACATTCTCCTTGCAAGATAGTTACATGCAGATAAAACAGCATCAACAATTTACAACAGGTCAGAAATGATCCCTACACTACTCAAGATGTCCTCGAATAGCAGGCAAACGGTCCGTAAAAAGATCCATTCCCTGGTTCAAGACATCTTTCAGAAGAACAAATCCTGACGTTCTTTTGACCCTTAAGAGCAAATCCTGACGCTCTTTTGGCCTCTGGTTCAAGACATTTCACTCAGAAGAACAAATCCTGACGTTCTTTTGACCCTTAAGAGCAAATCCTGACGCTCTTTTGGCCCCTTGTTCAAGACTCTTTCAGAAGAACAAATCCTGACGTTCTTTTGACCCTTAAGAGCAAATCCTGACGCTCTTTTGGCCCCTTGTTCAAGACTTTTTCAGAAGAACAAATCCTGACGTTCTTTTGACCCTTAAGAGAGCAAATCCTGACGCTCTTTTGGCCCCTTGTTCAAGACTTTTTCAGAAGAACAAATCCTGACGTTCTTTTGACCCTTAAGAGCAAATCCTGACGCTCTTTTGGCCCCTTGTCCAAGACTTTTTCAGAAGAACAAATCCTGACGTTCTTTTGACCCTTAAGAGCAAATCCTGACGCTCTTTTGACCCCTTGTTCAAGACTTTTTCAGAAGAACAAATCCTGACGTTCTTTTGACTCTTAAGAACAAATCCTGACGTTCTTTTGACCCTTAAGAGCAAATCCTGACGCTCTTTTGGCCCCTTGTTCAAGATTTTTTCAGAAGAACAAATCCTGACGTTCTTTTGACCCTTAAGAGCAAATCCTGACGCTCTTTTGGCCCCTTGTTCAAGACTTTTTCAGAAGAACAAATCCTGACGTTCTTTTGACCCTTAAGAGAGCAAATCCTGACGCTCTTTTGGCCCCTTGTTCAAGACTTTTTCAGAAGAACAAATCCTGACGTTCTTTTGACCCTTAAGAGCAAATCCTGACGCTCTTTTGGCCCCTTGTTCAAGACTTTTTCAGAAGAACAAATCCTGACGTTCTTTTGACCCTTAAGAACAAATCCTGACGTTCTTTTGGCCCCTTGAATAGCAGGAAAACGGTCTGTAAAAAGATCCATTCACTGGTTCAATATATTTTTCAGAAATACTAATCATGACGTTCTTTTGACCCTTAAGAGCAAATCCTGACGCTCTTTTGGCCCCTTGTCCAAGACTTTTTCAGAAGAACAAATCCTGACGTTCTTTTGACCCTTAAGAGCAAATCCTGACGCTCTTTTGACCCCTTGTTCAAGACTTTTTCAGAAGAACAAATCCTGACGTTCTTTTGACTCTTAAGAACAAATCCTGACGTTCTTTTGACCTTGGAGAGTAGGCAAACGGTCTGTATAAAGGTCCGCTCCCTAGTCCAAGATATTTCCAGAAGAGATAATCGCCACGAAGATTTATTTCTACTGGTCCATTCAACAAGTCAAATCATGTTGCATAAATGATTCAGAGACGGCCTATACAAAGACCTAGTACTGAGATCCAGTATCAACACAAAGCTATCATCATATCCAGTTCTTTAGATGGCATCTCTAAGCCCATCTCCAGTTCTTCCAAGTGGCATCTTTAAGCCCACTCAAGTATATTCAACTAGCCATCTGTATTACTCTACGCACTGGTGAGTGCAAATTTTTGGGCTTTTGTGTTCAATCCCCTTCAACCTTCCAGGTCACGACTGGCAAATATACCAATCTAACCCCTCAGGTTTCAGAAAATTGAACAGGGGCAGCTGTTGCACCCCAAAATTTGCCCTCACAATACAAGATTTTGTGTGCTAAGAAGGTTCACAAGGTTCGCAAGTTTCCCAATGTTTACAAGACCTTTCATGAGGTTTATGAAGTCTACAAGTCACTTTATGAAGGTTCACAAGGTTCACAAGTTTCCCAATGCTTTCAAGACCTTTCATGAGGTTCATGAAGTCTACAAGTTACTTTATGAAGGTTCACAAGGTTCACAAGATTCACAATGCTTACAAAACCTTTCATGAGGTTCATGAAGTCTACAAGTCACTTTATGAGGTTCACAAGGTTCACAATACCTCCCATGAGGTTCACAAGACATTTTATGATGGTTCACAAGGTTCACAATACCTCCCATGAGGTTCACAAGACATTTTATGATGGTTCACAAGGTTCACAAAATTCACAATTGGTCAGAAGAGTTGACAATTCCCTCAGACAATGCACCTCCTAAGCAGTGCATCCAAAACTAGGGTTTTGACTTTAATCAGGCTAAATGGACTTCCAAGACTTCAAGTGAGCTTCATAACATCTTATATGTGTTTAAGAACCCCCATGACAAGTTTCAAGACTTTTCTCAAAAGTTTGCTCAGTCAGATGATCAGATAAGTCAAAATCAGTCAATGCAGTTAAAAAGTCAAACTGAGGTCAACTGTGGTCAAACCAAAGTCAAACTTCATGATTTTTTGCCAACATCAAGTATATGAAGTAAAATTCATCATTTTATCAAGGGTTGATCATGATTCATCAAGGAGATTCCAGATCATCAATAATCAGGAGTTTCTAAATTAGGGTTTCCTTAGTAAAAGTCAACTGAACTTTGACCAGCCATAACTTTCACATACTTCATCACCAAGTCTCCACTCAAAGCTCATTTTGAAGGAAATTGAATTCTCTACAACTTTTTGTCTCACAAGCCAAGCCCAAAAATGCTTCATTTGGAAGGTATGAGCTAAGACATTATAGGTCCTTTTGAAAGTCAACAAAAAGTCAACAACTTCAAAAGGGCATAACTTGAGATTGGTAAATGATATGGACATGAAACCAGTGGGGTTGTTTATAGGACTCTTCAAGCTTTCCAAAATGTCCAAGAACACCCTCATAGCATTAAAATTGAAGGATATGTGCCCTTGCAAAGTTGGGAAATTTTGAGTTGGTTTATGATGAAAAAGGGGGTCTAAAACCAATTTCTTCCAAATGGGCTTGCCAAATGATGACCCAATCCATACATTGACTTCATGCACGACCCAAACCATTAAAAATCAGAATTTTTATTATTTTATTTTTATTTATTTTGATTTAATTCATTAAAAATCATTTTAAATAAAAATAAAATATGAAAATGTAATATTTGATGGAGATTGAGTTTCTAGAAGATCTTAAATGATGATTGGAATTGAAGAGGAATGAAATCACAAGATTGGTCCAAAAATAGTAAGCCTTCATACAAGAATATTGGATTTTTAAGGCATGATCAATTTGAATCTTTTCATATCAAAATTTCCACACAACCATTCAATGTTATGACCTAAATTCATTTACCTATAAGTACTAAACACAACTCAATCACCAAAAAAAAATTTTCTGCCTCCCAAGAGTAAGTTTCATAAACCAAAAAACCTCTCAAAAACTCACATTCGGTTTCAATCTTCCAGGACATTTGAAGGTAATTTGAGAACACAGCCATGATCCTTGGACCTCATTGAGTGGAAACCAACACTTATTTGCATCCAAAACACTCCATAATGCATGAACCGAATCATCCATGTGCTTCATATATTTTTTTTCGAATCATCATATTTACTTATTGATAATGAATTTTAATGATATATTGATGTTTGTTATTGGCTATAGATGAAGTCTGGATAGTTTGGTGAAGAGTTATGGCCGAATCATGAGTATACCATGTTTAGGGTTTAAAGCTCTAAATTTGGGTTCTTCAATTTACACAATATAAATGAATTTGGTTGACATAATTGGATTGTACAGGTTGCAAGGAAGTTAAAGATGTTTTTAATTTGATAAAATTGTGCTGTTTGAATAGTGTTTGATGTTCGCAGGTTGTATTGGTAGGAATAATCGCAGGAAAAGTTGTAGATAAATTCGCAGGAAAACCTGCGAACCCAAGGTTGAAGATGAAGATCTTCGCGCGCTTCAGATTTTTGAATTTTGATTTGTATATTTATTGTGTTGTTTGTATATTATTTCATAGGATGATAAGTGGCCTGGTGGTTGGTACGCGCATGAAAGAAGCTAAGGACCCTGGTGGTATGGCATGGGTGTTGTCAAGCAAGGCATCCTGGGTTCAATTCCCAGCCAGGAAAGTTTCAATTTTTTTTATGATTTCATTGTTTTGTTAATTATATTATAATCATGTAAATGTTTTCTAATTCTAAACTTAGTTTTTTATAATTATACATTTAAAATTAAAAACATGTATATAATAATAATTAGATTTATATTTTGTTGTATATAAAATTTAATTTATTTTTGCAAACTCTAATTTAATCATAATATCTTTTTTAAAACCCTAATGCAATTTTATAAATTATTAAATCCTAATTATTTTCAAAACCCTAAAATATTTTTCTAAAAAAAACCTAATTGTAATTCTTGTTTATATTTTAATTAGTGAATAAAATTTTATTATAATCTTTAAATTTGTAAATATAATTGTATGATCATATCTTCATTCATGTATCTATCTTATTAAATTTTGTAAATATAATCATAATTGATCCTATTTTTATAATATGTAAATATGACCTACATTGTTTATAATTTAAAATTTTGTACATAAAATCTAAAAATTAAAATGTTTAATTTTTTTTTTATAATATGTAAATATTTTATAATTGTTTATAATCTAGTTATGTATGTAAATAATTTTTTTAATATATGTTTTAAAAAATAATTAAAACTTGTTAATTTAATATAATTTATTTTCATAATATGTTTATAATTAACTTAATTTTTATAGCATTTAAGACTTTATGATAATTAATTGTTTATATTTTCTTCGCAATCTTAAATAATAATTGTTCATAAAAATTTGATCTTGTAATTATTATGCTAATATTCTTATTTATTTTATCATTAATGCTATTTATTTTCATATTTATTATTATTATTACTAACCCCATTTATAGATATTGTGATTTATTATTATTATTATTATTATTACTAACCCCATTTATAGATATTGTGATTTATTATTATTATTATTACTAACCCCATTAAATTTGATATTATTTTTATTATTATTATTTTCACTAACCCAATTATAATTATTTATTTATTTTGCTATTTATTTAATTTGCTTTATTATTATTATTGTAATTGCTCCTGGATGTAATATTTTGTAATATTTAAATTATTTATTTTTATGTCATGGTTAGTAAAAATAGGGAGTGTAAACATGTATGTTATTTAAAATTAATTTAGATCACTTAATTCAAAAGATAAATATTTAAAATTGTACACTCACACACGTAAGTCGATCTTTGATCGCCATCTCACTTCCTTAGGGATACCTCTCATGTTGCCTAATCAAAAAGGTCAAGTAGGGTGTATAAAGCAAAAGTCCCTCAAAATAAAGTCATCTAGTCCCTTAACAATAAAAGATCAAGTCCCTTTTCGAATGTTGCCTTCGTAATGATCTTGTCCCTTTCGAATAAAGATGACAGTCCCTCCAAAAGTGCTTAATACACCCTACAGTTGCCTACATTAAACAGATGACCCTTACTTGTCCCACACATCCAAGGTAATGACTACCTATTCCTTAATAATAGGGATAGTCTTACCACTTAAAGGATAAAGAACAGAAAAGACTTAAACTTTAGGGTAGGTACCTCCTAGTTGCTTGCTCACTTCATTTCAAATTTTCAAACACTTAACAAATTTCAAACAAATTTTCAAACACAAGTTTTTACGCATCCGTACATGGATCATTATTAACTCATATGAAAATTTTCTATTCACACACTTCACATTTTCAAAAACAATTCAAAAGTGAGCTAAGTAACTAAGAGCCCATGGATAACCATGGATGTAAAGGGTGCTAACACCTTCCCTTTACATAACCTACCCCCCGGACCCAAAAATCTTTTAAAAGGTCTTTCCTATTCTTTTATGCCTTTCCTTTGGATAAAATAAAAGTCGGTGGCGACTCTTGCTATCCGCAACATAACTAAAGTCAGTTCTCCCACCGTGTTACACGGTGTAGTTGTTATTTTTCTTTCTTAGGCGGTATGCCCTCCCTTTTTCCACACACAAAAAAAAAAGAATATCATTTGAATATTATATTTACTTAAAAATTATTTTAATTAATATTTTGAAATCTATATTTTAATTTAGTTACATGTCTGGTTCTTATATATATATATATATATATATATATATATATATATATATATATATATATATATATATATATATATATATATATATATATATATATATATATATATATATAATGTTAATATTGTTTTATAAATGTTTCGGTGTACTCCGAATAAATCTTACTAGCCTTCAGTGGGGGCAGCAATAACGCTTGAAGGATAATGGATGATGTATCTGCAAGGTACTTCGATACTCAAGTAAGTTTCAGAAGGAGAGTGAGAACAATACTAAAGCGTTTAAGTAATAATGGGTGAACAAAATTGAATACCTGACCCTCAAAAGGGGGAGGATATTTATAAGGGTATATAGCTAAAATAAGTGGGTGCATGGTCCATAACCTGGTCTAACTCTATCTGTGAGTTTCAGAGGGGCAGTTGGTCGTGTGGCAACTGTCAAACGTGTGAATGGGAGATCTCCAACGACTATAATTCTAACGATGATATCCTCCCCAACAGTCGTATGGTCCTAGACCGCTTGTTGGGTTTTGCCCAAAGCTGGAGTAAGGTAAAATCACTACATATTTTAAAATAATAAAAAATAAGAAAAGCGATTAAAATAAAATCTAAAAAATATTAAAACGATGCTAAAAATCTAATAAAATCAAATAAAGAGCGCACAATTTTTTTCCAGATTTTTTTTTTGAAAATACGGAAATTGAAAATAAATCAAATAAAATAGAAAAAAGAGGAATTTGCGATATTGAAGGTCGAAATCATTTAGAATTATATTCTAAAAGAGTATTGTTCTTCGATATTTTTCTGAACTTCTGGAATTTTTTGGAGTAAATCGAAACAGTAGCTCTTACCTGACTTACCTGTCATACGGGAATTCTTATCACTACTGCAGCCTTCAAAGTATCGGCGGAAACAGATTACAGCAGATTAACCAACAATTTAGTTCTCCATGGTGCCCTAACAATGGTGTTGTTTGAAACCTGCATCATAACTCAAAAACAAACGATAATAAAGCATCAATACATGATTATAAACAATATTATGAAAAGAAAATGTATTAAAATGTTATGAAACAAAAGATTTGAGATCAAGAAAAAGTAAGAGACGACATGTGTTCATAGGCTGGTCGGTCTCCTGAAAGTTTATTGATGATGATTGAATGAAGAAAGAGGCTGAAAACTTGCTATGAAATATTTTTTTGAAGTTTTTTTAGGGTTTTTTGGTGTAAGATTTTATGTTCCCATGACTTGTGTGTATGATGAGTATATATAGAAGTGTAATTTAGGTCAAAAAATTTGGGTTTGGGTGAAGGAAGTTTGGATTACTTGAGGATGAATAAAAGTAACTTTTATTTTGGTCCAAAAATTAGATAAAATCATACTCTTTTGGTCTTTCACAAATTTGGACACTTTCAATCATAATAACCATTAAATATTTGATCCCAAGATAGATCTAAGATCAAATATTTGATTTTTTTTTATTATTTATCTTAATTAAAATTGAATTTAAATTATTTAAATCCAATATAATATAAAATAAATATAAAAAATCAGATATTATGATCTATGGGTCGTGCATGATCTTATAATTGAGTTTGAGTTGAAAAAATATGGGCCCATTTGGAAGAAATTTGAGTTTTGGCCTTTTTTGCTCCATACACCTTCTCAAAATTGCCCAATTTCAACAATGCATAACTCCCTCAATTTTTCTCATGTAAGTGTTCTAGGACTTTTTAGAAAGCTTAGAGTGTCCTCTAACTTATCCTTGTGCTCCCGTGTCCATTTGATATTCAATTTTCAAGTTATGAGCTTTTGAGAAAGTTGACTTTTTGTTGACTTTTCAAAGGACTTATAATGTATTGGCTCATATCTTTCAAATGGAGCATTTTTTCATTGTCTGTGAGACACAAAGTTGTAGGAAATTGAATTTCCTTAAAAATGAGCTTTGGATGGGAAATTTTTTATGAAGAATTTGAAAGTTATGGCTGGTCAAAGTATAGTTGACTTTTCCTGCACAAAACCATAATTTAGTAACTCCTGATTCTTGATGATTCTGAGGCTTCCTTGATGAATCATGATCAACCCTTGATCAAATGATGAATTTCACCTCATAATCTTGATGTTGACCAAAAATCTTGAAATTTGACTTTATGTTGACCACAGTTGACGTTTTGGCCAAGTTAACTGATTTTTGATTATCTAAGCATCTCATTGACCAAACTTGCAGGGAAAGCCTTGAAGCTTGACACGAGGGTTCTTTGAAATATGTGGGATGTCATGAAGTCCATTTTGCTTTGAGAAATTCAAAACCCTAGTTTAAGATCCATTGCTTTGAAGGAGGCTTTGTCTGATGAAACCTTGAATCCTTTTGAGCAATTGTGAATCTTGTGACTATTAGGAAACCTCTTGAGACACATTATCTTGAATATGGGAGGGGAAATTTTTGGGTGGAAAAGGTGCCCCTGTTCAATTTTCTGAAACCCGAGGAGTTAGATTGACATGTACGTCATTCGTGACCTGAAGGTGGAAGATGATTGAACACTTAAGCCCAAAAATTTGCACTCGTCAGTGCGCAAAGTAATAGTTTTGGTATATTTTATGGCTTGAATGGGCTTAAAGATGACATTCGGAGTAACTGGATATGGGCTTATAGATGCCATCCAAATTATCTGTGGATAGGAGTATCAGAATGTGTCTACGTTCGACTTCATCTGAATGTTGTTACTGAACTAAGTACCAGAACTAGATCTTCGTCCCGACCATCTCTGAATTGTTTTGTAACATATCCCGAACTAAGTATCAGTACTAGATATTCGTTTAGATTGTCTCTGAACTGTCTCTGGGGGGAAAAGATACCCTGAACTAAGTATCAGCACTAGATCGTCGTTTCGACCGTCTCTGAACTATCTCAAGGATAATATCTTGAATTAAGCATCAGAACTAAATCTTCATTTCAATTATCTCTGAATTGCTTCTGGAAAATATCCTTCACTAAGTATCATCAATATATCTTTGTTTAGATCGTCTCTAAACTGTCTCAAGGACAATAACTTGAATTAAGCATCAGAACTAAATCTTCATTTCGATTATCTCTGAATTGCTTCTGGAAAATATCATGTACTAAGTATCAGCACTAGATCTTCGTTTAGATCGTCTCTGAACTGTCTCAAGGACAATTTCTTGAATTAAGCATCAGAACTAAATCTTCGTTTAGATTATCTCTGAATTGCTTCTGGACAATATCCTGCACTAAGTATCAAAACAACTCCCACAGTTTGGTTACGATTATTACGACCCTGTTGGCCATACACAACATTGGATTCCTTCTTCCCATTGGAAGGCTTATTGGTGGTACTTGAAGAGGAAACCATCTGAATTTTTCCACTTCGTATTCCATTCTCCACATGTTCTCCAGTCATTATCAGATCAGTGAAACCAGAGGATGAGCTTCCAATGAGATGACTATAGAAAGGACCAGTAAACGTACTCATAAACATATCAACCAATTCCCTATTAGTCAAAGGGGGTTGAAATCTACTTGCAAGATCTCTCCACTTCTGAGCATACTCCTTGAAACTTTCTTTAGAACCCATGGACATGCTTTGGAGCTGCATGCGAGTTGGTGCTAAATCAGAGTTATATTGATACTACTTATAGAAAGTCTCAGCAAGATCATTCCAATTACGAATGTTGGTACTCTCCAGTTGATAGTACCATTACAGTTGAGCTCCAGTCAAACTCTCTTGAAAGAAATGAATTCACAGCTTCCTATCAGGAGTATGTAGTTGTATCCTCCTGACATAAGATCTCAGATGCAACTTTGGACATGACACACCATCATACACCATAAAAGTAGGAACTTTGAAACCAATAGGGATGGAGACCCCAGAAATAAAGATCAAATCTTCAAATTTAAAACCAGAAGTCTTCTGTAGTTCTATATCATTCACCCGGATCTCCAGTATCTTATATTTCTCCTCACCAGTCGAATCATGGTAATAATTCTCCTCATAATCAGAATCTTCAGTAGTACCATGGAGACTGCCTTCCTCTCTCTCAGAATTTTCATCCCCAGGATTTTCAACTTCCTCATCTGTCTTGACTGGACCTCTGAACTTTCTACCCATATTGATGAAGCCAACTGGTTTTCTGGTCTTCTTCTTTTTCTTGGTCAGAAGTGCCTTCAGCCCATCTTTCCCCCTGGACAAATTCAGAATCATCTCTTGAAATTAGGCATTCTGAGTCTGGAGTACCTTGACAATTTGTTCGAGAGCTATTTCTGCTGAAATAAACAGCGAGAAGAAAAGATACCTGTTGTAAGAAACCTGTGATGTAATGATATGGTATGTATATGCATATGCAATGTTTTCAAGGACCGCATGATCTAAATTCGTTTTAAAGAAAAACAAAAACAAAACTTTTATTAGTAAATGTTTAATATAATTTTCCCATTGGGATTACAGTGAAAGGAAATAAGAATAAAATGCAAAGAAATAAATATATGGGACTTAGGTCTCCCATGGAGGCTTCCTCTTTGTGTTGAGGTATGTGTTCAAATTCCACTCCTCGTGAAGTTGCCTTGTCAGCTCTAGCACTCTTTCTTGACTAGCTCTGAACTGAGTCTCAAAATTATCTCTTTGCTCCTTCAATTGAACCCATGACTTCTGCAACTCTTCCAAATCAGTGGGCATGTCTGGATGAAGGATGGTATAAGGAACATCTCCTTCAGCAACAGGCTCCATAATGACCGGTAGAGCAGCAGGATATGGCATCATAAGAGTCTGAGCACGAGATCGCACCCATCTGAGGTAAGGTTCCATAGGAATGGAATAATTTTGTTCGAGAGTCTTGCTATCAACCTTGTTCACTTTACTCCAAGCACGTATAAACCTTTGACGGTAACCTTGAAGATCGTTGTCGTAGTCGAACACAATACCCTGAATAAGCATGTCATGAGGACCATTACTCCGAGCATAACCAAACTGTAGTAGAGCTAAAGAAGGGTTATAATTAATGCCCCCTCTTATGACAAGGAGTGGCACATTAGGAACTCCCCACAACGGTCAATGATAGTAACATTCTCCATAGATCGAGAACACCAATGAATGTCTGAATGAGAAATTGACACGATCCTCTTAGACCACCTTAACCCTTGTTCATTCTTCATCACTGATCGAGGAAGGTGAGAAATAAACCACCTAGATAGTAGAGGTATGCAACACATCAGAGTTCCCCTCCCCTTCGTAGTACGAGTAAGAAGAGAGTGTGAGATATCTCCAAGTAATGTAGGCACTGGATTGTGAGTCAGAAATATGTTGATGGCGTGTACGTCTATGAACTGGTATGGATTAGGGAATAACACTAAGTTATAGATTAATAAGGCTAAGATCTCCTCAAAAGCATCATAGCTCATAGCATCCAAGAACACCTGAGCTTTCTCCATCAATACCTTAGCAAGAATACCCTTAACCCCGCTTCTCGTTTCTAGGACAATGTCTGATTTCTTCAAATGTAGGGTTACAGCAATGACTTAAGGTTTAGGCTCTTTATCTAAGCCTGTGAAGGGTCTATGATCAGCGATAGGTATACCCAGTAGTTTGGAGAACTCCTCAATTGTAGGAACCAGCTGATAGTTGGGGAATGTGAAGCAGTGATGTTTAGGATCAAAGAACTAGAATAGGACACTCATCATGTCTTCATTGAATCCTAAAGTAACTAGATACAGTAGGTTACCATGCTTCTTGATGAATTGGGAGCTTTCAGAAACGTTAGAGACCAATTCCTTAAGCTTAGAAGGTATCCCTACAAAGTTGATCCGGATAGTGTTCCTACGGGTGGAAGCCATGACCTGCAACAAAGAACAAAGATAAATCCTTTGGTCCTTGAAATGGTTAGTGAAAATTCTATGCTTATGATGTCATAATGTCATGATGTTATGCTCAATCACAAACATCTAGCACACACAAACAAGTCACATAATAGCCCTGGGTTTAGAGGCTTGCATGAGGTTTAAAGGTAAGTACCCTTCCCCTGAAGTTTAGTTCGTTCATCATGTCCTACAAAAGTAACCAGGTTCTAAGGGAACTCAATATCAATGATCCTTCCCAAGGGTTGTTGTTCAGTAGGCACCTTACTTGCCAACCAAAACCCCCCAAGTTTAGGTTCTCAAAGAGCGTAGCATCGAGTATCAACCAACTTTAGTCTTCACCAAAGCCGACTATCTCACTACTTTCTAAAGGCCGAGATGGGTTAACTAGGGTTCTACAAAGCCAGTTAGTGTAATGACAACATATGGTAGCCTCAGGTTATCCTCAACTTACTTAAGGAACATAAGAACCGACCAAGAAGTCACACTAACGTAGCCACCAAATCAACCATATCGGTATACACCGTACAGTTTCCTTGATATATTGCTACTTACCTAGGGTACACAAGATCCGGGTTAGGATCTTTCACACAAAAGCCCAACGGATAATATAAAGCAAACAAAGCAAACAATTAAGTGATCTAATTCCTAAGGGTACCCCTCTTTTACTTGGTTCATCCCCAGCAGAGTCGCTAGTTCTGTAACACGGTGCGAGAACTGACTTTTAGTTATGTTGTGGATAGCAAGAGTCGCCACCTACTTTTATTTTATCCAAGTGGAAAGGACATAAAAGAACAGGAAATACTGGTTTTAAAAGACTTGGGTTCGGGGGGTAGGTTATATAAAGGGAAGGTGTTAGAACCCTTTATATCTATGGTTATCTATGGGCTTTTAGTTACTTAGCTCACTTAATTGTTTTGAAAGTGTGAAGTGTGTGATTAGAAAATTTTCTAAGTACTTTGTAATGATCCTCGTATAGATGTATACAAAGGCTTGTTTTGAAAATGTTTGAAAATAATGAGGTGTGAAAAGTATTTTTTAAAGTGTGAGCAAGTAACTATGAGATACCTACCCTATACAAAGTTTTTCATGTTCTTATACGTTATTTCAAGGGTAAGATTGTCCCTATTATTAAGGAATAGGTCGTCATTACCTTGGATTTGTTTAAGGGACGGGCGTAGGGTCATCGCATGGTCAATGAAGGCAACTGAAGGGTGTCTTTAGCAATTGAGAGGGACTATCATCTTTTAAAACGAAGGGACGAGATCATTCTAGGAAACATCGTAGGGACTTGATCTTTTAACCGGGGGAGGGACAAGATGATTTTTATTTGTAGGGTTTTGCTTAAGACACCCCCATTTTCAAGGGACTTGACCATATTAAGGCAACTCTAAGATGGGTAACTCTAGGAGGTGCAGACGGCGATCATAGATCGACTTACGGGTGCGAGTGATTTTTATTCAGATATTTTATCTTATTTAATTAAATTGTCTAAGTACATATTATTAATTTAATTTTAGGCACGCCCTATGTTACTAACCACACAGTGAAAATAATGGCAGAATTTAAAAGGCAGAAAATAAAAATTCATATACTATTACAGGGCTTCGGGACAGTTCCATAATAATATGGCGAAAAATAAAGCTACGATATTATAAATGAGACACAATTACATAATAAGGCGCAATACAAATGAATAACATAAAAATTAGGGAAAAGATTTATAAATTAGGTTTAGGATTTACAAAAAACTTTAGAGTTTAGATTTATGAAAAATTTTAGGGTAAAAATTTTTAGGCTCGAAATTTAAGGTTTGAGGCCAAAATCAGGGTTTAGAAAAAAAATTAGGGTTTAATAATTATTATAAAAAATAGTTTTCATAAATTAAAAAAAAAGGAAATAGAAACTAAAACTTAAATACTTTAAAGAAATAAATTAAGACTAAAAGAAAGCTAATGACAAAAAAAACAAAATTAAGGGTCAATTAAAGTTTTTTTGTTTAAAAAAAAAAGGTTTAAAGAGTTAGCATAGGTTAACCATAGTTAAAACAAAAATTAAAACTAAAGAAAATAATAAGGAAAATGACCAAAATACCTGGGGTGGGAATTGAACCCACGCCCATTGCCTTGCTTTCCAGACTCAACTCCTTACCACTGGGATGATTATGCGCTGGTGATAATATGATAGAACCAATTATATATAAAATAAACAAGCAAATGAAATAAATAAAGTTCGCTTAAGGCTGGGTTCGAACCCACACCCTCAAGATGGTAGGCATTTCTCTTCACCACTGGACCACTTGCACGCTGATGACTTTAACCTGAAACAGGTGGTTAATAAAATAAGCCAACATTTTTGAAATTTTTGATTCGCACCAGTCGTCTTCTTCCTCCGTCGCTGCAAAAATACCTGCGAATTCACATACGAATTTTCCTGCGAAATTATTTCCGCAGGTAATCCTATATATCTGATATGCATCAAAATAAGAACAATTAGCCTTCAATAAGGGGATCATTCGAACGCCCAAGGTCCATAGAACACGAATATGGTCTTAGAAAGCATTTATATGGTCTGTATTTAAAAACCCTAATCTTGAAGGAAGAACCCTAGCCATGGTGTTCTCTTAATCCTGTAGTAAACCTCCAATTAAACAGTTCAACAAGCATCTAAACATCAACATAAACATGAATATATGATCAAAATCAATTTATATAGTGTGAATCATGCGAATCGAAAAAAAATAAATGGCCAAGCAAAACGCGATCGGTATGTCATAGGAGATGATGTTTTGATGCTAATGATGATTTGAGTATGTTTATGAAGTCTCTAAGAACATTTTTGTATGTTTAAACCTTGTGTAAAACCCTTGAATCACCAAATCCGATTTACACTTTTCTTGGTTTTTTTGAACTTCACTCTTGCACCTAGAGCCTGCAAAACTCGCCCCTTTGAATGGTTGCACACTTGTGTATATATAATGAGTGTAATTAGGTTTAAAAAGTTGGGCCTCATTCATGGATTGGAGTTACTTGATTATGAAGAAACCATCAACCATAAATGTGGAAAAAAAATCAAATATTCCTTTGTCAATCTTGTCTAGCACGAATTCAGAGAGTATCAAATCACTTTAAATGTTGTTTATGAGCTTCTAGAACAAAGATCTGATCCAAATATTGACTTTTTATATTTTATTTTTATTTAAATTGAATTTTAACAAATAAAATTCAAAATAATATAAAATAAATTATAAAAATCAGAATAAATAGTCATTGGGTCGTGCATGACTTTATCTTTGAGATTGAGTTGCAATTTTATGGGCCCATTTGGAAAAATTTGAAGTTTAGGCCTTATTTGCTTCATGCACCCCTTGAAAATTTCCCAACTTTGACAAGGCACAATTCCCTCAATTTTAAGGTTATGAAGGTATTCTTGGACTTTTTAGAAAGCTTAGAGAGTACTATAACCAACACTTTTAGTCCCATGTCCATATAACTTACCATTTTCAAAGTATGCTTTGGAAAAAAATGACTTTTTGTTGACTTTTAGAAGGACCTATAATGTATTAGCTCATACCTTCCAAATGAAGCATTTTTAGGCTTGGCTTGTGATACACAAAGTTGTAGAGAATTCAATTTACTTCAAAATGAGTTTTGGATGGGAAATTTTTGATGAAGTATGTGAATGTTATGGCTGGTCAAAGTTCAGTTGACTTTTCCTATGAAAACCCTAATTTAGAAACTCCTGATTCTTGATGATGTGAAATTTCCTTGATGAATCATGATCAACCCTTGATAAAATGATGAAATTTACCTCATAATATTGATGTTAGCAAAAAAATCTTGAAGTTTGACTTTAATTTGACCACAGTTGACCTCAGTTTGACTTTTTTTTACCAAGTTGACTGATTTTTGGATACCTGGACATTTGACTGGTCAGACTTATTGGGAAAACTCTGAAACTTGACATGGGGATTCTTGAAGACAGATGGGATGTTATGAAGCTCACTTGAGGCCTTATGTCACACCCTAAATTTTGACCGGATTTTTTTTCAAATTTCATTCATCTGGCGCATTTTTATCGAATTATTTGATAGTCAGTCATTTTTGCATTATAATCAATTAATCATTAATCATGCAGTTCTATTTATTTTACTTTTAATGTCATATTTTATTCTTGATTTTTTTATAATTACTTATTTCGCTTTAAGAATAAGAGTTTAGATTATATTAGATATTTTAGAATTAGTTTTAATTTAAATTTTATTTTGGTTCAATTCTAATTTAGAATTTTTTTATTTAAGTTAATTTAGATTTTAGTTTAATTTCAATTTATTTAGCTTAACTTTAATTTATTTAATCAAATATAATTTATTTTTTGATAATCATTTTCAGTTTTTTTTCTTTTTTATTATTATTATTATTAGTTTTATTATTATTATTTATTTTATTATTACTACTTTTCTTTTGTTTTTCTTCATATTCAAAAAAAGGAAAAATAGCAAGTGGGGTCCACTACAATGTAGTACAAACACTTCACATGAATTGCAACTTGGAATCATCAATGACCAAGAATCATTCTCATAAAGTCACATGGATTGCCAACTTGAACTTATCAATGACCAAAAATCATTCTCACACTTCACATGGATTGCCAACTTGGACTTATCAATGACCAAAAATCATTCTCATAAATTCACATGGATTGCCACATCAATACTCCTACCTCATTCACACTATAAATAAGATCTATCTTTCTCTCATTTGAGACTAACAAGAATTACCCTTAAATTCTCAAAATCTAGCATATTCATTACATATTTTTCAAAGTCAAAATTCTTTTTTTTACTTACACAATACCCATAAACATTCACCATCTTCATCACAACAACAACCTCCATCAAAACACCTTCACTTTATTCTACACAACAAGTTCAACCTTTTGCTAGCTTTGAAGTTTGTGAGTATTATCCGTCATTTATTTATTTATATTTTAGTTTATAAAACTTTCATTTTGATTTTATTTGTATTAATCCATCTTTTTTTAGATCTTTATTTTATTTTTCATTTTTTTTCTAACTCTTAGTGTAGTTTAGTTTTAGTATTTTTATTATTATTTACAAAACATGTCAAAAAACATAATAGTGAACTATTTGATTCTAATTTATTTTGTTCTTCCGGCCGATGATTTCACAAAAGGCCACGATAAATCGTTTCCGATTAATCGTGACCAATATGAGGCCATTTATCTATTTTATTTTCATGTTATTTAATTTATTCTATCTCTATAATTCATTTCACTTTATTTAGTATATTTATTTATTTTATTTCTTGCATTTTTTTGTACAATATTTAATACTAACGATTCCGATTAATTCATACACTGCACACACGCTTCCTCTTGGGCAAACTACAACGATACCTTTTATTTCTTCGCAATTCCGCATAAATTATCATGTATCCCTCTCCCGTTTATTTTCAAACGCAATTTATTTTTTTTGCCTTTATTTTACGATTTAGTATTATTAGGAATACCTTTTGGAATTAGGATTAGAATCCACTTCATTTAATCAATTAAAACATTTTCGCCTACACTTCACACACGTAAGTCGGTCACTATGTGACTACCATCTGCACGATCTTTATCGCATCTTAATTAATTAACGAGGAACTGAACTTCGGAATCTAGCATTCCGCGGGTTCTTTAATGAATCACTCTTGAGGCTAGCCTTCGAGTTGTGTTTCATTTATTCCTTCGTTTCTAAAATATTAAACCCTAAGTCATTTTTAAACAAATATTCAAACAATCAACTCTTAATTAACACATTAAAATAATGAAAGAACTAAACTCAGGAATCTAGCATTCCTCGGGTTTTTGAATTGAATTACTGTTGGGGCTAGCCCCCGATTTGTAATTCATTCGCTCTTTCGTTTTCAAAACGTAATTCTCTAATTAAAATAATGAAAGAACTAAACTCAGGAATCTAGCATTCCTCGGGTTTTTGTATTGAATTACTGTTGGGGCTAGCCCCCGATTTGTAATTCATTCGCTCTTTCGTTTTCAAAACGTAAATCTCTAATTAAAATCGTGAAAGAACTAAACTCAGGAATCTAGCATTCCCCGAGTTTTTTAATTGAATTACTGTTGGGGCTAGCCCTCGATTTGTAATTCGTTCGCCCTTTCACAATGGATATACAACTTAAAATTCACCAAAAAACGCAAATCACTTTACAATTAATCAACGAATAACTGAATTCTGGAGTTCAGCACTCCACGGGTCCTTGAATGCAATCACTCTTGAGGCTAGCCCTCAAGATGTGCTTCATTCGCCTTTCGTTTTAAAACACTTAACAAAGGTTAAACACATTTTCTTTAAACAAACATTGTTTAAATCTTTCTATCTCGCAAACAAGCTAGCGCTTTAGCCTCCGCCGCGAGTATAAGCCAACGCTTAGCAGTAGAATGCGTTTTAAACAATCGTTCCATTAAAAATCACAAACCGTAATAGCACGAACTACGAAGCTATGACTTTCCCATTGCACAAGGGAATACGTATGCACAAGGATTTTAATCCTTCGCGAGCACAATAATAAAAAAATTAACTATCTCTCCGGCACCATAATAAAAAACTTTAATCTTTTCCCCATAACATTAATAATAATTTAAAAACTTTCTTTTCCTTTTAAAACAAACATATTAACAAACATTTAGAAGACAAAGACTTAGATCAACATTTAATCGCATAGTTAAGCTAAGAGGTTCCCGTTTAGTACAACGGACGTGAGGGGTGCTAATACCTTCCCCTTGCGTAACCGACTCCCGAACTTAGAATTTGGTTTCGTAAACCATTTCTTATCCTATTTAGGTTGTATCTATATCTCCCTTTTCTTTAATTAGAATAAATAGAATTAGGTGGCGACTCTGTTGTTTTCTTTCCGCGTCCCATCGCGAGGATCGTATTTTTTTCGAGGTACGACACCTTGGAATTCCATTTAGCTTGGAGAAATTCAAAACCCTAATTTTAGATCTATTGTTCAGGAGGAGGCTTGGTCTAATGAAACCTTCAATCCTTTTGACCAATTATGAACCTTGTGAACCTTGATAGAACTCTTGGGACACATTTCTCTTATTGTGGGAGGCCAAATTTTGGGATACAACAAACACGATATCCAATCTCACAACATCTGGAATATCCAAGAGAAGCAGACGCTTCTCCCCCACTTGTTTCATTCCCAACCTGCAAATGGAAAACAAAACAAGTAATGACAGTGTTTTCACGCACATTTCTCATACTAGGGAACAACACAAATACACAATCTGGCCGAACGAAATGACATGCTCTAATACTACTTGTAACACCCTAAATTCTCCCATAATATTTAATCAAGAAAGTCAAAGTAAAATTTAAAACCAAACATAATTTAAGGCATTAGTTTTAACAACATACTTGATCTTGATGGACATGTAACATATAATAAATATCAAAGCAACTTTAATTTGAAAATCATATTTATTACACAACATAAATTGTTCATTTTGATCAACAGGTATAACAGTTTCGATTAACTTAAAGAAACAAATTTTCACATCATATAACCACTAATCATTCTTTGATAAATAAAACAACATGAAATTTTCCCAACTCCCATTGTTACATATCATAGCAGACTCCAAACTAAAGTGAAGTACTTCGACTTTACCAACGACGAACTCTAACTACTCTTGATCACCTGCACGTTGCCCACGTAGAGGCATCATTCAAACATAAGGGGTGAGATTCTCAAATCAAACAAAAGATAAGGATGATATAAATAAAAAGCATTCATCATCAAGTTATTCACCATGTCATAACATCCAACGAGAATCATACACCTCAATTTATATAGTGAATCATTGATAATCATACAAGACATCATACAACACAACCAAAAAGAGAATGAAAATGAGACCCAACTAGACTCAATGCATGTGGTACCAATTAACAATCCCTTTTTCATGATCCATGTTCCCGTCGGAATTCTCGACCCCTACCTCATGGTCCAGTATGATCCCTATTTCATGATCATACCCATGACCCCTGTTTCATGGTCACGTACGATCCATATTTCATGACTGCACCAACAATTGTGATTGAATTCAATCACACCACTAACAATGATTCCATCAAGGAATTCAGATAGATGATAACATCCCATTTGGGTTCTCCATACCACAACTTATGCACATGCCAATGCACCATCAATGACATCATGCAACAATAACTACATGCACACATATAACATTTCATCACCACATCAACACCAGTCAACACTCAACATGCATTTATCGAAACATACATCGCTATGCAACTACAACATCTACACATATTTGCATCATTTAATCATGCATTGCACTTTATCATATCAAACGTCAACAAAACATGCATATAATTTACGAATACATGCCTCTAACATAGCATGCCATAAAAACTCAATGACATCATCACACTACCATATAAACAACAGTTAATGCATTTAAGAGTTATGCCACAACAACTAAACAACAACATCACGCAACATCATAAGCAACAACTACAACACACATTCCTACCACTAACTCCCACATTTCACAATTCAATATATAGTGACCTACACGGAAAACATATACAGCGCTTCGAATTGTTGAAAATCTATCATTTAAAATCATTTTAACATAAAGTACATGGAGCTAGCTTTCCAACAGTTCAAACGGCGACCCAAACGGACTTACGAGTCAAAAGTTATGAATTTTTGAATTTTTCAAAATCAAGTTACCGAGGGGACCGCGCTGAGCGGGCTCTGTGAATTAGCCTAAAATTTATGCGATGAAAACACTTCTCCCACTATGATTCTACACCCTTAAACTGCATTTTTAACCCTAATAACCCCAGTTTAAGTCATCAAAACCCATATATATATATATATATCTATCTATATATATATATATATATATATATATATATATATATATATATATATATCACATGTACATTATCCACAACAATCACAACATTTCAAATACCATAATTTTGTCAATTCCAAACCTTTAGTTATAGATTTTCCCCCAAAAACCCCAATTAATCCACAATTAATAATTCATGGCATCAACATAATGATTTCTACCCACTTACCTACATCATCAATGGGTTCTCCATTTTTCTTCCTTTTTCCCTAACTCTTCCCCTTTTCTCCTTTTTTGTATTCTCTTTCACGTAGAATAAGAATAATGACTTCCACTCTCTAATCCTCTCACTTATACCCCGAATAAATAATTGCCTTGTTTAACCTCACTTACTCTCCACATAATTACAACCATGCCCTTCTACTTATTACACCTCTAATTATTTTATTTATTCAGTTATATTATCATTATCAGCTTACTAATCAAATAAATTAACAAAATCTCCTTCCATAATTTAATTTAAATACGTATTCTACACCATGGTCAACAAATATTAAATTAAAATAGTAGAATTAATCCTTACTCTCTTCACCACCAATTTCTACATTATTAGTCACACACCCCTATTACCCTCAAGATTCACTGCTTAAGGTCACTACCCCTCGTCATTGTTACACCGAACACAATGAATGCACAAAAAACACACAAATATTCCTAAATAATAATAAAAAGGAAAATGGGGCATTATACTCTTCGCCATAGATGACTCTGACGCGTTCAGTTTAGTGGAGAACTGGGAGAAGGGGGATCTTGTTAATTGGTGGGAATTTGCTTCGAAGCCCGAGCACCGAATATGCTCGCGTTATCAAGGTTTAAGGTTTCCCATGTATGAATTTACGTTTCAAGAAACTGGGTATCATCTGCCCTTTACTTATTTCCAACAGACGATTTTTACCCACCTGAAGCTCGCACCCTCTCAACTTCATCCCAACACACTAACGTTCATTAGGGAATTCGAACTGGTATGTCGCCTCTTGGAGATAGGGGCAACAATAAGTTTATTCTTCAGGGTTTTCCACCTTCAAAGGAAATCATAAGATGATCGACACAGTTGGTTGTCGTTTAAACAACCGAGCAGGTTGTTCAAAGCGTACTTAGATTCCGTTTGCAACTTCAAAAAACGATTTTACTTCATCAAATCCTGCTCACAGGAAGCTAAGGATTCCCTTTACTATAAGGAAGTCGTTGAGGTCGAGAATAAGACGATGTACAAGTTTCCTTTGGAGTGGGTGAAGGCCCACTTTAACCATGAGAATGATCATTACATCACAAAGTCAGACGATCTTGGGGCCGATGACATGGATTTGTATCATAAGCTCGTGAACTTTGTTGCATGCTTCTGTCCTTTGATACTTGTGGACACTGAGGACCATGTGCTTCTGACTGCCGACAGTGCACCTGTTATGTCGCCCATGGTGATTAATACTAAGTCCATCCTTAGTTGCACATATGATGATGCGACCTTGGTGCTCCTAGGTGGAGTTTTTATCTTGTTTAACTTAGTGTTGATTGTTTAGGTCGTATCTAAATTTTATTTCTTTTTGTCGTACAGGTAAAATGGTTGAAATGCATGAGCACTTGGTTAAGGCTTAGAACAAGAACTTGAAGCGGGGGCATAAGTACAGGGTGGAGACTATTAAGGAGAAGTCCACTATGGATAGGTTCCTTCTACCCTTCACCAAGCATCACTTCTGTTGGCACCTCTCTTGTTGACAAGAATAAGAGGAAAATAGTTGATGATCTGGACTCCTCCCTACTCGAAACGACAACCAGTGTCCCCGGGGGGGAAATTTATGTTGCCCTTATGATATATTCAGACAAATGCCTTTGATGGGGAATGTGTGGTTGTGCCTGACTTGGATGTTGTAACCATCCTAACCACCAACCCTACGACGATGAGGTAGGATCTATGTTGAGACACGACGGTTATCACGAGGGTGTTGGAGGCCTCCTTGGCTCTTGGCGACACAGAGACTGTCCCGTTGAAGGACTTTAAACTTCTCCAAAAAAGGAACATAAAACTTGAGGATGAGAGTGTCCAGTTGTACAACATGCTGAAAACCCTTCAAGGCAATATCGAAGTCAAGAAATTGCTTCTGCAGGATCTAAATCAGACTCGAGAGAAGCTGGTCTCCTCTACTACGAAGAACGAGAAGTTAAAGGCTAGGGTCACTAAGTTGGAGGGCGCAACTTTGACCGGGGAGGAAGAAAATGAAGAGGAGGGAGAATAAAGACCAGGGAAGAACTAATTAACTATATTTGTTTGCTGGAACAAGATAACTTAACGATGGCGTCATATGGTTTCAACAATATTGTCGAGCAAATCCAAGCGAATAATCCCGACATAGAGCTAATCGTCGATGACATTGCCCCTCTGCACCACGTGGTTGATGAAGATGTGATTGCCCCTGAGGTTGAATAGTAGTTTGTTTCTTGTCCTGCGTGCCATTTTATTTTGTTGGCCTGTAAGCCATTTTTAATATATTTTGCTTCTGGGGCTTGTCCCTTTTTTTATGTAAAATTAAGACAATTTTGACCTGGTAGTTGACTATCAATATAATCTTATTTTGTACATGTTATGTGTGATTTTCTATTATTTGCTCTAAAATAAATATAACTTCGAATATGTTTTTTTAGTACAAGAGTTTGCTCAACTCGTTTTTAAGATGCCTGACTAGTGTATGGAACTGTCGAGGAGGCGAAAGATGTTGTTGCCAGTTAAAGGGACTAGGATCTCGGTCGAGGTCCTGATCTCCTAAGGCTTGGACTTTTTCCATCGCGAGCTGGGATTCCTGCCACACTGGTATTGTCGCTCCCACCAAAATGACACCTCGGGTCAGAAGGGGTACAGACGCTAGAGGAATGAGGCTGAAAGAGGGGGAATATACAGAGACTTTTGTTCGATAACTGTTAAGTTATGCCTACGTATCCTCTCGTGCAATGAGGAAGTCAGAACACCGTAGTTCGACCCAAAGAGACTGAAAGATGAATTGACTGATGAACTGCTTACTTGCCTATGCTCAAGTGTATGACCTGTCTGGCTCAGGTGCAAACTGTCTTGCATTAGACGGAAGAAGCGAGTTCTCGTTTGTGAGTGAAGATGATGAGAAAAGAATCCCGAAGGAGACGATTATTGTTTGTTTTTGAGGATTTCAGTCTTTTACTGCTTTTTGAGGTTTGTCATAAGCTAATGAGCTTAAGCCTAAACCAATGGGTTAGTAAACTCATCACATCCTCCCTCTGATTAGGGGTAATGAGAATACCTTAAGTGTGAAGTCAGCATCTCACACTTAATTACCCTGATGTAGGATTAAGATCATTGACCTACTTGTGATTATTTAAATGTTTTTGTTGTTTTTGTTTAGTGTTAAGTGATGAGCTTAAGCCATAATCAGGGATTAAACAGACTCATTACACCATCCTAATAGAAGGATAATAGATGAGAATGTTTAAGCTAAGGAAGACTCCTCAACTTAATCCATGATTAGGGATTAACCTCATGACAAAGCAAAACCTTTATTAAATGGGTTTTAGTTAGTGATAATATGAAGAAATGATTTTTATGGTTTGCAAGACAACTTGAGGGGGACTTGTCCATTAACATTAGGGTTAGTCCTTCTTAACCAATTAAGGAAGAATTAAAACCCTAATGCAAGGCCCAAGTTACAAGCTGGATGTCTTGATGATTATTAAGTGAGTTGATTAAAGGATTTAAACACATTAAGGGTTTAACACTTAGGATTAAAGTTATACACTCCATCCTAATAGAAGGATGCAGGCATAAGCTTAATCACAAAGCCTTAAAGCCTTTAGGGTTTAGTCCCTGATTATGAGATGAGAAGAGAAGACTCAAAGAGACACAAAGGAAAAAGCTAAGTGGGGGACTAATCAAACCCTAATTGTTATCATGCTTGGTCATTCCTAGGGTTTGTGGGGTTTAAGAAGGAAATCTTCAAGGAACCACCAAGGAGAGAAGCAGATGAAAGGAGCAAAGAGAAGCAAAACAACTTGCTTCACTGAAGAAGGCAAGTTGCTTGAAGAAAGAAGGTGAGATGAACAAGAGTGAGCAAGCTCAATCCAAAACACATACAAAAATGCAGCAATGATGCATAAGAGAGATGAAAAGAGATTGTGAGAAGTGAAGGCAAATTCACTTCTCAAAACAGCTTACCACCTGAAAAGTTAGCAAAAGAAAGGAAATGTAATGCAAATGAGATGAAATGTGATGATGCAAACCAAAACCAGAAGCATGAGTATGATGTTAATGATTCTAAGAGATGATGTAAACATGAGGCAAGGCATTAGAATGATCATACAAACATATGGATGCAAGAGAAGCATGCTTTGAACCATGAATGTTCATGAAAAGTTATGAAATGCAATGGACATACAACATGGCAAATGAAAGATGAAATGATCAAACATGATTCTAATATGTCCTAAGATGCATTATGAATCATGTGGATGCACAAAATGTCATGGCAAGTCATGGTATGCAAGCAAATGGAAGATGGATGCAAAGGAAGGCATGAATTAGGGTTACATGCATCATGCAAAGCAAAAATCCAAAACCAGAAGCAAATGACATGATAAAAATTTGAAAATGCAATCAAAGATACCCTAAACCTATACAAGCTCACTGCCCAAAGGAGAGGATTCAACTCTTAACCTAGTGAGAGTTATGAATTTCCTAAGATTGCTAGGGTTTTAAGGTACCTTGTCAAGAAAAATGCAAAACAAATTGAAAATGCAAGATCAATTCATGCCAATTTTATCCTCTGAACTACATGCCATACAAGATGCAATGCAAAAAGAATCATGATCCTACTCTCAAAGGTTAGACATAAATGAATTTTTGAAGTTTGAAACAAAATAATGCCTTGAAATGAAATTAAATCCAAAGAAAATTATCAAAAGGCATCAAGAACAAAAAAGAAATTTGGTTTGAGAGTTGGGAAATGTTTCTAAATGTTTTTAAAGGTTACATGAATTTTTTGGTGATTTTTAAATACCTAAAAGTATTTTTAATTAATTAATTTTCATTAACTAATTAAAAATAATCTTTTAAATGATTTAAAAATAATTTTTAATGCAAAAAATAAAAAATAAAAATATTTTTGTGTTCTGAAAAATAATGAAAATCTTGACAAAATTTTTCATAATTTTTAAATATTTTTTGCTATTTTAAATTAAATGTACAAAACAAAACAAATAAAATGAAAATAAAAATGAATTAATGGGAAAGTCAGCGCATCCTGAGGCTGAGATTCAAACTGGGAATGGAGGGAAAGACTGGCGCGTTATCCTACGGCTCACATTCAAACTGGCCAGATTAATATAAAAAACCTGATTAATTAACTAATGACGTGGATTAGGGTTTCTAATGATGCATCTTGGCCACTCATTCACGCGCGAGTCAACCCTAGTCAAACCATCCTACGCTCCACATTCAAACTCTCATTAATTACTCAGATTAGGGTTAATGAGTTTCAGGTGGCCGGAGAAGACTTCCGGTCGTCTTCTCCGGCGAGACCTTCAACCCAACTCTCTCAAAACCTCACTAAATCATGCCAAAACCTCCAGATCAACTCAACTAAACATCCTAAACAACAATCCAGCAACAAAATTCATTTCTTTTTCATGAATCATGAAGAACAAACAGAAATCAATTTTACGGGCAAAGTTTCAGACAAACAATACAACCTCAAAACTCAATCATTTTCAAAAATAAAAGGTTCAGTGAACTCAGGGAAGCATGTAGATCATCTTAGAAACAAGAAATAAGAGTTCTGAAAAAATGAATTTCCATGGCTACCTGAATCGAAGCTTTCAACCCAAGAGCTTCTGGACCAGTTTCCTGCTTCCAATCAACTCCACTGACCTCCCTCAAGTGTTTGCAAAGCTTATCTGGAGTTTATTTGGGCTGGTTTGAGAGATTGCTTGAGTTCTGTTCAAAGGGGGGAAGAAATCGTGTTTTGATTTCAATGAGTTCCAGGCTGTTTCAATGGTTGGTTTGTGATCAGTGGAACATTTTGAGATCAATGGTGAAGTTTGTTTTGGTGTTTGTGTTCTGTGGAGTGAGTTTCGAATGAAAGTGCATAAGGGATGAAAACTTGGAACTATGGCTTGGAGAGAGCTTCAGCTTTGTGTGTGTGTTGCAAATGAATCCTTTGAGTGTGTTTGTAGGGTCTGGATTGGGCAGAGAGTTGTTATGTCACTGTGGGATTGGTATGAGTGTTTTTGCCAAAAAGTCAAAAGTGTTGTACTTGAGGTATGGGCAAGTGTGAGGTTGTGATAGGGGCATGGTTGAGTTCAGAAGAGATCATGGAGTTCATATGGATCAGATTCTATGAGCTGTAACAAGTAGAGGCATGGCTTCATGAGTTCTTGCAAGTTGGTACATGTTTGCCCCCTTTGGAAATTCATGAAGTTCAGGGCACCAAAATGCAATATTCTTGGGCCAATTCTGACTTTTAGAAGTCACATGATCATATTGTGAAGAGTTTGTGCACATTTGAAGCCTGTAGAACACTTGATCATACCATTTTGCAAAATGCCTCTTTGGTACAAAACTTGAAATTATGTGATTTTTCCCAACTTTGACAAGCCATAACTTTTGATCCAAAATGAATTAGAACAAGTTCTTGTAATTTTTGAAAAGGGAATGATCCATTCTACCACTTTCATGACCAAAGTTTTCCCATTTGAAGCATTTTTGAATCAAAAAGCAAGGGTTGAAAAAGTTTCCCAAAATGGCAAGTTTCCATTATAAGTCATTTTCCCAAAAAGTCAACTTTACAAATGGCTTGAAATTCTTCAATTTTGTGAACTTCTAACATCTTCTATGATCAAATAAAGATCATACACAATAAAAATGATGAAGAACACCCTTTGGTTGGGTCATTGGGGCCTCAGATGCCCTGATTTTGCACTGACTTGCTCAAAAAGTCAACTCTTGATCAGATGCCTTCCCCATGGAATTTCTTCATGAAAATTGATATGTATGATCCCTATACCATATAGAGACCAATAGAAACAAGAATGACCAAAAATTTTGGAGTTATGGCTTTTGAAACCAAAACCCTAATTCTAGGTCATCTGTGCAGTCAAACCTGGCTCTGCTTCCATGCCAATCTCAGTTCTTGTGATTTTTTGACATTCTTGACTTTGAGAGGATATAATATGATGCTTGAACATACATGGACCCCTTTGAAGTGATTGATGACCTTTGGAGTGGCTCATATGGCTCTTGGATTGCTCAGATCACAAACCCTAGATGCAGATGACTTTGAAACAATGCAGTGAATCACAAATGTGGTATGAGATACTATGATTTAATTCATGCATATGAAAAGATCACAAGCCATGGTGTGAATGGGTGAGGGAAAATTTGGGGTGTTTACAGCTTCCCCTATTCAAACATGAGTTAGCTGTGCAGGATGTAAGCAACGGCTTAACAGGCAAACAAGATAACTTGTGGTTGAATACCAAAGACAGTCCAAAATTTGCACTCACAGAATGAATAAGAAAAGGGATATAGATTGTAAAAGAAAATAAAGTATATTATAAAGTGTGGGCGACGGAGGATGACCGTCGAGCAGGGGACGACTGCTGGGGAAAGAACAATGACGGGGACGACCGACACGCTGGGGATATAAGAGATTATGATGGGGACAACCATCAAAATAAAGTGACAAAGATTCTCTGGGGATTATAGGTAAAAATAAATGATGAGGTAAGGTCATCAAAGGTGAAGGACGATCACCTAGCAGGGGACGGATGCTCTGTTGGGTATAAGATGAGGGACGGTCATCTGAGGTGAAGGACGATCACCGGGCAGGGTACGACTGCCGAAAGTATCGCGACATAGGACGAATGCCGGATAAAAAGGTCGACGATGGGGACGGCCATCGGACAAGCATGATGAAGGACGATCATCAAGAGGTGAAGGACGATCACCTAGCAGGGGACGGCTGCTCTTAGGGTTTATCATGACATAGGACGAATGTCAGATAACAAGATCAACGACGGGGACAGCCATCAGATAAAATGATGAAGGACGATCATCAAAAGGTGAAGGACGATCACCTAGCAGGGTACGGCTGCTGAAAATATAACGACATAGGACGAATGTCGGATAGAAAAGGGTTCCAATAATGGAGACTCCGCTGGGGAAAGGATGAGGGACAGTCATCCAAAGGTGAAGGACGATCACCTGGCAGGGTACGGCTGCCGAAAGGTATCATGACATAGGACGAATGTCAGATAGAAAAGAAGTTTTGCTTTGCTGGCGACCTACTGGGGAATAGTAAACATGGACGAGTGTTTACATCCAAGAAATAAAAGGTATAAGTGTTTTGACGTTGTGTATAGATTAAAGATGCGGGCGAGCATCCCTAAGACCGTGATATGGACGAGTATCAGTAAAAACAAACGCTGACGCAAGTTCTGAGATGATGATACGGACGAGTATCAACTGGTTAACAAAGAACACGGACGAGTGTTGATTCTGAAGGGACTCTTCTGGGGAATAGTAGACACAGACGAGTGTCTAAATTCAGGAAGACATGAGTGTTTGACACGTGTATGGATTAAAGATGCGGACGAGCATCCTTAAGACTATGATACGGACGAGTATCAGGTAGAAACAAACGCTGACACATGTTCTGAGATGATGATACGGACGAGTATCAACTGGTTAACAAAGAACACGGACGAGTGTCGAATCTGAAGGGATTAGTGGTGTATACAAGATACGGACGAGTATCTGTATGAGTGAAACAGGAGTAACAAGTATGAGTGGTGTATAGGCGAGTGCTTAACTTGCTGGGGAGTGTGACACGGACGAGTGTAAGAGAAGGTGTATTATAAACAAGTGTATGGTTTTGTTGCACCCCAAAATTTGCCCTCAAAATACAAGACTTTGTGTTCTAAGAAGGTTCACAAGGTTCACAAGTTTCCCAACACTTACAAGACCTTTCATGAGGTTCATGAAGTCTACAAGTTACTTTATGAAGGTTCACAAGGTTCACAAGTTCCACAATACTTTCAATACCTTTCTTGAGGTTCATGAAGTCTACAAGTCACTTCTTGAAGGTTCACAAGGTTCACAAGCTTCTCAATGTTTACATAACCTTTCATGAGGTTCATGAAGTCTACAAGTCACCTCATGAGGTTCACAAGATTCACAATGTTTACATAACCTTTCATGAGGTTCATGAAGTCTACAAGTCACTTCATGAGGTTCACAAGGTTCACAAGCTTCACAATACCTCCCATGAGTACCACAAGACATTTTATGATGGTTCACAAGGTCCACAAGGTTCACAATTGGTCAAAAGAGTTGACAATCCCCTCAGACAATGCACCTCCTAAGCAGTGCATCCAAAACTAGGGTTTTGACTTTAATCAGGCTAAATGAATTTACAAGGCTTCAAGTGAGCTTCATAACATCTTATATGTGTGTAAGAACCCCCATGACAAGTTTCAAGACTTTTCTCAGAAGTTTGCTCAGTCAAATGATCAAATAAGTCAAAATCAGTCAATGCAGTCAAAAAGTCAAACTGAGGTCAACTGTGGTCAAACCAAAGTCAAACTTCATGATTTTTTGCCAACATCAATTATATGAAGTAAAATTCATCATTTGATCAAGGGTTGATCATGATTCATCAAGGAGATTCCAGATCATCAAGAATCAGGAGTTTCTAAATTAGGGTTTCCTCAGTAAAAGTCAACTGAACTTTGACCAGCCATAACTTTCACATACTTCATCACCAAGTCTCCACTCAAAGCTCATTTTGAAGGAAATTGAATTCTCTACAACTTTGATCTTGCAAGTTAATCCCAAAAATGCTTCATTTGGAAGATATGAGCTAAGACATTATAGGTCATTTCAAAAGTCAACAAAAAGTCAACAACTTCAAAAGGGCATAACTTGAGATTGGTAAATGATATGGACATGAAACCAATGGGGTTGTTTAGAGGACTCTTGAAGCTTTCCAAAATGTCCAAGAACACCCTCATACCATTAAAATTGAGGGAGATGTGCCCTTGCAAAGTTGGGAAATTTTGAGTTGGTTTATGATGAAAATGGAGGTTTAAAACCAATTCTTTTCAAATGGGCTTGGCAAATTGTGATCCAATCCATACCATATCATCATGCACGACCCAAATGATTAAAAATCAGAATTTTTATTATTTTATTTTTATTTATTTAGATTTAATTCATAAAAAATCATTTTAAATAAATATAAAATATGAAAATACAATATTTGATGAAGATTGAGCTTCTAGAATCTCATCAATACTGATTTGAATTGAAAGGGAAGGAAATCATGAGATTGGTACAAAAATAGCAAGCCTTCATGAACAAATATTTGAATTTTAAACCATGATCTTTTTCAATCTTCAAATATCAAAATCTCCACACAACAATTCAATTTTTTTAACCTAATTCATTCACATATAAGTACTAAACATAATGCAAACCCTCAGACACGAATTTGCTGCCTCTAAGTGTAAGTTCTATTGTTCAAAAAATACATCCAAAACTCACATTCGGATTCTGCAATCCAGGGCATTTGAAGGTAAAGTAAGAACATAGAGATGTTCTTTGGACATTGTTGAAGCTAAACCAATACTCATTCGCATCAAGAACTCCCCCATTGGCATAATCCGATTCAAATTGTTCATGATATTTCGATTTTTCGATTCTGTTTATTTGTGCATTGTCAATGATTTCTAACCTCATATTGTTGATTGTGATGATGTATAGAGTGATTCTGGGCTGGGAAATTGAAGCTCCATGACCTAAACTACCCGCGGCCATTGTTAGGGTTTCGAACTCAGTTTTAGGGCTTAATGATTTACTGAGTATAAATAAATTTTGAGAATATAGAGATGTTGTATGAACTGTGAGAATCATAAAACTTTAATCAATTTCATGAATCGATGCTGTTTTGCTTGAGTTTCATTTTCGTAGGTTGGAAATATTGAAGAACTCGCAGGAAGATTCGCAGGAAAAAGGGAAGGAGATTTCGCAGGAAATTTGAGGAAGAAGATGACTGGCTTGGCGCGAATTTTCTGTTTAAAATCTTGATTAAAAATATTATTTTAACATGCTATTTGGTTGTCACACATGAGCTTGTGTCCCAGTGGTTGGAAGCATGCGTATACAAGGGTTGGTCTGGGGTTCGATTCCCCGTTTGCTGCATTTTGTTCCTTTATTTTGCTTATTTTTCAGGCTTAACATATAATCAATTATAGCCATCACATTAGCAGATGGGCTCTTCCAGCCAGGCGGTTAAGCGTGCGTGTGAATGATCAAAGGTCCTGGGTTCAACACCACCCCAGGCCTTTTTGTTTTCTTGATTTTTTTTCCTGATTTTTCCAGGTGAAACACAAAACTACTTCCTCTCCCTATGATGACACGCGCGTGTGGGCAGCCCAGTGGTGTGTGTTGTTGGTTGCAAGCATAGGGGACTGGGTTCAAACCCCAGCCCCATCAGGTTTTTTCTTTTTGTTTTCTCATGTTTTTTTTTCTTTATTTTCTTTCAAATTAATTAATATTTCATATTAAAATAAATTAAAATTATATTGTTTTGTTATTTTCCTATATATATATTATGTGTGCCAATTCTTAAAAAAATTATTTTCTTTATTATGTAAATAAATTATAAAATAATTTTGTATATAAATTTTCAAAACCCTAATTTATTTTCTAAATACTTATTAAAAAAACTCAATTGTTATTCTCTAATTTTTAATATAATTGTCATGTATATATTTAACATAATCTTTAATATAATTAATTTTTTGTAAATATAATCTATTATTAATAATATGTAAATATATTTTATATATTATGTCTATAATCTAAATTATTTTCTTTTAATATATGTATAGAAACAATTAAACTTATAATAATTTAATTTTTTTTATAATTAGTATATAAACTAAAATGCTATAATTATTTAGTTGTTCATATTAAACTTTTGTTTATTATTTTAATTTTGTTCTTATAATATTTTTGTTAATTCGATTTATTTTGATTATTATTATTAACCATATTATTACTAACTTTTGCTTATTATAATTTTACTAACCTTTATTTAATTTTTTTTATTATTACTAACCCTCATTATTGTTTATTTATTTATTTTTCACCTATTATTTATATTTTTGCTTCTATATTTATTTTGCTATATATTTATATTTTTGCTATTTATTATTTTTTATAATTATTTTGTAATTGCTCCTTGGTGTAAAGTTTGTAAATATTTAATTATTTAATTTGCTTGCTATGGTTAGTAATTTAGGGAGTGCAAATATGTATTCTATTTAAAATTTAACTTAGATCATTTTTAATTAAAGATAAATAATATTGAACACTCACACACGTAAGTCGATTTTTAATCGCCATCTCACATTTCTAAGGCTATCCCTCAATGTTGCCTACTAATAAGGTCAAGTGGGGTGTATAAAGCAAGTCCCCTAAAAGAAAAAATCATGAAGTCCCTAATGGTTGCCTTTAAACATCAAGTCCCTTCGAATAATGATGATAGTCCCTCCTATATGCTTAATACACCCCACAGTTGCCTTCATTAAACAGATGTCCCTCGTATGTCCCTTACATCCAAGGTAATGACTACCTATTCCTTAATAATAGGGATAGTCTTACCATTTAAAGGATAAAGAACAGAAAGACTTAAAACTTTAGGGTAGGTTCCTCATAGTTGCTTGCTCACTTCATTTAAAAAACTTTTCAAACACTTCATACTTTCAAACAAATTTTCAAACACAAGTTTTTACGCATCCGTACATGGATCATTATTAACTCTTATGAAAATTTCTATTCACACACTTCACCTTTTCAAAAACAATTCAAAGTGAGCTAAGTAACTAAGAGCCCATGGATAACCATGGATGTAAAGGGTGCTAACACCTTCCCTTTACATAACCTACCCCCCGGACCCAAAAATCTTTTAAAAGGTCTTTCCTGTTCTTTTATGCCTTTCCTTTGGATAAAATAAAAGTCGGTGGCGACTCTTGCTATCCGCAACATAACTAAAGTCAGTTCTCCCACCGTGTTACAGAACTGGCGACTCTGCTGGGGAAGTTTATTTAAGAGGGGTACCTTTAGGAATTAAGATCACTTTAATATTGTTTGATTTGTTTGCTTTATTATTATATTGTTGGGGTGCTCTTATGTGTGAAAGGTCCTAACCCGGATCTAGTGTACCTTAGGTAAATGGCAATAGACCAAGGAAACTGTACGACGTATATCGATACGGTTGATCTGGTGGCCATAGTTAGTGCGACTTCTTGGTTGGTGCTTATGTTACTTAAGTCAAGTTGAGGATAATATGAGGCTGCCATATGTTGTCAATGCACTAACTAACTTTTAGAACCCTAGTTATCCCATCTTGGCCTTTAGAAAGTAGTGAGGTAACCGGCTTTGGTGCAGACTGAAGTTGGTTGACACTCGATACTACGCTCATTGAGATCTTAAACTTGGAGGGTTTTGGTTGGCAAGTAAGTTGCCTTCTGATCAACCACCCTTGTGAAGGATCAATGATATTGAGATCCCTTAGAACCTGGTTACTTTTGTAGGACAGGATGAACCATCTAACTTCAGGGGAGGGTACTTACCTTTAAACCTCATGCAAGCCTTTAAACCTAGGGCTATTGTGTGACTTGTTTGTGTGTGCCACATGTTTGTGATTGAGCATAACATCATGACATCATCATGCATCATAAGCATAGCATTTTCACTAACCATTTCAAGGACCAAAGGATTTATCTTTGTTCTTTGTTGCAGGTCATGGCTTCTGCTCGTAGAAACACCATCAGGATCAACTTTGTGGGCATACCTGCTAAGCTTAAAGAGTTGGTTTCTTAAGTGTCTGATCATTCCCAGTTCATCAAGAGACATGGTCACTTATTGGATCTAGTCACTTCAGGGTTCAATGAAGACATGATGAGTGTCCTGTTTCAGTTCTTTGACCCTAAGCACTACTGCTTTACATTCCCCGACTACCAGCTGGTTCCTACAATGGAAGAGTTCTCTAAACTTTTGGGTATACCTGTTCTTGATCAAAGACCCTTCACAGGCTTGGAGAAGGAGCTTAAACCAGAGGTCATTGCTGCAGCCCTACATCTGAAGAAGTCTGACATTGTTCTAGAAACGAGAAGTGGAGTCAAGGGTATTCTTGCCAAGGTGCTAATGGATAAGGCTCAAATGTTCTTGAAGGCCATGAGCTATGATGCTTTTGAGGAGATCTTAGCCTTGCTGATATATGGCTTAGTATTGTTCCCCAATCCAGATCAGTTCATAGATGTTCATGCCATCAACATTTTCCTGAGTCACAATCCAGTGCCTACCTTACTTGGAGACATCCTGCATTCTCTTCACACCCGTACTACAAGGGCGAGAGGAACTTTGATGTGCTGTATACCTTTGCTTTCTAGGTGGTTTATTTCTCACCTTCCTCGCTCAGTAATGAAGAATGAGCAAGGGTTCAGATGGTCCAAGAGGATCATGTCACTTTCTCACTCAGATATCCATTGGTGCTCCAGATCTATGGAGAATGTCACCATCATTGACCGCTGTGGGGAGTTTCCTAATGTGCCACTTCTAGGCATAAGAGGAGGCATCATTTACAACCCCTCTCTAGCTTTACGACAGTTTGGTTACGCCCGGAGCGATGGTCCACATGACATGTTGATTCAAGGCATTGTGTTTGATTATGACAACGATCTTCAGGGTTACCGTCAGAGATTCATACGAGCTTGGGGAAAGGTAAACAGGATTGACAGCAAGACACTGGAGCCTAAGTACACTATTCCTATGGAAGCTTATCTCAGATGGGTGCGATCTCGTGCTCAGACACTCATGATGCCATATCCTGCCGTCCTACCAGTTACCATGGAACCTGTTGCTGAAGGAGACACAGCTTATACCATCCTTCACCCAGACATGCCTACTGATATGGAAGACTTGCAGAGATCATGGATCCAACTGAAGGAGCAAAGGGATACTTTCGAGGCTCATTACAAAGCAAGCCAAGAAAGGATCCTGGAACTAACAAAGCAACTTCATGAGGAACGAAACCTTAACTCATACCTCAACACAAAGAGGAAACGTCCATGGGAGACTTAAAACCCCATCTTTTGTACTTATTTCATTTCATTTTTGTAAGCCTAAAAGGCAAAACAAAGTTATTACTAATAAAAGTTTACTTTCGTGTTTGTCTAAGCAAATTTAAATCCTGCGGTCCTTGAAAACATTGCATATGCATACCCATATCATTTCATGGCATCACAGGTTTATAATTGTGCACAGGTTTCTCATCTTCTCGCTGTTTATTTCAGCAATGGCTCTTGAACAATCAGTTAAGGATCTCCAGGCACAAAATGCACAGTTCCAAGAGCTGATCTTGAACCTGTCCAAAGGGCAGGATGAATTGAAGGCACTGCTGGCCAAGAAGACTAAGAAGACTAGAAGGTCTGCTGGTTTGATCAACATGGGAAGAAGGTTCAAAGGTCTTGCCAAGACCAAGGAACCAGCTGAAGACTATGAATCTGAGGAATTTGAGCAAGAGGTAGGCAGTCTCCACCATACAATAGGGGACTCTGATTCTGAGGCTAATTACTATCATGAGCCTAATGAAGACAAATTCAAAATGCTGGTGGATAGGATGGATGCTATGGAATTGTAGAAATCTTCTGGGCTGGATTTTGAGGATTTGAGTTTGATATCTGGGGTAGTCATACCCATTGGTTTCAAGGTTCCTACATTTGTTGTTTATGATGGGGTCTCTTGTCCCAAGCTGCATCTGAGGTCCTATGTCAGAAGAATTCAACCCCACACTGCTGATAAAAAGTTGTGGATCCATTTCTTTCAAGAGAGCTTATCTGGAGCTCAGCTGGAGTGGTATTATCAGTTGGAGAGTGTCAACATCAGAGACTGGAATGATCTTGCTGAAGCTTTCTATAAGCAGTACCAATACAATGCTGACTTAGCCCCCACTCGCATGCAGCTTCAGAGCATGTCTATGGGTGCCAAAGAGAGTTTTAAAGAGTATGCTCAGAAGTGGAGAGATTTAGCTGGAAGAGTTCAACCCCCTTTGACTGACAGGGAATTGGTTGATATGTTCATGTGTACGCTGAATGGTCCATTTTACAGTCATCTCATTGGAAGCTCATCATCTGGCTTCACTGAGTTGATCATGACAGGAGAGCGGGTAGAGAATGGTATAAAGAATGGTAAGATCCAAGTGGGTGCTTCCTCATCAGGTGCTGCAAAGAAGCCTCCCACTGGGAAGAAAGAATCTAATGCTGTTTATGGTCAGCCTGATCGTAACAGAAGGCATCAATCTGTTAGTGCAGTTCATATTTCAAATCCAACTCCTGCAACAACAGAGCAGCCTCAGGGCAATCAACAGAGGGCTAGAAGACAGTTCACGAAGATCAACATGTCAATGGCACAGGCATTGCAACACTTGTTGAAGGCTGAACTTATTACTTTGAAAGAGGCTCCTCAGAATCCCAATGTTACCTCTCCCAGGTACAATCCTAATGCACGATGTGCATATCATTCAAACTGTCAGGGACATGATACTAATAACTGCTGGATCTTGAAGAATAAAATTCAAGATATGATTGATGCTGGATAAATTGAGTTTGATCCTCCGGGTACTCCCAATGTGATTACTGCTCCAATGCCAAATCACGAGAAGACTGTCAACGTTATTGATGAAGATCTACATGTCTATTCAGTTATGGAGTTGACCACACCACTGTCTGTTATCAAAAAGAGGTTAGTACAAGCTGGGATCTTTCCAGGTTGTCGTGAAGATTGTTTGTATTGTACCTATAAGCCGGATAGTTGCTTCATATTGAGAGATGGAATTCAACGTCTCATGGATAAGTATACTATAGTGTTTGAGAGGACTCCGTCGTCTGTAGAAAGTATGGTGGATCATCTGACTCAAGGTAGGAAGATTGAAGAGGTTGACATGGTTGACAAAGTACCAATAAGAATCACTTCAAAGGGTCCCATTAAAATCACTCATCAGGGTCCAATCAAAATTACTGCTGAAGGTCCCGTGAAAGTTGTTGCTGAAGCCAGAGTAGCTCCTGTGGTCATTACTACTCCTGGTCCTATCCCGTATACATCTGACAAAGCTGTGCCTTGGCATTATGGATCTGATGTTTACATCCATGGTGTTAAGCAAGAGCCTGTAGCTGATGTGCCTGTTGACATTGATAATATTGCTGGATCTAGCAAGATCACTCGTAGTGGAAGAGTCTTCTCTCCTCCAGTTACTTCCAAGAATGCAGTTACTCCTGCTACTACTTCCACCACTGATGCTCGGGGCAAGGGTCCTGTCATTGAACCTGTATCTACTGATGTGCCAGCTGCTGATGACCTCTCTAAGCAGATGGAAGAAGTATTGAAAATCATTCGCAAGAGTGATTATGACATTGTTGATCAGTTGGGGCATACTCCTTCGAAGATTTCTATGCTGTCTTTGTTATTATGTTCTGAGGCTCATGCAAAGTCCTTGATCAAGTTTCTGAAGACTGCTCATGTACCCAGTGCAATTTCTGTTGACCAATTTGAGAACTGTGTTGCCCACCTGACCTATGACAATGGGTTAGGATTCTCTGATGCTGATTTGACCCCTGCCAAGAGGGATCATAACAGGGCCTTGCATGTTTCAATTGAATGCAGGGGCACTACCTTGTCACATGTGCTGATAGACAATGGTTCATCCTTGAATGTGTTGCCTAAGGAAGTCCTGAATAAGCTGAGTCCTGAAGATGCTGTGCTAAAGCCCAGTAACATTGTGGTGAAGGCTTTTGATGGTTCTAGAAGAGTAGTACATGGGGAAATTGATCTTCCAATCAAAGTTGGCTCCCAGGTGTTTACTGCTACATTTTTTGTGATGGATATTCGTCCTTCGTACTCTTGTCTGCTTGGTCGTCCTTGGATCCATGGGGCAGGTGCTGTAACCTCTACATTGCACCAAAAGTTGAGATATCCGGTGGATGGAAAGGTTGTTACTGTCTATGGAGAAGAAGAATACTTTGTCAGCCATGTGAATACCTTCAAGTATCTGGAAATGGAAGGTGAATACATTGAAACTCCGTGTCAGACCTTTGAAGTGGTTCCCTGGGTTGTTAATGATTATGTAGCTCCTCCTGTTGCGAAGAAAGTTCCTGTGATCACCAGAAAGCCTCCAACAATGGCAATGGCTTCCCTCAATGATGCTAGAGCTGTGGTGGATGAAGGTGGTTGTACTATTTGGGGTCAGCTTCCTGATATTCCATACAAGTCTGACAAGTTTGGTTTGGGTTTCACTGCAGAGTCCCAGAAGGCTGTTCGTCGTGCTTGTGCTGCCCGTGTCACTAATCAAGGGGTTGTGAAGGACCAGATTAATGCTGTGGGAGATCAAGATGAAGACTACAACTTGGATGCTTGGATTTTTCCTACTGTGGGTGCTGGACTCAATAATTGGAAAGCTGAAGATGTTATCCCTATCTCCTTTAGTCAGGAGTAAATACTATTACTGTGTTGTTATATTTTAAATTTGTAATTTCTTGAACAATAAAACTTTCAAGCCATGTGCCTTACCCGGGGCACAATGGTGTGCTTGTTACGGGCTGTCATTTCATTTGCATACTTCATTCAATAAAATCAGTGGACGTTTCGTTTTCGTAAATATTGTGTTCCTTGTCTTTCTTTTCTTTTATTTTTGTTTTATCAGCTATGTGTTCTTACACACACCCACATCACTAAAATGCAGATCCTCATCCACTCTGGATCCTGTTGATAACATTTCTACTATTGCCAATTATAATTTCGAGAATCTGATCTATCAAACTGAAGACGGAAATGAGGACGATTGTGAAATACCTGTAGAGCTTGCTAGGTTGCTACAACAAGAAGAGAAAGCTATACAGCCACATGAAGAGCCAGTCGAAGTTGTGAATCTGGGAACTGAAGAAAACAGAAAAGAGGTCAAGATAGGGGCTGATTTAGAGGACAGTGTCAAGAGCAGATTGATTCAGATGTTACGTGGCTATGTGGAGATCTTTGCTTGGTCTTATGAAGATATGCCAGGGTTGGATACAGACATTGTGGTTCACCGTTTGCCAGTGAAAGAAGATTGTCGTCCAAAGAAGCAGAAGGTTCGTCGTATGCGTCCTGAAATGTCAGAAAAGATCAAGGCAGAGGTAATGAAACAGTTCAATGCAGGGTTCTTAGCAGTGACTTCTTATCCTCAGTGGGTTGCAAATGTGGTACCAGTTCCTAAGAAAGATGGTAAGGTACGTATGTGTGTGGACTACAGAGATTTGAACAAGGCTAGCCCTAAAGATGTCTTTCCACTTCCTCATATTGATATTCTGGTAGACAACATTGCTCAGCATAAGGTATTCTCTTTTATGGATGGTTTCTCTGGTTACAATCAAATCAAGATGGCACCTGAAGATATGGAGAAGACAACATTTGTGACACAGTGGGGCACCTTTTGCTATAAGGTAATGCCATTTGGTTTGAAGAATGCAGGGGCAACATATCAGCGTGCTATGGTGGCTTTGTTTCATGATATGATTCATCATGAGATAGAGGTATATGTGGACGATATGATAGCCAGGTCTCAGAATGAAGAACAACATCTTGATCATTTGCATAAATTGTTTGAGAGGTTGAAGAAATACAAGTTGAGATTGAATCCAAACAAGTGTACTTTTGGGGTTAGATCTGGAAAGCTCCTGGGTTTTATTGTCAGTGGAAAAGGTTTTGAAGTGGATCCTGTAAAAGTGAAAGCTATACGAGAAATGCCAGCTCCCCGTACGGAGAAGGAGGTTAGAGGTTTCTTGGGACGATTGAACTACATTGCAAGATTTATTTCCCAATTAACTACCATCTGTGAGCCAATCTTCAAGTTGTTGAAGAAAGATCAGGTGATGGAATGGAATGATGAGTGCCAGACTGCCTTTGATGAAATCAAGAGATATCTGCTGGAACCACCAATTTTGATGCCACCAGTTGATGGAAGACCCTTGATTATGTACTTGACAGTGTTAGACAACTCAATGGGGTGTGTATTGGGGCAACATGACGAGTCTGGTCGAAAAGAGCAGGCAATATACTACCTTAGCAAAAAGTTTACCGACTGTGAAACAAGATACTCACTGCTCGAGAAAACTTGCTGCGCTTTGGCATGGGCTGCTCGCCGACTAAGACAGTATATGTTGACCCATACTACCTTATTGATTTCAAAGATGGATCCAATCAAGTACATATTTGAGAAACCTGCTCTCTCCGGAAGAATTGCAAGATGGCAAATGATCTTGACAGAATATGACATACAGTATACTACTCAAAAGGCCATCAAGGGAAGTGTTGTTGCTGATCATTTGGCTCATCAAGCAGTAGATGATTACCAGTCAATGAATTTTGAGTTCCCTGATGAAGACATTATGATTATTACCAAAGAACTTGGACAATATGACGGACCTGAACAAGGATCCCGATGGACTATGGTTTTTTATGGTGCCTCTAATGCACTTGGTAATGGTGTTGGTGTTGTGATTAGTTCCCCTGAAGGTTGTCATACCCCGATTACTGCCAGACTTTGTTTCTATTGTACCAATAACATGGCTGAGTATGAGGCATGTATCCTGGGTATTAAAGCTGCTATTGATATGAAGATTCAGTTCCTTGATGTGTATGGAGATTCAGCCCTGGTAGTAAGTCAGATTAAAGGAGATTGGGATACCAAGCATGATAACCTCATTCCTTAGCAGCAGTTTGTCATGGCCAGATGTACCAGAAACGGATGATCAAAGCTTTTAATAAGAAGGTTAAGCCAAAGGTATATCAGGCTGGTGACTTGGTAATCAAGCGTATCATATTACCACAGGGTGATCCTAGGGGCAAGTGGACTCCAACATATGAAGGACCATTTGTAGTCAAGACAGTGTTCTCAGGAGGTGCCATGATACTCACTACAATGGATGGTGAAGATTTTCCACAGCCTGTAAACGCAGACATAGTTAAAAAATACTACGCATAAAAAGAGACCCGCTAGGTTGACAGGCCTAGGCAAAAATAAGGGCATCCCGGCAAACCAAAAGGGTTTGGGCAAAAATTAGGGATATATATATATAAAAGATGTACACCCGGCAAGTCGAAAACCTGAAAAGGCGGCTTGGGCAAAAAAAGGGTATCCCGGTGGATTGAAAACCTGAAAGGGCAATCCAGGCAAAAGTTAGGGATTAAAGCGTATGACTATGTCTCGTTTGGATCACCCATGAAACTGCAACCAGTTGTACTACTTACTCAAGCTCGAACAGATAAAGCTCAATCCAATCGTTTTCGTCTCAACAGCAGAAGATGAGATACTTGAATGGCAATAGTAGAATTGAAACTCAATAGGATTGTTTCCCACATAGCTGATTTTCTCTGTTTTGTAAAAACTTTATGACAAAATCCTCTTACTAGGGTTTATGTCTCCTTGTACAAACTTACCCGTGTATGGGTCACTTTTTGATATAAATAAATTCCATCTTTTGAATCCAGATTTACTTTTACCCTATTTACATAAGCGAAACGTCCATTGGTTGTGTTTGAATGTATGTATGCTTTTGAATATGATTGATGTTTACCAAAAATGCATGTATGCTTTTAATATGATTGATGTTTACCAGAAATGCATAAAAATGCAGTAATAGTATTTACTAAGGACGAACGAGGGAAGGATTTCAACGAAGCTTCGCCTGTTCATCTTTACAAGACAGTTACAAACCCTCAGTAGGACGAATCCATCTTCATAAAGTCTTATCTCCCCTGGAATTTATATCCATCTCTTTTATCCTCATACGGATATTCGGGAATTTACTTTCCAATAAGGGTACGACGAACGAAGACGGGAGGTTATATCGGCCCTACCATCAAACGAAGACGAAGGTTATGTATACCTTACTATCCCCAGCATCCGGGAGGTTATATATACCTTGCTATCCCCAGCAGACGGAAGATTATGTATAATATATTCTTCAGCAACGAATCGAGATTTATTTTCCCTGGCCAGCAGTTGTTATACAAAGACATCCAGACGCTTCCGGCAGTATCATATCATACATACATCATTTACATCATACCATAACATACATATCCATAAATACATAATACATTTACTTAGGTGCATCATACTATGCATGCATACATAAAGCATAAACTAATATTATTATACGGAATGTCACCTTGGTTTCAGGTTAATTATCCAACAAAGAAACTTATGATCCTCAGGACTGCTTTATCCTCCTGAAGACATGCTGTTACATCAGGATTACTCCAGTCTCCTGAAAGCATATCATCAATCTCAGAAAGCTTATAATCTCATCAGGACTGCTCTATCCTCCTGAAGACATGCTGTTACATCAGGATTACTCCAGTCTCCTGAAAGCATATCATATTATTACCTCAGGATTGCTCCATCCTCCTGACAGCTTTTTATTACATCAGGATTGCTTCATCCTCCTGAAATCATATCATTACCTCAGGATTGCTCCATCCTCCTGACAGCTATCATCATTACTCCTGGACTGCTTCATCCTCCAAGACATTTTTCAGAAGAACTAATCCTGATGTTCTTTTGATCCTTAAGAGCAAATCCTGACGCTCTTTTGGCCCATTGTTCAAAATACTTTTTCAGAAGAACAAATCCTGACGTTCTTTTGATCCTTAAGAGCAAATCCTGACGCTCTTTTGACCTCTTGTTCCAGATACTCTTTCAGAAGAACAAATCCTGACGTTCTTTTGATCCTTAAGAGCAAATCCTGACGCTCTTTTGGTCCCTTGTTCAAGATACTTTTTCAGAAGAACAAATCCTGACGTTCTTTTGATCCTTAAGAACAAATCCTGACGTTCTTTTGGACCTTGGAGAATAGGCAGATGGTCTGTACAAAGATCCATTCACTAATCCAAAATATTTCCAGAAGAGATAATCATCACAAGATTTATTTCTACTGGTCCATCCAACAACTCAAATCAGGTTGCATAAATGATTCAGAGACGGCCTATACAAAGACCTAGTACTGATATCCAGTATCAACATGAAGACATCACCACATCCAGTTCTTTAGATGGCATCTCTAAGCCCATCTCCAGTTCTTCCAAGTGGCATCTTTAAGCCCACTCAATCAAATACAACCAAACATCAATATCATTCTACGCACTGGTGAGTGCAAATTTTTGGGCTTTTGTGTTCAATCCCCTTCAACCTTCCAGGTCATGACTGGCAAATATACCAATCTAACCCCTCAGGTTTCAGAAAATTGAACAGGGGCAGCTGTTGCACCCCAAAATTTTCCCTCACAATACAAGACTTTGTGTTCTAAGAAGGTTCACAAGGTTCACAAGTTTCCCAACACTTACAAGACCTTTCATGAGGTTCATGAAGTCTACAAGTTACTTTATGAAGGTTCACAAGGTTCACAAGTTCCACAATACTTTCAATACCTTTCTTGAGGTTCATGAAGTCTACAAGTCACTTCTTGAAGGTTCACAAGGTTCACAAGCTTCTCAATGTTTACATAACCTTTCATGAGGTTCATGAAGTCTACAAGTCACCTCATGAGGTTCACAAGATTCACAATGTTTACATAACCTTTCATGAGGTTCATGAAGTCTACAAGTCACTTCATGAGGTTCACAAGGTTCACAAGCTTCACAATACCTCCCATGAGTACCACAAGACATTTTATGATGGTTCACAAGGTCCACAAGGTTCACAATTGGTCAAAAGAGTTGACAATCCCCTCAGACAATGCACCTCCTAAGCAGTGCATCCAAAACTAGGGTTTTGACTTTAATCAGGCTAAATGAATTTCCAAGGCTTCAAGTGAGCTTCATAACATCTTATATGTGTGTAAGAAACCCCATGACAAGTTTCAAGACTTTTCTCAGAAGTTTGCTCAGTCAAATGATCAGATAAGTCAAAATCAGTCAATGCAGTCAAAAAGTCAAACTGAGGTCAACTGTGGTCAAACCAAAGTCAAACTTCATGATTTTTTGCCAACATCAAGTATATGAAGTAAAATTCATCATTTGATCAAGGGTTGATCATGATTCATCAAGGAGATTCCAGATCATCAAGAATCAGGAGTTTCTAAATTAGGGTTTCCTTAGTAAAAGTCAACTGAACTTTGACCAGCCATAACTTTCACATACTTCATCACCAAGTCTCCACTCAAAGCTCATTTTGAAGGAAATTGAATTCTCTACAACTTTGATCTTGCACGTTAAGCCCAAAAATGCTTCATTTGGAAGATATGAGCTAAGACATTATAGGTCATTTCAAAAGTCAACAAAAAGTCAACAACTTCAAAAGGGCATAACTTGAGATTGGTAAATGATATGGACATGAAACCAATGGGGTTGTTTAGAGGACTCTTCAAGCTTTCCAAAATTTCCAAGAACACCCTCATACCATTAAAATTGAGGGAGATGTGCCCTTGCAAAGTTGGGAAATTTTATGATGGTTTATGATGAAAATGGAGGTTTAAAACCAATTCTTTTCAAATGGGCTTGGCAAATTGTGATCCAATCCATACCATATCATCATGCACGACCCAAATGATTAAAAATCAGAATTTTTATTATTTTATTTTTATTTATTTAGATTTAATTCATAAAAAATCATTTTAAATATATATAAAATATGAAAATACAATATTTGATGAAGATTGAGCTTCTAGAATCTCATCAATACTGATTTGAATTGAAAGGGAAGGAAATCATGAGATTGGTACAAAAATAGCAAGCCTTCATGAACAAATATTTGAATTTTAAACCATGATCTTTTTCAATCTTCAAATATCAAAATCTCCACACAACAATTCAATTTTTTTAACCTAATTCATTCACATATAAGTACTAAACATAATGCAAACCCTCAGACACGAATTTGCTGCCTCTAAGTGTAAGTTCTATTGTTCAAAAAATACATCCAAAACTCACATTCGGATTCTGCAATCCAGGGCATTTGAAGGTAAAGTAAGAACATAGAGATGTTCTTTGGACATTGTTGAAGCTAAACCAATACTCATTCGCATCAAGAACTCCCCCATTGGCATAATCCGATTCAAATTGTTCATGATATTTCAATTTTTCGATTCTGTTTATTTGTGCATTGTCAATGATTTCTAACCTCATATTGTTGATTGTGATGATGTATAGAGTGATTCTGGGCTGGGAAATTGAAGCTCCATGACCTAAACTACCCGCGGCCATTGTTAGGGTTTCGAACTCAGCTTTAGGGCTTAATGATTTACTGAGTATAAATAAATTTTGAGAATATAGAGATGTTGTATGAACTGTGAGAATCATAAAACTTTAATCAATTTCATGAATCGATGCTGTTTTGCTTGAGTTTCATTTTCGTAGGTTGGAAATATTGAAGAACTCGCAGGAAGATTCGCAGGAAAAAGGGAAGGAGATTTCGCAGGAAATTTGAGGAAGAAGATGACTGGCTTGGCGCGAATTTTCTGTTTAAAATCTTGATTAAAAATATTATTTTAACATGCTATTTGGTTGTCACACATGAGCTTGTGTCCCAGTGGTTGGAAGCATGCGTATACAAGGGTTGGTCTGGGGTTCGATTCCCCGTTTGCTGCATTTTGTTCCTTTATTTTGCTTATTTTTCAGGCTTAACATATAATCAATTATAGCCATCACATTAGCAGATGGGCTCTTCCAGCCAGGCGGTTAAGCGTGCGTGTGAATGATCAAAGGTCCTGGGTTCAACACCACCCCAGGCCTTTTTGTTTTCTTGATTTTTTTTCCTGATTTTTCCAGGTGAAACACAAAACTACTTCCTCTCCCTATGATGACACGCGCGTGTGGGCAGCCCAGTGGTGTGTGTTGTTGGTTGCAAGCATAGGGGACTGGGTTCAAACCCCAGCCCCATCAGGTTTTTTCTTTTTGTTTTCTCATGTTTTTTTTTCTTTATTTTCTTTCAAATTAATTAATATTTCATATTAAAATAAATTAAAATTATATTGTTTTGTTATTTTCCTATATATATATATTATGTGGGCCAATTCTTAAAAAAATTATTTTCTTTATTATGTAAATAAATTATAAAATAATTTTGTATATAAATTTTCAAAACCCTAATTTATTTTCTAAATACTTATTAAAAAAACTCAATTGTTATTCTCTAATTTTTAATATAATTGTCATGTATATATTTAACATAATCTTTAATATAATTAATTTTTTGTAAATATAATCTATTATTAATAATATGTAAATATATTTTATATATTATGTCTATAATCTAAATTATTTTCTTTTAATATATGTATAGAAACAATTAAACTTATAATAATTTAATTTTTTTTATAATTAGTATATAAACTAAAATGCTATAATTATTTAGTTGTTCATATTAAACTTTTGTTTATTATTTTAATTTTGTTCTTATAATATTTTTGTTAATTCGATTTATTTTGATTATTATTATTAACCATATTATTACTAACTTTTGCTTATTATAATTTTACTAACCTTTATTTAATTTTTTTTATTATTACTAACCCTCATTATTGTTTATTTATTTATTTTTCACCTATTATTTATATTTTTGCTTCTATATTTATTTTGCTATATATTTATATTTTTGCTATTTATTATTTTTTATAATTATTTTGTAATTGCTCCTTGGTGTAAAGTTTGTAAATATTTAATTATTTAATTTGCTTGCTATGGTTAGTAATTTAGGGAGTGCAAATATGTATTCTATTTAAAATTTAACTTAGATCATTTTTAATTAAAGATAAATAATATTGAACACTCACACACGTAAGTCGATTTTTAATCGCCATCTCACATTTCTAAGTCTATCCCTCAATGTTGCCTACTAATAAGGTCAAGTGGGGTCTATAAAGCAAGTCCCCTAAAAGAAAAAATCATCAAGTCCCTAATGGTTGCCTTTAAACATCAAGTCCCTTCGAATAATGATGATAGTCCCTCCTATATGCTTAATACACCCCACAGTTGCCTTCATTAAACAGATGTCCCTCGTATGTCCCTTACATCCAAGGTAATGACTACCTATTCCTTAATAATAGGGATAGTCTTACCATTTAAAGGATAAAGAACAGAAAGACTTAAAACTTTAGGGTAGGTCCTCATAGTTGCTTGCTCACTTCATTTAAAAAACTTTTCAAACACTTCATACTTTCAAACAAATTTTCAAACACAAGTTTTTACGCATCCGTACATGGATCATTATTAACTCTTATGAAAATTTCTATTCACACACTTCACCTTTTCAAAAACAATTCAAAGTGAGCTAAGTAACTAAGAGCCCATGGATAACCATGGATGTAAAGGGTGCTAACACCTTCCCTTTACATAACCTACCCCCCGGACCCAAAAATCTTTTAAAAGGTCTTTCCTGTTCTTTTATGCCTTTCCTTTGGATAAAATAAAAGTCGGTGGCGACTCTTGCTATCCGCAACATAACTAAAGTCAGTTCTCCCACCGTGTTACAGAACTGGCGACTCTGCTGGGGAAGTTTATTTAAGAGGGGTACCTTTAGGAATTAAGATCACTTTAATATTGTTTGATTTGTTTGCTTTATTATTATATTGTTGGGGTGCTCTTATGTGTGAAAGGTCCTAACCCGGATCTAGTGTACCTTAGGTAAATGGCAATAGACCAAGGAAACTGTACGACGTATATCGATACGGTTGATCTGGTGGCCATAGTTAGTGCGACTTCTTGGTTGGTGCTTATGTTCCTTAAGTCAAGTTGAGGATAATATGAGGCTGCCATATGTTGTCAATGCACTAACTAACTTTTAGAACCCTAGTTATCCCATCTTGGCCTTTAGAAAGTAGTGAGGTAACCGGATTTGGTGCAGACTGAAGTTGGTTGACACTCGATACTACGCTCATTGAGATCTTAAACTTGGAGGGTTTTGGTTGGCAAGTAAGTTGCCTTCTGATCAACCACCCTTGTGAAGGATCAATGATATTGAGATCCCTTAGAACCTGGTTACTTTTGTAGGACAGGATGAACCATCTAACTTCAGGGGAGGGTACTTACCTTTAAACCTCATGCAAGCCTTTAAACCTAGGGCTATTGTGTGACTTGTTTGTGTGTGCCACATGTTTGTGATTGAGCATAACATCATGACATCATCATGCATCATAAGCATAGCATTTTCACTAACCATTTCAAGGACCAAAGGATTTATCTTTGTTCTTTGTTGCAGGTCATGGCTTCTGCTCGTAGAAACACCATCAGGATCAACTTTGTGGGCATACCTGCTAAGCTTAAAGAGTTGGTTTCTTAAGTGTCTGATCATTCCCAGTTCATCAAGAGACATGGTCACTTATTGGATCTAGTCACTTCAGGGTTCAATGAAGACATGATGAGTGTCCTGTTTCAGTTCTTTGACCCTAAGCACTACTGCTTTACATTCCCCGACTACCAGCTGGTTCCTACAATGGAAGAGTTCTCTAAACTTTTGGGTATACCTGTTCTTGATCAAAGACCCTTCACAGGCTTGGAGAAGGAGCTTAAACCAGAGGTCATTGCTGCAGCCCTACATCTGAAGAAGTCTGACATTGTTCTAGAAACGAGAAGTGGAGTCAAGGGTATTCTTGCCAAGGTGCTAATGGATAAGGCTCAAATGTTCTTGAAGGCCATGAGCTATGATGCTTTTGAGGAGATCTTAGCCTTGCTGATATATGGCTTAGTATTGTTCCCCAATCCAGATCAGTTCATAGATGTTCATGCCATCAACATTTTCCTGAGTCACAATCCAGTGCCTACCTTACTTGGAGACATCCTGCATTCTCTTCACACCCGTACTACAAGGGCGAGAGGAACTTTGATGTGCTGTATACCTTTGCTTTCTAGGTGGTTTATTTCTCACCTTCCTCGCTCAGTAATGAAGAATGAGCAAGGGTTCAGATGGTCCAAGAGGATCATGTCACTTTCTCACTCAGATATCCATTGGTGCTCCAGATCTATGGAGAATGTCACCATCATTGACCGCTGTGGGGAGTTTCCTAATGTGCCACTTCTAGGCATAAGAGGAGGCATCACTTACAACCCCTCTCTAGCTTTACGACAGTTTGGTTACGCCCGGAGCGATGGTCCACATGACATGTTGATTCAAGGCATTGTGTTTGATTATGACAACGATCTTCAGGGTTACCGTCAGAGATTCATACGAGCTTGGGGAAAGGTAAACAGGATTGACAGCAAGACACTGGAGCCTAAGTACACTATTCCTATGGAAGCTTATCTCAGATGGGTGCGATCTCGTGCTCAGACACTCATGATGCCATATCCTGCCGTCCTACCAGTTACCATGGAACCTGTTGCTGAAGGAGACACAGCTTATACCATCCTTCACCCAGACATGCCTACTGATATGGAAGACTTGCAGAGATCATGGATCCAACTGAAGGAGCAAAGGGATACTTTCGAGGCTCATTACAAAGCAAGCCAAGAAAGGATCCTGGAACTAACAAAGCAACTTCATGAGGAACGAAACCTTAACTCATACCTCAACACAAAGAGGAAACGTCCATGGGAGACTTAAAACCCCATCTTTTGTACTTATTTCATTTCATTTTTGTAAGCCTAAAAGGCAAAACAAAGTTATTACTAATAAAAGTTTACTTTCGTGTTTGTCTAAGCAAATTTAAATCCTGCGGTCCTTGAAAACATTGCATATGCATACCCATATCATTTCATGGCATCACAGGTTTATAATTGTGCACAGGTTTCTCATCTTCTCGCTGTTTATTTCAGCAATGGCTCTTGAACAATCAGTTAAGGATCTCCAGGCACAAAATGCACAGTTCCAAGAGCTGATCTTGAACCTGTCCAAAGGGCAGGATGAATTGAAGGCACTGCTGGCCAAGAAGACTAAGAAGACTAGAAGGTCTGCTGGTTTGATCAACATGGGAAGAAGGTTCAAAGGTCTTGCCAAGACCAAGGAACCAGCTGAAGACTATGAATCTGAGGAATTTGAGCAAGAGGTAGGCAGTCTCCACCATACAATAGGGGACTCTGATTCTGAGGCTAATTACTACCATGAGCCTAATGAAGACAAATTCAAAATGCTGGTGGATAGGATGGATGCTATGGAATTGTAGAAATCTTCTGGGCTGGATTTTGAGGATTTGAGTTTGATATCTGGGGTAGTCATACCCATTGGTTTCAAGGTTCCTACATTTGTTGTTTATGATGGGGTCTCTTGTCCCAAGATGCATCTGAGGTCCTATGTCAGAAGAATTCAACCCCACACTGCTGATAAAAAGTTGTGGATCCATTTCTTTCAAGAGAGCTTATCTGGAGCTCAGCTGGAGTGGTATTATCAGTTGGAGAGTGTCAACATCAGAGACTGGAATGATCTTGCTGAAGCTTTCTATAAGCAGTACCAATACAATGCTGACTTAGCCCCCACTCGCATGCAGCTTCAGAGCATGTCTATGGGTGCCAAAGAGAGTTTTAAAGAGTATGCTCAGAAGTGGAGAGATTTAGCTGGAAGAGTTCAACCCCCTTTGACTGACAGGGAATTGGTTGATATGTTCATGTGTACGCTGAATGGTCTATTTTACAGTCATCTCATTGGAAGCTCATCATCTGGCTTCACTGAGTTGATCATGACAGGAGAGCGGGTAGAGAATGGTATAAAGAATGGTAAGATCCAAGTGGGTGCTTCCTCATCAGGTGCTGCAAAGAAGCCTCCCACTGGGAAGAAAGAATCTAATGCTGTTTATGGTCAGCCTGATCGTAACAGAAGGCATCAATCTGTTAGTGCAGTTCATATTTCAAATCCAACTCCTGCAACAACAGAGCAGCCTCAGGGCAATCAACAGAGGGCTAGAAGACAGTTCACGAAGATCAACATGTCAATGGCACAGGCATTGCAACACTTGTTGAAGGCTGAACTTATTACTTTGAAAGAGGCTCCTCAGAATCCCAATGTTACCTCTCCCAGGTACAATCCTAATGCACGATGTGCATATCATTCAAACTGTCAGGGACATGATACTAATAACTGCTGGATCTTGAAGAATAAAATTCAAGATATGATTGATGCTGGATAAATTGAGTTTGATCCTCCGGGTACTCCCAATGTGATTACTGCTCCAATGCCAAATCACGAGAAGACTGTCAACGTTATTGATGAAGATCTACATGTCTATTCAGTTATGGAGTTGACCACACCACTGTCTGTTATCAAAAAGAGGTTAGTACAAGCTGGGATCTTTCCAGGTTGTCGTGAAGATTATTTGTATTGTACCTATAAGCCGGATAGTTGCTTCATATTGAGAGATGGAATTCAACGTCTCATGGATAAGTATACTATAGTGTTTGAGAGGACTCCGTCGTCTGTAGAAAGTATGGTGGATCATCTGACTCAAGGTAGGAAGATTGAAGAGGTTGACATGGTTGACAAAGTACCAATAAGAATCACTTCAAAGGGTCCCATTAAAATCACTCATCAGGGTCCAATCAAAATTACTGCTGAAGGTCCCGTGAAAGTTGTTGCTGAAGCCAGAGTAGCTCCTGTGGTCATTACTACTCCTGGTCCTATCCCGTATACATCTGACAAAGCTGTGCCTTGGCATTATGGATCTGATGTTTACATCCATGGTGTTAAGCAAGAGCCTGTAGCTGATGTGCCTGTTGACATTGATAATATTGCTGGATCTAGCAAGATCACTCGTAGTGGAAGAGTCTTCTCTCCTCCAGTTACTTCCAAGAATGCAGTTACTCCTGCTACTACTTCCACCACTGATGCTCGGGGCAAGGGTCCTGTCATTGAACCTGTATCTACTGATGTGCCAGCTGCTGATGACCTCTCTAAGCAGATGGAAGAAGTATTGAAAATCATTCGCAAGAGTGATTATGACATTGTTGATCAGTTGGGGCATACTCCTTCGAAGATTTCTATGCTGTCTTTGTTATTATGTTCTGAGGCTCATGCAAAGTCCTTGATCAAGTTTCTGAAGACTGCTCATGTACCCAGTGCAATTTCTGTTGACCAATTTGAGAACTGTGTTGCCCACCTGACCTATGACAATGGGTTAGGATTCTCTGATGCTGATTTGACCCCTGCCAAGAGGGATCATAACAGGGCCTTGCATGTTTCAATTGAATGCAGGGGCACTACCTTGTCACATGTGCTGATAGACAATGGTTCATCCTTGAATGTGTTGCCTAAGGAAGTCCTGAATAAGCTGAGTCCTGAAGATGCTGTGCTAAAGCCCAGTAACATTGTGGTGAAGGCTTTTGATGGTTCTAGAAGAGTAGTACATGGGGAAATTGATCTTCCAATCAAAGTTGGCTCCCAGGTGTTTACTGCTACATTTTTTGTGATGGATATTCGTCCTTCGTACTCTTGTCTGCTTGGTCGTCCTTGGATCCATGGGGCAGGTGCTGTAACCTCTACATTGCACCAAAAGTTGAGATATCCGGTGGATGGAAAGGTTGTTACTGTCTATGGAGAAGAAGAATACTTTGTCAGCCATGTGAATACCTTCAAGTATCTGGAAATGGAAGGTGAATACATTGAAACTCCGTGTCAGACCTTTGAAGTGGTTCCCTGGGTTGTTAATGATTATGTAGCTCCTCCTGTTGCGAAGAAAGTTCCTGTGATCACCAGAAAGCCTCCAACAATGGCAATGGCTTCCCTCAATGATGCTAGAGCTGTGGTGGATGAAGGTGGTTGTACTATTTGGGGTCAGCTTCCTGATATTCCATACAAGTCTGACAAGTTTGGTTTGGGTTTCACTGCAGAGTCCCAGAAGGCTGTTCGTCGTGCTTGTGCTGCCCGTGTCACTAATCAAGGGGTTGTGAAGGACCAGATTAATGCTGTGGGAGATCAAGATGAAGACTACAACTTGGATGCTTGGATTTTTCCTACTGTGGGTGCTGGACTCAATAATTGGAAAGCTGAAGATGTTATCCCTATCTCCTTTAGTCAGGAGTAAATACTATTACTGTGTTGTTATATTTTAAATTTGTAATTTCTTGAACAATAAAACTTTCAAGCCATGTGCCTTACCCGGGGCACAATGGTGTGCTTGTTACGGGCTGTCATTTCATTTGCATACTTCATTCAATAAAATCAGTGGACGTTTCGTTTTCGTAAATATTGTGTTCCTTGTCTTTCTTTTCTTTTATTTTTGTTTTATCAGCTATGTGTTCTTACACACACCCACATCACTAAAATGCAGATCCTCATCCACTCTGGATCCTGTTGATAACAGTTCTACTATTGCCAATTATAATTTCGAGAATCTGATCTATCAAACTGAAGACGGAAATGAGGACGATTGTGAAATACCTGTAGAGCTTGCTAGGTTGCTACAACAAGAAGAGAAAGCTATACAGCCACATGAAGAGCCAGTCGAAGTTGTGAATCTGGGAACTGAAGAAAACAGAAAAGAGGTCAAGATAGGGGCTGATTTAGAGGACAGTGTCAAGAGCAGATTGATTCAGATGTTACGTGGCTATGTGGAGATCTTTGCTTGGTCTTATGAAGATATGCCAGGGTTGGATACAGACATTGTGGTTCACCGTTTGCCAGTGAAAGAAGATTGTCGTCCAAAGAAGCAGAAGGTTCGTCGTATGCGTCCTGAAATGTCAGAAAAGATCAAGGCAGAGGTAATGAAACAGTTCAATGCAGGGTTCTTAGCAGTGACTTCTTATCCTCAGTGGGTTGCAAATGTGGTACCAGTTCCTAAGAAAGATGGTAAGGTACGTATGTGTGTGGACTACAGAGATTTGAACAAGGCTAGCCCTAAAGATGTCTTTCCACTTCCTCATATTGATATTCTGGTAGACAACACTGCTCAGCATAAGGTATTCTCTTTTATGGATGGTTTCTCTGGTTACAATCAAATCAAGATGGCACCTGAAGATATGGAGAAGACAACATTTGTGACACAGTGGGGCACCTTTTGCTATAAGGTAATGCCATTTGGTTTGAAGAATGCAGGGGCAACATATCAGCGTGCTATGGTGGCTTTGTTTCATGATATGATTCATCATGAGATAGAGGTATATGTGGACGATATGATAGCCAGGTCTCAGAATGAAGAACAACATCTTGATCATTTGCATAAATTGTTTGAGAGGTTGAAGAAATACAAGTTGAGATTGAATCCAAACAAGTGTACTTTTGGGGTTAGATCTGGAAAGCTCCTGGGTTTTATTGTCAGTGGAAAAGGTATTGAAGTGGATCCTGTAAAAGTGAAAGCTATACGAGAAATGCCAGCTCCCCGTACGGAGAAGGAGGTTAGAGGTTTCTTGGGACGATTGAACTACATTGCAAGATTTATTTCCCAATTAACTACCATCTGTGAGCCAATCTTCAAGTTGTTGAAGAAAGATCAGGTGATGGAATGGAATGATGAGTGCCAGACTGCCTTTGATGAAATCAAGAGATATCTGCTGGAACCACCAATTTTGATGCCACCAGTTGATGGAAGACCCTTGATTATGTACTTGACAGTGTTAGACAACTCAATGGGGTGTGTATTGGGGCAACATGACGAGTCTGGTCGAAAAGAGCAGGCAATATACTACCTTAGCAAAAAGTTTACCGACTGTGAAACAAGATACTCACTGCTCGAGAAAACTTGTTGCGCTTTGGCATGGGCTGCTCGCCGACTAAGACAGTATATGTTGACCCATACTACCTTATTGATTTCAAAGATGGATCCAATCAAGTACATATTTGAGAAACCTGCTCTCTCCGGAAGAATTGCAAGATGGCAAATGATCTTGACAGAATATGACATACAGTATACTACTCAGAAGGCCATCAAGGGAAGTGTTGTTGCTGATCATTTGGCTCATCAAGCAGTAGATGATTACCAGTCAATGAATTTTGAGTTCCCTGATGAAGACATTATGATTATTACCAAAGAACTTGGACAATATGACGGACCTGAACAAGGATCCCGATGGACTATGGTTTTTTATGGTGCCTCTAATGCACTTGGTAATGGTGTTGGTGTTGTGATTAGTTCCCCTGAAGGTTGTCATACCCCGATTACTGCCAGACTTTGTTTCTATTGTACCAATAACATGGCTGAGTATGAGGCATGTATCCTGGGTATTAAAGCTGCTATTGATATGAAGATTCAGTTCCTTGATGTGTATGGAGATTCAGCCCTGGTAGTAAGTCAGATTAAAGGAGATTGGGATACCAAGCATGATAACCTCATTCCTTAGCAGCAGTTTGTCATGGCCAGATGTACCAGAAACGGATGATCAAAGCTTTTAATAAGAAGGTTAAGCCAAAGGTATATCAGGCTGGTGACTTGGTAATCAAGCGTATCATATTACCACAGGGTGATCCTAGGGGCAAGTGGACTCCAACATATGAAGGACCATTTGTAGTCAAGACAGTGTTCTCAGGAGGTGCCATGATACTCACTACAATGGATGGTGAAGATTTTCCACAGCCTGTAAACGCAGACATAGTTAAAAAATACTACGCATAAAAAGAGACCCGCTAGGTTGACAGGCCTAGGCAAAAATAAGGGCATCCCGGCAAACCAAAAGGGTTTGGGCAAAAATTAGGGATATATATAAAAAAGATGTACACCCGGCAAGTCGAAAACCTGAAAAGGCGGCTTGGGCAAAAAAAGGGTATCCCGGTGGATTGAAAACCTGAAAGGGCAATCCAGGCAAAAGTTAGGGATTAAAGCGTATGACTATGTCTCGTTTGGATCACCCATGAAACTGCAACCAGTTGTACTACTTACTCAAGCTCGAACAGATAAAGCTCAATCCAATCGTTTTCGTCTCAACAGCAGAAGATGAGATACTTGAATGGCAATAGTAGAATTGAAACTCAATAGGATTGTTTCCCACATAGCTGATTTTCTCTGTTTTGTAAAAACTTTATGACAAAATCCTCTTACTAGGGTTTATGTCTCCTTGTACAAACTTACCCGTGTATGGGTCACTTTTTGATATAAATAAATTCCATCTTTTGAATCCAGATTTACTTTTACCCTATTTACATAAGCGAAACGTCCATTGGTTGTGTTTGAATGTATGTATGCTTTTGAATATGATTGATGTTTACCAAAAATGCATGTATGCTTTTAATATGATTGATGTTTACCAGAAATGCATAAAAATGCAGTAATAGTATTTACTAAGGACGAACGAGGGAAGGATTTCAACGAAGCTTCGCCTGTTCATCTTTACAAGACAGTTACAAACCCTCAGTAGGACGAATCCATCTTCATAAAGTCTTATCTCCCCTGGAATTTATATCCATCTCTTTTATCCTCATACGGATATTCGGGAATTTACTTTCCAATAAGGGTACGACGAACGAAGACGGGAGGTTATATCGGCCCTACCATCAAACGAAGACGAAGGTTATGTATACCTTACTATCCCCAGCATCCGGGAGGTTATATATACCTTGCTATCCCCAGCAGACGGAAGATTATGTATAATATATTCTTCAGCAACGAATCGGGATTTATTTTCCCTGGCCAGCAGTTGTTATACAAAGACATCCAGACGCTTCCGGCAGTATCATATCATACATACATCATTTACATCATACCATAACATACATATCCATAAATACATAATACATTTACTTAGGTGCATCATACTATGCATGCATACATAAAGCATAAACTAATATTATTATACGGAATGTCACCTTGGTTTCAGGTTAATTATCCAACAAAGAAACTTATGATCCTCAGGACTGCTTTATCCTCCTGAAGACATGCTGTTACATCAGGATTACTCCAGTCTCCTGAAAGCATATCATCAATCTCAGAAAGCTTATAATCTCATCAGGACTGCTCTATCCTCCTGAAGACATGCTGTTACATCAGGATTACTCCAGTCTCCTGAAAGCATATCATATTATTACCTCAGGATTGCTCCATCCTCCTGACAGCTTTTTATTACATCAGGATTGCTTCATCCTCCTGAAATCATATCATTACCTCAGGATTGCTCCATCCTCCTGACAGCTATCATCATTACTCCTGGACTGCTTCATCCTCCAAGACATTTTTCAGAAGAACTAATCATGACGTTCTTTTGATCCTTAAGAGCAAATCCTGACGCTCTTTTGGCCCATTGTTCAAAATACTTTTTCAGAAGAACAAATCCTGACGTTCTTTTGATCCTTAAGAGCAAATCCTGACGCTCTTTTGACCTCTTGTTCCAGATACTCTTTCAGAAGAACAAATCCTGACGTTCTTTTGATCCTTAAGAGCAAATCCTGACGCTCTTTTGGTCCCTTGTTCAAGATACTTTTTCAGAAGAACAAATCCTGACGTTCTTTTGATACTTAAGAACAAATCCTGACGTTCTTTTGGACCTTGGAGAATAGGCAGATGGTCTGTACAAAGATCCATTCACTAATCCAAAATATTTCCAGAAGAGATAATCATCACAAGATTTATTTCTACTGGTCCATCCAACAACTCAAATCAGGTTGCATAAATGATTCAGAGACGGCCTATACAAAGACCTAGTACTGATATCCAGTATCAACATGAAGACATCACCACATCCAGTTCTTTAGATGGCATCTCTAAGCCCATCTCCAGTTCTTCCAAGTGGCATCTTTAAGCCCACTCAAGCAAATACAACCAAACATCAATATCATTCTACGCACTGGTGAGTGCAAATTTTTGGGCTTTTGTGTTCAATCCCCTTCAACCTTCCAGGTCATGACTGGCAAATATACCAATCTAACCCCTCAGGTTTCAGAAAATTGAACAGGGGCAGCAGTTGCACCCCAAAATTTTCCCTCACAATACAAGACTTTGTGTTCTAAGAAGGTTCACAAGGTTCACAAGTTTCCCAACACTTACAAGACCTTTCATGAGGTTCATGAAGTCTACAAGTTACTTTATGAAGGTTCACAAGGTTCACAAGTTCCACAATACATTCAATACCTTTCTTGAGGTTCATGAAGTCTACAAGTCACTTCTTGAAGGTTCACAAGGTTCACAAGCTTCTCAATGTTTACATAACCTTTCATGAGGTTCATGAAGTCTACAAGTCACCTCATGAGGTTCACAAGATTCACAATGTTTACATAACCTTTCATGAGGTTCATGAAGTCTACAAGTCACTTCATGAGGTTCACAAGGTTCACAAGCTTCACAATACCTCCCATGAGTACCACAAGACATTTTATGATGGTTCACAAGGTCCACAAGGTTCACAATTGGTCAAAAGAGTTGACAATCCCCTCAGACAATGCACCTCCTAAGCAGTGCATCCAAAACTAGGGTTTTGACTTTAATCAGGCTAAATGAATTTCCAAGGCTTCAAGTGAGCTTCATAACATCTTCTATGTGTGTAAGAACCCCCATGACAAGTTTCAAGACTTTTCTCAGAAGTTTGCTCAGTCAAATGATCAGATAAGTCAAAATCAGTCAATGCAGTCAAAAAGTCAAACTGAGGTCAACTGTGGTCAAACCAAAGTCAAACTTCATGATTTTTTGCCAACATCAAGTATATGAAGTAAAATTCATCATTTGATCAAGGTTTGATCATGATTCATCAAGGAGATTCCAGATCATCAAGAATCAGGAGTTTCTAAATTAGGGTTTCCTCAGTAAAAGTCAACTGAACTTTGACCAGCCATAACTTTCACATACTTCATCACCAAGTCTCCACTCAAAGCTCATTTTGAAGGAAATTGAATTCTCTACAACTTTGATCTTGCAAGTTAAGCCCAAAAATGCTTCATTTGGAAGATATGAGCTAAGACATTATAGGTCATTTCAAAAGTCAACAAAAAGTCAACAACTTCAAAAGGGCATAACTTGAGATTGGTAAATGATATGGACATGAAACCAGTGGGGTTGTTTATAGGACTCTTCAAGCTTTCCAAAATGTCCAAGAACACCCTCATACCATTAAAATTGAGGGAGATGTGCCCTTGCAAAGTTGGGAAATTTTATGATGGTTTATGATGAAAATGGAGGTTTAAAACCAATTCTTTTCAAATGGGCTTGGCAAATTGTGATCCAATCCATACCATATCATCATGCACGACCCAAATGATTAAAAATCAGAATTTTTATTATTTTATTTTTATTTATTTAGATTTAATTCATAAAAAATCATTTTAAATATATATAAAATATGAAAATACAATATTTGATGAAGATTGAGCTTCTAGAATCTCATCAATACTGATTTGAATTGAAAGGGAAGGAAATCATGAGATTGGTACAAAAATAGCAAGCCTTCGTGAACAAATATTTGAATTTTAAACCATGATCTTTTTCAATCTTCAAATATCAAAATCTCCACACAACAATTCAATTTTTTTAACCTAATTCATTCACATATAAGTACTAAACATAATGCAAACCCTCAGACACGAATTTGCTGCCTCTAAGTGTAAGTTCTATTGTTCAAAAAATACATCCAAAACTCACATTCGGATTCTGCAATCCAGGGCATTTGAAGGTAAAGTAAGAACATAGAGATGTTCTTTGGACATTGTTGAAGCTAAACCAATACTCATTCGCATCAAGAACTCCCCCATTGGCATAATCCGATTCAAATTGTTCATGATATTTCAATTTTTCGATTCTGTTTATTTGTGCATTGTCAATGATTTCTAACCTCATATTGTTGATTGTGATGATGTATAGAGTGATTCTGGGCTGGGAAATTGAAGCTCCATGACCTAAACTACCCGCGGCCATTGTTAGGGTTTCGAACTCAGCTTTAGGGCTTAATGATTTACTGAGTATAAATAAATTTTGAGAATATAGAGATGTTGTATGAACTGTGAGAATCATAAAACTTTAATCAATTTCATGAATCGATGCTGTTTTGCTTGAGTTTCATTTTCGTAGGTTGGAAATATTGAAGAACTCGCAGGAAGATTCGCAGGAAAAAGGGAAGGAGATTTCGCAGGAAATTTGAGGAAGAAGATGACTGGCTTGGCGCGAATTTTCTGTTTAAAATCTTGATTAAAAATATTATTTTAACATGCTATTTGGTTGTCACACATGAGCTTGTGTCCCAGTGGTTGGAAGCATGCGTATACAAGGGTTGGTCTGGGGTTCGATTCCCCGTTTGCTGCATTTTGTTCCTTTATTTTGCTTATTTTTCAGGCTTAACATATAATCAATTATAGCCATCACATTAGCAGATGGGCTCTTCCAGCCAGGCGGTTAAGCGTGCGTGTGAATGATCAAAGGTCCTGGGTTCAACACCACCCCAGGCCTTTTTGTTTTCTTGATTTTTTTTCCTGATTTTTCCAGGTGAAACACAAAACTACTTCCTCTCCCTATGATGACACGCGCGTGTGGGCAGCCCAGTGGTGTGTGTTGTTGGTTGCAAGCATAGGGGACTGGGTTCAAACCCCAGCCCCATCAGGTTTTTTCTTTTTGTTTTCTCATGTTTTTTTTTCTTTATTTTCTTTCAAATTAATTAATATTTCATATTAAAATAAATTAAAATTATATTGTTTTGTTATTTTCCTATATATATATATTATGTGGGCCAATTCTTAAAAAAATTATTTTCTTTATTATGTAAATAAATTATAAAATAATTTTGTATATAAATTTTCAAAACCCTAATTTATTTTCTAAATACTTATTAAAAAAACTCAATTGTTATTCTCTAATTTTTAATATAATTGTCATGTATATATTTAACATAATCTTTAATATAATTAATTTTTTGTAAATATAATCTATTATTAATAATATGTAAATATATTTTATATATTATGTCTATAATCTAAATTATTTTCTTTTAATATATGTATAGAAACAATTAAACTTATAATAATTTAATTTTTTTTATAATTAGTATATAAACTAAAATGCTATAATTATTTAGTTGTTCATATTAAACTTTTGTTTATTATTTTAATTTTGTTCTTATAATATTTTTGTTAATTCGATTTATTTTGATTATTATTATTAACCATATTATTACTAACTTTTGCTTATTATAATTTTACTAACCTTTATTTAATTTTTTTTATTATTACTAACCCTCATTATTGTTTATTTATTTATTTTTCACCTATTATTTATATTTTTGCTTCTATATTTATTTTGCTATATATTTATATTTTTGCTATTTATTATTTTTTATAATTATTTTGTAATTGCTCCTTGGTGTAAAGTTTGTAAATATTTAATTATTTAATTTGCTTGCTATGGTTAGTAATTTAGGGAGTGCAAATATGTATTCTATTTAAAATTTAACTTAGATCATTTTTAATTAAAGATAAATAATATTGAACACTCACACACGTAAGTCGATTTTTAATCGCCATCTCACATTTCTAAGTCTATCCCTCAATGTTGCCTACTAATAAGGTCAAGTGGGGTCTATAAAGCAAGTCCCCTAAAAGAAAAAATCATCAAGTCCCTAATGGTTGCCTTTAAACATCAAGTCCCTTCGAATAATGATGATAGTCCCTCCTATATGCTTAATACACCCCACAGTTGCCTTCATTAAACAGATGTCCCTCGTATGTCCCTTACATCCAAGGTAATGACTACCTATTCCTTAATAATAGGGATAGTCTTACCATTTAAAGGATAAAGAACAGAAAGACTTAAAACTTTAGGGTAGGTTCCTCATAGTTGCTTGCTCACTTCATTTAAAAAACTTTTCAAACACTTCATACTTTCAAACAAATTTTCAAACACAAGTTTTTACGCATCCGTACATGGATCAATATTAACTCTTATGAAAATTTCTATTCACACACTTCACCTTTTCAAAAACAATTCAAAGTGAGCTAAGTAACTAAGAGCCCATGGATAACCATGGATGTAAAGGGTGCTAACACCTTCCCTTTACATAACCTACCCCCCCGGACCCAAAAATCTTTTAAAAGGTCTTTCCTGTTCTTTTATGCCTTTCCTTTGGATAAAATAAAAGTCGGTGGCGACTCTTGCTATCCGCAACATAACTAAAGTCAGTTCTCCCACCGTGTTACAGGTTTACAAAGTGTTTAGGTAGCTTTGTTGGGGAAGGTGACACGGACGGGTGTCAGGGAATCTGTACGGATATACGTATCTGTGATTGCAAAGAGGACGCTTTGGCTTTCTACTGGGGATATGACACGGACGGGTGTCAAGAAGTATCTGTAATATATAAGTGTCTGTTGGTAAAGAATGCTCGGGCGACTTTACTGGGGGGTGATGACACGGACGAGTGCCAAAAGGAGTGTGTATTAGTGTTTATGAGTGTAAGGCAAATGTCCTGGCTTTCTGTCGGGGGATTTGGGGAGTTTTTTGTATATCGTTGATGGATTGTCAGTATTTACAAGTGTTTGATTCAGACAATGGCTTATGATTATGCAATATGTTGGATTTTTGCCGTAATGCTCCGTATTAGTCGGAATGCTACGCTCTGCGGGGAGAATATGATGCGAATGCTATGATTATGCAAAAGATACGGATCCGGGATTCGGATCCCACTGCTACGAAGATCTCTGGTTGATCTGCTTGAAGTTGACATCCCAGCTGGGGATGAGATCATTGGTAGATCTGACATATGGGACTCTGCTTGGGGATATAGGTCACAGATATACCTATTTTGGTCATGAGGGACCCAGCTGGGGTTTGTAGAAGCTTTCGTCACTCTGTTATGAGATCTTTCAGGTATTGCTTTGCCGGATAGAGGCTGAAACTCTGTGGGGAAGTGGTTCCCTGGCTTTTGCACTTGGTTGAGGAGGAAATAAATGGCAACTCAGATGGGGAGAAAAACACCTCCGGTGCCAAGACTGAGTAGATAATGATTTGCCAGCTTGTTGGGATGAAGCTTTCATGCCCCATGATGTGCTTTGAATGCCTACAATCCTGAAAAGATAGAGAAACGCACAAGTAATCCCGAGGTATCCCTTATCGGATTCCGTCGTAGGAGTTCAGACACTCCCGGGAGTAAGTATATTTCCTGTAAGCACGTATTTTTTTAGAAGAGAAGCATCTGTATTTATGCAATCAGTATCTTAAAGACATCGGACATTCTTGCAAATAAAATGTACGAGACAAAACATGACTGAAAAATCTGATTTTATTGATTCATGTGCCCTGAATTGGCAAATACAGTCAAAGAAACAAATCCCCTAAAATGAGGAGATTGTTACAAATTGAGAAATAAAAGGTATTGGCAATGTTGACGACGCTTCGGGGAGCTTCCCTTTGGCTATGACTTGTATGACTTTTGACGTTCTTCTCGTCTTGCTTTCTGAAGAAGGCTGATTCTGACCGGCGCTTAAACCTTTCGAAGCTTACCAAGTTGTAAGTAATACAGATGAATCCAGAGTACATTCATTCGCTTATTCCCTTATTTTGCATGGATCGCCCTTTCGGGTTTTCAATCCATCGGGATACCCTTTTTTGCCTGAGTTGTCCGATGTGGCTTTTCAACTCAGCGGGTGTACATTTTTTGTTTATTTCCCTTATTTTTGCCCGAGTCTTTTATTCTGTTTTTGACTCACCGGGATGCCCTATTTTTTCCTGGACTTACATTCTGTTTTTATGTCCAGCGGGTCATTTTATGCGAAGTATTTTTTAACTGCATCTGAATTCACAGGGGACGGGAAGTCTTCACCATCCATAGTACTGAGCATGAGTGCTCCACCGGAGAAAACCTTCATTACTACGAATGGCCCTTCATAATTCGGAGTCCACTTGCCCCTGTGGTCTGTATGAGGAGGAAGGAGTCTTTTCAGCACAAGATCTCCTACTTGGTATTCTCGGAGCCTGACTTTCTGATCGAAGGCTTTCTTCATTCTTTTCTGATACAGCTGCCCATGACAGATTGCAGCTAATCTCTTCTCTTCAATCAGACTCAGTTGTTCATATCGGGACCGGACCCACTCTGCTTCGCTCAGCTTAACATCCATTAATACCCGTAGGGAGGGTAATTCAACTTCAACAGGTAGGACTGCCTCCATACCATACACAAGCTGATACAGTGTTTCCCCAGTGGACGTCTTGATTGACGTACGGTACCCATGCAAGGTAAATGGTAGCATTTCATGCCAGTCTTTGTAGGTAACTACCATCTTCTGCACAATCTTCTTGATATTCTTATTTGCTGCCTCAACAACGCCATTCATCTTTGGCCTGTAAGGAGAAGAATTGTGGTGTTGGATTTTGAAGTCCCGACACAGTTCTGCCATCATTTTGTTGTTTAAATTGGAACCATTATCAGTAATGATTCGCTCGGTAACTCCATACCGACAAATGATGTCTCTTTTCAGAAATCGGGCTACCACTTGCCTTGTAACATTTGCATAGGAAGCTGCTTCAACCCACTTGGTGAAATAGTCAATAGCAACCAAGATGAATCTGTGGCCATTTGAAGCAGTCGGTTCAATATTGCCAATCATATCAATGCCCCACATGGCAAAGGGCCAGGGTGAAGACATCACATTCAAAGGATTCAGAGGTACATGCACTTTATCCGCATAAATCTGGCATTTATGGCATTTTCTGGCATAGGCACAACAGTCTGCATCCATTGTAATCCAGTAATAGCCTGATCTTAACAACTTTTTAGCCATGGCATGCCCTCCTGCATGGGTACCAAAGGATCCTTCGTGCACTTTGTGCATCAACAAGTCCGCTTCTGTTTTATCAACGCATCTGAGAAGTACCATATCAAAGTTTCTCTTATAAAGGGAACCATCGGTATTCAGGAAGAAACTACCAGCTAGCCTTCTTAAAGTCTTCTTATCATTGGAAGATGCCCCAGGTGGGTATGTTTGATCCTCCAAGAAGCACTTAATATCATGGAACCAAGGCTTATCATCTTTGACAATGTCTGCTGCAAATACATATGCTGGTCTGTCAAGTCTGGATACTGCAATTTGAGGTACAAAGTTGGCAGTTTGAACTTTGATCATGGATGAAATGGTAGCCAGAGCATCTGCAAATTGATTTTCGTCTCGAGGGATATACTCAAGCTTGACTGTTGTAAAGAAATTCAATAACCTCCTTGTATAATCCCTGTAAGGTATCAGATGATTCTGGTGGGTGTACCATTTGCCGTTGGTTTGATTGATTACCAAAGCTGAATCTCCGAACACAGTCAAAGTCTTGATCCTGAGGTCAATGGCTTCCTCGAGACCCATAATGCAAGCTTCGTATTCAGCTTCGTTGTTAGTGCAGTTAAAGGTGAGTTTTGCCGAGAAAGGCATGTGAACTCCTTTGGGTGTAATGAGTATTGCACCAACACCACGACCATTCATATTAACAGCCCCGTTAAACATCATAGTCCATTCTTCTTCTGGGTCAGGCCCTTCAGTGTGAATAGGCTCTTCATGATATTTTGCTTTTATGAACATGATGTCTTCATCGGGGAAGTCAAATCTCATAGGCTGGTAATCATCAATGGGTTGCTCAGCGAGATAATCAAACAATACACTACCCTTGATGGCTTTCTGAGAGGTGTACTGAATGTCATATTCTGTGTGGATCATTTGCCATCTTGCAACCCTTCCGGTAAGTGCTGGCTTCTCAAATATGTACTTAACTGGGTCCATCTTTGAAATCAACAAGGTAGTGTGGGTCAACATATACTGTCTCAGTCGGCGAGCAGCCCACGCTAAAGCACAACAAGTTTTCTCGAGCAGTGAATAACGTTGTTCACAGTCGGTAAACTTTTTGCTTAGGTAGTATATTGCATACTCTTTTCGACCAGACTCATCATGCTGGCCCAACACACACCCCATTGACTCTTTTAATACTGTCAAGTACATGATTATAGGTCTTCCTTCAACTGGAGGCATAAGGATTGGAGGCTCTTGCAAGTATTCCTTGATTTTGTCAAAAGCCCTCTGGCAGTCTTCGTTCCACCTGACCGTTTGTTCTTTTCTCAACAATTTGAACAAAGGCTCACAGGTCGCTGTAAGGTGAGAAATGAACCGTGAAATGTAGTTCAATCTACCTAGAAAACCTCGAACTTCCTTCTCAGTTTTCGGTGCAGGCATTTCTTGAATGGCTTTGACTTTATCAGGGTCAACTTCAATCCCTTTCTCACTTACAATAAATCCCAACAGTTTACCGGATCGCACCCCGAATGTGCACTTGTTGGGTTTTAACTTCAATTGGTACTTCCTCAGACGCTTGAATAGCTTCAACAAATTTACCAGGTGGTCTTCTTCTGTAAGGGACTTGGCAATCATGTCATCCACATAACATTCTATTTCTTTATGGATCATGTCATGGAATAATGTTACCATAGCCCGTTGATAAGTGGTACCCGCATTCATCAGTCCGAACGACATCACCTTATAACAGAACGTGCCCCAGGGTGTGATAAAAGTTGTCTTCTCCATGTCTTCAGGTGACATCTTAATCTGATTGTATCCTGAAAATCCGTCCAAGAAGGAGAATACCGAGAACTGGGCTGTATTATCCACCAATACATCAATGTGAGGTAAAGGGAAATCATCTTTCGGGCTGGCTTTGTTCAAGTCCCGGTAGTCTACACACATCCTCACCTTGCCATCCTTCTTAGGCACAGGTACAATATTAGCAACCCACGGCGGATAGCTAGTCACAGCAAGGAACCCGGCATCCCACTACTTTTGCACCTCTTCTTTAATCTTCATTGCCATATCTGGGTGAGTACGGCGCAGTTTCTGTTTCACTGGTGGGCAGTCTTCTTTTAAAGGCAGCTTATGCATGACAATATCGGTGTCCAACCCTGGCATATCCTGATAAGACCAAGCAAATACATCCACATACTCCCGAAGCATCTCAATCAGTTGCTCTTTCACCGAATCTTGTAGGCAGGCCCCGATTTTAACCTCTTTCACGTCTTCTTCCGTACCAAGATTAACCGTTTCAACCTCCTCCTGATGAGGAGTGATAACCTTCTCCTCTTGCCTTAACAACCTGGCTAGCTCTTCAGGAAGCTCATAATCTTCTTCAACCCCTTCGTCAGCTTGATTGATTGGATTGTCAAAGTCATACGAAGCCATTGCTGTGCTGTTGTCGGTGCAGTCTGAAAGGCACTCTCTGCAAGGGTTTAGATTGTTCATTTTAGTGATCGATTTTAATCTTATTTAGAAAAAGTGAAATAAAGTTATCATTTTGGAAAACATTGCCATTTTATTTTTGTACAAAAAGAAAAAATGAAAAACAGTGAGCGGAAAAGGAAAAGACTCATTTGCAAAAGATGTCCGATATTCATTGATTGATCTGTTTGCACAAAATTACAAGATGACCCGATTACAAAATGAGTCTTGACATCTTGGGCAAGATGCAAGACTTGATGCATGCTTAAAATATACAGGAAATAATAATTACTCTGCAGGAGTAACCCTTATAATTTCCTGGGAAGACCAGTTTGAGATACGGCTCCCCGGGGTCCTTGGACGTATCCAGCTCTCCAGGTTGCGCTCATCTTCTGACTCATCTTCCAAGTTGTTCACTGCATCCGGGGTAAGCATTCCCCCGCTGACAAAATTGGGCTTTTTAGCAGCCTCTGATTGATCTTGTTGAGTTGGTTTGTAACCCAACCCAAATCTGTCCTCCTTCTTCTCCACAGGCAACAGCTTGCCCCAGCCTTGGGCAGTCCCCTCTTTAACAACCTTCCTGGCTTGCTGATAAGACGTCATGGAGGTTCCCAGTACAACAGATGCTTCGTTTATGTTCAGGGCCTCAAATCCCTGGCTCATGGTTTCATGGATTTCTCCATCCATCTCAATGTACTTGTACGTAGCCAGATGGCTAACAAAGATGTCTTCTTCCCCACAGATGGTGATGATCTGGCCTTCCCACTCGAATTTCAGCTTCTGGTGAAGGGTAGACGTAACAGCGCCAGCGGCATGGATCCAGGGTCTACCCAACAAACAACTGTAGGCCGGTTGAATGTCCATCACATAAAAGGTAATTTTGAAGGTCTGCGGGCCAATCATCACAGGCAGATCAATCTCCCCTAGCACTGATCTTTTAGAGCCATCAAATGCTCTCACCACTAAATTACTCGGACGCAGTGCCAAGCCATCATACTCCAACTTCACCAAGGCTTTCTTTGGTAGAACATTGAGTTAAGACCCAGTGTCCACCAGTACATGAGACAGAACAACACCCTTGCATTCTAGAGTGATGTGTAAAGCCTTGTTGTGGTTATGTCCCTCAGTTGTTAAGTCAGCATTGGTGAAGCCCAGTCCATGACTGGTGTTGACATTCGCCACCACAGTTTCTAGCTGGTTAACAGTGATCTCCTCTGGCACGTATGTTGCGTGCAAGACTTTCAGTAATGCATTCCTGTGAGCTTCAGAACACATCAACAGGGATAATATGGAGATCTTTGAGGGAGTTTGGTGAAGCTGATCCACCACCTTGTAATCACTTCTCTTTATAATTCTCATGAACTCATCTACATCTTGCTCAAAAGATGTCTTCTGAGTTTCTTTGATGATTGGTTCTTCAGGTATTAAACTCTTCCCCTTTGCTTTTGTAGCAGCTTCTGCTTCGGCATTAGGTCTTTGCAATTGTGAGGCAAAAAGGCGTCCGCTTCTGGTGAAGCCTCCGCCTCCCCCAACATTATCAATCTGTGGAGAAGAGGTTGAAGAATCCAAAGTGATTTTCTCCCCGTTGCAGTAGAGGTCAGAGCCATAGTGCCAAGGTATGGCATTACTGCTTTCATATGGAACGGGTCTAGGCACCGTGATGGTAACTGGACTGACTGCAGCAGAGGAGGGTACTGAAATGGTGTGCGGATCGTAGTAAATGGTGACTGGTGACCTGGCAGGAAATGCCACTGCTTGTTGTTGAAAGTTTTTGTTTGGAGGAACATATGATGGATCATAGTAAATGGTGACTGCTGAAATATCTTCATCAATTTCTGTTGGCGTTGTAGAGGATTCTGCTGGATAAATGGGTGCTGATGTTGTAGAAGAAATGGTTGTTGACATCTGATTTGTTGAAGTGATGGACGGAGCCATTGTTGATGATATTGATGCATTGGTCGGAATGATTGTTGTTGCAGTTGTAGAAGAGTCAGGAATTGTTGTCAAAGGGATTGCTGGATTTGTAGGTGCTGATGTTGTGATCTGAAGGATACCACTTTTGATAAGACCATCTATGCCGCTTCTCAAATTATCACACCCGTTGACAGAAATGTTGCAATAACCACAACCGAGCTCACACCCGGGGAACATCTGGCACTCTAGAAGCTGAGCTTTAATTTCTACCAGAGGTGTTCGAATCTGCCCAACACTGGTGATTAAGAAAGATGGCTTGTCTTCCTCAATGGCATTAATTCTTGGTCCTCCATGATTGGGCATGGGATTCTTGTTGACATTTGGAGGGGGTGCAAAGTTGAGGACTTTAGAATCCACCAGATCTTGCACTTTCATTTGTAAAGCCATGCATTTCTCTGTATTGTGGCCAGGTGCGTTGGAGTGAAAAGCGCACCGGGCGTTGACATCGTAATTCCTTGGGAGATTGGAAGGATCTGGTGGTGCCAATGTCCTTAGTTCAACCAAGTTGAGTTTCAGGAGTTGTGGCAATAAAGCGGCATAAGGCATAGGGATAGGGTCAATCACCATATTTGCCTGTGATGGTCTTTGCTGAAAAGGTCTTTGTTGATTGCTGTTGTTGTTGTAGGTCCTTTGTGGCGGATACTGAACTTGCTGCTGATAATGTGGTTGTTGTTGTGGTTGATATGCTGGTTGCTGAGGAATTGGAGCTGGAATAGTGACAGCTGCTACTGATCTGTGGACATACTGAGGTCTGCCCCTGCTGGCATGAATGGCATTTGTTTCACCGGTTCTTCTAGGTCCCACAAAAGGCTTTCTGGGATTACTTGACGAACTTGCACCATTATCAGAAATCTTACCCATCTTCAGAAGGCTTTCAATTCTTTCTCCAGCTATGACTACGTCAGCGAAGCTGGTGGAAGAAAAGGCAGCTAGTCTGTCAATATATGTTCCTTGCAGGGTATTCATAAACATGTCGGCCATTTCTCTTTCCGACATGGGTGGCTGGACAGCAGCAGCAAGCTGTCTCCACCTCTGGGCATATTCCCTGAAGCTTTCTCTGGAGGATTGAGACATTCCCATCAGAAGGGTTCTGTTAGGAGCCATGTCTAGATTGTATTGGTACTGCCTGATGAAAGCTTCAGCTAGGTCCTTCCAGCACCTGATAGTAGCCCTGGTCAAATGTGAGTACCACTCTCTTGAAGCCCCAGTCAGACTGTCTTCAAAGTAGAACATCCACAGCTTTTCATCCATAGTATAAGCTTTAAGTCTTCCCAGGAAAGATTGCAGGTGAGTTCGCGGGCAGGAGGTTCCATTGTACTTCTCAAAGCATGGGGGTTTGAATTTGTGGGGAATTCTTACCCCCTCCACTAACCCCATGTCCATGACATCAAAACCTAGGGAGTTTTGAGACTCCAGAGATCTCAACTTCTCAGCAATTTCATCAAACCTCCTATCATAAACTTCATCCCCAGCTCCCATCACAGTAAACTGCTCTTCTTGGGGGTCTTCTTGTAAGACTCTTCCTCCAGTAGTATTTCCTTGCACAATACCCGGGATGTTGACTTCTGGATGCAGATGAGGCCCATATACTGGTGGGTTAACATGAGGCTGACCCCTTTCATTGTTACTTGTTCCTCCAGTTCCCAGAGGAGGTTCTTCTGGGGTTTATCTTTCCACCAATGCCCTCAGCCTTTCCTGACTTTGAGCCAAGCCATTCATCACCTCCATGAACTGGGTCATTTGGTTTCTCATCTCCAGCCTTTCATTAACCATCTGGGTTCTGACCTCTGTCAGTTCTTGCTGTACTTAGTCCATCTGAATACCAGGAAGGTTGTTGCGAGTAGGATATCTGTGTGGACGGTTGAGAGGGAACACCCGACGGTGAGCAATAATTCCTGAACCACAACAGAGTTAGTAACAAACAAACCAAAAACAAAACCTACAAAACAAAACAAAGGTTAGTATGCAATGCAGTATGCTTATTTGTTTCCAAGGTATCCGGCTTGGCACTTGGTTTTGACCTTTCCAGACCCGGAGGAAGATGCTTTGATGTTGCTTGAGAGAGAGAGAAAACTTGGCAAAACAAACTAACAAATATATTACAAATAGTGGATCATACATAGTTTGTTTTTACAACATATGCCCCTGAAGGGTCAAAATACAACACAAAAAGAAAAGTACATGAAATGGAAATAACAACAAGCAAATAAGTCAAACATCTAAGCCAAACTCATCCTCCTTAATCTCCTTCAACAGTGCTTCAGTGACAGGACCAGCCGGATGCTCTGTAATGTTTCTGATAAGAAGGTTCCTGGTGGCAATAGCAGCAGTCAGCTTCTTGTGCCTGTCCTGGTCCTTTAACCTCTTCACACCAGCCCTAAGCTTCAGTTCTGAAATCTCCTTCTGGGCTGCCAGCAAAGCTTCCTGTTGCTTCTTTTCATTGGCCTCCAACTACTCAATCCTGGCCTGAGTTCTCTTATCCTCTTGAGTGCGAGCTTCAGTGATCCTGACCCACCTAGCTTGACTTTCTTTCAGATAGAGATCAGTTCTAGCCTTCTGAAACTGGGCCTCCTTACAGGCATTCTTCAAAATCTGCTCTCCAGCTCTTGATTTCTTGATGTAGTCCTCTGATTTCTCAATCCTGGCTAGATGCTCCATCTTAAGCTTTTCTAACCTCTCAATGTCTAGACGACCATCACTCCTCTCCCAGAGGGTCTTCTTCAGAGCTTGAGACAAATTTTCATTCCTCTCCTTCATTTTCTCAAATTCCTCCAGGCTGACAGTGGCTGGAGGTGGTACTGTGGATGATCCAGGTGCATCCTCAATGGTGAAGGGCATCCCAGAAATCTGAGCTCTAGCATGAGACCACTCATAATACTGAGCTGAAGCCACATTGTTGCACCTCCCAAGAATGGCCATCCCTTTGGTCTGAATGTTGTCCCAAGCCCAGGTTGCTTGTCTGATAACAGCTAGATTAGGTTTTATCTCACAATACAGGGTTTCAGCCAAGTCTTGCACTCTAGGAGGGTGAACCAAAGCATAGCCCAATTGTCTCTTAAACAGCAAAGGATTGTAGTTGATGCAACCCTTCACTCCTATTAGAGGTACATTGGGGAACTGTCCAAATCTAGTAATTATGTCCCTGCCTTTGGTGCTCTGGGTGCACCATCTGATGTCATCTGAAGTCAAAGCAATGAGTCTCCTAGCCCAATTCTTATGTTGGTAGGGATTCATGAAAGCATCAGTCTTGGGCAAGTGTTTGAGCAGCCAGGTATGAAATAGAGGAGCACATCATCTCACCAATCTCCCTCTCTGCTTCTCATTCCTTTGGTGAACAGAATAATAGAAATCTCCCAGCAATGTGGGCACTGGGTTCCTCAAAAGGAAGAGATGAATGGCATTCTTGCTGATAAACTTGGGCTCATCTGCAAAAAGTATAACCCCATATATACTGAGGGCTAACAATGCACAAACTGCCTTCCATTCTCCCAAGGAGGCCTTCAGGATGGCCTGAGAAGTTAGAAAGTCCAAGTGTAGGCCAGGAATTCCAGCCTTTGTTGTCATGTTCTGCTCAATCAAAATAGGCTCCAAATACAGTGCCTTTGCCACTTCTCCATTGCTGGGAGAATTCATCTCTGGGTTGAAGGGGATATCACCCCTGACAGGTACTCCAATCAATGATGAGAACTCCTCCAGCAAAGGTCCCAGCTGAAAGTTCTGGAATGTGAAGCATCTCAAAGGAGGATCATAGAACTGTAGGCAAGTGTGGATCAAACTCCTCTGAGAAGGGTCTAAGTCCATAACCATATCAAGGATGCCTCCATAATGCTCTCTGAATGATGGGATCTGGTCTGGAGTGATAAGTGTCTGGACCTGCCTGATGCCAGCCAACACAGGCTCAAAGAAATGGTATGAAATGTTGCTCTTCTTGGGTGCCATAACTGCTGATGAAGAGCTGAAAACAGATGCTGATGATGAAGACTGATACTGGAGATGAGCCACTGATATGCTGAGGTTGATGATGGGAGTAGCTGAAGCAGGCAACTGATGAAAATAGCTGAAGCAGATAACTGATGAACAGGGGTCTATGCAGATGAAGGGGTCAAAACCAAGCCAGATGTAATGTGGATACCATGAAAAACAAATAAACAAATGTTAAATGATGCAATGATGATGTATGCAAATGATATGCAAAGGTTTATGATCAAGCTGGATCTGATTACTGCCTTGATATAAGTCCATGTATGTTCAAGAAATCCAGATGGAGGTTCAGAAATCCAGTAACCAAGGTGGGGGACTCAAATAAAGAGTCACATGTCCTGGGTTAAATCACAAGAACTGTCCAAAGTGAAGCATTCTTAAACACAACAAGTATCAGGGTATGATGTGGCCAAGGGTTCCTGCAAACCTGTAAACAGCTCAACCCCCTCACAGGTGATGTTCTAAAACAAGGATCCTCAGACTTGGATCAGTTATGAGAAGTGTAAACACTTCTAACCCGGAGGTACAATGTTTACAATAACCATAAAAGATCCTCCTCTAATTCACCTCAGTTTCTGAAGGTCATAATAAAGGTCATCCAGACTTAGCAGGCTTCCCAGATAGCCCTAGCACTACAGGAAATCTGTAGCACAGAGTTCTCAAGAAGAAACCCACATCTGAACCGTGTTTCATATTCCCGCACCAGACCGAAATGGAATGGGAAAGAACATGAACCACTCTAGCCTAGGTTTCACTCAGGTCCCAGGTATAGGACCTTATCTCTCAATGAAACCCCACCCACCAAGACAAAAACCAGATCCAGCCAGATAACAGTATGACAGTATGATATATAAAGCTGTAAAGAAAGCAATAAATAACTGTACATAAAGCAGTAAATAAAGCAACTATATAAACACAATCAGCACATAACACCCCAGTAAACACAAATCAAACAAGCGCTAGGAGGAACCCACAAAAAGAACCAGAAGCCCTGGTTACAGTATAAGGTTCCCCAGCAGACTCGCCAAGCTGTCGTTCCCACCAAAATGACACCTCGGGTCAGAAGGGGTATAGACGTGAACGGTCGGAGAAAGGGATGAGAACACACAGGGGTGAACTCAGAAAGAAAGAAAAGAGTCGCCAGCTAGGCATTTTTATCCCGGAGGAAAGGTAATGCTGCATAGACCTAGAAAGATATGGATAAGACGGTTGCGAACCAGAGAGACTGAGAAAGGGGGTTGGTTACAACCTGGGAAGGTATTAGCACCCAGATTGTCCGCCGTACCCGACGGGATCCACGCTTAAAAGATTTGTGTTTTAAAGGGGTAGTGTCAGTGCTATTTGTGTATCAAAGCTGGAAAGAATGCAAGTGTCAGTGTAAAAGAGGTGTGAAGTGAAATATGTGAAGTGTCAGTGTAAGGACAAGAATGAAATGCTCATGACTATGAGGCTAGAGGAATGAGGCTGAAAGAGGGGGAATATACAGAGACTTTTGTTCGATAACTGTTAAGTTATGCCTACGTATCCTCTCGTGCAATGAGGAAGTCAGAACACCGTAGTTCGACCCAAAGAGACTGAAAGATGAATTGACTGATGAACTGCTTACTTGCCTATGCTCAAGTGTATGACATGTCTGGCTCAGGTGCAAACTGTCTTGCATTAGACGGAAGAAACGAGTTCTCGTTTGTGAGTGAAGATGATGAGAAAAGAATCCTGAAGGAGACGATTATTGTTTGTTTTTGAGGATTTCAGTCTTTTACTGCTTTTTGAGGTTTGTCATAAGCTAATGAGCTTAAGCCTAAACCAATGGGTTAGTAAACTCATCACATCCTCCCTCTGATTAGGGGTAATGAGAATACCTTAAGTGTGAAGTCAGCATCTCACACTTAATTACCCTGATGTAGGATTGAGATCATTGACCTACTTGTGATTATTTAAATGTTTTTGTTGTTTTTGTTTAGTGTTAAGTGATGAGCTTAAGCCATAATCAGGGATTAAACAGACTCATTACACCATCCTAATAGAAGGATAATAGATGAGAATGTTTAAGCTAAGGAAGACTCCTCAACTTAATCCATGATTAGGGATTAACCTCATGACAAAACAAAACCTTTATTAAATGGATTTTAGTTAGTGATAAGATGAAGAAATGATTTTTATGGTTTGCAAGACAACTTGAGGGGGACTTGTCCATTAACACTAGGGTTAGTCCTTCTTAACCAATTAAGGAAGAATTAGAACCCTAATGCAAGACCCAAGTTACAAGCTGGATGTCTTGATGATTATTAAGTGAGTTGATTAAAGGATTTAAACACATTAAGGGTTTAACACTTAGGATTAAAGTTATACACTCCATCCTAATAGAAGGATGCAGGCATAAGCTTAATCACAAAGCCTTAAAGCCTTTAGGGTTTAGTCCCTGATTATGAGATGAGAAGAGAAGACTCAAAGAGACACAAAGGTAAAAGCTAAGTGGGGGACTAATCAAACCCTAATTGTTATCATGCTTGGTCATTCCTAGGGTTTGTGGGGTTTAAGAAGGAAATCTTCAAGGAACCACCAAGGAGAGAAGCAGATGAAAGGAGCAAAGAGAAGCAAAACAACTTGCTTCACTGAAGAAGGCAAGTTGCTTGAAGAAAGAAGGTGAGATGAACAAGAGTGAGCAAGCTCAATCCAAAACACATACAAAAATGCAGCAATGATGCATAAGAGAGATGAAAAGAGATTGTGAGAAGTGAAGGCAAATTCACTTCTCAAAACAGCTTACCACCTGAAAAGTTAGCAAAAGAAAGGAAATGTAATGCAAATGAGATGAAATGTGATGATGCAAACCAAAACCAGAAGCATGAGTATGATGTTAATGATGCTAAGAGATGATGTAAACATGAGGCAAGGCATTAGAATGATCATACAAACATATGGATGCAAGAGAAGCATGCTTTGAACCATGAATGTTCATGAAAAGTTATGAAATGCAATGGACATACAACATGGCAAATGAAAGATGAAATGATCAAACATGATTCTAATATGTCCTAAGATGCATTATGAATCATGTGGATGCATAAAATGTCATGGCAAGTCATGGTATGCAAGCAAATGGAAGATGGATGCAAAGGAAGGCATGAATTAGGGTTACATGCATCATGCAAAGCAAAAATCCAAAACCAGAAGCAAATGACATGATAAAAATTTGAAAATGCAATCAAAGATACCCTAAACCTATACAAGCTCACTGCCCAAAGGAGAGGATTCAACTCTTAACCTAGTGAGAGTTATGAATTTCCTAAGATTGCTAGGGTTTTAAGGTACCTTGTCAAGAAAAATGCAAAACAAATTGAAAATGCAAGATCAATTCATGCCAATTTTATCCTCTGAACTACATGCCATACAAGATGCAATGCAAAAAGAATCATGATCCTACTCTCAAAGGTTAGACAGAAATGAATTTTTGAAGTTTGAAACAAAATAATGCCTTGAAATGAAATTAAATCCAAAGAAAATTATCAAAAGGCATCAAGAACAAAAAAGAAATTTGGTTTGAGAGTTGGGAAATGTTTCTAAATGTTTTTAAAGGTTACATGAATTTTTTGGTGATTTTTAAATACCTAAAAGTATTTTTAATTAATTAATTTTCATTAACTAATTAAAAATAATCTTTTAAATGATTTAAAAATAATTTTTAATGCAAAAAATAAAAAATAAAAATATTTTTGTGTTCTGAAAAATAATGAAAATCTTGACAAAATTTTTCATAATTTTTAAACATTTTTTGCTATTTTAAATTAAATGTACAAAACAAAACAAATAAAATGAAAATAAAAATGAATTAATGGGAAAGTCAGCGCATCCTGAGGCTGAGATTCAAACTGGGAATGGAGGGAAAGACTGGCGCGTTATCCTACGGCTCACATTCAAACTGGCCAGATTAATATAAAAAACCTGATTAATTAACTAATGACGTGGATTAGGGTTTCTAATGATGCATCCTGGCCACTCATTCACGCGCGAGTCAACCCTAGTCAAACCATCCTACGCTCCACATTCAAACTCTCATTAATTACTCAGATTAGGGTTAATGAGTTTCAGGTGGCCGGAGAAGACTTCCGGTCGTCTTCTCCGGCGAGACCTTCAACCCAACTCTCTCAAAACCTCACTAAATCATGCCAAAACCTCCAGATCAACTCAACTAAACATCCTAAACAACAATCCAGCAACAAAATTCATTTCTTTTTCATGAATCATGAAGAACAAACAGAAATCAATTTTACGGGCAAAGTTTCAGACAAACAATACAACCTCAAAACTCAATCATTTTCAAAAATAAAAGGTTCAGTGAACTCAGGGAAGCATGTAGATCATCTTAGAAACAAGAAATAAGAGTTCTGAAAAAATGAATTTCCATGGCTACCTGAATCGAAGCTTTCAACCCAAGAGCTTCTGGACCAGTTTCCTGCTTCCAATCAACTCCACTGACCTCCCTCAAGTGTTTGCAAAGCTTATCTGGAGTTTATTTGGGCTGGTTTGAGAGATTGCTTGAGTTCTGTTCAAAGGGGGGAAGAAATCGTGTTTTGATTTCAATGAGTTCCAGGCTGTTTCAATGGTTGGTTTGTGATCAGTGGAACATTTTGAGATCAATGGTGAAGTTTGTTTTGGTGTTTGTGTTCTGTGGAGTGAGTTTCGAATGAAAGTGCATAAGGGATGAAAACTTGGAACTATGGCTTGGAGAGAGCTTCAGCTTTGTGTGTGTGTTGCAAATGAATCCTTGGAGTGTGTTTGTAGGGTCTGGATTGGGCAGAGAGTTGTTGTGTCACTGTGGGATTGGTATGGGTGTTTTTGCCAAAAAGTCAAAAGTGTTGTACTTGAGGTATGGGCAAGTGTGAGGTTGTGATAGGGCATGGTTGAGTTCAGCAGAGATCATGGAATTCATATGGATCAGATTCTATGAGCTGTAATAAGTAGAGGCATGGCTTCATGAGTTCTTGCAAGTTGGTACATGTTTGCCCCCTTTGGAAATTCATGAAGTTCAAGGCACCAAAATGCAATATTCTTGGGCCAATTATGACTTTTAGAAGTCACATGATCATATTGTGAAGAGTTTGTGCACATTTGAATCCTTTAGAACACTTGATCATACCATTTTGCAAAATGCCTCTTTGGTACAAAACTTGAAATTATGTGATTTTTCCCAACTTTGTCAAGCCATAACTTTTGATCCAAAATGAATTAGAACAAGTTCTTTACTTTTTGAAAAGGGAATGATCCATTCTACCACTTTCATGACCAAAGTTTTCCCATTTGAAGCATTTTTGAATCAAAAAGCAAGGGTTGAAAAAGTTTCCCAAAATGGCAAGTTTCCATTATAAGTCATTTTCCCAAAAAGTCAACTTTGCAAATGGCTTGAAATTCTTCAATTTTGTGAACTTATAACATCTTCTATGATCAAATAAAGATCATACACAATCAAAATGATGAAGAACACCCTTTGGTTGGGTCATTGGGGCCTCAGATGCCCTAATTTTGCACTGACTTGTTCAAAAAGTCAACTCTTGATCAGATGCCTTCCCCATGGAATTTCTTCATGAAAATTGATATGTATGATCCCTATACCATATAGAGACCAATAGAAACAAGAATGACCAAAAAATTTGGAGTTATGGCTTTTGAAACCAAAACCCTAATTATAGGTCATCTGTGCAGTCAAACCTGGCTCTGCTTCCATGCCAATCTCAGTTCTTGTGATTTTTTGACATTCTTGAATTTGAGAGGATATAATATGATGCTTGAACATACATGGACCCCTTTGAAGTGATTGATGACCTTTGGAGTGGCTCATATGGCTCTTGGATTGCTCAGATCACAAACCCTAGATGCAGATGACTTTGAAACAATGCAGTGAATCACAAATGTGGTATGAGATACTATGATTGAATTCATGCATATGAAAAGATCACAAGCCATGGTGTGAATGGGTGAGGGAAAATTTGGGGTGTTTACAGGTATGACAACGACAATGCTCAATTAAGGTATCCCCGTTGGGCATAGCATCTGCTCGTACAATGAGCGGAGACTTGCCTTCATTTTGTTTAAGGATTGTGCTTATATCAAGGCACCTTCCTTTGGCTGAGCGATTTCCTCCTTGTTTCGGGAGGAAGTCGTCGGTAGCTAATCCTTATCGATTAACAGGTATCAACTATAATATTGTTTGAGCTTTTTAGCATTCCATGGTCGAGAAAATGGTTATCAATTCAAATGTTCGAGATAGTATGCTCATGTGCCTGTTTTCGACTTGATCTAGTATGGTTCTTCCCAATTGGCGATCATATTGCCCTCGCCTGAGTCCTTTTGATTTATATGTAGGACGAGGCTTCCTACCTAGAATTCTTGTTTTATAACCTTGGCATCGTGGCACAGGTTTTTTTTCCAGCGAAGCTTCGCAAAAAGCTTCCCCTGATCGGATTTATTCGGCCAAGTCGAGTTCTTCCCTTAAGGACTCGTCGTTTAGCTTGTCTAGAGGGGCTTCTGTTCTCCTGGAAGGTTCTATAATTCCACGGGGATAGCCTCATTTGTCCTGTATGCTATCTGGAAGGGAGTTTCCTCGGTGGTAGAGTGTGGGGTGGTCTTTTAGGCCCATAGGACGTTGTGGAGCTCCTCGACCCATCTTTTCTTTGCTTCGCCTAATCTTTGCTTCAGACCGTGCATGATAACTCTGTTTGCGACTTTCGTTTGTTTATTGGTTTTGGGATGCTCGACTATAGTAAAGTTTTGCTTGGTGCCTAAGATAGCCACAAAGTCTTGGAACTTCCCATTTGTGAATTGTGTTCTGTTATCCGTTATTAGGGCTTAAGGCACGTCGAATCGAGCGTGGACGTTCCTCCTGTAGAAGCGTAATATATTGAATGCGATGATTTTGGACAGAGCTTCGGCCTCACTCTAATTGTTGAAATACTCGATGACCACAATTAAGTATTTATTTTAATAGGAACCTACCATGAAGGGGATGAGGATGTCCATTCCCCATTCAGCGAAGGGCCATGGAGACTACATAATTTTGAGCTCGTCAGGGAAGGCTAGGTACATGTCCCCGTGGCGCTGACATTTACACTTTTTGACGTGTTCTTATAGAATAATATTAAATATTCTTGTTACTGTTGCATTGACTGAGAGGAGTTTTTCAAAATTAAGATTGCTTTGATTTGCGATCGACAATATAACATATTAAATTAAATAATCTTGCTTTGATTTCAATTAAAGATGATTTTTTAAAGAATATTGATTTTGATCAGATTATTGGTGATTTTTTCAGCAAAAAATGTTAGGAGGATGATATTCAAAGATTAATTGTTGGAGGTTGAAGCTAGTGTGGGTTGGAATGCTACTAATACATGTTCAGGATTGATAGATATATTATAACTACTTTTATCATAATATTTTTTAGTTTTATTTGATGTAAACTTTTCAATATTAATGTAACTTTTTTACTTCTTTTTTTAAAAATTATATACTCATAATTATATGACATATAAATCCGGTAAAATATTATGAATTAAGAAAAGGGCATCAAATTCGTAATTTTGACAGGACACTCAAAATCTCAGAGACGACCATGCTTAGTAACATGACACCTCCAATAACTCTTTATCGCATTCATATTCGTATAAAAAATCACTATTGGATTGAAAGTTATTATCATATAGATATTGTCTATAAAATTTAATATCAATCGAAAATCATTTGACATGTCAACAAAATACATGAAGACGAAAGTCTTACAAAACTTCATGAAAACCGTTAATTTTTATAATTTTATTTAACATATTAAATGATTTTTGATTGATGTGAAATCTTATAGGCATCATCTATGTGATAATAGTTTTCAATCCAACAATGGATTATGTTATAAGCGCATAGGGTGAATAGTTATCATTTTTTGTTATAAGCACATAGGGTGAAGAGTTATCGGAGATCTATATGAGATTAATTACTATGTACTATCAGTGTAAAAAGTTTTACATTCTCAATTCATCACTACCATTCGTTTGTATTATTTTATAAGTGGTTAAAATAAAAGTCAAAATCTACCTAACATTCAACGACTATGATTAACTAAGAGTGTAAAATACTTTTACATTGTCAGTATATTTCAATTAAATTATATATATATATATATATATATATATATATATATATATATATATATATATATATATATATATATATATTGAGAGAGAGAGAGAGAGAGAGCTCACGTTTATAGATTATGAAATGTAAAGGGGGAGACCTTTATTTATAGGCTAGATGTTGGCACAAAAAAGAAAAAAATATCCATGAGCAAATTAATGTGTCAATCGATTGGGACCTAAGGCCAATCGATTGAGAGCCTTATATATTTATTTGTAATAACACACTTTGGAAAGTATGGATACAGAGACATTACCATTCTTTAAGATATTGTCACAATCGTTTACGAACAATGTATGCAATGTCCCAACTGATTGGGTATATGGACCAATCGTTTGGGCGGTTTAAAAACTTGTCCCAAAATATTTTGATAGTTTATGATTCATCGGACACGGTTTCAAAACAATTTTAGGTTATTTTCTTGAAAAAATATAGGCTTAAAACATGTTTGTGTGTGTATGTGTGTGTGTGTGATTTAGACATATTACTTTACAAAAAATCCCTTATGTTTTTACAACAAATTGATTACTCAAATGTGATTGGACAAGCTTTCATAATTCCTCTCTTTCATACTTTAAAACTTCAAGACTTTTCTAAATAAGCCAATCATATAAGCACTTGCTTGAATCTTCTTGGAGACGAGGCTTAAGATAACATGAGGTTGAATGTCATCATTATAGGATATAGATCATCAAATAACCCTAATTCATCTACTTAATTCAGATGAAAAGCTTTGAACTATTTGTCTTGTGCATCTTTAATCATTTAACACAATGCTTGCATTTTCACAAGATTTCTTTAGTGAAACTAAGTTGTCATCATCAAATGCACATCATAAACAACAGACCACGATAGTAATCTTTAGCTTTGATAACTTATTTGAATAACCTGCAAAACATGGTTCCATAGATAACATTTATGAATTACAACAAAAGTAACATGTGGATTCATGTGTGGTCGAGGAAGAGGAGCCCACATATCATTAACCACTAACAACTGAGATTTGGGATGATATGGTCCCCAGAAATTTAAAACCACCATATATGGTGTCATTCAATGACAAGAGCGGTCCACAAGAGCACATAATCATCGTTAACACCTAGGTAAATCCCAACAATTTGGTTGGTGTCTTTTACTAGGATGCATTCAAAAGTTTAAAGATAGATCTCAAATATTTATAACCTTTTAGAGGGGTTCTATACTAGATTTTTCAAGAGAACATGTGCAGGTCTAAGGGTATATCTCAATGTTAATGATGTTGTGGGGGGAATCAAGGACAATTCCATATAAGTAAGATACTTAGTCGTTAATTCCAATTCCGCATATAATATTAGCTTAATAGGAATACATTTAACTCCTTATGAGATGTCTTTTCTACCTTACATTTGACATTGAAATACAACCTAGACAATGGGTAGGTAGGTGTGATTAGAATACATGAGGAAATTGTGAGAAAGTATTTCCAGGATAACTTAAAGCGTAAAAGAAAAGGATGAGTTACCTCATAACACAATGACCATAGGGTGAACTATGTTGATTTAAACCCCATGGTTGATTCCTTATAATACTGAATGTCGTTAATTGAAGAGTTGAAAGCAATAAAACATCTCTTCATAATATTACCAAACCATTTATATCGGAACATCATTAAATGAAGAGGACAAGATCCACATTATCCAGTTTCTCCAAAATAACATAGATCTTTCGCGTGGGCACCCGTAAATATGCCCATAATAAATTCCGACATAGTATGCCATCATTTGGCTATCAAGCCCATCAACCATATAAAACACGAGGAGGGCGAAGATAAGAGAATAAATATCTTTGAAGAGGTAAATAAGTTTAAACATGTTTGTTTTATACGAGATATTATAGATAGCCAACCTGGTTGGCTAACTATTAACTTTGAAATTTTTGCTGAAGGATTCAACAAAGAATGGTAGTAACCATGTTTTAAAATGCTAAGCGTCAAGAGTATCAAACATAACGTAGACATACTAAGCATGTCAACTAAAACTGTTTAGACAAACTTGTTAGATGATCTGGGACATAATGTATTTTAACGCCCACGAAGCCTGGTTTGGAAGAGTCCAAGAAATAGATCCACAAGATTAGGATCACCCTATCTTCAAAAGATGTCCAAAATCTTGAAAAGACTTACTTTGCACTAATCAACACTTCAACATGGATATGGGGTATATGAGTGTCTAGTTTAACGTGTTCACATGATTGTTGGGGACTTATGATATTCTTAAGTCCAATGATTAGGTGATTTGAGGGTATTTCGACACCACAATAGGATTCGACTAGAGATTCTCAACAAAAACATTTAAGGGGTTCAAAGGCATTATCATCATGATGAGTGGTTTTTTCAACAGTTTCAACATTGAAGACACGTGGAGGCAAACTAGAAAACTGAAGTCCACGTAAGGGGATACGTGTAAAGTTTTGTGGAGGTAACTGTTGTTGACGGTTAACATTGTATTAGTACATATGTTTATCTGATTATTGTGATCAATGGTCACAAATTTCATTTATTCTCTATAGAACTAACGTATCCAAGTCATAGAGAGAAACAATTTTTGAGAAGATGTATGAGTTTGCATCCTTTCTTTAAATTCTTCAAGTCTTTTCAACTGAAGCATTTAACTTTATGACATTTATTATACTTTTTTATTTGTTTTCTTCTTCCAAAATAATCCTACATTCTGTCAATTAGAATTTATGTCCAGTTAATCAACATTCAAGCATCTAAGGTCAAATCACAAATACTTTTCGTTGTATTTTTCTGCACAAATTGTCCTTAGAATTTTTTTGAGTTTAATCCATTCAGTGAACTAAAACTCGAGGAAGTCGTCAGGAAAATGTCGGATATACGTAGATTTGACGACCTCGATCGAGAATGTCCCAATGACCCTTACCTATTGTAGGGTATTAACATGTTTATTGACAAGGCCTCGTATTTTCGTGTCTTGTGTTTCATGGATTCCTACTTAGGATACAACCAAATAAGGATGAACCCTAGTGACAAGTTGATGGATGTTGTTTTCACTAAGAAAATAAGCTAAAACCTATAAGTCTATATTGATGACATGGTGGTCAAGACTCTTAGTGAAGGGAACCAAGTCGAATATCCGAGAGAGACCCTTGAGTCCATAATAAGGTATGACGTGTGCTTAAACCCTAACAAGTTCTCTTTTGGGGGTGAAACCCAAAAGTTCTTAGGTTTCATGTTAACCATGAGAAGAATTAAGGCAAACCCTGACAAGTGTCAAACGATCATTAACATGAGAAATTCCACCTCCGTACAATATATTCAACAATTGACTAACGAGCTAAATGAAGTGGACGAAAGAGTGTGTAAAACTGCAAATCAAACAAAAATCAAATTTACCACTCAATAACAACAAAAATCTATATCTGACAGAAAAACTGCAAATCGAACAAAAATTCGAATTTGAATCTAGAAGAAGTATAAAAAGGAGTATGGTCTCTTCATCACCACTTAGTAACAACAACAAAAATGTAGACCTGAGAGGAAAATATAAATCGAACAAAAATCCATATTTGAATTTAGACAAAGTAAAAAAAAGGACACAAACGCATTTCTTTCTCTGACCTAATTCGGATGTCAAGTTTGTTATTTTGTTTATCCTCCATAAGAAGTGAATGTTGAAACTAAAAAGAAAAAAAGATGGAAGAAAAACGAAGAAAGAGTCATTTGTTTGTGTTTGCAAAACCAATGTCATGAAACTTGCGAGGAAGAATTGAAAATGAAGAGAGAAGTAAAGAAAAAAGTGAGAGAAGAGAGATTTAGAGAGAAGTGAGAAGAGAAAGTAGAAAAGAGAAAAGATGGACGAGGAAAAGGGGAAGGGGAAAAGAGAGAAAGCTAAGTTGCAAATAAATGGATTTTGAAACAAGAAGAAAACGTGTGAAAAATATTTTAATAATAAAAATATACTATTGAGCAAAAAGATAGGAAAATCAAGAAAATGAGGATGTGAGGTAAAATTAGAATAGGGTATTAGTGTAAGCCAATGTATGTGATTATTATCGTTATACAGATTTGTTGAATTTTTTTAAGAAATGGTTTTAAAAATTTGTTACCTGACTTAGACTCTATTGATGCAAATACTACTTAAGTGCAGTGTAAAAAGATTTTTTTTTTTTTAAATGTATAACATGATTTAATTTTACTTTTTTTCATTAAATTATTTATTATTTTGTATTATATTAATGAATTACATCAAACATAAATGAATTCATTCTTGACCTGTGTGAAGGCATACTGAGACAAAAGAAAGAAAAGAAAACAAATCCTGAGTCTTGATAGCCTCATCAACACAACACCACCCCATCAAGGAACCTAGAATACACAATATGCATACATAGCATTACATACCATGTACATAAAAACATTGCATAGCATTCTCATTCATGAGTCAGTAAAATTTTCAAGCACATTGCATCTTCTTAAGCAGAAAAGCACATTGCAAATGCAACAACAAACAAACCAAAACAAAACAAACACACAGAATTAGGCCAATTCATAACAAGATCCAAGAGCATTCAAAGCCAATCATGCATTATTTGTTGACATCAACCACAAATTAGACACGTATAAGAATAAGAACACCCTAAAAAACAGAGTCCAGAAAATGAAAATGGAAAACACACACCCTTCTGTTTCTTTTTATTCTTTCTTCCGACTCTTGATTTGTGATCTTCCCACCATGCACTATACCCAATCTAATAGAGAGCTGAATGATCAAAGAAGAAATAGTGATACAGGATAATGAAAACAGAATGGATAAACCTAGGTGATAGACAAACACTTGCTATCATCGAAGTGCTCTTCAGCACTGTTTCTTCAAACCCAATATCTTTTATCATCATATGCTTACAACATTGCCATTTATCATTTATGATCAGATTAAAGAAAACACTGAATATTTCAAATGCTAATCAAACAGGAACAACAAAACAGAAAACAAATTCAAAAACATCTGGTCAGGAAAAAGATTCTACAAAAATTCAAACAAGTTTTTTTTCTTTTCTAAATTTTAGAACACTAATCAAAAGGGGCCTAAGATACAGATAATGTATGGGTAGCAAGTAACCAGTGAAAATATGTTAACTAACAAAAAATGCAAGTAAATAATAGGATACAATACTGAGAAAGTTTCTCTGCATTCAATGACCACCTTGTACTGTTGTACAGAAGAGATCAAAGTATCAAATCTTTTTATTTTCGATTCCGTATACAAGTTGTGGTGTAAAAACGTGTACCACTAGACTTAACAATAATAATCACAATTATGATGCAAAGAATAAGCAGCACTGTCAAAAAAATTCCTCTCCACTAAAAAGACTAAGAAAAATGAATAAAAAATGGAGTATGATTATGTCATAGAGCTCTTTGAAATATCTTGATAGAGAATTATGCTTCATCTGTATACCACTTGCCTTTGACGTGTAAGTGCCATATCTTTGAAAATCAATTAAAAAAGTCTACACTCTTCCGGGGATTACCTGGTCACAGAATTTATCATGTGAAAAGCCTCAAAAATAGTTGGAGTTTGCCCATCTTAATCATTGGAAACAACCACTGGCATCTTTATCCTGAAACAAATTAGGATGTGTAAAGGGATGAAACATACTAGCAACACAAGGTATCATCATGCATGCATGTTAGAAAAAAAAGGAATTCTTACCGTTTCAGAAAAAAATGTACACGATCTGACGGTCACATCATGGCAAGCTTACACCTTTATGAGGCAAAACCCATCCAAACAAAGGGATCGTGTTTAATCATTTGCCATGTGGGAATGCCAAAATGGAAACAACAAATAATCATTTCTTCATCTTTACATCATAAGCTCATTCACCCCCTCTAATTACATTCTCAAGACGCTGAACTGCGTGCAATTTATAGTCTTTGCTTAGATGCTTCAATAGTGCACTATGTGTGCAAGAATCAGGCTCAATTTCCTTATCTAGCATTTCTCTGTACAATCTCAAAGCTTCCTGCCAATGGCCTAAGTTGCAGTTCTCATTTATCAAAATAGTGTATGTATACTTATTTGCAGAAACACCCTTTGATTCCATTTCGGCAAAAAAATTGTATGCATGGTTCATTTTTCTCTCTTTGCAAAGTCCATTGATTAAAGCGTTGTATGTGATCACATTTGGATTAACACCCTTGTCTTGCATCTCAAAGAAGTACATAATAGCAAGATCCAGCCTTCCCCTAACAGCATATGAATGAATCAAAACTGTGTAAGTAACAACAGAAGGATATATCCCTTTCTTCAACATATCGTAGAACACCACTCTAGCCTTCTGAAGATGCCCAGACATCAAGTGAGCATGGATGATGCTAGTATATGTCACATGATCCGGAACAACTCCATTGCGGAGCATTTTCTGCACGAGTTCATTTGCTTCATCCAAATTTCCCAATTTATAGAGCCCATTAATGAAGACATTATATGTGATTAAATCAGGTGGAAAGCCTTTGGCTAGCATTTCTTCCTGCATGCCAAAAGCCTTTGATGGGTCACCGAGCTTGAGTTCACCAACTATCCGAGTCGTATATGCATAACGATCGGGCTGCAATCCTCTATGTAGCATTTCTTCAAACAGTTCCTTGGCCATTGGCAAGTTCCCCGTCTTACAAAATCCCCTAACAAGAATTGTATAAGTGAAGACATCGGGAAAAGGTCCGTGTCTGATCATATCATCTTTCATACGCTTGGCAATATCCAAGTCCCCCAATCGGCAAACACCGTCTATAAGTGTGTTATATGTCACAACACTTGGAACAAGATTTTTGTATCTTAACTCAACAAACAACAGAAAAGCCTCCCCTAAGTTTCCCAATCTGCTATAACCATAAATTAGAGTGTTATAAGAAACTAAGTCGGGCACCAAATTCCTACTTACCATAACATCCAACAACCGCCTTGCATCACTCACTCTCCCCAATCTGCAAAGACCATACATGACTGTATTGTACGTCGCCACCGTAGGCAAAGCTCCTCTCCCCAACATCTCCTCCTCAAGATCACTAACTTCCTCAAACATCCCCTCCTTACAATACGCACGAATCAGAGGGTTATACGTGTAAGCCGAAACCTTAAGTCCTAACTTCGACATCTCCTCCATCAACTCCTTTGCCCGGTCAAAATCCATTTTCCTTGCCAAACCATTCACCAAAACATTATAACTCACCTCATTTGGATCACACCCAATTTTCCGCATCTTAAACAACAACTCCATCGCTTGTTCAACTTCCCCTTGTTTACAAAACGAATCCAACAGAGTATTATAAGTAACAATTGTAGGCATAATCCCACACTCAACCATAACATTATAAACTTCTTTAGCCTCATTCACCATACTCCTATCTCTAAGCAATTTAAGAACCCTATTACAATTCCTAACATCAGGCAACAATCCATTATGAATCATTTTATAAAAAATCAACAAACACTTCTCTAACACCAATTTCTTCGCAAAAATCCAAAGTAATAAATCGAGAAGCTTAACAGATACTACCTCAGAACTCGTACCATTGCCGCTTCCGCCGTCGTCACCAGCAACTAAAACATCCAAAACAACACCGTCGATTTTAGCTTCAATCGCCTTCTCCATAACCCAATAAGCACCTCTCATAAACCCATTTCTAGCGAGAATATCTAAAATCCCAACATAAGCCGATCCAGATCGGTTGAAGTGAGGCTGCTTCTCCGCCCAATGAAAGAATCTCAGCGCGATAAGTGGTCGGTGTTTAACTGAGTTGAGAACTCGGAGGAGTAACTCGGGGTGAGAAACCGCGGAATGTAAACGGCTGCTACCGGCGGTGTCGTATTGAGAATGAGCTATGTTGTTGTTGTTGCTGTTGTTATGGGGGAGTGTGGAGAAAAGGGAGAGAAATGGTTTGAGGCGAGTTAAGGTTTTTGAGAAGAATGGTGTTGAAGGGATGAGAGAGAGGGTCATTGACTTGGTGTGAAGAGGACTGAGGCCATGAAAAGCCACCACCACGGTTGTTGTAAGGGTGGCGAGAAACGGTTACGGTGGCGGCTGTTAGGGCCTCTTTCATTCATAAACCCCAGCTGTATGTGTTTAGGTTCTTTTCATTTCTCCACTCTTCAAACACTCGTGGAGCTTACTTCCACCACTACTCACAACGCTAATTTTTTTTTCTTTTCATAAATGCTCTTTTAAAATATTGTTTCGATAAAAAAAAATTGCTAATTCACCTTTTTTTTATCAAATTCTAAAATTCTAGCCTCCCATTTACTTCATTTTGTTTCTATTTTTTTATTTTGTTAGTAAAAAATTAAGGAGAAAATTTATATACAATTTTTTGAATGTGATTTTTATTATTTTTTTTATGAAAAAAAAATATGATAAATGTATTTAAATATTGTTTAGAAAGTGAAAATAAGAACAAACCGCATATGTGTAGGAAAAAAATTGGCTTAATATCATTTTGGTCTTTTAACTATAGGTCAGGGTCCAATTTTGTCATATTTCTTTTAAAAATTTCAAATTGGTCTCATACGTTATTAAATTGTTCCACGTTGGTTCAAACCGTCAAATAGATGCTAACGGTGTTAAAAATGATGAGGTGTATTTTGAGGTCGCATTGTGAAATGTACAGTCATACTATCTTTCTTCATTGTGTTGTGTTTGTTATAAAATCAGGTCATGTGGTTCATCTCCTTCTTCATTACCAAAAGTTAGGGCACAAATTCCTCTTCTTTAAATTGAAACGACAATCTTCCCTAAATTATGAGTGACTCATGTGGTTCATATTCTTCGTCAAGAACTGGGTTCGATGTACAAGTGTATATAAGTTTTGGGAAACTTATGTGTGATTGTGGAGACCTAATTGTTCTTCGAAAACCAAGAACACCTAACAACTAATGAAAGCCTTTTTGGGGTTGTCAACAATTTAAGGTAGTGTTCTATCTTCATCATCTGGGTTGACATTTTTCTCTTCAAAGTTCTGATTGAAAAGCATTGTTGTACAGGGAAGCACAAATTCGGGGTGTTGATTCTTTGAATGGTTTTATGATGTTGCTAATGGTGAAAATAAAAAAAAGCATAAGGAATATGCAATGGAAAATTGATATGCAATACAAAGAGTTGGTTGAACTCAAAAAAGAATTGGGTGAGGCAAAAGAAATGGTGGAAGTTTTGAAGGTGGAGAATTTGCAGTTAGAGGAAGGCTTGAATAACACTAAGAAATGGAAGATTATATGGAAGTGTTTGTGTTACTCATTGTTCTTTGTCTTAGTAGTTAGGATGTTATGAAAATTATGTGTTGTAGTTGAGATGTATTTGTCATTTCTGTTGTACCAAGTTTATTATGAATGAAAAATGGTTGGTTTAATTGTTATGTTTTAGTGTTATTGCCTTAATATAATAACAATTTGTTGCCTTAATTTGTTGAAATAATTTGATAACAGTTGTGTACATAATTTGACCATAACAGGTCATAACATGTTGTATATATAACTTGAACATAATTTGTTGTTGACATAACAATTGTTGACCATAACAGTTGTTGACACAATTTGACATGTTTTTGCACATAACAAATTTTATGCATACCTTAATTTGATACCTTAACACTGACATATAACAAGTTGATACACAGGTTTTACACATAACAAGTTGATACTTAAGTAACAGGTTTTGACCAAATGCATTACATAACAGATTCTAAGTTTTAACAAAATGCAGCTTTTAAGTTTTGCAGATAACAAGTACCATTACATAGCATATTCTAAGTTTTGACAAAATGCAAAGTACATAACAACATTACATAGAAACATTACACAAAATCACAAGTCAAAATACATCAGTACACAACAGATCCTAAGATACAGATTCTAAGAGGTTTTCTTTGGGATGTTCCTTTTAGTAGGAGTTGTCCTCCTAGTTGTTGGATCTACTGCATTTTGTGATGCACTCATCCTTGTAGTAGACCTCTTGAAACATGTGTTGGTTTTCTAAAAGGAAGCTTGTATCTAGCATGTGGTGTAGTCCTCTTGTGAGTTGTTTGAGATGTTTGAGAAGCTTGAGTTTGTTGAGAAGCCTGAATTGGTGTAGCTATTGGTTTTCTCCAACTTCTTCTTGATATTTGATAAAAACATCCTTATCACTCAAATTATAGAACCTCGGTCTATTTCCTACCCATTTTTCCATTATCTACCCCCTATTTCTTCTAACATTGTTACCAATGGTCTTACCCTTGCTTTTACAATCACACTGTTGAATACCTATGACATATTATTTAGCACAATATCATATTTTATGGTGGTCCTAAAATATGACTTACTCCAAAATCTTGGTGGTGTGTGCATCATGTGCTTGTAGGCATCTTCATGTATTTGTTACATACCTCTCATCTCCCTTTCCCAAGCTTGTGGGTAAGTTGCTCTAGCTGCTCTCCAAATTATCTCCTTCAATGTTTTTCCTGGAAATCTCTTCCTAAAACCGTTGTATAAGTGCCTCACATAAAACCTTTGCTCAACACCCGATAATAATTCATCCATAGCAGGAAGCAGACCCTGCAAATACATATAACAAATCAGAATAATATACAGCTAATGTTCAAAAAACAAGTTAATATTCATAAAGCAATATAGTGGTACCTTTTGTTAATCAGAGATGAATGTATAAGTCCTAGATTATTCTCTTCCCCCTAAATCATTAATCAGTTGGGTCAAAAGCCATGTCCAACTATCTCTAGTCTCACCTTCCACCACAACAAAAGCAATAGGCATCATTTGGTCATTGGGGTCTGTTCCAATTGTTGAGAGAATCTGACCACCATATATGCCCTTCAAAAAGCATCCATCAAGTTAAATTATTGGCCTATAGAACTTGAAACTCTTCTTGCAATCAACATAGCAAATGTATAGTCTCTTGAAATAAGGCATTTTATCCTCATCCCTCTATTGAACAAGTGTGACATTGAGTTTCACAGTAGAACCAAGATTGATCCTTAAAATCTCATGAAAATAGTCATAAATCCTTGTGTAATCTCCTAAGAAAGATTCGTCCACCATATCCCTTGCAGCAAACCTAGCCCTGATTGCCTTTGTTTTGTTAACCCCTACATTTCATTTCTTAAGTGTCTTCTCTTTTATATCTTTCAGCTTGAGTTTAGGATTATTTTTCAAAGAGTTTTGTAACTTCTTACTAAGCCATCTTGTAATCATCATCTTAACATTATACTTTCTAGGACAATTGTGTATGTCAACTAGTTTCCTAAGTTGTCAATTCTCCTCATCAGGCAACTTTCCACAATATGCCTCTCACTCACATCCTTCTTTACACACAACATTCACTCTCTTTTTTGTTTGTCATTTTTCAAAAATTTTAAACCTCTTCCATTTTGAACTGAATATGTCTGTAAGTGCCCAACTCCCACTTATAGTCAGTCATATCTTTCATAGGCTTAAATATGGGATGCTTCTTCTTCCTGGGTACTGAATTGACCTCACTATCACATTCACTATTTAAATAGTCACTATCATATAAACCATCACTATCCTCCACACTTTGACATTCCCCTTTCTTTTTCTTCAAGTTACTGCTCCTTCAAGGTTATCATCATAACTAACCATGTTGGCATTATGCTCTTCCTTATTGTCCATATTAACATCAGAATCAGTATATGATACTTCTATAGAACTATCATAAACAAATTAAGAATCCTCATCATCAAAACTTGTGTCAACTCTTTCATCAAGATTGACACCCTCATTAACATTCACACTTCCACCAGTCTTCAGTGCCTCATCAGACTTCAATCTCTCTCCTGTACTCAGTCCCTAACTAACATCATCTCCCTTGCCTAGATTGACTCCATCATCAACACTCACTCCCTCACCTAGATTGACTCCCTCATCAACATTCACTCCCTCACCTAGATTGGCTCCCTCATCAACATCAACATTCACTCCCTCACCTACATTGACTTCCTCATTTTGCTTCTCTACATACTTAATCACTTATTCAACTAACTTTGCAACAATGTCATAGTGTTCAGGAACAACCGTGTTTAGGGGGTTTTCATTTAATGGTTCCTCCTCCATGTTTGATGGTTGTTCATCTAATGGAACATCAACATACCCAGGTTGGGACAGAGGGTGTTCAATATAAATGTCTACTTTTAGGTGAACCCTGCATAAGTCGGTTATGCCTAAAGCTACCTTATCATCCTTAAGCAAATTAATTCCAAATGTAGGATCCTTATAGTATATATTCTCTACCTGAGTATACCATAGGTCTTTTAAAACACCAATCAACTCAAAATACGACCACCTATCAACATCTACCATTAACTCATTGCATTTTCCACCAACATAATTAGTTTTTTCAAAATCCAAAAATTAACCACTATGGTTAATGTTAAGAGTTATTAGTTCTTCCATTTGAAATCAAAATCACCTACAAACGCAAATTACAAAAAAGTCATACAACAATCCTAGTTTTCAAAATGGGGCAAAAAACCCTAGAATAAAAATTACGAATTTTGTTTAGGGGGCACAATTCCCTAAAAATACAGAATACAAAAACCCTAGAATCAGGAAAGGAATTGGTTACTAACCTCGTTTGCTTCGTCTTCGTCTTGAAGAAATTCATTTGGACCGTCTTCTTGAACACTCTTCTTTGCGCTAGGGCACAAATTCTTTGGAAATGAGAGAAAACAAATGAAGAGTGTTATGCCATGCAACTAAAGGGTCATTCATGCCACATCACCATTCACTACATTACACATCAACCAACTAGTTACATGTAATCAACATTTTAAGGAAAACTTTAACTTTTCTAACGGACAGGACAAACATGAAACATTTTAAAAACGTATGGGACTAATTTGGAACTTTTAAAAGAAAGATGACCAAATTGGACCCTGGCCTATAGTTAGAAGACCAAAAAGGGTATTAAGCCAAAAAAATTATATATTTGTTATATTTTTTATTGAAAAATAGTAAAAATCACACCTAAAAATTGTAAAAAGGTTTTCCTCAAAATATAATTAGTTGTACAAACACATTAGACGCATGGTATATGTTTGAATTTGCGATATCACATGTATTCATCTTTAAAATGTATTATTTCAATTATTAAACTACTTGACAATATATATATATATATATATATATATATATATATATATATATATATATATATATATATATATATATATATATATATATATATATATATATATATATATAGACATACAAATAAACACTATTTTATTAATCTCCCTAAGGTGAGTCAGGTGAGATTTGTTGTATTTAGGGTGGGATTTGTTGTTCTTTTCTTCCTCGATGGAAAGTTTTTTTATATCTATCATACCTCTAAGGGTCATTTAAGAAGTGTTCATTCGACTCTCATGTTTAAATGGTGTCAATAATATCTTTCGTCCTCTTTTACTATCATGTAATGTCTCATCTATCATTTTCTGTAACTCTCATGCAACCATGGAGCTACCCTGTAACCGTTATGCATGACTAATGCACGTCGTCTAGAAATAGGTTTCCCATAGTCGTTCAACCCGGACTCCGAATTGTCTCATATGCAATTACCTGACACTCATTATTTTCCATGAGTACTTGACATCCCGACTTGCTATGCTCATCTTCAGGAATTCCAGGATGTACATAAGTCCCACGATCATGAGGCCTAACGGGTTGAAGTGTTCGGACAAGGAATCCTAGAATTCTTAAATCTAACAGTCACCTTATGATCCACTAACTTGCGGAAGTGGGTTTTTAAAGGTAATGATGATGATCGTCTTGTCATGCTTACTCTCTCTCTCTCTCTCTCTCTCTCTCTCTCTCTCTCTCTTATTATGATGACTTTTAAGGGAAATCAATCGCCATCATGACTCAAGTTTGATAGGGTTTTCTACCTGGTTAAAGTTTCTTCCATAAAGCCCCTAACTTTATTTGTTCATTGTTCTCGTCTTTGCTTCCCTTTTTTGAAGACTATTGATCAAAATTTATACATCTTTTGTCAATCACTTTGCAAGCACGAATCTCATGTATTATTATTTATTTGCCTTAATTATTCTTACTTAACTCTTTTGTAATGGTTATAATACGAGAGTGTAACAATTCAGGGAATGTATTGATTCCCTTCACTTCCCAAAATAGAAGAAAACTTTGGGATGCATGCATGAAAGAATGCAAAGGTCATCTAGGACAAGCAAAGTTTGATCACATCCTTAAGGAAGTTTATGGTGGTTTTCCTTGTAGTGAAACTGATTTGGACTCTTTGTCGTCGGGTATGTGGGCGTTTTGATGGAGATGAAAGGGTGCCTTATTGACAAAAAAGTTTTAAGCTAGGATCACATCATAATCGATGACATCGATATCTCAAAACTCCGCTCAAGCAAACAAATTTTTTCTACCGGGAATGAATATGATGTCGTGTTTGAGCCTTGTGTGGTTGGTGAGACAATTTACATTACTTGATCAAAGGGAGTATTAAACGAGTATTTTTATTCTTACTCAAGGGTAATTGATGATTTTAAAATCCGTATTCCCTTTACTGATTTTGAATTTGGTCTCCACAAAACCTTAAATATCGCCCCTTCTCAATTTTGCCCAAATTATTGGGGCCTCATGAAAGATTTTGGACTTGTTTGTAAGGCAGTGAGCATAATCCCTAATTTAGGTTTATTCTTTTCTTTCTTTGAGATGAAGGGTAGGACAAAAAAGGTTGGGTTTCTTTAGTGTAATCTCAAGGAAACGTTTGCTCTAGACTTACCAATTATAAAGGATTCAAGGATAAGTTCCTTTGGGTAAAAAAAAATGGAAAAAGGTGCCCCCAAGTTATGTATGCATTGGACGAAGGTTATTGCTTCCCAATTTACTAGACGGATAACTTGCTGTCAGTGTCCGACTTTGACTATGACAAGCTAAATGCTTTGGAGACCCAAGCTTTAGCCATTATATATGCATTTTGAGTAGTAAAAGTTAAGGACTTACTAAACACGGTCAATGATCTAGATTAAATCTCCAACTTCTTGGGTAATGCTTATATATCTCTTATTATTCTCTACTGACCTCTTTATTTCATTTTTATGAACTATTTTGCTCATTTATTTTTAGTTGAAATGACGAGCCTTAAGCTAACAAATTAGAAGAAGTTAATGGTTGAAGTAAGGGCGAGGCATGGAGAACAATTTGCCTCTAAGACCAACTTATTTGGTATTCAACCCCGAGCTCTTAAAAGAAAGAAGGAAGGGATAGTTAGGAAAGCAACCTCATGTGTTTCGGAGTCCCAAGGTGACTTCCTTCCTCCCCCTAAAGACTTAAAACATGGTTCACCTAATAATATGAAGATTTTAATGGGAAGTTTTGCAAGTCATACCAAATTGGCAGTCATTGCCTTGATGCAAGATTCAAGTGGTATCCATATATCCAACCCATCAACTGAATTTAAGTTTTGGTCTAATAGTTTTTATGGCTTTAACTTCCTTTACGATCATTTAAATGCAACAGAGGATGTTGAGAAAATGAAGACTATAAGGACACAACAAATAATCCAAAACATTGGTGCCTACTTGATGAGGTGTGTTGTCATGACTTGGGATTTGTTTGAAGTCGGTAATGCCTATGAGCATAATGAAGTCCCTATCACAAAAGAGATCACTCAATTAAGGGATAACATGAAGGTAAAGACTGACAACATGGAATATCTGAACAAACAACTCTAAAAAAATGAAGAAACAAAAGGAAGTTGTGGAGTGTAAATGTCTAGAGCTTGATCTAGGGTGTTGAAAAACCTCGAGAGCTCAACGAGGCGTTGAAGAAGTCTTTGCAAGATGCTCAGGTAAACTTTCTTTCAACCGGTGATGAGGCCTCTAAGAGGCCTACACCACATGCATTATTCCTTAAAACTGACTTCAATGTGTCCGAGATGGATTTCTTTAATAATGTGGTTTCTAAGGAGGTTTCTCCTGAAGCCTAGGTTTCTAAGGACGCGACACCCAATGATCGAATCCTTGATGTTCAAGCGGAAGAGCAACATGATGTTTAAGCTTTATTTATTTTTATCATTGGCCATCCATGAAAATGTTCTTTTTTGTTGTAATGTTTTGGTAATTTCTTTTTTTTTGTCCAAGTAAAATGTTTTTTAAGCCCTTATGAGTCCCTTTTGAACATATTAATTTTATCTTCTAAGCGTTTTGCTTAAGGAAAATGTTAATCCCTGATTTGTGTGTATAACCTCAGGCGTATTGTAACGCCCCAAATTTATTTAAATATTTTATTGAGAATGTTGTGTTGTGGTGTGGGAAGAATAATATATATTATCGAATATAATTGTGATATTAAATTATATTTTTGGTGGATAATTGTATTATTAGAGGTTAAATAAAATAAATGGAATAAATAAGAGATAAGAACAAGGTGGTCAATTGGTGAAAGTAATAAGGGTAAAAATGGAAGATCATAAGTTAGGTCTTAGGGGTTATATTGAAAATAAGGAAAATGGGAAAACATAATCATTTTAGGAAAAGATCAAGAACGATCGTAAAAGGTGTGAAGAGTAGAAGAAGAGGAAAGGGCTTAATCGGGAAGAAGAGTTCGCGAAGGAGAAGAACTCCTCAACGAAACTTCAGGTAAGGGTGGGATTCTTCCATGTTAAGGGTTTGATAATGGGAATTGGGTAGGTTGAGGATTAAGGATTGAAGTTGTGATGAATTGTTGAAGAAATTCGTTGAATTAGGAGTTGTCTGTTGTTGTTAGTTAATAATCATATGAATTAGATGGTGAATTGGTGAATATTTTGATTTTCTGGTTGTTGTTAATGCAATATGCGTTGATTTTTCGTAGCAGATTTGAGTGTTAAAAGCAGAGTTGCGATTTGCGAAATCGCAGAGCTCGCTTAGTGAGCTGGAGCTCGCTTAGCGAGAAAAGTCAGGGAGTTTGGCGCTTAGCAAGTTATGGCCCTCGCATAGCGAGCCCTGGAGCATGGAAAATAAATTTTTAAATTCCGAAAAATTACAGAAAATTATTGAATTAATTAGTATTGATTAGGAATTGATGTGGGGTAGCTAGAAGTAGCGAGAAAAAAGTTATACACCTAATTGTGGGGATAATTAGTGTAATTGAGATAAACATAATATATATGTTCGTTGACATGGAGGTTGTTGATTTGTTGAGTAGTGTTGTGTTGGTATGTTTCATATGTTTATTGATGGTATATGAATACGTGATATGTTGTAGTATATGTTATGGTGTGTTGTTGTGGTATGAACCGAATTATATGATGATATGTTATGAAATGCATGATAATCATGTTGTTGATGATTAGTAGTAATTGATTGATGTTGTGATATGTGGCTGTTGTTGATGTTGTTTGATGTAGTTGTAGTGAGTATGCATGTATGTCATTGATGTTGCATGACATATCGCATAGTTGTGTAACATACTAAGGTAGGGTATGTCGTTGTTGTGATGTTCGTGAGGTCATGAAATTGGGATCGTACGTGGTCATGAAATAGGGATCGAGGGTGTGATCATGAAATAGGGATCATACTGGACCATGAAAGAGGGGTCGAGAGTTCCGACGAGAACTGGATCTTAAAATATAGATTGGATTATGGTACTGCATGCATAGAGTCAAGTTGAGTCTCATTGTATGATTGTTGTAGTTGTTGTATACAATGTGTAATTGATGTGTAGTTATTGTTGAGAAGCGATGTTTTTGAGGATACTTGCTTAATTCTTATTATATGATATTTATGATGTAAGTATCACACCCTTTATGTTTGAATGTTACCCTCTCGTTGGTAACGTGAAGGTGAGTAGGATAAGTCGAGTGGTGGTCAGTGAAGTCGGTGTACTTCTCGTCTTTAGGATGGTGGCTCTGATACGTCGCTTTAGGTGTCGGGACGATGTTGCACTTTTTATTTTTATTTTAATAAAACAATTTTTGTAATAGAATTTTTACTAGTTATTTTGATTTCCACTGCGAGTTGAATATTTTTAAAAAACGTATTATTGAGCCTCGTGTGGTTTTGTAGAGCTGTGACACTCATATGTTTTGATGAAGTTAAAATTACTCTGATTTTATTAATAATTCCATGGGGATGTTTAGTTATTACAAAGTGGTATCAGAGCAGGTCGGTTCATCCGACCAAGTAGTTGAGTCGTCGTGTCGTTGTTGAGTGAGCATTGCTGATGCGTTGTTGTTGTGTTGTTGTTGTTAGTTCTAAATCGTTGTTGGATTGTTGTTGTGCGACATATTTAGAATGGCTAGGAGGAACGATATTACACTTGCCGCTGCTATGCAAGCGATGGCATAAGCTGTGAAAAATCAGATGAATGATGGGGATCATGAAAGTGACTAGTTCAGTAAGAATGATCCACCAATGTTCAAGGGGAAGTATGATCCCGATGAAGCACAAGATTGGCTGAAGGAGATTGAGAGAATATTCAGAGTCATGTAATGTTCAGAGGGAAGCAATGTGCGATTGGGTACACACAGACTGGTATCTGAGGCTGATGATTGGTGGGTTGGCACTCGTTAACGATTGGATGCATCTGGTGTGGCAGTCACCCGGGCTGTGTTCAAGAGAGAATTCTTGAGGACGTATTTTCCTGAAGATGTTTAGGGAAAGAAGGAAATCGATTTTTTAGAGCTAAAACAGGGAAGCATGTCTGTGACAGAGTATGCTGCGAAGTTCACTGATTTGGCAAAGTTCTATCCGCACTACACTGAAGCAATTGTTGAGTTCTTGAAGTGTGTTAAATTTGAGAATGGATTGAGGCTTGAGATTAAGCAAGCGATTTGCTATTAGAGGATTTGCAGGTTTCCGGATCTGGTGGATTGTTGTAGGATCTTTGAAGAAGATATTAAGGCTAGATCTGAGCACTTCAATGGTTTAGTTGAGAGAAGGGGTAAGCAACAAGTGAATCGTGGAAAACATTATGTAGCTCCTGCTGATAAGGGTAAGCAGAAACAAAATGATGGAAAGAGTCCAAGTGGGGGAGGTGCTCCTACTTCGCTTAAGTGTTATAGGTGTGGCGAGATGGGTCATCGTGTCAGTGAATGCACGAGTGATGTGAAGACGTGTTTCAAGTGTGGTCATCCTAGACACATGATTGTTGAGTGCAAGGCAAATCTGGTTACTTGCTATAACTGTGGGGAGCAAGGTCATATCAGTACGCATTGTCAGAAGCCCAAGAAAGCTGCAACTGGAGGAAAGGTGTTCACTTTGACAGGGACACAGACTTCCAGCGAGGATCATTTGATCAGAGGTATTTGTCATATTAATAGTATTCTTTTGATTGTTATAATTGACACTGGTGCAACACATTGTTTTATTTCTATTGATTGTGTGAGGAAATTAGGACTTGTTGTGTCTCTGATGCAAGGAGAGATGGTTATCGAGACTCCTGCTGATGGGTTGTTAACTACTTCTCTTGTATGTATGAATTATCCGTTATCGATATATGGTAAGGACTTCGGTGTATATTTGGGTTGTTTGCCGTTGAGAGGTATGGATGTGATTTTAGGTATGAATTGGTTGGAGCACAACCATGTTCATATAAATTGCTTCAGTAAGTCGGTTTGGTTTCTTACTCCTAGTGAAAAGGCATGAGAAGCTGATTATTTATCTGATCGAAAGTTGAAAGAGCTTATGGATGATGAAGCGCAAGTTTTGGCGTTTTTTGCCTCGTTGTCGATGGAGAATGATATGGCAATTAATGAATTTCAAGTGGTGAAGGATTTCTCGAAAGTGTTTCCAGATGAAGTTGTGGATGTGCCGCCAGAGAGAGTAGTGGAATTTAGTATCGATCTTATGCTAGGAACGAAACCTATTTCGATGGCACCGTATCGTATGTCAGTTTTCAAGTTATTTGAGTTGAAGAAACAGTCAGAAGAACTGTTAGAAAAAAAATTTGTGAGACCAAGTGTATCACCGTGGGAAGCACCGGTATTGTCGGTGAAGAAGAATGATGGTGGCATGAGGTTGTGTATTAATTACAGACAACTGAATAAGGCGACAATTAAGAATAAGTATATGCTTCCAAGAATAGATGATCTAATGGATCGGTAGGTGGGTGCTCGCGTGTTCAGTAAGATCGATTTGCGATCAATTTATCATCATATAAGAGTAAAGGATGAGAATATTCAAAAGACTTCTTTTAAGACTCGGTATGGACACTATGAATATGTAGTGACGCCATTTGGAGTTACTAATGCGCCTAGTGTATTCATGTAGTATATGAATAGGATTTTCCATGAGTATTTGGACCAATTCGTTGTTGTGTTTATAGATGACATCCATATTTACTCTAAGTCAGAAGAAGAGCATGGTGAACATTTTTGAATTGTGTTGTAAGTGTTAAGAGAGAATAAGCTTTATGCGAAATTGTTGAAGTGTGAATTCTGGTTGAAATAGGTAAGTTTTCTGGGTCATTTGATTTCGGAATAGGGGATTGTTTTAGATCTGTCCAAAGTACATGGAGTACTACAATGGGAGACTCTGAAGTCAGTGACAGAGATTAGAAGTTTCTTGGGGTTGGCCGGTTATTATCGAAGATTTATTGAGGGGTTTTGAAGTTGGCACTTCTGTTAACACAATTGACTTGTAAGAACAAGGCTTTTGTGTGGGATTCTCAGTGTGAGAAGAGTTTTATTAAGCTGAAGAAGAAATTGACTACTGCACCTATTTTAATTTTCCCAAAAGCAGATGAACCGTTTGTAGTTTATTGCGATGCTTCTATGATGGGTTTAAGTGGATTATTAATGCAAGATGGTCAGGTTGTGGCGTATGTTTTGCATTAGTTAAGAGTTCATGAGAGGAATTATCCTACTCACGATTTGGAGTTGGCAACTGTTGTTTTTTTCTTAAAGATTTGGAGACATTACTTGTATGGTTCGAGGTTTGAAGTTTATAGTGATCATAAGAGTTTGAAATACTTGTTTAATCAGAAAGAGTTGAATATGAGGCAGAGACTTTGGTTAGAATTTCTGAAAGATTATGACTTTAGTTTGAATTATTATCCGGGTAAGGCTAATGTTGTGGCCGATGCTCTGAGTCGGAAGACGTTGCATATGTCAGCAATGATGGCTAGAAAGTTGGAGTTAATTGAGCAATTCAGATATATGAGTTTGGTTTGTGAACAGACACCTCATAGTGTGATGTTGGGAATGCTGAAGGTTAATAATGATTTACTTGATCGTGTTTGGGAAAGTCAGAAGTCAGATGTGAAACTGGTGGACTTGATGGTTAATGATGAAAGAGTTGCAAATAATGAATTTCGAGTTGATGAACGGGGAGTACTTAAATTTCAGGATCATATATGTATTCCTGATGATATTGATTTGAAGAGAATGATTCTTGAAGAAGGGCATATAAGTGGATTGAGTATTCATCCAACAGGGACGAAAATGTATCAGGATTTAAAGAAGATATTTTGGTGGCCTGGTATGAAACGAGATGTGGCTCAGTTTGTGTATGCGTGTTTGACTTGCCAAAAGTCGAAAGTGGAACATCAGAAACCTGCTGGTTTGATGCAACTATTGGATATACCCGAGTGGAAATGGGATAGTATATCAATGGATTTTTCTACGGGGTTACCTACTACTCCAAGAGGGCATGATGCCATTTGGGTGATTATTGATAGGTTGACAAAGTCGAAACATTTTATTCTGATTCGTATAACTTATTCTTTGCAGAGATTGACATATATATATATATGTAGGTATAATTGTGAAGTTACACGAAATACCTTTGAGCATTGTGTCAGATAAAGATCTGAGGTTTACTCGAGGTTTTGGGAGAGTTTTCAAGAGGCATTGGGTTCAAAGTTGAAATTGATTCCAGCCTATCATCCTCAGACTGATGGACAGACAAAGAGGACGATACAATCTTTACAGGATTTGTTGAGGGCTTATGTGCTTGAACAAGGAGGTGTTTGGGATAGTCACTTGTCGTTGATTGAGCTTGCGTATAACAATAATTATCATTCTAGTATCGGAATGGCATCGTTTGAAGCTTTGTATGGTCGAAGATGTAGGACACCTTTGTGTTGGCATGAGTCGGGTGAAATGGTTGTACTTGGACCATATATTGTACAATAAACTACGGAGATGGTGAAGTTGATCTGAGAAAAGATGAAGACTTTGCAGAGTAGGCAAAAAAGTTACCATGATAAGCGAAGAAAGGATCTTTAGTTTCAAGAAGGAGACCATGTATTTTTTAGGGTTACTCCGGTGACCGGTGTTGGACGAGCTTTGAAATCGAGGAAGCTTACTCCTAAGTTTATTTGGTCTTATCAGATTTCGGAAAGAGTTGGACTTGTTGCCTAAAGAGTGGCGTTGCCACCGGGATTGTCCAATTTGCATGATGTGTTCCATGTGCTACAGCTTCGGAAGTATGTTCCGGATCCGTCACATGTGATACCGATAGATGAGGTTGAAGTAAGAGATAATGTTGAGGTTGAAGTAAGAGATAATGTTACGGTTGAAGCATTACCGGAACGAATCGATGATCGGGAGGTAAAGCAGTTGGGGGGCAATGAGATTGTCCTTGTGCGAGTGGTTTGGGGAGGAGCTGTCAGTGGGCATATGACTTGGGAATTGGAAAGCATGATGTGAGAGTCGTATCCAATTTTTTTTGCTTGAGGTAAGTTTTCAAGGACGAAAACCTTTTAAGTGGGGGAGAGTTATAACGCCCCGAATTTATTTAAATATTTTATTGAGAATGTTGTGTTGTAATGTGGGAAGAATAATATATATTATCGAATATAATTGTGATATTAAATTATATTTTTGGTGGATAATTGTATTATTAGAGGTTAAATAAAATAAATGGAATAAATAAGAGATAAGGACAATGTGGTCAACTGGTCAAAGTAATAAGGTTAAAAAGGGAAGATCATAAGTTGGGTCTTAGTCGTTATGTTGGAAATAAGGAAAAAGGGAAAACATAATCGTATTGGGAAAAGAGCAAGAATAATCGTAAAAGGGGTGAAGAAGAGAAAAAGAGGAAAAGGCTTAATCGGGAAGAAGAGTTCGCAAAGGAGAAGAATTTCTCTATGAAACTTAAGGTAAGGATGAGATTCTTCCATCTTAAGGGTTTGATAATCAGAATTGGGTAGGTTGAGGATTAGGGATTGAAGTTGTGATGAATTGTTGAAGAAATTCGTTGAATTAGGAGTTGTTTGTTATTTTTAGTTAATAATCGTATGAATTAGATGGTGAAATTGGTGAATACTATGATTTTCTGGTTGTTGTTGATGCAATATGCATTGATTTTTCGTAGCAGATTTGAGTGTGAAAAGTAGAGCTGCGATTTGCGAAATCGCAGAGCTCGCTTAGTGAGAAGAGTCAGGGAGTTCGGCGTTTAGCGAGTTATGGCCCTCGCTTAGCGAGCCCTGGGACGTGAAAAATAAATTTTTAAATTCCAAAAAATTATAGAAAATTATTTAATTAATTAGTAATGCTTAGGAATTGATATGAGGTAGCTAGAAGTAGAGAGAAGAGAGTTATACACCTAATTGCACGGATAATTAGTGTAATTGAGCTAAACATAATATATATATATATATATATATATATATATATATATATATATATATATATATATATATATATATATATATATATATATATATATATATATATATATGTTCGTTGACGTGGAGGTTGTTGATTTGTTGAGTAGTGTTGTGTTGGTATGTTTCATATGTTTATTGTTGGTATATGAATACATGATATGTTGTAGTATATGTTATGGTGCATTGTTGTGGTATGAACTGAATTATATGATGATATGTTATGAAATGCATGATAATCGCGTTGTTGATGATTAGTAGTAATCGATAGATGTAGTGATATGTGGTTGTTGTTGATGCAGTTTGATGTAGTTGTAGTGAGTATGCATGTATGTCATTGATGTTGCATGACATGTCGCATAGTTGTGTAATATACCAGGGTGGGGTATGTCGTTGTTATGATGTTGGTGCGGTCATGAAATAGATATCGTATGTGGTCATGTAATAGGGGCCGAGGGTGTGATCATAAAATAGGGATCATACTGGACCATGAAAGAGGGGTCGAGAGTTCCGACGGGAACTGGATCTTGAAATAGAGATCGGGTTATGGTACCGCATGCATAGAGTCAAGTTGAATCTCATTGCATGAGTGTTATAGTTGTTGTATACAAAGTGTAATTGATGTGCAGTTGTTGTATGAGTTGTTGTTGAATAGTTTTTGTTGAGAAGCGGTGTGTTTTAGGATACGTGCTTAATTCTTATTTAATGATCTTTATGATGTAAGTATCACACCTCTTCTGTTTGAGTGTTACCCTCCCGTTGGTAACGTGCAGGTGAGCAGGATAAGTCGAGTGGTGGTCATTGAAGTTGGTGTACTTCTCGTCTTTAGGATGGTGGCTCAGATACGTCGCTTTGGGTGTCGGGACGACGTTGCACTTTTTATTTTATTTTAATAAAACGATTTTTGTAATAGAATTTTTACTTGTTATTTTGGTTTCCGCTGCGAGTTGAATATTTTTATAAAACGTATTATTGAGCCACGTGTGATTTTGTAGAATTGTGACACTCAAACGTTTTGATGAAGTTAAAATTAATTTGATTTTATTAAGAATTCTATGGGGTTGTTTGGTGTTACACGTATCTTGAATTATCCGAGCTAATATATTAATAATGTGTCTTGAGACCTGTATCTGATATTTGTCACCTAATTCATAGGTCTTTAAATGAATTGATCAACCCATTGTTATCATTGAGTCGAGTAGGTTGTAGACATACAGAAGTTGGAGAATTCACGTGGGATCTCGACCTGTTGACGTCCCGTTTTATCTGCGCTAATGATTGACCTCATTAGCATGTGTCCGTTTATTTTAGTCATTGATTTGTTCAAATGGAAGTTAAATAGAAAGGTTGGTCTCAAATAGTTATTGGCCTATCTTTAGCTGAAGTTTTATGCTTTATAGATTTAGAGCCACGATGAGCAGAGCATTATCGATTGATGGTATTGTCATTTTAAATGACGCGTTTAAGTTATTCTTGGCCAGAGGTTCTTTCTTACTTGATCGATTTTATTAGGTCAGGAGTTTTATGAATAGAACTCGACAAAAGTTTCTTATTTACATGATTGATTTGATTAGATAAGGGGTTTTATTAACATAACCCAACCAAGGCTTCTTATTTACATGGTTGATTTGATTAGGTCAGAGGTTTTATTATCATAAATCAGTTGGATGTTCTTTTTTACATTGTCAATTGATTAGTTCAAAGGTTTTATTAACATAAATCGGCCAAAGGTTCTTATTTACAAGGTTGATTTGATTAGGTCAGAGGTTTTATTAACATAATCCAAATATGTCTAACACGTTTATCGCTCATGGGACAAGCTCAATTTTACAGTATAAAAACTATAAAGAATGACACATAACAATATGAATTGATGGAGCCTCATTCATAACCCTTTTCCTTACAAGGGAAAAGAGTGCAACCCCCAATTTTTATTTAATAATAACATTAAATAATGTTAAATATAATTAAAACTTAGGCTGGAAACATTCCCGAGTCATTGGTATTTCTATTCCTTACAAATCTCAAGTTTATAAGCTCCATTATACAGCTTCTGCCGGATCAGGTAAGGTCCTTCCTAGTTTGGGGAGCTTTTTTCTCTTATTTTTTGTATTTGTAACCCTCTTCTAAACCAAGCCGCCCTTATAAAAACTCCTTAGACAAACTCTAATGTTGAACCTCCTGGCCATTCTTTGCTTTGTTGCTTATTCTCTAACATGAGCCATTCTCTTGATTTCTTCTATGAGGTCAGCCGAGTTATATAATTCCTCCTCCTTAAGATTATTGTCAAAATTTATTCGACATCGGGTTTGAGTGTTAACTTCTATTGGTATCATCACATTAACCTCATACACCATTCAAAAGAGGGTCACATTAGTGGTAGAGTGAGGCGTAGTATGGTAAGACCGTAGAATTTCGTGCAGATATTCTGCCCAAAGCCCTTTTGCCTAATATAGTTTCTTTTTCATTCATTAGAGTGTGATTTTATTTGCTGCCTTGGCCTAGCCATTAGTTTAGGGATGTTCGACAAAAATAAATTAGTTATGAATGCTGAGATGCCTGCAAAATTCTACAACTGATGAACTTGCAAATTGTGTGTCGTTGTCGGACACGATGATTCATGGTAGACCAAAGCGACATATGACATTTCTCCAATAAAGCATTTTTACTCTTTATGTTGTGATTTAGGGTATAACCTCAACTTCGACCCATTTGAAGAAATAATCCACTTACACTATGAGAAATTTCAGTTTCCCGACGGCCAAATGAAAAGGTCCAAGAATATCATCTCCCCACTGGTAAAAAGGTCAAGGGGAAATTACATAGAGCAAAAGCTCGGTGGGAGAGTGTATGAAAGGAGTGTAAACCTGACACTTCTCACAACGATTCACAAACCACACACATTCTTGTGGCATACTCGGCCAATAGTACCCGACCCCGAGTATTTTTCCCAATAATGTTATTCACTTAATATGACTTCCACACACTCTTTCATGCACCTCTTTCATTTAAGCCTCACCTTTTCATCAGTGACACATCTCAATGTCGAAGAAGATCTACTATATCGTGTATAGTTGGTCGTCTACCATGAGGTATCAGGAATATATCCTTTTAATGCGTCGAGCTTTAGTCTCCTCATATGTTAACTTTTCTTGAGTCACGTATTGAATGATTGGTGTCATCCAACCTCGTACATTTTCAAATATCATGACTTCCTTTATTTTCGTGCTCTTTGTTTCCAAAGTTTCTTAAATTACTGTTATATTTAACCTAGGGCCTTTAGTGTTGGCTAGACAGGTTAGGAGGTCAGCTCTGGCATTTTATTCCCGAGGAATATGTGATACTTCAAATTTTGTGAATCCCTTAGCTAATTGCAGAGCTTGTTGTAGATACTTGAGCTTTAATATATCCTTTGTCTCATAATCTCCTTTGATTTGACTAGTAATTAATTGTGATTCAGCAATAAATGGAAAACTTAGACTTCTTTAGCTAACTTCAAATCGACAATCACGACTTTGTACAATGCTTAATTATTATTAGTATGGAAATTGAAACAAGATATTGTTCAAGTAGCAATTTTTATGGTCCCTCTAATAATATCATTGTTATGCTACCTTTGAGATTAGATGAGCCTCAACTAATATGGCCCACTGCTCGGGCGATTCCGGGATGGGTGACATGAATGTTTGTATTCATATTCAATAAAGGCTTCGAACAACAAATGATTGAAAAAAATGTAGCAGAGACAAAACATATAAACATATATAACGATATATAAAACCTGGAGTGATTTATCATTTTCTATTAAATATTATTGGACAAACATTGGGTTTTTTTAATGTGTGAATTATTGCCAACTATAGTTAGTGAAACTATAGAAATTAAAACTATACCTTTGTTTATTTTAGACTTCGAATGTGTCTTTTGTATATTTATTATTATTTATTTTTTAAAAATTTGGTATATAGTTTTTTTTATAGAATTAATCAACATAAGTATTACTTGTATTTAACTGAACTCAAATTTGTGACTTTGAAAGGAGCACACTCTCAAGTCTCGAGTTTTTTTCACTAGGTGAACCTTTATGTTATTTTTGGACATCATAAAATGAACGAAGCGAAATGGAAATGAATTCATTATATCGTTTGGGTATTTTAAAATAGAGTAAGATAAATTATTCATTCCACCCAAATCAAATGATAAGAAATATGATGGCAGGTGATAAAATGGAGTGAAATTTATTTCGCTATGCTCCATTTGATTTTAATTGATCCAAACAATGAAACTTCATTCATACCATTTAATTATGCTCATTTATGTCATATTTGATCAATACAAACATATTAGTTGTGAACTTTATCACATAAATTAACTTTCATAATTATGGAAAACACGTAATCATCTACATGGACATGTTGATTCTAATGGGGGAGAGTATGGTCGTCGAATGGTATAGAATGGGGTTGAATAGATTGTTCCCCAAAAATTATTTTCAAAAATATTTGCTTTTAGAAATTAGATTTTTATAAAAAGTTTGGCATAACAGATTTTATATAATAGATGTTATTTGAACGATTACAATTAACAACACGATAAGAAGAGAATATAATGTGATCAGGATAAATTTATAAGCAATCAATACATCAATTAATCTAATTTTTACTTACATGAGAAGTGTATTTCGAACTTACTTAATTGATTAAGAAATCTATGAGTATAGTTTCCATATTTAATCGCCAAAAGGATCTATGAGATGCTTAGTTTAAAACATGCCTACTTTTACATAAGAAATCACTACAAATGCATTAAATCCTAACAACATGCAATTTATAGAAAATTGATAAAGCCTAAGTATTTAATACCTATGTGGAAAATAAAGAAGATAAGGTAAGAGAGAGTGTACATAAAATTTATACTATTTTGATGCATTCGTCATTGTTAGTGCTTAATCTAATCTCCAATGATTAGACCATGAAATATTCGTTAGGTCTTCTAATATTATGCAAATTAATCTAAGAATATTTTGATATAACAGATAATCAACAATGTTGAGACTACAAGCCAACAAATTGCTTTAGCCAACACAAGTCTGAATTGATTCTCCCTTCTATTGAAGTTGAACATTAAAATTGTCGATCTTTTAGGATCTTCACTTGATCTTAATCCAAAATCCTTGCTAGAACTAAATTTTGTACTCTAAGCCTCCACTTTGTTGCGACCTTTACTCAGTCCTACTGGTTCCTTGTGTGAGCCTTTGTTCTACTAAAGGATATTCGGGAACTTCCAACTTCGTTATGCAACAATATTTACTCAATTCTATCAAGTTCTTCATTAAAGTATATAGAACACTATTTCCCTTTGTTGGAAGTCAATATCCATATACTGTAATCACAAAACAATTATTTATCTCGATACACACAACAAAACTTCACAAAAAACATTAGTTTCCATAATGTCTCTTGTATCTACCACTCACACTTAATCTTTAGAGTTAAGTACCACAACAATAGGGTATCTGAAACGCCTCATATAATATATATCTAGAATATCATTATACAAGAGTTTTATTGATACAGACACCATCATAAGTGCCTAATAGCATAATTCACATTCTTGACCAATTCTAAATTTCTATACAACTATGGTACAAGACATGGAAATCATACTAAAATAAAAATACTAAGATCGAATACAATATCCATCATTGTACAAAAGATAAATACACAACGAAAAACTAAATTTATGCTTCTCTTGAAACATCTCGAGCATAGCTCCATTTGTAAACCAAATCTGCAAAAGAAACCTGAAAAGAAACAATAATAGTGGGATGAGATATCAACATCTCAGTGAGTTCCCTATCTTAGAGTTCTCTCGGCTCTAAAGGTTGAATCTAATCACTACTTGAGTCTTTGATCACTTCTCTAAAAGGAACCAAAGTAAGATGGAAACGTCCATACAACGCTCTCAACACTTCATGTGAGACTCAGTGGAATACTCACCTCAAGTGTTATCGACAAGGCTTCCAGAGGGACTCAGAGTAATACTCACCTCAAGCCACTACCTAAGTCTTTACGAATGCTTCCCGTGAGACTCAATGAAATACCCACCTCAAGACTTACTCAAGACTTCAACGGGCAAGGCTTCCCATGGGACTCAGTGTAATACACATCTCAAGCCACTATTATGCTTCCCGTGGGACTTAGTGTAATACCCACCTCGAGCCTTAACTCAGGTAAGACTTCCCATGGGACTCAGTGTAATACCCACCTCAAGTCACTACCATGCTTCCCGTGGGACTTAGTGTAATACCCACCTCAAGCCTTAACTCGGGAAAGACTTCCCGTGGGACTCAATTTAATACCCACCTCAAGTCACTACCATGCTTTCCGTGGGACTCAGTGTAATACACACCTCAAGCCTTAACTCGGGCAAGACTTCCTATGAGACTCAGTGTAATACCCACCTCAAGTCACTACCCGCCTCACCAACGATTTTCGCATCAACCTAGGGTAATCTTAAACATCTCACAAGCTATACCATCTAACAATTTCTAGTTACATTACTAGACCATACTATTGGTTTATGGTAAGGTTTCTTCACAATACTTTAAATTACATGTTTTAGGGTTCGCGAATTACATTTTCAAAATCAGTATTTTAACCGGCATAAGATAAATATTTTCCACTTCAAAAGTAATATTTTTCTCTACCATTGGATAGTTACGTTGTCGTAGCTTTTCAACAATATAAAGTTTGCCTCAATCGGACACCCGAATAAAAAGTTATGAATTTTATAAGAATTAATAGTTTTTTCCAAACTTACAGGGTTAACCGGTTAATGCATATGGTTAACCGGTTAACCAATCTAAATTTCCACTTTCAGTAGCGTATCAGGGTCCCGTTAACCGGTTAACGCATACGGTTAATCGACAGTCAGTAGCACAAAAAAAACATGCGTTTTTCACATTCAAAACTTCTCCAAACTCCCACTAAAACATACCAAACCCTAAAATGATTTTAAACAGAGATTACCACACCTATTACCAACATACTCATGCATTTAATCGACATTTCAACCGTTCAAACTCTCGATTTTACGATTTCTAGGATTATGCCCTAATCTCAAGAAAACTATAACTTCTAGAAATAAAAGTTTCTAACTAGAACCCACATTGCAATCGACGAGGAGTTTGATGAAGATGATGATTAATAAAGATGAAAATGATCTAAACTTTTCATGAACTTCTTCCTCTTCTCCTAGGGTTTCCTTCTTCTTTCTCTCTTTCTCTTCTCTTTCCCATGTCTTTCATTTTCTTCTTCTCCTTACCAAAACTTTCTTCTTTTTCTCTCATTATAACAAATACAACAATATAAAATTATACTAATATAACTTTAGTTGGTAACAACCGGTCCAAATTGAGAATATCCAAAAATGTCTCTGAGTCAACTATTTAATAAAGCCTCTGAGTCAGATAATACTAATTAATTAATTTAAGTTTGTCGGTTGATCTAATTATTTTAATTGAAAACTCTCAGAACACATCGGAACCTTATTAACTTAATTAATATTATCCAAAACATTTAATTAAAATACGTGGTATTACAGTATTTTTATTTATAAATGAAGATGATGGTTATTAACATACAACATAACTAGATCTCACAAGAACGTTTTTCACAAGGTCGAAACAAGAGAGAGAAAGGTGTTTGTGATTGGAAGAACACTCACTAAATTTTTTCTCAATATTTCTAAAAATATGGATTTGATCTCACTTTCGTAAATTTATCAGTAAACAAGTTATTATGAATACCAAGAAATGACAATCAATTAATATAGGTGCTAAATGTTAGACCCAAAATAGGTGAAAAAATGAAAAATTAATTTAAGTCAAATCATACCATTATAATTTGAATCAAATGAAATAATGACTTGAATCAAGACGATAAAAGATAATAAAAATGACAAAATTTATTCAAATCATGATTTGATACATGTAATATCAAACAATTATATGATTCAAATCAAGGTGTTTTGTGATTTATATATTTAGTCTAAAAAAAGTCAATTCTAAAAAGTCAGAAAAAATATACCACTGTCCCACTATTTCATTTTTGAGATCGTTGATATCGGTCGGTCCGCTCCCCTATCCGAGAATATTAATTCAAACGCATCCTAATTTCGTCTATAATTTGAAGCACTACTGATTTCGTTTAAATGTGATCCACCAACTCTTACAAAAGTGGTGCTGCACATCCATAAAATTTTCCATCATTGTTCTAAAATAGTGCATATAAAGAATTAAATAAATAAATAATTACTACCATAGATTTATAGATCCAATTAAAAAGAGAAAAAGAAATCTTCCTTGTTATTAACCACAAAGTACCCCCAATTATACTAGTTGATCAACTTCTGTCCACAAGCCATATAAAAACAGAATGAAATTAAACTGTAAGGTTAAATATGCAACTGGTAAAAACTCAACTTATTTAACTTCTCTATCAGCAAACCCAAAACTTACTTACTTATAACACTACTCAATCCACTAAATTTCTTCTGGCCAAGCAGCAAGTTAGACAAAAGGATTTACAAGAAAACAGACACAGATGTGTAATTAAATTAACTAAATTCATATATAGCAACCAAGTTAAAGCTTAGAAGCAATAATCCATGCTAGTATAGAAGCAGACACAAGATGAGCAAACAATCATTCTCCATATTATCTTAATAGACATCTTCATCTGCAATAAATCAAAAATATATGTATTACTCAGTATAACATGCTATAGTCGAAATTATGATTGAGGAGACAAGATGAATGAAAACTGCGTTAAACTAGTAAAATATGATTATACCGTTCCCAGCCTCTACGTCATTAAAATCATCTTCATCGTCATCATAATCTGCATTCTGCAAAAATTTAATTTAGTTAGTCCTTTTATCGCAAAAAACAAAAGCAATACATAGCAAGTGTATGCTTCGTATCGTAGAATAAATCAAACCACACCCGCAACAAAAAAGGAGAAATGACTTCAAACGTCAAACTACTACCATCAGCCACAAACTGTTGACAAATTATGATGTCATGCATTACTACCTGTTACACCGCATCAAGTTTCGTATAGACTCAACTTCTTTCAAAGAAAGCATGACTTTTAAACTTTTAAAGAAAGCATGACTTTTAAACTTTTAAAGAAAGCATAATACAGTTTGTTACGATATTTAACTGAATAACCTATAGGGCAATTTCGTTTTACGCGTAAGAATCCCCTTTGTAAAGGTATTGTCTTTTATGATTTTAATTTGTTTTTTCTTTTATGAAGAAACTCTCCTCCAAGTACTAAACATGACATTTGAGATGTGTAATGCCCCATTTACTTTTCATGGCATTATGAATATCATGCTTATAGATGAGGAAGTTCATTATTTCTCTTACAATATATTGATCTATAGCCAATCTGTAGAGGATCATGTTTCACATTTCGATACATTTTTGAGATGTTTATTGATCCACAAATTTTATCTCAAAACAGTCCAGATGCAGTTTTGCTCAAACTTCAAGTTTGAACTTAGGGCATTTTTCAATCGTATGACTATTTTTGAAATGTTTGTTGCAAGCAATACTGCCAGTTTGCAGCATGACCAGTACCATTGGGAATGAATATAATCTATACTGCGACGAGATTGAAATTTTTACATGACATGCACATGGTTTGATTTCTATAAAATCTTGTGCTGGAAAACTTAGTCATTCTGGCAAATATTATGCTAGAATACTATCATTTGTTTTTCTGTTCTCCAGATATGTCTTTCTTGTGGGTTAGTAACATGGTGGATATACCTTCATAGTCTACAAACTATGAATCTAAATTTTTCAATTTTCGAGATGATTTACAATTTGAATTGGGCGTTTCTTATATTCTAAGAACTTCAATTTGAAAATTTTACCGGGTGATCTTAACAATTGCAACATATTCTTAATTTCAAGAATGGCAAAATTAACATATCAAAGTAGAGGATAGAATGGAACCTGATTATAATCACCATCGTTAAAATCGTCTTCCGACTCTTTTCCCTCTTCATTTTCATCTTCATCTTCACTTTCTTCTTTTTTCTTCTTTTGACCTTTATCCTCTTGCGCCTAAATGTGGAAGAATCGTCAACATAGAATTTCACAAGATAAAATGTAGGTAACCCAACAATGTAAATCAAACAAGAAAATATTTACTGCTAAAGCTAATGTGTAAACCCTGCCTTGTTAACAAGAAAAAATAAAGGAAAGAATTGTAGGCGTAGGTGCTCTACCAGGAATTTTTTCTCTAGTTCTTCAAAGAATGCCAATTTTTTCGCATCTGCGACACAAATATCTTAATCAGTATATAGAAAAAATAAGAAGGCTTCATCATTACCATAAGTAAACAGAGATCCATCCCATAACAAGGGTAATATCCCATGATAATATAGACTAGACTAAAACGGTGAAACCATAAGTACATAGAAATAGAATGCTCAATACTGTAGAATGGCATATGTGTGAGTGTGAGTGTGACTCTCTTAAGTGATGAAATTTTCATAAAGATCTTTAAATAGGGCAGGATCTTTTTGGGAAGATAAATCCAGTGCAACTTATTAAAATTTGAATAACTTCATATTTACCGATAATTAGTAAATTGACAAAATATAAAGAAAAGGTTCATAAGAAATCACCAGCTTCTGGGTTCCAGCGAAATTTTTTCCGACTCGGCATCTGCTTAGATTTACCTGAAATTTACAAATTTCGGACTGAATTATTTTTTAGCGGGCACCTCAAATGCATAACGAAAAGAAGAAGCATTTTATAAAAAAAAACATAACCACTGCCTTAAAATCCCATTCCATTATTCACACCTGGAACCAACTCCTTAACAAATCCGTCAAAGCATAAAACCTGAGACAGAGAATCACGAGTAAACGTGGTCTTCTTCTTGTCAGAAAATCTTTCTACGTGCGTCCTTTTGCGCCCTGACAATTAAGCAAGAAAAGCTAATATACCAGGAATCAATGAAAATATAGGAAATGGAGGAACTACAAATTTAGGGACAAATACGGTGTCGTGCAAACATTGAAAATTTCTAGATTAAGTATGTCTAGCTTTTGACGGTGTAAACTTGCTCATAGACCAGGAATAATTTCATTCCTTATTCTGCAAGAAGTATAATTATGATCAAGTCATGTTAGACACATAATATTATGGAATCAATCCTTTATTTGGCCTTCCAATGATTAGGGTATCACCATAATAATCCTCCAAAGACATCATTACCAAATGAGTCACTTCAAGATACAAAGCTGTCCCTAAATTTGTCCTATGTCATTGTCACCATTTTGATTCTAATTTGGTAAGAATTATGTGTGTTTGATGAACTAGTTTGGTAGTTAATTCTATGGATAACTAACATGGTAAAATTTTAATCTTTGAGACCTAGTTTGATGACAGGAATTTTTATGAACTAATAAAGCGATAGCCAAATTTTTAGAGGACCAAACTGAGCTTTTCTCTATAATTCTGTATTGATTTCAAATTTTGTAAAGACAATCTCACAAAATGTATCATGTAACGGCAATTGAATTCGTACCTTTTAATTCCGTGTCATCCAAGAGATAAGGAGACGCTTTAAAATAACTATCAAAACTTAAATCCCATTTAATCAACCGTTTTATACTAGAATCATTTTCGCCAAGTTTAGCATCAGGCAAATTAATATCCTGTAACATCAGATTTATAAAGACAAGCATTAAGCAGTGAACGGTTAATTACGAAGTGTGAATATAAATACATACTCGGAAAAGAAACTTAGAAACAATCAATTCTCTTGCTTGCTTTCTGATGTATAGAAATAGTTATGAGGTCTTAACCATTTATAATGTAGTGCCTTATTTTTTAAATGTCAGCAAAATAATGTTGACTATAATTAGACTAAGCTTAGTCCAAGTTAGGGAAATATCATTCAATCACAAGTACTATTTTTAAACCGTCACTTTATTGACTAAAATATATGAAAATCAGTATAGTCGCGAATATCTTAAACAGAGGTTACAAAAGTGACAATTTTTATATACTTTAGGAATTACCGATAATATTTATATACTTTAAAGACTAAATTAGAGAAAAATTGATACTATAGAGATTAAATGGATGGTTTATTCTACCCTATATGAAAAATAACTTATGCATAAGCACTTATATGACAGATGCTTAAGTTATGGCTCTCACGAGCAATTAATTCAGTGGTTTACTATGTTGTTTATACAAAAAATAAAAAAAATAAAAGATGCATGATATGTTACCTCGGGAAAAAGTACAAATGGCTCTGGTCGTGTGTATTTTTGAAATCCGCCCCGTCCCCCTCCTCGTCCATATCCTCTGCCAGCCATTTAAGCTGAAATTCCAACTTCAATTGCAATTGTATATCTACAAAAGAAGGAAAAGAAAGGATTAAGCAAATTGTCCAAGGCTCTTCTCTAATGAGCATTTATGTTATCACACTAGCAAATATGTTTTGCTCAAGACTTATGACTTTTATTACTAAATATGAATACTTCATGAATTTTGATGAATTTATTTTAGTTTTTGACAATTAGTATGTGTTTATTAATATTAACTATATTAGTATCCATATCACTTAAATATCGGCCATTCTGCTTCCCGCTCCCGTTCTGTTCCCTCTTTAGAGATGTCCACGTCGTGCTGCTATTAGAGATTGATAACATAGATTATTTGTATCAACATTTGCAACAATTGGGTCAACTTTTTTATCTTTGGAAATTCACTCTGATGCCATTGCATGTCGTAAACATCTTGTGGAGTTTTAATCCAATCCGTTATGTCGAACAGTGTTCAGTTCCATAAGAAAATAATGTCCATCTGAGGTTATGCAGCGACATTACAAGTTTATAGAAGCTTTATGAATAAAACTACAAAGGGGAAACTACTGTTTGTTGAGCATAGTTGTCACACCTAGATAGTGTGACATGATGCAGCCAATCAAGAAAAAGCAAGTGTGATGGCCACTATCTATATCAAAATGCTGCTATCTATATCAAAACTATGAATATCATAATTGAGACTTGTCTGTCCCCGGTAGCAATATGGAGCAGCGAACCCCAAAAAATGTCCACTATACTGAAGATTATGGATACAAGTTCACAATTTATAGTATAGATAAATGCTCCAAAAAAATTTAAAACAATTAAATAAAAAATTAAGACTTTCTTGGTTAATAGGGTCTCGGCACACAATAACCATCCGTTTACAGCATAACTATTAAGTCAATAAAAACTTTACAAAAGTCAAGGAGCATATAGATAAAAACAAAAAGAGAATACACATGGGATTGAGCTAGAAATATCATATAAAAATTGTGGAATAAATTTATATTGCTTCTATTGCCAGCAAAATACTTTTTCCAATTTCACACTATCCCTTTTGTCTATGACAACCACGCTTGTTACCTAGTTTCCACAAAAACCATGAGAACAAACATTTGATTATTTGAGAAAACTATTATCAAATGAAGCACCTGAACATATCCTGAGCAGAAAACATTTGATTATATGCTGTGTAACCTGTGGGCATACTTTGAAACGAACCACCTTTCTCTGTTGAGCAGAAACATTGAGAAAATTACTCACCTTAGTCAGCAAATCAACCACCATAGATTCTCTTTCGGTTGTTTTACTGAAAGGGATAAATGTATCATGTTGTATATTTGTGGTGGGGGCTAAAACACATCTCATTTTATGCTGAACAAATGGAGACCCAATAAACACTCGGACAAGAGACTTGAACGTACGCATTTGATGATCGATTTCCTCATCAAAAATGGTTGAATTACTATTTACATCAACAAGTCTTCCATTAATTATATCCACATTCGCAAGCAATCGAGTCAACTTAATTATCTTTGGAAACTCATTCCGATACCATTGCATGTCGTAAACATCTTGTGAAGAGTGATAACGAATTGAGTTCATAAAGAGAGCGGCAGATTTGTTGGTTCTAAAATGTTTTCCACCGTAAAGCAGCAGCTCCCAAATTCTACAGGTCATTACTACCTGGCATGGGAAAATGCCGCAACTAAATGTCACCTTCCAAGCAAATTCTAGTTTCAAGTAGATGAAAACAAGGTAAAACATCCCCCAAATGGAAACTAATATACTAAAAGCCCGTTGATTTCAAAAGAACGGTGAAGTTCTATTCCAAACCGTTTTGTCGAACAATGTTCGCAGTTTCCCTAAGAAAATAATGTCTCCATATCTGGTTATGTAGCCACATTACAATTCTAATTCTAAATTTCCATTAAAGCAACATAATACTCACTCCATCTCGTACTAATTGTGGCATAAGCAAAAATGAACCAACATTTCATATGAGAACTAAAAACAGAAGGAATTCAAATATGACCCAATCTACTAAACAATTAACAGTTATATCAATCATCTAAACAAAGAAACCCAAAAATTTGGGTAGAAGTAAAACATAATGTTGTTTTTAAAACCTTGATGAAGAATATAGAAAACACAAGGTAGAATAAAATGATAATAATACAGTACCAAACGCAAAAATCAAGTACGTCGTTAGAAAGAGGAAACCGAAATTGGCAATGCGGTGACGGCGAAGAGCAAGGAGGCGGTGAAGTTGTTCCAGAAGAGACGCAGTAGTGCCCGCCAAAGTGGTATACGCGGCAATTTGAAGGATTTGGAGATGTAAGACTAGGGTTTAAAGAATGTATTTGGGATGAAATGTTCTATTCCATTTTATTCATTATTTTTGCAAAGAATTTAATTGGATTCCATTTCATTCATTATTTTTTTTTTTTGCAAAGAATGAGTGTCACTCTAAAACAATACAAACACTACAATGACATTATTTAATACTCCTACTCTATTTCATTCTATCTCATACCACCAATCAAGCATAACGTAACTAATATAAATATTTATTTCTGAAGAAAAAAAATCATTTTTATTATTTTAATAATACTTTTTTACGATTTTAAAACTATTTTGTTAAAAAAAATTATTCTTAATTTTAAAATGAAAATCTCCTAATAACCTTTCAAAAAAATTTTAAAATGGAACTTAAGGGTAGAAGTTTCATTTTTTTTAAGCAAAATCATTTTTGCAACAATAAATAACAGAAATCGTTCTATTCATGCCTTTTAAAAAGTTTAATTTTTTTGTTTAAGAAAATTATGTTTGATGGATTTTCAAATCATAATACTCCTAATATGAACATATTAGAGTATTTCTTGAATGGATAGGTATTAAAAGAGAGATAACAATAACTGCATTTTCAACAATTTTCTGTTATTCTGTTATTCTTATTAATTAAATGAAAGTTACAAGAGTTTCATATATATAGTGGAACCTGAACTAGCAAGTAAAACAACATCAGTGACTTGCAACAATTGGTTGTTTCTTGGACCATCGAGATATGAGATTGTGTTCAAAATAAATAGCAGCTCCTGATGTGCTCCTTCTGTCATCAGGATCAACTGCCTAATCAGCATCACAGTAAACATACAAGGAAGGAGGGGAATGAGAAGAGAGTGTTGAAATGGAGAGACCATGACTCAATGTGCCATTGAGATATCTAAGGTTTCTTTTAACAGCTACCCAATGAGTTTCCAAGGGATGACACATGAATTGACACACTTTATTGACTGCATATGCAATGTCTGGCATGATGAGAGTAGCATATTGCAATGTTGCAACTACTGACATGTAAATAGAGGGATCAGACATGGCAATGGATCCAGTTTTGGTGAGTTTGCATGAGGAATGCATAGGCGTGTGTACAGGACAGGCTTACAGCATGTTTGTCTTGACTAACAAGTCCTTAATGTACTTGGACTGAGTTAGTAGTAATGTGTCAGGTTTAGTGTATTTGACATTAATGCCTAGTCAAGTTGACCCAACTGTTTGAGAGAAAAAAATGAGTTGAGTTTGGAGATCACTGTAACACCCTTCTACCCCAAAACATAATATTTAAATAATATCAGAGTAATCATCTAAAAGGGTATTACATATCATCATAAATCAACACAATAGTGTCCTGTCCCGTAACACGGGTTAATCAACATCAAAAATATCATAAATCATTTCACAACGGAATTTAACTTCATAATTCAAAACTTCATAAACATCATTTTCACCATCCTGAATTTAACATCATAAAATGGAAAACATTATCCAGATAATAACATACAGAAAACAGTTTAACAAAAGAAACCCATCCCAGTGTTACATGACACAGAGCAGGACACATAAACCAGAACCACTCCTAAGGAACACTAAAGCATGCTCCGAAGGAACACTAAAGCATACTCCGAGACTCATGAATTACTCCTATTGCACTGCAGGACTATTCTTCGACATCTGCAAGTTACCCACGAAAGAGACAACATTTCCAAGCAGGCAGGGTGTGTAATCATAATATATCATAAATGTACAAGAATATAGAATCATAAATAAATTAGTACACATATCATGACACCGTCAACTACAAAATTCAACAACAACCACAACACTATCATGAAATCAATCAACACCAACACAGTCATGAAATTCATCCAGAATATGCAATCCTAACATCCTGATATGCAATATGCATGTGGTACCATTTTCATCGTGAGATGGATACATGACCATCAACCCTCCACAAAGGAGCACATCGTAAATCATCGAGACACTTCAATCCACACAATGGGATTGAAGCAATAAATAGGCCGAAGCCCCATCGTGAATGTTATGAAATGCAATGATGCGCTACATCGAAAAATTCATCAAAATAATTCGCATCATTCATTTCAATCAGCAGAACAACCATCAAATAATCATATATATCATCATGACATTACACCCTGAACACTGGTTCTCTAACCACTCTAACACATCAAGAATTAACCCGTACCCGGTAATTTATAAGGTAATTATAAGGTTATTTCACAAATTCATTTATCAAAAACTATTGCATTTTTCTCGTTTCTATTCATCAAAATAAAGTTTAGTTTGTGCTCTTTCCGACTCTTCAAACGGAATGTGAATCGGACTTACGGTTTGAAAGATATGAATTTTCAAAGAATTAAAATTTGTCATCCCAACAGTGTTAACCAGTTAACCCATGGCGTTAACCGGTTAACGCCGACGAAATTCCAGAATTTTCCCAAAATTACAATGGTTAATCGGTTAACCCATAGCGTTAACCGGTTAATGCACGTTTTCCAGCAGTTCTCTGCTATACAATTACAGACTGTCCCAGCACCAAAAACCCCCAAACCCCATTACGGGTTTCACATCATAACACTCATAAAATCATTCAAAACATCAATTAAACCTCAATAACATCCAGAAAACAATTATTCAAACAAATATACGATTATAACTCATTCTAATCGCTCTAATTCATCAAGATTTCTCATAAAACTCAACCTAACTCAAAACCCCAAAAACCCCAAAAATTCATACCATCCTAATCCATTCATATTCCAATCCCTACACATTTATCATAGATTATAAAACTCCCCATACCTTAGAGAATTTCTTCGCTTTACACTCTTCTCTGGGGTTCTCCACAGCCTCCTGACTCTGAGTTTCTTCTTTCTCTCCCTTTTTCCTTCAGAGCACCTCTTTTTCCAAAAGACGATAATGTTAGAAACTGATCGTATTCTCCTCTTTGGATATATTATCTCAATTTAGTCTTTTCCCACCTTACCCTCATAATTTCACAAAAGGACCACCTTACCCTTTTATTTAATATATTTTTAATAATAAAAATAAAATAGCATAATAAAACACTATTTATCCTTATTATATAAAAATACTCATTTTCTCCACTATTCTCAAAATAATCCAAACTCTCCAATTTTCTAATTAATTAAATAAATTATTAAATAATTAAATTTAGATTTTCGGGGCGTTACAACTCTCCCCTACTTAAAGAATTTTCGTCCTCGAAAATTACCTGAAGTAAATAGAGTCGGATACGACTTCCTCATCTGATCTTCCCGCTCCCAAGTCCAACTTTCTCCAGCTGGTCCTCCCCACAATACCTTCACTAAAGAAATTTCCTTGTCTCGAAGTTGCTTCAATTCTCTACCATCAATCCTCACTGGTAAAGCTTCAATCATCAGATTATCTCTCACCTGAACATCATCTATCTGAATTACATGCGACGGGTCCGGGATGTACTTCCTCAACTGTGATACATGAAATACATCATGTAAGTTCGCAAGAGAGGGAGGTAAAGCCACACGATAGGCCACTTCCCCTATCCTCTGCATAATCTGATACGGACCGACGAAACGTGGAGTGAGCTTTCTAGATTTTAAAGCTCTTCCCACACCAGTCATAGGAGTAACTCTTAAGAACACGTGATCTCCCTCTTGGAACTCAAGTGCTTTCCTTCTCTTATCGTGATAACTCTTTTGACGACTCTACGACATTTTCATTCTTTCTTGAATCATTTTTATCTTTTCAGTTGTTTCTTGGACAATTTCTGGCCCAAGCACCAAATTCTCTCCTGACTCATACCAACATAATGGAGTACGACAACGTCTACCATACAACGCCTCATATGGAGCCATCCCGATACTAGCATGAAAATTGTTATTGTACGTAAACTCGACCAACGACAAATGACTATCCCAAGACCCTCCTTGATCTGATACACAAGCTCTCAGCAAATCTTCTAAAGATTGGATTGTTCTTTCCGTCTGGCCATCCGTTTGCAAGTGATAAGCAGAACTCATCCTCAACTTAGTACCCAAGGCATCCTGCAAACTCTTCCAAAACCTCGACGTAAACCACGGATCTCTATCTGATACAATACTTGAAGGTACACCATGCAACTTCACAATTTCCTCAATATAAATCTCAGCTAACCTTTGCATGGAATGGTTAATCCTCATCGACAAGAAATGTGCCGACTTAGTTAATCGGTCGACAACTACCCAAATCGAATCATTACCTCTAGCAGTCTTAGGTAACCCAGTCACGAAATCCATGGAAATACTATCCCATTTCCACTCAGGAACATTCAATGGTTGCATCATACCTGAAGGTCTCTGATGTTCTATCTTTGATTTCTGACATGTCAAACAAGCATATACAAATTCAGCAATGTCTCTTTTCATACCCGGCCACCAAAACAACCTGCGTAGATCTTGATACATCTTCGTAGCACCAGGATGAATACTCAGTCGACTCTTGTGCCCCTCTTCTAAAATACTCTTTTTAATTCCCACAATATCCGGAACACATACTCTATCTCGAAATCTTAAAACTCCATCTTCATCAACTCGAAAGTCACCTGCATTACCTTGATCAACCAACATCAATTGATCAACTAATTTCAAATCAAATTTCTGACCCTTACGAATCTCTTCCAAAATCTCACTGGTCAGCTTTAACATTCCCAATTTCACACTATCAGTAGTAGTTTCACACAACAAGCTCATGTCTCTGAATTGCTCGATCATTTCCAATTCTTTCACCATAAGCATTGAAATATGCAACGACTTCCTACTCAAAGCATCAGCCACAACATTTGCCTTACCCGGATGGTAATTCAAATCAAAATCAAAATCTTTCAATAATTCAAGCCAACGCCTCTGTCTCATATTTAACTCTTTCTGATCAAACAAGTACCTTAAACTTTTGTGATCATAGAATACTTCAAATTTCGAACCAAACAAGTAGTGCCTCCAAATCTTAAGTACGAACACCACAGCTGCTAACTCTAAGTCGCGAGTAGGATAGTTCCTCTCATGAACTCTTAACTGTCTAGAAGCATAAGCAACCACCTTATTATCCTGCATCAAAACTCCACCAAGACCCATCTTGGAAGCATCACAATAAACTACAAAGGACTCATTTGGATTCGGTAAGACCAACACTGGCGCGGTCGTTAATCTTTTCTTCAGTTCTATGAAACTCTCTTCACAAGCAACATCCCACACATACGCTTGACCCTTCCTAGTCAATTGCGTCAACGGTAAAGCTATCTTAGAAAAACCTTCAATGAACTTACGATAGTAACCAGCCAACCCAAGAAAACTACGAGTTTCTGTTGCTGACTTCGGAGTCTCCCACTGCAATACCGCATCAATCTTTGAAGGATCCACCGAAATTCCACCACTTGAAATTACATGGCCGAGGAAACTCACTTCCCTTAGCCAAAATTCACACTTAGATAATTTAGCAAACAATTTCTTTTCTCTCAACACTTGCAACACAACTCTCGAATGCTCGGCATGTTCTTCTTCTGATTTAGAATATACCAAGATATCATCTATGAAAACCACCACGAACTTATCCAGATACTCATGAAAGATTCTATTCATATATTCCATAAACACACCAGGCGCATTAGAAACCCCAAACAGCATCACTGTATACTCATAATGCCCATATCTCGTCCTGAAAGCTGTCTTCGGAATATCATCAGCTTTAACTCGAATCTGATGATAACCAAACCTCAGATCAATTTTACTAAAGACACAAGCACCTACTAGCTGATCCATCAAATCATCGATCCTCGAAAGTGGGTACTTATTCTTGATAGTCACTTTATTCAACTGTCGGTAATCGACACACAATCTCATACTACTATCCTTCTTCTTAACAAGCAACACCGGAGCACCCCAAGGAGAAACACTGGGTCTAATGAACCTCTTCTCTAACAATTCTTCTAATTGTTTCTTCAACTCATTCAACTCTGAAGCTGAAATTCTATAAGGAGCCACCGAGACAGGACTCGTACCCGGTACTAAGTCTACAGAAAAATCAACTTCACATTCCGGTGGTAAATCACTTATATCACCAGGAAACACATCTTGAAATTCACAAACCACAGGCAACTCTGCACTGACAGTCTTATCATCAACTTACAATGAGGTAGACACTGCAAACATCAAAGCTTCATCTAAAACAAGTTCATCCACTTGCTTAGCAGATAAAAACATCAACTCACCATTCCCGCTCAAATCAGGGAACTGCACCGTCTTACTATAACAGTTAATATGAACATAATTTAATTCTAACCAGTTCATACCAAGGATAACATCGATTTGGTGTAATGGTAGGCACACCAAATCCATCACAAAATTCTTCTCGAAAATTGTCAAAGGACATTTCAAATAGACAAGCATGGTAGTCACAGAACCATTAGCAGGAGTCTCTATTATCATATTACCGTTCATATTAGACAACTTTAAACCCAATCTATTAGCACACTCGAGAGAAATAAATGAATGTGTAGCTCCAGTGTCAATAATAGCAATCAACTCAATATTATTAATAAAACAGGTACCTCTGACCAAGTTGTCTTTCTTTGGAGCTTCTGAACCAGCTAATGCAAAAACTCTTCCAGCATTCTGAGCAGTAGCAGCATTCTTCTTTGGTTTCTGGCATTGGGCGCTGATATGCCCTTGTTCACCATAATTGTAACAGGTTGGGCCCTCATTAGGACAATCACTCATCTTATGCCCAAGCTTGCCACAACGATAACATTTCATAACTCTGGTGGTACACACATCGGCCTTATGACCTGCCTCTCCACACTTGTAACACTTAACAGGTACATTGGTAGCTCCTCTACTTTGCTTCTTCTCATCAGATGCCTTCTGCTTCCCTCTATCACCAGTAGTCACATAAGGTTTCCCTCTATACTAACTCTTGTCTTTCTTCTTGCTCAGCTGTTTATAGTGAGCTGACCGAGCTCGGCTGTCCTCATCATAAATACGACTCTTATCCACCAACTCTGCATACTTGCGAATTTGTTGGCATCCAATTCCCTGCTTAATTTCAGGTTTCAGTCTATTCTCAAACTTAAGGCACTTGGAAAGTTCAGCATCTGCCCTGTTGTAGTGAGGACAAAACTTCACCAGCCTTTCAAATTTGGCAGCATACTCTGCCACTGTCATGTTTCCTTGCTTCAGCTCAAGGAATTCTATATCCAACTTACCACGAGCATCTTCCGGAAAATACTTCTTAAGGAACTCCTCCTTAAATACAGTCCAAGTCACCACAACAGCCTCATCCTCGAGACGCTGACGAGTATTATTCCACCAGTCTTCAACTTCCTCAGACAACATATGAGTTCCGAATTGAACTTTCTGCGTGTCAGCATACGCCATCACTCTGAAAATCTTCTCAATTGCCTTAAGCCACTTCTGTGCGCTCGTCGGGTCATGAGTTCCTTCAAACACAGGTGGATTATTCCTCTGGAATTTCTCCAATGCACGAAACTCATCATGCACATTGTTTCGAGCAGCAGTCTGAGCAAGAGCTGCAATAGCATCAGCGAGAGCACGCGAGTTGTTTCCAGCCATTCTGCACAACACTTACCACATCAGAAGTGAATAATTGTTAAATAAATAACGACTTGACAACTGACAGACAACGACAAGACTTGGCTGGACAGACCGACCTGCTCTGATACCACTAATGTAACACCCTTCTACCCCAAAACATAATATTTAAATAATATCAGAGTAATCATATAAAAGGGTATTACATATCATCATAAATCAACACAATAGTGTCATGTCCCGTAACACGGGTTAATCAACATCAAAAATATCATAAATCATTTCACAACGGAATTTAACTTCATAATTCAAAACTTCATAAACATCATTTTCACCATCCTGAATTTAACATCATAAAATGGAAAACATTATCCCGATAACAACATACAGAAAACAGTTTAACAAAAGAAACCCATCCCAGTGTTACATGACACAGAGCAGGATACATAAACCAGAACCACTCCTAAGGAACACTAAAGCATGCTCCGAGACTCATGAATTACTCCTATTGCACTACAGGACTATTCTTCGACATCTGCAAGTTACCCACGAAAGAGACAACATTTCCAAGCAGGCAGGGTGAGTAATCATAATATATCATAAACGTACAAGAATATAGAATCATAAATAAATTAGTACACATATCATGACATCGTCAACTACAAAATTTAGCAACAACCACAACACTATCATGAAATCAATCAACACCAACACAGTCATGAAATTCATCCAGAATATGCAATCCTAACATCCTGATATGCAATATGCATGTGGTACCATTTTCATTATAAGATGGATACATGACCATCAACCCTCCACAAAGGAGCACATCGTAAATCATCGAGACACTTCAATCCACACAATGGGATTGAAGCAATAAATAGGCCGAAACCCCATCGTGAATGTTATGAAATGATATGATGCGCTACATCGAAAAATTCATCAAAACAATTCGCATCATTCATTTCAATCAGCAGAACAACCATCAAATAATTATATATATCATCATGACATTACACCCTGAACACTGGTTCTCTAACCACTCTAACACATCAAGAATTAACCCGTACCCGGTAATTTATAAGGTAATTATAAGGTTATTTCACAAATTCATTTATCAAAAACTATTGCATTTTTCTCGTTTCTATTCATCAAAATAAAGTTTAGTTTGTGCTCTTTCCGACGCTTCAAACGGAATGCGAATCGGACTTACGGTTTGAAAGATATGAATTTTCAAAGAATTAAAATTTGTCATCCCAACAGTGTTAACCGGTTAACCCATAGCGTTAACCGGTTAACACCGACGAAATTCCAGAATTTTCCAAAAATTACAATGGTTAACCGGTTAACCCATAGCGTTAACCGGTTAACGCACGTTTTCCAGCAGTTCTCTGCTATACAATTGCAGACTGTCCCAACACCAAAAACCCTCAAACCCCATTACGGGTTTCACATCATAACACTCATAAAAACCATTCAAAACATCAATTAAACCTCAACAATATCCAGACAACAATTATACAAACAAATATACGATTATAACTCATTCTAATTGCTCTAATTCATCAAGATTTCTCATAAAACTCAACCTAACTCAAAACCCCAAAAAAAACCAAAAATTCATACCATCCTAATCCATTCATATTCCAATCCCTACACATTTATCATAGATTATAAAACTCCCCATACCTTAGAGAATTTTTTCGCTTTACACTCTTCTCCGGGGTTCTCCACAGCCTCCTGACTCTGAGTTTCTTCTTTCTCTCCCTTTTTCCTTCAGAGCACCTCTTTTCCCAAAACACGATAATGTTAGAAACTGATCGCATTCTCCTCTTTGGATATATTATCCCAGTTTAGTCTTTTCCCACCTTACCCTCATAATTTCACAAAAGGACCACCTTACCCTTTTCTTTAATATAATTTTAATAATAAAAATAAAATAGCATAATAAAACACTATTTATCCTTATTATATAAAAAGACTCATTTTCTCCACAATTCTCAAAATAATCCAAACTCTCCAATTTTCTAATTAATTAAATAAATGATTAAATAATTAAATTTAGATTTTCGGGGCGTTACAATCACAACCTAAATTAGTGATGTAGAATCCCCTGTAATAATAAGTCATCCACATAGATCAACATGTAGATAGTATGGCCATTAGCACAATAAGTGAACAAGGAAGGGTCACATTTGCTAGGTTTAAACTTGAGTTGAACTAGAGTTTTCTTAAGTCTATCAAACCATTGTCTAGGATCCTGTTTAGACCATACAGGGCCTTGTTCAATTTACACACTAGAGTTGGATTGTCACTTTCAAATCCTTTTGCTTGTTCCATGTACATTTCTTCATGGAGCAAACCATTAAGGAAAGCATTGTTGACATCTATTTATTGAATAGGCCACTTGTGTGTGAGAGCTATGGAGAGAATAAGTATGATTTTGATGGGTTTTACTACAGGAGAAAAGGTCTCAGTGAATTCAAACATATACCTTTGATGACACCCTTTTGCCCCAATCTGGCCTTGTATCTATTAATAGTGCCATCAGGATTTTTTTATCATAAACACCCATTTGCAGCCAATAACATTCTTCTTGAGTGGCAAGGAAACAAGATTCCAGGTCTTGTTCTTAATGAGTGCATTGTACTTCTCTTGCATAGCTGATTTCCAATTGGAATCAGCTAAAGCAGACTTCACACTCTTGGGTTCAGTGGTCACCAAAAGCAATCTAGGCTCCGGTTTTGGTTGGGCAAAACCAGATTTGGCCCTAGTTCTCATTTGATAAGCATTATGAGGTTGAGAAACGGCTACTGTTGTTGGAGGGGTGGGGACATTGGAGCTAGTGGAGGAAGTTTCTGATTAGGAGGTTTGAGATGAAGAGGGTGAACTACTAAATGTATCTGGTTGAAGAGGAGGAATAGAACGGGATGAAGTTGAATGATATGTGGAGGAAGAAGAAGACTGATCAGAACTAGAGGGTTGATTAAAATGATTGATTAAATCAGATGACACACTAAGAGGAGGAAGTAGGGTCAGTGTTACGAAAAAGAGGAGAAAGAGTGACACCTATGTTTGGATTTAGAGATGGAACAGAAGGAGTGAATAATTATGGATAGGGGAATCTGGACTCATTGAACAAGATATCCTTGGATATATAAATCCTGCTAGATGAAGCTAAACACCTATAGTCTTTGCGGGAGGAAGAATATCCAAGAAACACACATTCCTAAGACCTGAAGTCCAATTTATGACTAGTGTAAGGCATGAGGAGTGGAAAACAAGCACAGCTAAACACTTTTAGAAAGTGATAATCAGGATGAGATTTGAACAATAGAGAGTGAGGTATTTGAAATTGAACTGAGGAGGATGGCAGTTTGTTGATTAGATAAACAACAATAGAGAAAGCAAAGTCCCAATAGGTGAGAGGGAGAGAGGCTTGACTAAGCAATGTGAGCCCTATGTCTACTATATGTTTATGTTTCCTTTCCACCACTCCATTTTGATGGTGTGTATGAGGGCATATGACTCTATGAACAATACCATGTTCTTTGAGAAAATTAGAGAAAGGTCTAAATTCTCCACCCCAATCAAGATGAACAACCTTGATAGGATGACCAAGTTGAAGTTCCACAAACCTTTTGAACTGTTGAAAGGTAGCCATAGCTTCAGCTTTGGATTTAAGGAAATAAATCCATGTAAACTTAGAATAAGCATCAACAAAGGACATGTAATATTTAAATCCATAAGTAGAAGCATATGGAGAGGGCCCCCATAAATCACTAAAAATTAGCTCAAATGGTGTTGTGTATGAAGTGTGTGAGTCATGTGAGTGTGGTTTGTGAGCTTTACCAATACAACAAGCAAAACAGAAGTAGTCATGATATTTATTAGAAACTAAAATATTACAAGCTTGCAAAACCAGTTTTAGTACATGAGGATTAGGATGTCCTAATCTGAGATGCCACTTATTTGGAGTGCTAGAACTGAAAGAAACAACATTAACACTTGAGATACAATATTTAGGTAAAGACAAACAAGATGAACTATGTAGCAAAGAAGAGTCAAGAATGTTGATGGTTGGAAACTCATAAAGGCCCTCTTGTCAACATTGACTTCAAGAAGTATAGCTTTAGAGACCTGAGATTGCACAAAGCATTTGTCAGTTGTAAAGATAAACTCCACATTGTTATCTTTGCAAAATTGGTTGACACTAAGTAGATTCTTGGTAATAGATGGAATTAATAAAAGTTTGTGAAGGTTGTGTGTTGTGTGAGGGTGAATTGGCGAGGTGAAAGTACTGAACCAGAGGATTGTATATGCACACATTGGCCATTTCCCATGAAGATCTGATCATATCCTTCAAAGGGAGCTTGTTGTTGAATGTTTCTTGCCTCATTAGTCACATGAAATGAGGCACCGGAATCAGGGTACCTAGATCCTGTAACTGATTGTGTTGAATTAGCAATAAAAGCACTTGGTGCAGGGTAAGGAGTACTACCTCTTGGTTGAAAAAAAGGTTTGGTCCAGACATTCTGAGTGTAGAGTAACCATAAGGAGAGGCAAGCCACTACTAATTGTTGTAAGAATTTGGAGCCATGGAAGTAGATTGATAATTTTGAATGTACCTAAACCAGCAGTTGAGAGCAGAATTACCAGTTTTGTTGCATACTTGACATTGGACATGTGAGTTAGGTTTCCTTCCTCTACCTCTACCAAAACGACCTCCACGAGAGCCTCTTGTGCCACAAAATTGAGTAAAGTCTGGCTCAATCAATGCAGGTGATGCTGAAATTGGTGTAGAATCCACACTGATAGATTGAGTTTCCTCTGGAGGTACAACACTAACTGGAGTTTGAGCTAGATTAAGCGATACCAGATCTGCAAGAGTAGTTTTCTTGAACTTGTTTTGATGTAACTCGCGAGCTAAAAGCAAAATTTCAACCTCATATAGATCCATAACACCAAATTTACTCTCAATAACATAAACTACGTATGCATATTCAGTTGGAATTCCTTCAAGAATATCATTTATATGATGAAAGAGAGGAATATGATCACTTATGGATGCTTGGGCATCAACAATTTTACTGATCTTATGCATAAACTCTTGAACAGTAGAGGTATCAAGAGTTAGTGCATGAAGTTCAACACGCAATTACCTTGCACGCGCTTTGGCCTGCTACTAAAAGTAGTTAAACAACTGATCCCAAAACTGATGAGAGTGTGCGCAACCAAGAACACGAGATAGGATTTCATTCGATAGCGTCGATTACAACCAAGAAAGAAGCATCTGATTTTTTTGAAGCCAGTGTGCGTACACAGGATTGATCGCACCTGCTTCGCGAGCAACTTCATCAACGAATTGAGGAGGGATTTTCGTGTAGACGATAAATTCCGTTAGATTATGAGCATTGATGTACGACTCTATTTGTTGCCGCCACAAATGAAAGTTCTTTTCATCCAGTTTCTGCGAAATCTTGAGCGAAACTGGAGACAATGAGAATCGGTCATGGAATCGACCATTAATGGCAAAGTTTCTGGTGAGTTTTGAGCGGGTGTGCCGGAAGAAGCTCCCGGTGAAGAAGGCGCAGCCATAGGAAGCTCCAAGAACGAACCAGAGCCAACTGATACCATATTATAAGAGAGAGAAGAATAACTGCATTTTCAACAACTTTCTGTTATTATGTTATTTTTATTGATTGAATGAGAGAGTTACAAGAGTTTCATATATATAGTGGAAACTGAACTAGCATGTAAAGCAACATCAGTGTCCTACACTAGCAGGTATTGAAAGTACCCATATACCAACTACTTAGACTGACAGGTGTCAGTTCTAAGTGTACATAATATGTATACTCTAATAATAGGCATAAAAACCTCGTTGGAATTGTGCATGGCAACAGGTGTAACAACCCAAAGTTGATTTTGATTTATTTGATGTATTTGTTATGAATTTTAAGGATTTCTTGATGTTATGACGTTGTGATGGTTTAGATTAATAATATTAACTTAGAAGTAGTGTGACATTATTTAATTATTTAATATTAATTAAATAAAATAAGAGAAATAAGGAGTTTAGGGCATTGAGGTCTTTTGGTAGAAGATTAGTGAGGGTAAAAAGGGAAAAGTCTAATGAGGTCCTAAGGGTAAGATTGACTAAGAGGGTAAAGTTGGATTGTACGATCATTTTTAGAACGATCATACTTGGGAGAAGCGAAGGAGAGCCCTGAAGAAAAAGCTAGGACTTGAAGGTTGGAGAGGAAATCTTAGAGGTTAGTCGAAGAATCTGACGAATTAAGGCATGAGGAGTGATTCTATTCAACATTCTTAATATAGGTATGAGATTTATGAGAATTGGGGTTTTGAGAATTACTTAGGGTTTATGAGTTTGATGGTATTTGGATTAATGAGTAGATTATAGATGGTATGTGATGATTTAAGATGTCATGAGATGTTTATGATTAATATATGAGGGTGGTTGAACCAATGAGGATTTTCTGCATTTTCTGCTGTTAAAAACTGGTTTTTGGAGGGTTTTATCACAATGGGGGTGATTTGGGATCGCACGTTTTCTTCGTAGAATCGCGTTGCTCGCTTAGCGAGTGATTCAATAATTTGGACCTTTTAAAACAGAGAGTTGGTCGCTGAGCGAGACCTGGCATTTTCCAAAAAATTATTTTAATTCTGAAAAATTGTTTAATTGATGTACCTTATCGTTATAAGATGTTATGATGTTTAGCGAAGTTTTATGTTGTGTTTAGAGGCTATATGTGTAGGAATAATGATAAAAATGATATATGATGAATTGAGTTGTTTATGAGTTTATGAAGTATGATGATTTGAATTAGAGGAAGATATTAGATGAACGATTAACATGATGATTGATGATGAATGCAGATGCAATACTTAATGATGTTCTGAGGTGGTGCATTTATATTGCGTCTTGCATTCATGGCATAAATACGATGGTCCATTAGTCCATTGGTAGCTTCAATCCCATTGTGCGGATTAAAGTGATATGATGTTATGAAGTGCTCCCTTATGGAAGGTTGATGGTCCAGTGTCCATCCATAAGGATGTTTCGGTACCACATACATAATAAGAGTGTTGCATTTTCATTCTAATTGACATAACATGAATGCATTGAGTTTGTATGATGATTAGGAAGTAATTGATCTGAATTATGTGTTGAATTGAGATGTATATGTCTACGTGGTATTTAATTTTATGAGTTCTTTTCTTTGTATAATTATGTTGAATGTGGATTACTCACCCTGTCTGCTTTTTGTGATGGTCTATTATGCCATCTTGCAGATACTCGGGGATAATCTTGGTGTGTGAAGTACTTTGGAGTATGATCCGCGTGTCGCGCACGGATAAAAAACGAGTGATTTTTGAAAACGTAGTTTAGCGACAATGACTCGAATCGTCTCACAAGGATTTTTGATCTTATTAACTAACGATAGTAATGATTTATGACGTTTTAGATTTTGATTTGAAGAAAAAGCAATTAAAATAAAAAGTGATTATCAAAATAAGTTGAAACGGTTAATCTGCTGTTTTGATTTCCCAACTTATCATCGACCTAAATAATTCTCAATTCCTAAGCGGACTCTATTTCCTTTTCGATTATAATAACAATCAAACAAGCGTAATTGATATTATATGATAAATATTCCTAATTTCCGAATTAAGCAAATGGATGAAATATATCAATCGTGAATTAAGCAAACACGATAAACATACGCGAATTAAGCAAACGCGATTAAAGTATAGGAACATGCAATCATCGAAATAAATCAATCTAACCTTAGATAAATCGAATTAAGCAAACAAGATATCAAGATTAGAATTGAAAGGAAATAGATTAATTGCAAAATATAAGAACCTCAAAGTGTCGGCGAAAACTGATTACATCAGATTAATCCTTGGAATTAGTTCTCCATAATTCGTTTCTTCGAGTGTAAAAAATTAAAATCCTAAAAAGTGTATATTGAACAGTTGCGGCTGCTAGGTTAAATAGAAAAACCTAAAAAACTCGTTTACAACCCAACTGGGTCAAATACATAACCCAGACCCAATTCTAAATGACCCGAAACTAAATAAAATTAATGCAGCAGCTTCAAACAAAATTCTGGAAAATATGACTCCTAATCTGACTTTGACTCCAACACAAAGGTTGTAGCTCTCTCTCTTAGCTTTCCATCGACTAGTAGAACGCCTCAATCAGATTCTTGGAACTCCGGTTATGATCATTTCCGTAAAAGATGTTAAAGCTGAAAATTAAGTACGAAAATTAAATTAAGTCAAAAATAAAGTAAAATAGAAAAACAAATTAAAATATAAAAATAAACAAAAAAAACCAAAGAAATACTTAAATGCAAACATGGTAGAATGTGCATTAAAATGCACTGATCAAATTCCCCCATACTTGAACTTTTGCACTCCGAGCAAAAATAAATTCAAGACTCAAGAAACACAACATCATTCAGATACTCATTCTAGGCTACAAACTCTTCTTCGATTAAGATAGCAACGATAGGTACTAATCTTACACACTAAGGATATCGTAAGAACACAAATCCACAATTGTATGGTCATAAGCCTCCATCATATACAAATCATTTTGAATCATGTTATTATTCCTAAGCCTAACTTACTCATCCTCCCTTTTGCTCTCTTTCATTCTAGTGCAATCACATTAAGCCCGTTATCTATTCATACACATGGTAAATAAGCCTGTTAGTGATTATGATTCATACTTGACAATATTTTAAAGTTACTTTAGTAACAACAAGAATTTTTTTTCTTAAGGTTTCACATCCGTTAGGCTAAATGACCGGGTGAGGGTCACCTAACTTATAAGGTGGATTCCTATTCAGATTTCTTGTTAAGCGCGAGATCATTCACTTATTTGCATCAGCTTAATCACTTAGTGTTTGATTTCTAGATGGTGTTGACTGCTAGATAAACTACTTAAGAGATATTAAAGGATGAGAACTCAAGGCTATGACATAACAAGTATTCAAAATGATTTCCATATTCAGGAGACTTAAGGTGTTAAAGCGATACCGGTCTTGTGAACTTTTCCCAAGTCTCCACAACTAACCTCAAAACAATCTATAGCCTAAAACTTTCAACAACAAAAAAAATGTCTAGTGTTTCTAAAACAAAACAAACAAAAACAAAACAAAAACAAAGAAAATAAATTATTCCCTCCCCCGCACTTAAAACAAGCATTGTCCTCAATGAAAGGACATAAATATAAAATAAGAGGGAGAGAAAGGAAAGAACACACCCGAGTAGTCAAGGTGGATAAGTGATCACATAAGCAGCATTTCCTAAAGAGAGCTCTTCTACAGTCTCTTCTTCCAAAGTGGGGATCTCATAGAGTAACTTTGGGTAGTATCCATTAATCTTGGAATTTTTATTAGTGTCTTCGCCTTTTATTCCAGGATCAAAGAAGAATCTTTGATAAGTAAAAGTGTTGAATGTGCAGGTGATAGTGATCTCCTTTTCTACAACTTCAAGAATAAAAGGATTAAGGGGCTGCCTCACTACTTTTGTTCCATCTTCAATTGAGATCCTATGCATACTCATGGATGAGCTAATATCACAAGTGTCAACCAAAGTCCATCCAATTCTCTTCTTATGTTCCTGTAATGATCTCTCTTCCTGCACAAATTCAAATAAATTATTAGGAAGTGGTTTCAGCTCTAAAGAGGGAGATTTCTCGATGGATGGTTTGTTCTGAGAAGTCGGGGTGTCAAGAGCTTCATTGACATGAACAACTTTATTTGCAACCTCATTTGCAGTAAGAATATCAACTTGCAAGGCAACCTTAACTTCAGCACAAACAGAGCAAATTTTAGTGTTAGTACAAACATCACAAGAGTAAACATCATTAAAATCAGACAATGATGGAAAATTAGCTGCAAACAAATTAATACAAGTATCATCAACAATTTTAGATGGCAACTCTATTTGAAAAATAGAATGTTCTTCCGAAGGTTGTTGGTTTGATCCTTGAGCTTGCTGCATAGCATTCACCGAAGTGGTAAGTTGATCAAGTTGTATTTGCAAAGTCTGAAAATTAGAATCTATTTGTTGTTGATTCTTGATATTATTTGTAGCCATTTGGTTTACAAGATCCTCTAGTGAAGGTTCAGAAGGTGCAGAGCACCCTACTTCTAATTCATTTAAATGCTTATTCGGATCCTCATCTGCAAAACCATTAAAACTTGGCAAAAAGTGTGTTAAACCAAATTTCAATCCGAAAGGTGCATCAACAACAGGATATTCAATACATAAAACATTATAATTCACAAGTTCAGCCAGTTCTCTCAGAGTTCTTTGATCAACCATGATATGATTATGAATTTCAACACAATATCAAATAAAATCAATACATATTTAAAAAGAATGAAAAAAAAAACGATTAAAATAAAATCTAAAAAATATAAAAATAACGCTAAAAATCTAATCAAATCAAGTAAAGCTCGCACAAAAAATTTCAGATTTTTTTGAAAATATGAAAAGAGAAAATAAATCAAATAAAATAGAAAAACACGAAATTTGCGATTTTGAGGGTTGAAATCTTTTAGAACTCTATTCTAAAAGAGTATTGTTCTTCGATTTATTTCTGATTTTCTGGAAAAAAAATCGGAGCAAATCGAAACAGTAGCTTCCAACTTACCTGAAAGACTGGAAAACTTATCCCTATACTGCAACCGGTATTGCAACCCTGAAAATCAACAAACACAACAAAAAAGAAAAAAAACTGACAAGAAAACTATATCTATGACTATAAAATTGGTTAATAACAACAAGAATCCCCGGCAACGGCGCCAATTTGATCTGCGTGTCGCGCACGGATCAAAAACGAATGATTTTTTAAAACGTAGTATAGCGACAAAGACTCGAATCGTCTCACAAGGATTCTTGATCTTATTAACTAACGATAGTAATGATTTATGGGGTTTTAGATTTTGATTTGAAGAAAAAGCAATTAAAATAAAAAGTGATTATCAAAATAAGTTGAAACGGTTAATCTGCTGTTTTGATGTCCCAATTTATCATTGATCCAAATAATTCTCAATTCCTAAGCGGACTCTATTTCCTTTTCGATTATAATAACAATCAAATAAGCGTAATTGATATTATATGATAAATATTCCTAATTTCCGAATTAAGCAAACGGATGAAATATATCAATCGTGAATTAAGCAAACACGATAAACATACGCGAATTAAGCAAACGCGATTAAGTATAGGAACATGCAATCATCGGAATAAATCAATCTAACCTTAGATAAATCGAATTAAGCAAACAAGATATCAAGATTAGAATTGAAAGAAAATAGATTAATTGGAAAATATAAGAACCTCAAAGTGTCGGCGAAAACCGATTACATCAGATTAATCCTTGGAATTAGTTCTCCATAATTCGTTTCTTCGAGCGTAAAAAATTAAAATCCTAAAAAGTGTGTATTGAACAGTTGCGGCTGCTAGGTTAAATAGAAAAACCTAAAAAACCTGTTTACAACCCAACTGGGTCAAATACATAACTCAGGCTCAATTCTAAATGACCCGAAACTAAATAAAACTAACGCAGCAGCTTCAAACGAAATTCTGGAAAATATGACACCGAATCTGACTTCGACTCCAACACAAAGGTTGTAGCTCTCTCTCTTAGCTTTCCATCGACTGGTAGAACGCCTCAATCAAATTCCTGGAACTCCGGTTATGATCATTTCCGTAAAAGATGTTAAAGCTGAAAATTAAGTACGAAAATTAAATTAAGTCAAAAATAAAGTAAAATAGAAAAACAAATTAAAATATAAAAATAAACAAAAAAAACCAAAGAAATACTTAAATGCAAACATGGTAGAATGTGCATTAACATGCACTGATCAAAGTATTTTATTTCGTTGCTTAGTTGAGTCCATAGGTGGTGTCCTGCTCTGGGTTATATAACACTCAAGAACACTTGAGAATCTTGTTGTTTTGTTATTTTGTTTTGAAAAATCGATTTGAACTAAATTGTCAGTTTTACATTACAAATGAGTATTTCCATTAATGATGAAAAGATGTTTGATTTTCGCTGCGTAGTAATGAAATGTGTTTTCTTGAGTAATATGATTTTGCAACCCGTTTGCGGGACATGACTATTATGACGTCTAAGGTGTTAGAATATGGGAAATGTGATGTCCTTTCTTGATGGAATTCTGATTATTTGATTAAATTGTATTATATTCAAGATGGGGTAGAAAGGGTGTTACAACAGGCAGTTCGAGACAGATTTAAGCACACTCAGACTCGCATCTACTTTCCAGATCCAAACCCACTTTTGTCCATAAATTCGTTCGGGACTAAAAATTATTCCTCCGCTCCCACCCTAATAAAAAACGGGTTCACCCGCACCCGCCTCACCTCTATCTGCATAAATTATATTTATTTTTTTGTAAAATATATTTTTTTTCAATAACAATAAAAATTAATAATTAAATTAAATAATTGATTATTTTAAGAATAATTATAATGTTTGATAATTTTTATTTAAATTATATTTTCAAAAAAATAAATAATAATTCTAATAAACATGATATTGTAATATTAAAAAGTGTAAATATGTAATAAAATTATTAAAAATAAATTAAATTTAGTTGGCAGGTGCGGGGCGGGTACTAGCATTCTCCGCTCACATAAATAAAATTCTGGTTTTTCCCACCTCCGTTTAAATTGGATTTTCCCTGTTAATTTCGGGATGGGGCTGGCGGGCTCGGCGGAAGCGGGTTTATTTGCCATGCCTAATTGGAATGGATGAGACCTAACAATTTATAGAGTTAAAATGGTTTGGTGAAGAGTCGCATATAATATTTATAATATTTTAGCCGAATTTCAATGAAATTTGAAGGTTCATAGCAAATTTGTGCATCTTTGGATGAGGATTACTCCCTCCACCTTTTGATGCTATTGGAGGTAATTGTTTTATTGAATTGAGTCTTGGACCAAAAGAATTGATCGATTTGGATGACATGAAGTGTTTTGAGATTGATTTTGATTTATAGTGAAGAAGTTCTGAATTTCTAAAGTTGCCATAAATGTAAAAGCTAAATGAACTATAGAGTGATTTGGATGCATGAAGTTGAAAACATCATTGCTGATGTAAATAGCACAGCTTGAATAAAACAAAGGGAGCAGTGGTTTGGATCATAACCATTTCTAATACCATATTAGAAATGAAGATTTTTTTTTTTTTTTTTTTTGCATAATTGCTTTTCAACATAGAAATGAAGCTTGCATAACTGCTTTTCTCTAATAGCTGTTTTCTCTATCTATCTTTGCTTTTCTTCTTTCTTTCCCTTTGCTCATGCAATAACTTTTCTTATAGAAAAAAATAACTTTCAAAAATTTGCATCCACAATTTCAAAAAGGAACTATTTTGAAAAGAAAAAGAAAATCATTTTTATAACTAATTTAAGATACTTTGTGGGCTTGTGGCAGTTATCTTATCCTCCCAAAACAGTCTGCAATGTTTTGTTCATTATGCAACCTTTCTATAACCAGACCCTTTGTTATTACTACTGCCACACTACCCCAAAACTCTGATTCTTCTTCTTCATCATCTTCTTCACCTCAACAAACCAATCTTCCCCAAAGTAAAAAACCTTCACTAGGCCCTACAAACTCCACTACTTCTTCACCACCAAACAAGCTTCGCCAGCGACCTCCACGGCCTTCAATTATGCAAATTGAACGTGCCCTCGGGGCTGGAAGCTTCAGAGACGGCGAGCCTGACCTCAAGTACACACATGCTGCTTTCTACTTATTATTTCTTGCTTAGTTAGCTCTACAAGTCTATCAGAATTTTGATGATTTTTTAATCAATTTTGTTGAAAGTGTTTCAATTTCATTCTGTATTTTGATTTTGTATGTGTGTTTTAAGAGAGGGGAAAGATTCAGATGTGAAGAAGACTACAATGGATTTGTTCTTGGGGCAAGCATTTGAAGGGACAGTGCAGAAAAAGCTGAGGGAAACAGGAGAGTGGCTTGATGAAAATGGGGAGACCACATTTAACTCCACTAAGACTAGTAAGTAACAATTCGCAACAAGTTTTTTTGTATGTTTTCGTCTCTTTTAACGTGGATTGTAGCATGTGTATTGCTTTGTAATTTGAGAAGAATTGCACAGGTATAGGATATGAGTGAGAAAAACTGAAGTTGTGTTAAAATAGAATGAATGAGCAATTGATCATATCCTTATTGCATTCTCTAACCGTGGTCTCATATTTTAGAAATATCTTCATTAGGATTAAGAACAAGATCTACAACTCTTTGGTTATCTAGTTCAAATTCAAACACTGCATGCTGCAAATCCAAGCCAACCACCCAATGCAGGGCCTTTAGCAGACCTACTGCATGTCCCTCGGCAATAGGGAGTAGGTTTTGTATGTGGCTGCTGGTTAATGTTCTGTTGAATTATCAAGTGTGAGTAAAAAATCTCACATTGAATGGAAATGTGAGTGTTGAGCATCGAATAAACAATGAGATTGCCTTAAAGTTTTGGGTAAAGGTGTTGTGTTCCAAACCACTTTTGTGAGCGCTTAGTTCAATTTGATGATCATATGGTGTTTAAAGCCCTCATCGCGACCCATTATGTTCCTTGCTTTCCAAATTATTAGCCTGGCTGTTTGAATTGAAGTAATATTTGCGTTGTTCCATTACATTTCATTCCTTGGTTTCCAAATGCTCCAAGAATCATTGCAAAAATGGCTCTTCCGTCGAGGTCCAGAGAAGCTAAAATGGCAAAACAGACCATCTGGTAGGATTCTGCCCAGTTCTGCAGCAGGGAAATCCTTGCACTTTCTCCCAGCAGTCTTTACTATGATTACCGGTGAAGAATAAATGGCAAAGATTTTCCACTTCTATGACATAGCAAACATGTGGTTCGACAATCAAAACCCTTTATTTGGAGTTGGGAGACAGTTTGGACATGCCTTCCAAAGGAAAAGTTTGGCTCAGTAGTTTACTCTTTAAGGGATTCGGTTTCCATGACAGCATCCAATCTCCTGGTTCTCAAAGGGGGATTCCTGTCAATAATATGATTCATGGAAAAGGAATTAAAAGTTTTGACACTATTATCTGCATGGTTTGTTTTCAGCAGTGTTGACAGAATTGAAAAGTGTCTGCTCATGAGTTTCTTCCATTCCTTCTCACAAGGCAGACACAATATCTCTTTTGGAGACATTAGGATCCTGAGACTGTCTCTGCAAAGTTTGTTCATCATGCAACCAAAGGGCAACCACCATGTATACAAAAGATTGCGACTGATTATTACCTAGCCTTCAATATCCTTGACACCATAGCATTCGAGTGCATGATGAATTTCCAGGCTTGTTTGCCAAATATACCATGTTGAAAGCACAAAGATTTCGAAAAGACAAACCTTCACACTGTTTTAGCATGGATTGTTTATCTCATGAGAACCATTATATCCCTTTCACATATCTCTACTATTAGATCCATACCAGTAGGAAATCCTCAAGATAACTTAGACGGTATTGAATATATGATTTCATCTACCATAGTTTTTGAATTGGAGCGTATCTTAGTTATAATGTTCTCACTCATTTTATCATTTTTCAAATAATGTTGAATATGAAATAGTCTTTTCTTTCTGATTTATTTGGTAATTTAAACTGTTGCAGGAAAAGGAATTCTGGTGTTTGCGTTTCAATGGATGATGCCAATTTGGGTTTTATCATTTCTAATAGCATCTGGAGCCATCAAGTTACCTTTTAGCATCCCTTTTCTTGATGACCTCCTCATGTGAACATTGGCCGGTTGCTTTTGTAGATTGAATATTAATTACTCAAAAGTTCAAAGAAACACTGCATACAATTGTATTTAATAGTTTAACATTTTGGAAGTTCAGTCTTTTGGGAGATTGTACAGTCACTTCACTTATTTGATTGAACTTGTATTAATTAAATTTCAAATATTATAAAATATTTATTGATGTAGCTCACAAGTAATTCATACCCAACACAACGGAAATGTTAGAACACAATGAAGACAACTCAAATACCGCAACCGCAGTGAAGACAAAATTTACAACAATCATAAACCAATGTAAACATATCATCATAAACCCATGTAGACTTTGCTCTCAATTGGTTCAAATCTATGATAGAAAACTAAGAATACATTAGTAGAATCTAAATACATTTAAGTTTTAACTTATAGGGACTAATATTTTCATCTAAACACATAATAAAGCGCAGCATAAGAATTGTTTAAAGATTTCTGCTCTTGGACTCGTCATATCTGCAAACTCCTAAGCAAATGAAGCGCCCTTTGCCACTGTGGTTTTTCTGAAAGAACAATTCTTCTTAAGGAAGGGACTACTCCAGCAGCTACAAGTGCTGCATGGTTCTCAATGTCCATACTCAGATTATACAGTATTGTCAAGCTTGCTTCAACACCTACTTCACTTCCTTCTTCAATCAGCTTCACCAACGGAATCACCGCCCCTAGAGAAATAATAGCTCCTGAGGAATCTACCACCCCTTCAGACACTATTCTATTTAGTTCGACAGCAGCATTTTCCTGAGCTTCTAAAGAGGATGAAGTTTTGATCTGTTCTACAAGCCTTGGAATCGTCTCATAAAGTGTAACTTCAACATTGATTGGATTAGAACTTGTGTCGTGACCAGAGAGAGAACTTAGTTTAACTAGGCAAGCAGCTACCCAATCTTTGCTGCGGAGAGGAATATTGGACTTGAGAATTTTGCGGAGCGTGTCAATGAAACTGGAGAAGTTTATTTTGTCACGAAACTGCTGAGAGTCAAGCAGTCTTGTCAGTAACCGAGAAGCTGCAGATATTGCAAGACCAGCTTCCTCGAGTTTAATAACATATGCTGCTGAAAACTGATCTTCCGCATCAGATTCTGTGTCTGCTGCATAGGCTTAACAAATTATGAGTCACATTTTTAATTTAAAGAAAATGAAGGTTTGTGCAATATAAATAAATAGTGCTAAGGAATAACAACTAAAAATGAAAACCTTTTTCCACTATCAAAAATCACAATCATGTTGAAACACATATGATAATCTTTGTAACCATTTTCATATATTTATGATATATACCCTAAAGAAAAAATTTAAATAAGCCCGGAATTAAAGAGCAGAAACTTTTTACCCGAAATTTTCAAGAAATTTTGCTGAAAAGTAGAACTGAGGCCATTTTCAATATCCACGGATATAATCGGAGCCAGTGTTGGGTCAGTCAATGCCACAAACTCTAGAACAGATGCAGCCTTTTCTTGTAAACTGGGTGAAGAGGACTTTAAAATCTCAACAAGGCGTGCAGTGAAAACCGAGTCCAGTATATTGTTCCTGAATGATTAATTAAATAAAACATAAGCAAATGTTAAATAAACTTTGCAGATCCCAGTATATTGTTCCTGAATGACTTATCATATAAAACATAAGCCAATGTTAACTAAGCTTTGCATAGCACACATATCACACATTGCTCAATCAAATAGCATGTACTTGACAATCTTGAAACTCTATATAGATCCTAAACACTTTTAGAAACTCCGGTTCATATCCCTTTAGCTAACCTTGGGTTTGTTTTCGATACAGCTTGCTCAGACTCGGCGCTACTTAATCCACCATCATTTTTGGCTTCACCAAATTCCTTCTCGGATCCATTAACTGATCCATCATAAAACTGAAAAGAATCAATGTACTTGACAATCAATCAGAAAAATTAAGGTTCTAAATAAGCGCATAATATGTGATACTAACCTTCAATTGCATCTCTTTATTGGGGTCTAATATCTGAGCAAGTACGTTCAAAGACTGTAGAAGCACATCATACCATAATCAAAACCTTATTAAGTTTTCTACTTTATAATTGAAATTTTGCTCGAGGTAATTAACATATAAGAAATACTACCTTTTCCACAATAGCTCCGCCCGTGTCTGAGCATTTTAAAATACTAACTAAAGGACCCAAACCGCCATCAGCTTCAATAAAGCGGCAAACAGTGTTGCTGCATCAAGAAACCATAAAACATAAATACAATTTACAAAATATGATTGCACAGTCTAAAATTATTTAATCAATTCATATATGACAACTTTATCATTGTTTTAATACAAATTCATTGATGCAATTATACAGCTAAAAACTAAATTTTTGAGCATTACCTAGCAGATAACGCTTCCAAAGCTTGAGTCGCTGCCAGCTGGACTGCATCATCATTGGAACTCAAAAGCCGTAGTAATTGCCTTACTGCACCAGCCTCCTTGAATGCAGTACGCATATGTTCATTGACACAAGCACTGGCAATTGACTTTGCAGCTCTTAGTATTGCTGACTTATCTTGTAGTTCTAGTATCAGTACTAAACGAGCAACACCATCAATCCAACGTAAAAGTGTAAATTCAGAATTAGATGCCATTTCTCCCATTTCTATGACACCAAAACGAACAAGTAATTGCTGTTGTGACTGTCCAATCATTGCATTGACTTTTGCTTCATCTATGTTAGCATTATTATCAACATTTAATCCAATAAGTACTTTTGCTGCACCATATCTAGAAGGTTTTGTGTATGTCTTTTCAATTTCTGTACCATCTGGAAATGTGGGTGATTCATATAAACGTGGGGTGTATGACTTATAGGCTTCGGCACCTATTAATGGCACAGGAACTAAACCTTCCTCAATAACTAGAATTCTGTAGTAGTCGTCCTTCACAAGTTCCAGCAATACACTCCTTGCTTCTTTTTTATTGACTTTATCTTCTTTAGAGCGATAATTTATGAATTTTGCCTGAGTTTTAAGATAAAAACTCATCACATTTGGAATGTCGTAAGCATCAAGTGAAAGGACCTTTGGTTAGAATAATGGAATTTAAAATATCGGTAAATTTAATATAAAAAAAACAGAAACGATTGTGTATCATGCATAATTCATCTTAACAACAATGACATGAGCTGATATATCAGCAATTAAACTAGTAACAACATGTAAACATTTCAGTGAAACCATTGTCCAATGTCTCACCAATTTTGGAATAACACCTGCTTCAACCATGACATCATGGTTAACACGGTTCAATGCTAAATTTGCCAAAACACTCACAGCAGCTTCCTTCACCTTCATATCCTCATCATCAAGGTACTTAATAGCTAACAAAACAATATCACTCTTTACTAGTTTAGCGCGGAGATTCTCGTCACCAGATAAGTTCCGCAGCGTATTCAAACTCTGCACCTTTACCTGCGAAAAAGAGTTTCAGACATTCACATTCTCAATTTTCCACACACATAAAATACGCGGTCGTCAAATTTAATATATATACTAAACCCTATACCTCAGGACCCAAGGAAGATGATTGTGCTAGCAATCCATTTATCTCTTCTATAGCTCCACTATCTGCTACAGAATTCCTATATACGTCGACTAAAGATATCGATTGCAAAAGACCCGCAGCAGCCTCAGACGACGACGTTGACTCCGATCTAAGGAGATTCACAACAAGATTAATACAACCAGGAAATTGCATTATATTGTCAATACACTTCTGTCCACCAAGTGAGTATTGCCAAAGAGTGGTTATTGCTTGTTCTCTATCAAGAGAATCATGGTCCAGGCCTAGCATACCAACAAACAAGGCTACATTGCTATCACCAGAATCAGAAGATGATTCATTTTCTACTTCAATAATTTCCTGAAAGCAAAATTCAAGCATTCAATAGTTTTCTAATTCATAATAAACACATACAACCCACAAATGAACGGTTGAAAGTTACTCACCGGAGAAACGGGACCAGCGGCGGGGTCGGAAGCACCGATTCTATAGGTGCTACGACTGAACCTGGAGTGTGGTTTGGAAGAGGAAGAAGATTGTGGGAATGTGACTCTGGTTGATGTGATTGAGGGCACGAAATGGGAAGGGTTGAGGTTGGAGGCGGGTGTTAGGATTGGGATTGTGGACGCTAACATGGTCTTCTTTGGGGGATACCGGAAACTGAAAGTGTTGTTTTGTTTCACTGAACTCTATGAGTTCGAGATTCTTCCTCAGGAAACGAGCAACAGGATAGGCTTTTTCTCTTTTGGTTTATGCTAGGGCAAGTTTAAATTTGATTTTTTGTAGAAGATATTTTAAGTTTTATTTTTTTTCACAATATATTTACACTATTTGTCTTTTTAATCACTAATTTAATTATATATTAAATAAAATGTAACATTTTTGAAATTTTTACCTAATTATCCCATTTTTTTCAAATAAAATTCACACATAATCCATTTTTCAAATTAATTCACAAACTACCTCACTTTTGCAAGATTTTCAGAGGGATCGTCAGATGAATTGACGATCATTTTCAGAGGGATCGTCAGATGAATTGACGATCATGTACAAGTTTATAAAGGTGTCGCCAATTGAATTTGAGACACCATATACAGTCTTCAATCCAATTGACGGTTGTGTACAAAATTAAGAAGTGACGCCAATTCATTTGGAGACATGCTTGTAGGTGAAATTTTGATATAAATAGAGGTTGTATGATCAATTATTTTCACATCTCTTCTCATATATCTTCTGATATACAAGTAATAATGATATCATGTATCAGCGCGCTACGGAAAAATGATTTTTTCAAGAGAGAAGCCTCTGATCCATATGCTCTTATAGAATATCAAAAGTTTTAATCAACTGCAGAGGGAGTTGAATTGGTGGTTAGAGGGAGAAATTGCAGAAGGTGAACATATTTGCAGTATTGAGAGACTTGATAGGTTGCGTGGGTGGATGCGAGTTAAGACTGACGTGGAAGCAGTGAAAATGATGTTTAAACCTAATGAAATCATGTTGATTGTTGTAATCAGTTAGAAATGTTGTGTTTATCTATTGTATGTGTTATTTAGATTAAGTTTATTTAAGTAAGTGTGATGTTTGTTGTTAAAATTGTTGTAATAAAAAGTTCTTAATATATTAAAATCTAAGGTTACAACAAGTTCTTAATTATGATGCAAAGGTGGATCAGACATTTGGACATTTTTTCTTGTTGTTTTTAGGCTGACGACATATACTACACAATCTTATCATTTTATCAACCGTATCCATTTATGTTCGTATACGCGTGCTATTTGGACGATCTTTTTCTTTCTTCGCATCTCATCGTTGTGCCAAACTATGTCCCATTAGTATGAAGGCAAGTATTCCTCCATCGGTAACACTGTGAAGCTTTCGTTGTAGACATTCATCAAGTTAATGGTCTAGTAAACATCAGATAGATGGTTGTACGAGTCCTGACGAGCATGTGCGCATGCCGCAATTACATGGGAGCAAGGTACCCAGAAGGTCTGGTACTTGCCACAATCATACTAGCAATTGTCTAGTCTGACGACATATTTTAAAAATGGCCTCCCTTCATTATGCATCTACTGTATATTTCATCTGGCATTAACACCGCACTCCATATTTCTCCTTTTGATGCAAATTGTGATGTCAACCTATAATAGGTTGATCTCACCAATGCGGTTATTGGTAGGTTTCTAATTCCTCTAAAGACGTCGTTCATGCATTCCACAAGGTTTGTTGTCATGTGGCCCTAACGACATTCACCATCAAACTCCTTTGTCCCTTTGTTCAATGGAATGTTATCCAGCCACTTTCCTACGTATGCATTTGACAATCTAATTTTGTCATGGTAGTATTCAAATGATGATTGAGTTAAAGCATATCATGCATTCATAATTTTTTTGCGAAGGTTCTTGTCTTTGATTGCACGCATGAAGTTTTGTGCGATATGTAACACCCCAAAAATCTAAATTAATTATTTAATCAGTCATTTAATTGATTTATCGTGATTTTGTGAGTTTAAGTGGTGTTTGATGGTTATGACACTTGATATACTAATGTGATATGAGATGATGTTGAAGTAAGAATAAATTATGAGGATAAGTTCTAAGTTATTATTTAATTAAAATTATATTAGATTTAATAAGAATTATTGAGGATTAATCTAAATAATTTGATAAATAATAAAATTAGAGATTTTGAGGGTAAAGTGGTGTTATTGGGTGGAGTAAGTGAGGTTAAAGATGGAATAATATAATGAGGTCCAAGGGGTAAGAGTGACAAAACATAAAAATTGGAGTTTGGGGGTGAATCACTTTTATCGATCGAATTTTGAAGAAAAGTGCTCTGAGGAAGAAGAGGGAGAAACTATGGCTTAGAGAATTCTTGAAGAACTCAAAGAGAATAATCAATATTTGTATAGCTAAGGTATGAGGAGTATAACTTTCATTATGATTGATATATGGTTCTGAATATAGATAGATCTGTGATTTTATGAGGTTTTGGGTTTTATGATGAGTTCTTGATGAAATAGGTAGAAACTGATGAAATTAAGATGTGTTTTTGATGAAGAATGATGTATATGTTGTCTAATTTGATGTGTTAACGATATACTATGATAATATGGGTGATCTATGTGTATTTTGGTTTGTTTAATGATGAACCCGTATGGAAATTTGAGTAGTTTTAGTGAAAAATCCATAAACACGACAGACAATTTTTTGAAAACTTTAAAAAGTCATAACTTTTTATCCGTAAGTTTATTTTGATCGCCGTTTGAACTTGTGGAAAGCTAATAGAATGTACTTTATTTTAAAAATAATTTCAAGTCCGGGAATTAAAGTTAAATAGTGTGTAATGAGGCTTTATGGTATTAGTGTAAGATGTCGGTGTCAGTGTTTGACGAAAAACTTTGGAAATTTATAACTTTAGTTCCGATAGTCCGATTTGTGCGTCGTTTGAACCTGCGTGAAGCTGAGATAATGTAATTTCATTTAAGAATAGTTTCATGTTGCTGGAAATAATTTAAATGATATACATTGATATTTGGGAGGTGTGTGGTTGTATGTGGAACTAATGATGTTTTGTTATAAATGACGAAATTTGCGTGTTGTTGCTACAATGTTACTGTGAGTTTGTGACATTATTGATGATGATATACTATGATGTTATGATGAATTAAATTGATGATATGCATGTTGATGATATACATGTTATGTGAAGTCTTATGATGAATTTTTTATGAATGATGATGCAACTTTGACGTGTCGTGACATTGATTATTACGACGTATTGCATCATGCATTCATAGCATTTTTAGGACTTCGGTCTAGTGATGATGTTGGGACTTCGGTCCAGTGATGATATTGGAACTTCGGTCCAGTGATGATGTTGGAACTTTGGTCCATTGTTGGCTTCAATCCCATTGTGTGAATTGAGGTAATTATCTTGTGCTCCATCTTGGAGGGTGATGGCCCAGTGTCCATTCATGATGTTCGGTACCACATACATGATTCTATGACGTTTCATTTCATACTAAGTGATATTGCATAATTTGCGAGTTAAATGATGTTTGTCGATGTTGTGACTTAAATGTTGTTTTGGTGATGATGATTGATCGATGAGATAACAATATTGTTGTGAATGACTTAATTAAGTCACAATGTGGGTATATGTGACAAATATATAAATTATTGGTAACTGCTGTTGTGACTACTATATCTTTTTCTTATATATTTTGTAATGAATTGTGATTACTCACCCTGCCTGTTTGAATGTTGCCTCCACGTGGGTAACATGCAGGTGATCAAGATTAGTCGTAGACGCATGAAGATTTAGCTTTGGAGTTATTTTACTATATTTATGTTAATAATAGAGGTGTCTTGCTCTGATATGTAACATCGGGATGGAAACGCTTTTGTTTTAAATATTGTGTTTCTTTGATTAACATGTTTCATGAGGATTTATAAGATGTTAAGTTATTTTTAAATTCCAATTTTGATGAGATTAAATTATTACGAGTTGTTTTTTTAAAGGAGATTTTTATGACGATAATTTCGTTGCGACGTTTTTATTTTAAAAGAGGTGTTTATTCAAAATAAGTTGTTATTTCTATATGTTGTAAGAAATCGAGAAAGTTGTCATTTCTAAGGTATCAAAAAATCGAGAAAGTCGCCCTTACGCCCGTGAACATGGCTAGAAGACTACAACATTATTCCTTAGCACATACGGTGGTCGTAAGAACCGATCAGCCTATCAAACAACTTTTGGCTCGACCAGATATGGTCGGTAGAATGTTGAAGTGGTCCTTGGAGCAATCAAAATTTGACATACGATATAAGGGTAAGAAAGATTTAAAAGCCCAAGACCTAGCCGATTTTTTCGCCAAAATAGCCCCGGCGGAAACCGCTACGGAGAACACCAGCAAATGGATCATCTACGTCGACGGGGCATCTGGACCTTCTGGCAGCGGTGCAGGGATAATCCTCGAAAGCGAGGAAGGTCTCGTGGTCGAGGTATCGTTAGTCCTCTCCTTTCCAACATCTAACAACCAGGAAGAATATGAAGCTTTCTTGGCGGGGATCCACCTCACAAAAGACATGGGTGCCCAGGAAATTACGATATTCAGTGATTTACAATTGGTTGCATCGCAAGTAAAAGGGGAGTATCAAGCAAAGAATGACAACTTTATTGAATACCCAGATCTAGTACAACGCCTGCTCGCACAGTTCAGGACTTGGGACGTCCAACACATCCCATGCGAACGCAACCCGTAGGCAGACATATTGTCAAAGTTAGAAAGTACACGCAAGAAAGACGAAAACAAATCCGTAATCCAAGAAATACTTCCTTGCCTCAGCATTGAAAAGGTCGGCATCATCGTTGATATAAACGTGATAGGGGACGTTGGTTGCTGGATGACTCTTGTGTTCAAATTTTTGACGATCGGGGAACTACCCGACAACAAGAAGGAAGTAAGCATCACAAAATACCTCTCTTCATCGTACGTCCTGGTGGATGGTAAAATGTATCATCGAGGATTTTCCATCCCACTCCTGAGATGCATCGAGGAAGGAAATGTATCCGACAGTTTGCCTGAAATACATGAGGGAATCAACGCCCATCACCTGGGTGGCAGATATTTGGCCCGCAAGGCGTTGTGAGCTGGCTATTACTAGCCGACCATGCAAAACGACACCAGAGAACACGTGAGGAGGTGAGATAAGTGCCAGCTTCACGGAAATATGCACGTTGCGCCCCCTGACGCATTGAAGACAATGTCATCACCATGGCCATTCGTGAAGTGAGGTATGAACATCCTCGAACCCTTCACGACAGGCTCATTCCAAAACAAATTCCTTATCATGGCCATCGTTTATTTTACCAAATGGATAGAGGTTGAGGCCTTGGCCATAATTACCATATTCAACATCCTACGATTCTATTAGAGAAACATCCTGGATAGATTTGGCATACCACAATCCCTTATAATGGACAATGACACCCAATTGACGAATATAAATTTCCAGGACTTCGTCACAAAGACGAGAACCAAAGAGCACTCCGCGCCCGTCGAGCATCCCCAAACGAACGGGCAATCTGAGGTCGCTAATAGGTTCATCCTACGAGGTCTCAGACATGGATTAGGCGAAGCAAAGAACAGGTGGGTTGAGGAGCTCCACAGTTTACTATGGGCCTACCAAACCACCTTACACTCAACAACCGGGGAAACCCCATTCCGAATGACATACGGGACCGAGGCAGTCATCCCCGTAGAAATCAGAGAACCCTCTCGACGCACAGAATCCCCTTTAGAGAAAGAGCTCAACGACGAAGCTTTAAGAGAGGAGCTCGACTTGGTAGACAAGGTTTGTTCAAGGGAAGCTCTCCGTGAGGAATCCCTAAAGCAAAAATTCTCATTACACTACGACAACAAAATCGTCAAAAGGAATTCCAGGTGGGTAGCCTTGGCCTGCGCATAAATCAAAAGGATTCACGCAAAGGCAAGCTCGAGGAAAACTGGAGGGCTTATATCGCGTTAAATCTAAAACGGGTACGGGGGCGTATTACCTAAAAGAACTAAGTGGAAAACCATTCGCTCGACCATGGAACGCTGAAAAGCTCAAAAAATATTACAACTAAAGTTCCAACCAAAATGCAGAATAACTGTCGACCAAGAAGCCCCACCAATAGGAGCAGAGGTCCAACCACAAGGATGTACCGTGGTATAAGTCCAACCATAAATATGAACGTGCACAATCACTTGTCCATCTCCTGGACAACTGAGTTGCCCAGCGGGGATACCTCAAACGAGCTTCGTCGTTGTCATACCAGCGTGGCAGACCCCCAACTCGCGATAGGAAAGGTCTAAGCCTGGGGGAGCTGAGACACAACCGTGTCTCCAAAGCCCTTTACCAAGCACGATTCTCGCCCCTCGACCAGTTCCATGCATTGTCGAGTTTGCACATTTCGTCGAGCGTTTCCCAGTTCTACCAACATAAAATACATATAAAAGCATACATAAAACTTAAATAACAATGCAATGCAAAACAATGATAAATTAACATAAAGTTATGACCATAAGGCCAACATTGTAATTACATTAACCAAAAGGTGACTAAGCCCCAAACAAAAAAATAACAAAATCGGCACGCATGCCAGGAAAACAGCGGCACGCAGGCCAGACAATTGCTGATCCTCGGGAGGAAGGACCACCCCATCTTCTGCACGGTGCAGGGGACCGATACCATCGATGACTAAATTCACACCGGGATTAACTACCTTGAGTCATTCCACAGAGTTGTAAAATCCGAACGAGGCCATCCTTAAGTTATCTTGGGTCAACAATCGGATCTAGGAAATCAATTCGGCCCTAGTCACCATAACAACTTCTTCCTCGGTCTCACCTTCCCCGATAGCCGCCTTGCTCTCCACCTCCGCAACCTTCTTCTTCAGCTGCTGCTCGTTATTGCTAGTGAGCTCGGCCATCTAGTCCCGAATTTTGGTGACCTCCCTCATAAGCTCGAACTTACTTTTATAATGTCCCTTAGCCTGAAGTAAGTCATTTTCCAACTTATGATTTTCAGCCTCCACTTCTTCAATTTTGTCCTTGGCCGCTTGAAGGTCCTTACAGGAGACAAGATCAACATCATTAAAAGCGAGGGCAACCTCCAAAATCTAATATCCCCACAGCGTCCTGGAAGAGCTCGACTCTCAAACTCTTAGAGTCTACATAATGGATGGCGGCAGCATCAAGATCAGGTACCCTGATGGATGACTCTCCGTCGAACAAAGACCTCTGAGTAACGCAATGAGGAAAATCGAATGAGCCTGTTGCTACGATATTGCTTTTCGGAGGAGGAAAGGGTTCCTCGGTTCTTGGTCTCTTACCCAGCAGAGATCCACCCACCAGAGTACTCCCCGGAGTGGAACTTCCAGAGCCAACAAAGCCATCCAGAGTAGTCTGGTCTTTGTCAACATCAACTCGACTCTTTATGCCTTTCTTCACATTTCCTTTATTCGTCTTCACCAGGTGATCTTGAATTTCGGCCATTTACGTTGCAAAAACAATACGAGAACAATTAGATAACGACCATATACACAACCCAAAAAAGTTGAACTACAAATTCACCTAAGAGTCGCATAGTTGCCTCTTCGTTTGGGCAACTAAGTAACGATTTTACGTTGATTAATCTGGCTAGTGTGGTTGGCGTCCCGTCAGGCTGAAGAAGAGCATGCCCATCAAAATTTACCAGTTCTGTAGGATGAAAACTGGCAACATAATTGAATAGCATGTTGTAAGCCGCAGTGTCGTTGGCACTCAGTTCCTCGAGTTCAGTAATGTAATGTTCACTAGGGTGGCTGAAATGCACGTTCACCCACTCCAATGGGAAATGGGCCACCATATTCTCTTCATCATAAGCCATCTCCCAGTCGTATAGGGAATCCTTAGTAGCCTGCGAGCACGGCTGGATCACGTAGAATCGATACTTAAAATCCCGAAAAAAAATCCAAGTATTCCTTGAAAAGTATGCTCGCCTGCTTTAGCGACACCCAATTGTGTCGACCATCCTGGGATTTCCTATGTTGGTGGAAGATCCGGAAGAACAGGTTTACCATTGCCCCTATCTCCAGGTAGCGACATACTAGTTCAAAGGCTCTGATGAAGGCTAATGCATTGGGATGTAGCTGAGAAGGCGCGAGCTCAAGGTGAATAAATACCACCTGTTAAAAGCCGGTGAAAGGCAAACGACATCCTCCCCCACAAAATGTGAACTCGTACATCGGGAACTGAAGAACAGGAAAATACGAGCAAATCCTCTGAGTAGGTTTCGGGGGTAAAGCACGTCAGTTGGCGACTTCCCTTTTCCTCTTCCTCTCTATCCTACCCCACGCATCTGAAGCATCGACCGCGAACTAGGATGCCATTTCAAGTGGCTCATCCATTATCCAAGAGCGATCACGTGCGGGAACATCCGCACCGTTAGGGCCAGCGACCTCCTCGACCTCGCGGGCATTTTTTCGACTACGTTCACCTGAAAAGCAGAGGAAACACAGTGAATTTGACAAAATCAAATCCACCCTTTCACTACATATCAAGTGAAAGGGCTTCGATAAAGACCGGGGACGTCCCCCCAAGTCAGCCCTTTAGTCAAGAAAAACACTACGAGGGTGAAATCGGTACACCGAACTAATCCTCCCTGTTATCAACTTAAAAAAGTCGAGGATAAGCTCCTCCATGGCCCTATGCTCGGTTAACTAACACTAAGTTACCAATACTAAGGCCTAATCTGGATCTAATCCTAATCTATTTACTAACCCTAAAAGGTCATGGACATTCATACGCTGTGATGAACATTCATCAGGATTTTTAGAACTTCATAGGAATCTCCAGAAAACAATGAAGATCCTATGAAGTTCACAGGAAACAGATGGATGTTCATCAATCAAACCCAGAAAACAGAGGTAGAAGATGAATGTATACCTGGATCCATGGAGGTTTCTGGGAAGTATACAGCGGTAGCAATAAGAATCCAGCAAGAAAGTTACATACAGAGTTTCACGGAAAGGGGAAAAGTTTGTAAGAAATGAACAAATGGGCTTGTCCTCTCCCCCTTTATAGTCTCTCAAACTTGCATAGGGAATCAAAAAGGTCCGTGCAATTATTACATAGGGCTAGCCCCAGGTGTCATAAATAGATGACGACGTTTAATTATGTGTCTCATTAAAACCTTAGACGTTTATCTTCCCAAAAAGGGAATCTTTTTGAAATCTGTCTAAAATCCTCTTGTGAGCAGATGCCCGACACAAAAAATCAAAGGAATTGTCACATTTGCACCTACACCATGTCAATCACCTCCTCAACACCTTAAAGTCACTACCCCTTTCGGACACAACAACTTAGGGGGCTCATGTTCTGAACTGGCCAAACATATGTCATACTCCAAATTGAGGCCCAATCTAGACTTCGACTGGGCAAAAGCCCATTAAGTAATTCGCGAGGATATGACTGTTATGAAATAAAGTCATTGGTGTATGGCCATTAAGGATTTCCTCCTCACGCACCATAACGCCTTCCACGCGACCAACTTCCTAACGAATTTATGGAGACAATTATGCTTAGTCAAAGGCTACGTGCCCACCTCATACGGGGAAATTCCCTTATAAAACCCCCCTTCTCTGGAGGGCCAGATATCCATTTTCTAATCCCCTTTTTACTTACGCTTTAGTTGTCTCGTTTAGAAACTTACTTAAGCGTCGGAGTACCTTGCAGGTACCCAACCATTTCCTCTCACCAACATAACACAGTCCCAACTGAAGACCGCAAAGACCTGTTTAGATTCTTTTTGTACAACTTTTATCTACACTGAGACATCAAAGAGATCCATACTCTTCCCATATATAAGGACAAAGTTCCTTTGAAAGATACTTGTCAACTTTCCATTGAGGAATTTTAAACTTTCTATATTAGGTAATTGTGTCCTTATATGAATTCTCTTCCTTTTTCAAAACTCATTTTTCAAAACGCTTAACAACAAAATTTTAATTTCTTTAAAATTCCTTGAAAATAAAGTCCACATACTAAATAACCCACTTTCATACAAATGTATATGATGACATACATGGTTTAATTTTGTAATGGGATAAGTTTACGATAGTAACAAAACAACCTACACATGAAGGTTCTTTATGAAAGGCAGTTATAAGTATCTTTACCAAACCCTCATAACAGTTAGCTCCAAGGTTTTTTATTTGAGATCAAAACCAATATCATATACCTCATTTAAGGCTTCACCGCAAGTATGGGCTACCCAATTCATAGTGAAATTTCAAAGGATCTCCCTTAGATGGTGTAACACCCTAAATTTCCCCGCATAATTCAATTGAATAATGATAGTAAAATAATACAACTCATAAATTAAGGGCATTACTTTCAACGAAATACTTGCTTATTTTTAAGACATGTATATGAATAGCAATAACGAAAATTAATACCAAATTTAATCCAAGAAAATAATCTTTATTACGCAGCGACAATTAATTGTTTCGAATATAAAACATGACGGTCCTAATTGACCAAAATATTAGTTTCCGAAAACTGTAAAGGCAACATAAATTCTTTGACAAAATAACATCAAGCATAAAAGTGTTCCCTACTCCTAATGTTACATATTATATCAGACACCTACTAAAGTGAATCACCTCGTCTTCACCGACCACAACTTCCACACGACTCCTGATTATTTGCATGTTACCCATATGGAGGCAACATTCAAATATAAGAGGTGAGATTCTCAAATCAACAAAAGAAGATGATGATATGAATATAAGAGTATAAAATCATCAAATAACTCATCCACATCACAACATTCAATAATAATCCCACACTTCAACACAAACACAAATAACTACACAAGCATAATGCAACACAACTATCATAGAATGCAATGAGAGACCAAATCAAATCAATGCATGTGGTACTAATATCGATCCCTATTTCATGATCACAGTTCTCATCAGAATGTCTGTTTAGGTCGCTCACACCCCACATGAGTACACGACATCTGTGATTTCTCACACCCCATATGGGCATAAAATGACCTTAATAACATTGATCCCATCAAGGAATCCAAATAAACGCTCACACCCCACATGGGCACACGTCATCCCACCACTCATGCAACATGTTATGCACCTCAAATACAACATATAATGACTCTCATGAAATCAATGTATCATACAACTTTAGACCATAACACAACATGCCATAACGACTCAACGACATCATAAGCAACAATTAGTGCATTTACAAGTTATGCCACAACAACTCAACAACAACATCATGCAACATCATAAGCAACAACTAGTACATTTACAAGTTATGCCACAACAACTCAACAACAATATCATGCAACATCATATAGTATTTAACATATAATTAACATCCATAAACATCAACACACGATTATCATCACACGACCATGAACGCCTTAATTGTCATCTCTAAGTCAACAACACCTAATTATTATCCTTTAAATCATCATTTATAGTAGAACATCATTAGCTAAATGTACAATTACACACCTTCCAACATCAATTCATATTATTTAAATTGTTTTCCAGCAACATGAAACCATTTTAAATGAAAGTACAATATCTTAGCTTCACGTCGCTTCAAACGGCGCATAAATTGGACACCCGGAGTTTTCGAAATAAAACTGTCAGGGGTTAATGCGCTAAGCACAGTTTTCTGTGCTAAGCGCCCTCACTTCTGTCCCTACCGCACTAAACACACAAAACGAGGCTAAGTGCCCTTTACGATTCAACCAAAAATGCATGTGATTACAACACTTTCCCAACTACGATTTTACACCTTTAAATTGGAATTTTAACCCCAAATCACATAAATTAACTCATTATAACCTATATCTAACATATATGCATCAACACAACAATTTCATCATTCCCAATCTTTTAATTATAGATTTTTCCCTAAACCCCAAACAACAAACAATCAACAATCTTTTAATTGACCAAAATATTAGTTTCCGAAAACTGTAAAGGCAACAAAATTTAGAAAATAAAAAATATGCAGTTGATGTGGATCGAACATATGACCTTTTAATTTCTACCGTCGGTTTTATAAACACCATAGTGACAAGTGATTGTTTTTCATG